>CM056505.1:19789863-20413055 GCA_029783415.1 Anisodus acutangulus
AACGCCAACTGCAAGTATATCAAGGTGATGTACCAAATGACAGTGTCGCAGATGTTACCTATTCAGTTCGCATAACATGTGAGTGTAATTCATATATGTACTTTCGCGTGATAATTCTAGCTGATGATTAATATCAAGCATGTATGAATTGTGGAAGCTCTGTAGGTCAGATGATCCCTGATGTCGTGTGTAGCTAGTTCAAGATGGTCGAGAATGTCGTTCGTGGTATTCATTCTAGTATCGAAAGGTGATGCGATTCAGAAAGATGTCATGGTTTTTATTCTATATTGAGCGTCTAAATGTATATGATGGTAGTATGTCTAAGATGCTTAGGTAGCACTATATCGTAAGTATGACTAATATGATGTTCATAAGTTGTTGCTTAGACCATGTATGCGAGCTACTTTGATGTAATGCGAGAATGAGCGTACATATCTTCTATTATGCTGATAGATGTTGACACCAGCGATGTCCGATATGATGTCACTGTACATTTGGTATGTATAGAGCTGATGATGTTTGTCCGATGTGTGTATGCTTCATCTCATATCGAGTGTGACGTCATGCCAACTATGCATATGATGTTAAATGTGTATGTTGTCAATATTATATATAGTGTCTGTAGGATGGTGTGACGGTTTTCATCTATTTGATGATATGATGAATCTAAGATAGTTCGGGTCCTTCTTTATATCAAGTGATCGTATGCTGAATGACCATCACTCTATAGTCATGTCGTGTTCATCACTGGTCAAGTTTTCATTCTATATCGTGTGATATTCCAATGCGTAATGCCAAGATGGTCATGGTTTTTATTCTATCGATGATGTAGTTGAGATGTAAGAAGATTTTCATTCTATATCTAGATGTGTAGTTGAATGATGTAATGCTAGCCACATTCTATATCGAGTGATGTATATGGTTAATGTATAGTTATAGAAGATGATCAGTGTGATGTATATGAATTTCAATTCTATATCGAGTCGGGTGATGTAATTCGGCGAAGGTGATGCGGTTTTCACTCGGTTGAATGATATAATGCCAACCAAGATTTTCATGGTTTTCCTTCTATATCAAGTCGGGGATGTAATTCTAGCGAAGGTGTTGCGGTCTTCACTCGGTTGAATGATGTAATGCGGCCAAGATGGTCGTAGTTTTCATTCTATATTGAGTCGGGTGATGTTATTCAGCGAATGTGATGCGGTATTCACTCGGTTGAAAGATGTAAGGCTAGCCAAGATGGTCATGGTTTTATTCTATATTGAGTTAGGTGATGTAATTATAAGCGAAAGTGTTGCGGTCATCACTCTAGTTGAATGATGTAATGCCATCTAAGATGGTCGTGGTTTTCATTCTATATCGAATAAGGTGATGTAATTCCACCAAAAGTCTTGTGATCTTCAATCGGTTGAATGATGTAATGCTAGCTAAGATAGTTGTGGTTTCAATTCTATATCGAGTCAGGTGATGTAATTCCAGCGAAGGTGATGCGGTTTTCACTGCAGTTGAATGATATAATGCCAACCAAGATTTTCATGGTTTTCCTTCTATATCAAGTCAGGGGATGTAATTCTAGCGAAGGTATTGCGGTCTTCACTCCAGTTGCATGATGTAATGCCAGCCAAGATGGTCGTAGTTTTCACTATATATTGAGTCGGGTGATGTTATTCCAGCGAATGTGATGCGGTATTCACTCCAGTTGAAAGATGTAAGGCTAGCCAAGATGGTCATGGTTTTTATTCTATATTGAGTTAGGTGATGTAATTATAGCGAAAGTGTTGCGGTCATCACTCTAGTTAAATGATGTAATGCCATCTAAGATGGTCGTGGTTTTCATTCTATATCGAATAAGGTGATGTAATTCCACCAAAAGTCTTGTGGTCTTCAATCCAGCTGAATGATGTAATGCTAGCTAAGATAGTTGTGGTTTCAATTCTATATCGAGTCAGGTGATGTAATTCCAGCGAAGGTGATGCGGTTTTCACTCCAGTTGAATGATATAATGCCAACCAAGATTTTCATGGTTTTCCTTCTATATCAAGTCAGGGGATGTAATTCTAGCGAAGGTGTTGCGGTCTTCACTCCAGTTGAATGATGTAATGCCGGCCAAGATGGTCGTAGTTTTCATTCTATATTGAGTCGGGTGATGTTATTCCAGCGAATGTGAGGCGGTATTCACTCAATTTGAAAGATGTAAGGCTAGCCAAGATGGTCATGGTTTTTATTCTATATTGAGTCAGGTGATGTAATTATAGCGAAAGTGTTGCGGTCATCACTCTAGTTAAATGATGTAATGCCATCTAAGACGGTCGTGGTTTTCATTCTATATCGAATAAGGTGATGTAATTCCACCAAAAGTCTTGTGCTCTTCAATCCAGTTGAATGACGTAATGCTAGCTAAGATAGTTGTGGTTTCAATTCTATATCGAGTCAGGTGATGTCATTCCAGCGAAAGTGATGCGGTTTTCACTCCAGTTGAATGATATAATGCCAACCAAGATTTTCATGGTTTTCCTTCTATATCAAGTCAGGGGATGTAATTCTAGCGAAGGTGTTGCGGTCTTCACTCCAGTTGAATGATGTAATGCCAGCCAAGATGGTCGTAGTTTTCATTCTATATTGAGTCGGGTGATGTTATTCCAGCGAATGTGAGGCGGTATTCACTCCAGTTGAAAGATGTAAGGCTAGCCAAGATGGTCATGGTTTTTATTCTATATTGAGTCAGGTGATGTAAATCCAGCGAAAGTGTTGCGGTCATCACTCTAGTTAAATGATGTAATGCCATCTAAAATGGTCGTGGTTTTCATTCTATATCGAATAAGGTGATGTAATTCCACCAAAAGTCTTGTGGTCTTCAATCCAGCTGAATTATGTAATGCTAGCTAAGATAGTTGTGGTTTCAATTCTATATCGAGTCAGGTGATGTAATTCCAGCGAAGGTGATGCGGTTTTCACTCCAGTTGAATGATATAATGCCAACCAAGATTTTCATGGTTTTCCTTCTATATCAAGTCAGGGGATGTAATTCTAGCGAAGGTGTTGCGGTCTTCACTCCAGTTGAATGATGTAATGTCAGCCAAGATGGTCGTAGTTTTCATTCTATATTGAGTCGGGTGATGTTATTCCAGCGAATGTGATGCGGTATTCACTCTAGTTGAAAGATGTAAGGCTAGCCAAGATGGTCATGGTTTTTATTCTATATTGAGTTAGGTGATGTAATTATAGCGAAAGTGTTGCGGTCATCACTCTAGTTAAATGATGTAATGCCATCTAAGATGGTCGTGGTTTTCATTCTATATCGAATAAGGTGATGTAATTCCACCAAAAGTCTTGTGATCTTCAATCCAGTTGAATGATGTAATGCTAGCTAAGATAGTTGTGGTTTCAATTCTATATCGAGTCAGGTGATGTAATTTCAATGAAGGTGATGCGGTTTTCACTCCAGTTGAATGATATAATGCCAACCAAGATTTTCATGGTTTTCCTTCTATATCAAGTCAGGGGATGTAATTCTAGCGAAGGTGTTGCGGTCTTCACTCCAGTTGAATGATGTAATGCCAGCCAAGATGGTCGTAGTTTTCATTCTATATTGAGTCGGGTGATGTTATTCTAGCGAATGTGATGCAGTATTCACTCTAGTTGAAAGATGTGAGGCTAGCCAAGATTGTCATGGTTTTTATTCTATATTGAGTTAGGTGATGTAATTCCAGCGAAAGTGTTGCGGTCATCACTCTAGTTGAATTATGTAATGCCATCTAAGATGGTCGTGGTTTTCATTCTATATCGAATAAGGTGATGTAATTCCACCAAAAGTCTTGTGATCTTCAATCCAGTTGAATGATGTAATGCTAGCTAAGATAGTTGTGGTTTCAATTCTATATCGAGTCAGGTGATGTAATTCCAGCGAAGGTGATGCGGTTTTCACTGCAGTTGAATGATATAATGCCAACCAAGATTTTCATGGTTTTCCTTCTATATCAAGTCAGGGGATGTAATTCTAGCGAAGGTGTTGCGGTCTTCACTCCAGTTGAATGATGTAATGCCAGCCAAGATGGTCGTAGTTTTCATTCTATATTGAGTCGGGTGATGTTATTCCAGCGAATGTGATGCGGTATTCACTCCAGTTGAAAGATGTAAGGCTAGCCAAGATGGTCATGGTTTTTATTCTATATTGAGTTAGGTGATGTAAATCCAGCGAAAGTGTTGCGGTCATCACTCTAGTTGAATGATGTATTCCATCTAAGATGGTCGTGGTTTTCATTCTATATCGAATAAGGTGATGTAATTCCACCAAAAGTCTTGTGGTCTTCAATCCAGTTGAATGATGTAATGCTAGCTAAGATAGTTGTGGTTTCAATTCTATATCGAGTCAGGTGATGTAATTCCAGTGAAGGTGATGCACTCTTCCCTCGAGTTGAATGATATAATGCCAACCAAGATTTTCATGGTTTTCCTTCTATATCAAGTCAGGGATGTAATTCTAGCGAAGGTGTTGCGGTCTTCACTCCAGTTGAATGATGTAATGCCGGCCAAGATGGTCGTAGTTTTCATTCTATATTGAGTCGTGTGATGTTATTCCAGCGAATGTGAAGTGGTATTCACTCCAGTTGAAAGATGTAAGGCTAGCCAAGATGGTCATGGTTTTTATTCTATATTGAGTCAGGTGATGTAATTATAGCGAAAGTGTTGCGGTCATCACTCTAGTTAAATGATGTAATGCCATCTAAAATGGTCGTGGTTTTCATTCTATATCGAATAAGGTGATGTAATTCCACCAAAAGTCTTGTGATCTTCAATCCAGTTGAATGATGTAATGCTAGCTAAGATAGTTGTGGTTTCAATTCTATATCGAGTCAGGTGATGTAATTCCAGTGAAGGTGATGCGGTTTTCACTCCAGTTGAATGATATAATGGCAACCAAGATTTTCATGGTTTTCCTTCTATATCAAGTCAGGGGATGTAATTCTAGCGAAGGTGTTGCGGTCTTCACTACAGTTGAATGATGTAATCTCAGCCAAGATGGTCGTAGTTTTCATTCTATATTGAGTCGGGTGATGTTATTTCAGCGAATGTGATGTGATATTCATTCTAGTTGAAAGATGTAAGGCTAGCCAAGATGGTCATGGATTTCATTCAATATTGAGTCAGGTGATGTAATTCCAGCGATAGTGTTGCGGTCATCACTCTAGTTGAATTATGTAATGCCATCTAAGATGGTCGTGGTTTTCATTCTATATCGAATAAGGTGATGTAATTCCACCAAAAGTCTTGTGATCTTCAATCCAGTTGAATGATGTAATGCTAGCTAAGATAGTTGTGGTTTCAATTCTATATCGAGTCAGGTGATGTAATTCCAGTGAAGGTGATGCGGTTTTCACTCCAGTTGAATGATATAATGCCAACCAAGATTTTCATGGTTTTCCTTCTATATCAAGTCAGGGGATGTAATTCTAGCGAAGGTGTTGCGGTCTTCACTCGGTTGAATGATGTAATGCCGACCAAGATGGTCGTAGTTTTCATTCTATATTGAGTCGGGTGATGTTATTCCGGCGAATGTGATGCGGTATTCACTCGGTTGAAAGATGTAAGGCTAGCCAAGATGGTCATGGTTTTTATTCTATATTGAGTTAGGTGATGTAAATCCAGCGAAAGTGTTGCGGTCATCACTCTAGTTGAATGATGTATTCCATCTAAGATGGTCGTGGTTTTCATTCTATATCGAATAAGGTGATGTAATTCCACCAAAAGTCTTGTGGTCTTCAATCCAGCTGAATTATGTAATGCTAGCTAAGATAGTTGTGGTTTCAATTCTATATCGAGTCAGGTGATGTAATTCCAGCGAAGGTGATGCGGTTTTCACTCCAGTTGAATGATATAATGCCAACCAAGATTTTCATGGTTTTCCTTCTATATCAAGTCAGGGGATGTAATTCTAGCGAAGGTGTTGCGGTCTTCACTCCAGTTGAATTATGTAATGCCAGCCAAGATGGTCGTAGTTTTCATTCTATATTGAGTCGGGTGATGTTATTCTAGCGAATGTGATGCAGTATTCACTCTAGTTGAAAGATGTGAGGCTAGCCAAGATTGTCATGGTTTTTATTCTATATTGAGTCAGGTGATGTAATTATAGCGAAAGTGTTGCGGTCATCACTCTAGTTAAATGATGTAATGCCATCTAAAATGGTCGTGGTTTTCATTCTATATCGAATAAGGTGATGTAATTCCACCAAAAGTCTTGTGATCTTCAATCCAGTTGAATGATGTAATGCTAGCTAAGATAGTTGTGGTTTCAATTCTATATCGAGTCAGGTGATGTAATTCCTGCGAAGGTGATGCGGTCTTCACTCCAGTTGAATGATATAATGCCAACCAAGATTTTCATGGTTTTCCTTCTATATCAAGTCAGGGGATGTAATTCTAGCGAAGGTGTTGCGGTCTTCACTCCAGTTGAATGATGTAATGCCAGCCAAGATGGTCGTAGTTTTCATTCTATATTGAGTCGGGTGATGTTATTCCAGCGAATGTGAGGCGGTATTCACTCCAGTTGAAAGATGTAAGGCTAGCCAAGATGGTCATGGTTTTTATTCTATATTGAGTTAGGTGATGTAATTATAGCGAAAGTGTTGCGGTCATCACTCTAGTTGAATGATGTATTCCATCTAAGATGGTCGTGGTTTTCATTCTATATCGAATAAGGTGATGTAATTCCACCAAAAGTCTTGTGGTCTTCAATCCAGCTGAATGATGTAATGCTAGCTAAGATAGTTGTGGTTTCAATTCTATATCGAGTCAGGTGATGTAATTCCAGCGAAGGTGATGCGGTTTTCACTCCAGTTGAATGATATAATGCCAACCAAGATTTTCATGGTTTTCCTTCTATATCAAGTCAGGGGATGTAATTCTAGCGAAGGTGTTGCGGTCTTCACTCCAGTTGAATGATGTAATGCCAGCCAAGATGGTCGTAGTTTTCATTCTATATTGAGTCGGGTGATGTTATTCCAGCGAATGTGAGGCGGTATTCACTCCAGTTGAAAGATGTAAGGCTAGCCAAGATGGTCATGGTTTTTATTCTATATTGAGTCAGGTGATGTAATTATAGCGAAAGTGTTGCGGTCATCACTCTAGTTAAATGATGTAATGCCATCTAAAATGGTCGTGGTTTTCATTCTATATCGAATAAGGTGATGTAATTCCACCAAAAGTCTTGTGATCTTCAATCCAGTTGAATGATGTAATGCTAGCTAAGATAGTTGTGGTTTCAATTCTATATCGAGTCAGGTGATGTAATTCCAGCGAAGGTGATGCGGTTTTCACTCCAGTTGAATGATATAATGCCAACCAAGATTTTCATGGTTTTCCTTCTATATCAAGTCAGGGGATGTAATTCTAGCGAAGGTGTTGCGGTCTTCACTCCAGTTGAATGATGTAATGCCGGCCAAGATGGTCGTAGTTTTCATTCTATATTGAGTCGGGTGATGTTATTCCAGCGAATGTGATGCGGTATTCACTCTAGTTGAAAGATGTAAGGCTAGCCAAGATGGTCATGGTTTTTATTCTATATTGAGTTAGGTGATGTAAATCCAGCGAAAGTGTTGCGGTCATCACTCTAGTTGAATGATGTATTCCATCTAAGATGGTCGTGGTTTTCATTCTATATCGAATAAGGTGATGTAATTCCACCAAAAGTCTTGTGGTCTTCAATCCAGCTGAATGATGTAATGCTAGCTAAGATAGTTGTGGTTTCAATTCTATATCGAGTCAGGTGATGTAATTCCAGCGAAGGTGATGCGGTTTTCACTGCAGTTGAATGATATAATGCCAACCAAGATTTTCATTGTTTTCCTTCTATATCAAGTCAGGAGATGTAATTCTAGCGAAGGTGTTGCGGTCTTCACTCCAGTTGAATGATGTAATGCCAGCCAAGATGGTCGTAGTTTTCATTCTATATTTAGTCGGGTGATGTTATTCCAACGAATGTGATGCGGTATTCACTCTAGTTGAAAGATGTAAGGCTAGCCAAGATAGTCATGGTTTTTATTCTATATTGAGTTAGGTGATGTAAATCCAGCGAAAGTGTTGCGGTCATCACTCTAGTTGAATGATGTATTCCATCTAAGATGGTCGTGGTTTTCATTCTATATCGAATAAGGTGATGTAATTCCACCAAAAGTCTTGTGGTCTTCAATCCAGTTGAATGATGTAATGCTAGCTAAGATAGTTGTGGTTTCAATTCTATATCGAGTCAGGTGATGTAATTCCAATGAAGGTGATGCGGTTTTCACTCCAGTTGAATGATATAATGCCAACCAAGATTTTCATGGTTTTCCTTCTATATCAAGTCAGGGGATGTAATTCTAGCGAAGGTGTTGCGGTCTTCACTCCAGTTGAATGATGTAATGCCAGCCAAGATGGTCGTAGTTTTCATTCTATATTGAGTCGGGTGATGTTATTCCAGCGAATGTGAAGCGGTATTCACTCCAGTTGAAAGATGTAAGGCTAGCCAAGATGGTCATGGTTTTTATTCTATATTGAGTCAGGTGATGTAATTATAGCGAAAGTGTTGCGGTCATCACTCTAGTTAAATGATGTAATGCCATCTAAAATGGTCGTGGTTTTCATTCTATATCGAATAAGGTGATGTAATTCCACCAAAAGTCTTGTGATCTTCAATCCAGTTGAATGATGTAATGCTAGCTAAGATAGTTGTGGTTTCAATTCTATATCGAGTCAGGTGATGTAATTCCTGCGAAGGTGATGTTGTCTTCACTCCAGTTGAATGATATAATGCCAACCAAGATTTTCATGGTTTTCCTTCTATATCAAGTCAGGGGATGTAATTCTAGCGAAGGTGTTGCGGTCTTCACTCCAGTTGAATGATGTAATGCCAGCCAAGATGGTCGTAGTTTTCATTCTATATTGAGTCGGGTGATGTTATTCCAGCGAATGTGATGCGGTATTCACTCTAGTTGAAAGATGTAAGGCTAGCCAAGATGGTCATGGTTTTTATTCTATATTGAGTTAGGTGATGTAAATCCGGCGAAAGTGTTGCGGTCATCACTCTAGTTGAATGATGTATTCCATCTAAGATGGTCGTGGTTTTCATTCTATATCGAATAAGGTGATGTAATTCCACCAAAAGTCTTGTGCTCTTCAATCCAGTTGAATGACATAATGCTAGCTAAGATAGTTGTGGTTTCAATTCTATATCGAGTCAGGTGATGTAATTCCAGTGAAGGTGATGCGGTTTTCACTCCAGTTGAATGATATAATGCCAACCAAGATTTTCATGGTTTTCCTTCTATATCAAGTCAGGGGATGTAATTCTAGCGAAGGTGTTGCGGTCTTCACTCCAGTTGAATGATGTAATGCCAGCCAAGATGGTCGTAGTTTTCATTCTATATTGAGTCGGGTGATGTTATTCCAGCGAATGTGATGCGGTATTCACTCTAGTTGAAAGATGTAAGGCTAGCCAAGATGGTCATGGTTTTTATTCTATATTGAGTTAGGTGATGTATATCCAGCGAAAGTGTTACGGTTATCACTCTAGTTGAATAATGTAATGCCATTTAAGATGGTCGTGGTTTTCATTCTATATCGAATAAGGTGATGTAATTCCACCAAAAGCCTTGTGATCTTCAATCCAGTTGAATGATGTAATGCTAGCTAAGATAGTTGTGGTTTCAATTCTATATCGAGTCAGGTGATGTAATTCCAGTGAAGGTGATGCGGTTTTCACTCCAGTTGAATGATATAATGCCAACCAAGATTTTCATGGTTTTCCTTCTATATCAAGTCAGGGGATGTAATTCTAGCGAAGGTGTTGCGGTCTTCACTCCAGTTGAATGATGTAATGCCAGCCAAGATGGTCGTAGTTTTCATTCTATATTGAGTCGGGTGATGTTATTCCAGCGAATGTGATGCGGTATTCACTCTAGTTGAAAGATGTAAGGCTAGCCAAGATGGTCATGGTTTTTATTCTATATTGAGTTAGGTGATGTAAATCCAGCGAAAGTGTTGCGGTCATCACTCTAGTTAAATGATGTAATGCCATCTAAAATGGTCGTGGTTTTCATTCTATATCGAATAAGGTGATGTAATTCCACCAAAAGTCTTGTGATCTTCAATCCAGTTGAATGATGTAATGCTAGCTAAGATAGTTGTGGTTTCAATTCTATATCGAGTCAGGTGATGTAATTCCAATGAAGGTGATGCGGTTTTCACTCCAGTTGAATGATATAATGCCAACCAAGATTTTCATGGTTTTCCTTCTATATCAAGTCAGGGGATGTAATTCTAGCGAAGGTGTTGCGGTCTTCACTCCAGTTGAATGATGTAATGCCAGCCAAGATGGTCGTAGTTTTCATTCTATATTTAGTCGGGTGATGTTATTCCAGCGAATGTGATGCGGTATTCACTCTAGTTGAAAGATGTAAGGCTAGCCAAGATGGTCATGGTTTTTATTCTATATTGAGTCAGGTGATGTAATTATAGCGAAAGTGTTGCGGTCATCACTCTAGTTAAATGATGTAATGCCATCTAAAATGGTCGTGGTTTTCATTCTATATCGAATAAGGTGATGTAATTCCACCAAAAGTCTTGTGATCTTCAATCCAGTTGAATGATGTAATGCTAGCTAAGATAGTTGTGGTTTCAATTCTATATCGAGTCAGGTGATGTAATTCCAGTGAAGGTGATGCGGTTTTCACTCCAGTTGAATGATATAATGCCAACCAAGATTTTTATGGTTTTCCTTCTATATCAAGTCAGGGGATGTAATTCTAGCGAAGGTATTGCGGTCTTCACTCTAGTTGAATGATGTAATGCCAGCCAAGATGATCGTAGTTTTCATTCTATATTGAGTCGGGTGATGTTATTCCAGCGAATGTGATGCGGTATTCACTCTAGTTGAAAGATGTAAGGCTAGCCAAGATGGTCATGGTTTTTATTCTATATTGAGTTAGGTGATGTAAATCCGGCGAAAGTGTTGCGGTCATCACTCTAGTTGAATGATGTATTCCATCTAAGATGGTCGTGGTTTTCATTCTATATCGAATAAGGTGATGTAATTCCACCAAAAGTCTTGTGGTCTTCAATCCAGCTGAATGATGTAATGCTAGCTAAGATAGTTGTGGTTTCAATTCTATATCGAGTCAGGTGATGTAATTCCAGCGAAGGTGATGCGGTTTTCACTCCAGTTGAATGATATAATGCCAACCAAGATTTTCATGGTTTTCCTTCTATATCAAGTCAGGGATGTAATTCTAGCGAAGGTGTTGCGGTCTTCACTCCAGTTGAATGATGTAATGCCAGCCAAGATGGTCGTAGTTTTCATTCTATATTGAGTCGGGTGATGTTATTCCAGCGAATGTGATGCGGTATTCACTCTAGTTGAAAGATGTGAGGCTAGCCAAGATGGTCATGGTTTTTATTCTATATTGAGTCAGGTGATGTAATTATAGCGAAAGTGTTGCGGTCATCACTCTAGTTGAATGATGTATTCCATCTAAGATGGTCGTGGTTTTCATTCTATATCGAATAAGGTGATGTAATTCCACCAAAAGTCTTGTGATCTTCAATCCAGTTGAATGATGTAATGCTAGCTAAGATAGTTCTGGTTTCAATTCTTTATCGAGTCTGGTGATGTAATTCCAGCGAAGGTGATGCAGTCTTCACTCCAGTTGAATGATATAATGCCAACCAAGATTTTCATGGTTTTCCTTCTATATCAAGTCAGGGGATGTAATTCTAGCGAAGGTGTTGCGGTCTTCATTCCAGTTGAATGATGTAATGCCAGCCAAGATGGTCGTAGTTTTCATTCTATATTGATTCGGGTGATGTTATTCCAGCGAATGTGAGGCGGTATTCACTCCAGTTGAAAGATGTAAGGCTAGCCAAGATAGTCATGGTTTTTATTCTATATTGAGTTAGGTGATGTAAATCCAGCGAAAGTGTTGCGGTCATCACTCTAGTTGAATGATGTATTCCATCTAAGATGGTCGTGGTTTTCATTCTATATCGAATAAGGTGATGTAATTCCACCAAAAGTCTTGTGGTCTTCAATCCAGCTGAATTATGTAATGCTAGCTAAGATAGTTGTGGTTTCAATTCTATATCGAGTCAGGTGATGTAATTCCAGCGAAGGTGATGCGGTTTTCACTCCAGTTGAATGATATAATGCCAACCAAGATTTTCATGGTTTTCCTTCTATATCAAGTCAGGGGATGTAATTCTAGCGAAGGTGTTGCGGTCTTCACTCCAGTTGAATGATGTAATGCCAGCCAAGATGGTCGTAGTTTTCATTCTATATTGAGTCGGGTGATGTTATTCCAGCGAATGTGATGCGGTATTCACTCTAGTTGAAAGATGTAAGGCTAGCCAAGATGGTCATGGTTTTTATTCTATATTGAGTTAGGTGATGTAAATCCAGCGAAAGTGTTGCGGTCATCACTCTAGTTGAATGATGTATTCCATCTAAGATGGTCGTGGTTTTCATTCTATATCGAATAAGGTGATGTAATTCCACCAAAAGTCTTGTGGTCTTCAATCCAGTTGAATGATGTAATGCTAGCTAAGAAAGTTATGGTTTCAATTCTATATCGAGTCGGGTGATGTAATTCCAATGAAGGTGATGCGGTTTTCACTCGGTTGAATGATATAATGCCAACCAAGATTTTCATGGTTTTCCTTCTATATCAAGTCGGGGATGTAATTCTAGCGAAGGTGTTGCGGTCTTCACTCGGTTGAATGATGTAATGCCAGCCAAGATGGTCGTAGTTTTCATTCTATATTGAGTCGGGTGATGTTATTCCGGCGAATGTGATGCGGTATTCACTCGGTTGAAAGATGTAAGGCTAGCCAATATGGTCATGGTTTTTATTCTATATTGTGTCAGGTGATGTAATTATAGCGAAAGTGTTGCGGTGATCACTCTAGTTGAAATGATGTAATGCCATCTAAAATGGTCGTGGTTTTCATTCTATATCGAATAAGGTGATGTAATTCCACCAAAAGTCTTGTGATCTTCAATCCAGTTGAATGATGTAATGCTAGCTAAGATAGTTGTGGTTTCAATTCTATATCGAGTCAGGTGATGTAATTCCAATGAAGGTGATGCGGGTTTCACTGCAGTTGAATGATATAATGCCAACCAAGATTTTCATGGTTTTCCTTCTATATCAAGTCAGGGGATGTAATTCTAGCGAAGGTGTTGCGGTCTTCACTCCAGTTGAATGATGTAATGCCAGCCAAGATGGTCGTAGTTTTCATTCTATATTTAGTCGGGTGATGTTATTCCAACGAATGTGATGCGGTATTCACTCTAGTTGAAAGATGTAAGGCTAGCCAAGATAGTCATGGTTTTTATTCTATATTGAGTTAGGTGATGTAAATCCAGCGAAAGTGTTGCGGTCATCACTCTAGTTGAATGATGTATTCCATCTAAGATGGTCGTGGTTTTCATTCTATATCGAATAAGGTGATGTAATTCCACCAAAAGTCTTGTGGTCTTCAATCCAGTTGAATGATGTAATGCTAGCTAAGATAGTTGTGGTTTCAATTCTATATCGAGTCAGGTGATGTAATTCCAGCGAAGGAGATGCGGTTTTCACTCCAGTTGAATGATATAATGCCAACCAAGATTTTCATGGTTTTCCTTCTATATCAAGTCAGGGGATGTAATTCTAGCGAAGGTGTTGCGGTCTTCACTCCCGTTGAATTATGTAATGCCAGCCAAGATGGTCCTAGTTTTCATTCTATATTGAGTCGGGTGATGTTATTCCAGCGAATGTGAGGCGGTATTCACTCTAGTTGAAAGATGTAAGGCTAGCCAAGATGGTCATGGTTTTATTCTATATTGAGTCGGTGATGTAATTATAGCGAAAGTGTTGCGGTCATCACTCTAGTTAAATGATGTAATGCCATCTAAGGTGCTCGGGCTTTTCATTCTATATCGAATAAGGTGATGTAATTCCACCAAAAGTCTTGTGATCTTCAATCCAGTTGAATGATGTAATGCTAGCTAAGATAGTTGTGGTTTCAATTCTATATCGAGTCAGGTGATGTAATTCCAGTGAAGGTGATGCGGTTTTCACTCTAGTTGAATGATATAATGCCAACCAAGATTTTCATGGTTTTCCTTCTATATCAAGTCAGGGGATGTAATTCTAGCGAAGGTGTTGCGGTCTTCACTCCAGTTGAATGATGTAATGCCAGCCAAGATGGTCGTAGTTTTCATTCTATATTGAGTCGGGTGATGTTATTCCAGCGAATGTGATGCGGTATTCACTCCAGTTGAAAGATGTAAGGCTAGCCAAGATGGTCATGGTTTTTATTCTATATTGAGTTAGGTGATGTAAATCCAGCGAAAGTGTTGCGGTCATCACTCTAGTTGAATGATGTATTCCATCTAAGATGGTCGTGGTTTTCATTCTATATCGAATAAGGTGATGTAATTCCACCAAAAGTCTTGTGGTCTTCAATCCAGCTGAATTATGTAATGCTAGCTAAGATAGTTGTGGTTTCAATTCTATATCGAGTCAGGTGATGTAATTCCAGCGAAGGTGATGCGGTTTTCACTCCAGTTGAATGATATAATGCCAACCAAGATTTTCATGGTTTTCCTTCTATATCAAGTCAGGGGATGTAATTCTAGCGAAGGTGTTGCGGTCTTCACTCCCGTTGAATTATGTAATGCCAGCCAAGATGGTCCTAGTTTTCATTCTATATTGAGTCGGGTGATGTTATTCCAGCGAATGTGAGGCGGTATTCACTCCAGTTGAAAGATGTAAGGCTAGCCAAGATGGTCATGGTTTTTATTCTATATTGAGTCAGGTGATGTAAATCCAGCGAAAGTGTTGCGGTCATCACTCTAGTTGAATGATGTATTCCATCTAAGATGGTCGTGGTTTTCATTCTATATCGAATAAGGTGATGTAATTCCACCAAAAGTCTTGTGATCTTCAATCCAGTTGAATGATGTAATGCTAGCTAAGATAGTTGTGGTTTCAATTCTATATCGAGTCAGGTGATGTAATTCCAATGAAGGTGATGCGGTTTTCACTCCAGTTGAATGATATAATGCCAACCAAGATTTTCATGGTTTTCCTTCTATATCAAGTCAGGGGATGTAATTCTAGCGAACGTGTCAGCCAAGATGGTCGTAGTTTTCATTCTATATTGAGTCGGGTGATGTTATTCCAGCGAATGTGATGCGGTATTCACTCTAGTTGAAAGATGTAAGGCTAGCCAAGATGGTCATGGTTTTTATTCTATATTGAGTCAGGTGATGTAATTATAGCGAAAGTGTTGCGGTCATCACTCTAGTTAAATGATGTAATGCCATCTAAAATGGTCGTGGTTTTCATTCTATATCGAATAAGGTGATGTAATTCCACCAAAAGTCTTGTGGTCTTCAATCCAGCTGAATTATGTAATGCTAGCTAAGATAGTTGTGGTTTCAATTCTATATCGAGTCAGGTGATGTAATTCCAGCGAAGGTGATGCGGTTTTCACTGCAGTTGAATGATATAATGCCAACCAAGATTTTCATGGTTTTCCTTCTATATCAAGTCAGGGGATGTAATTCTAGCGAAGGTGTTGCGGTCTTCACTCCAGTTGAATGATGTAATGCCAGCCAAGATGGTCGTAGTTTTCATTCTATATTTAGTCGGGTGATGTTATTCCAGCGAATGTGATGCGGTATTCACTCTAGTTGAAAGATGTGAGGCTAGCCAAGATGGTCATGGTTTTTATTCTATATTGAGTTAGGTGATGTAATTCCAGCGAAAGTGTTGCGGTCATCACTCTAGTTGAATGATGTATTCCATCTAAGATGGTCGTGGTTTTCATTCTATATCGAATAAGGTGATGTAATTCCACCAAAAGTCTTGTGATCTTCAATCCAGTTGAATGATGTAATGCTAGCTAAGATAGTTGTGGTTTCAATTCTATATCGAGTCAGGTGATGTAATTCCAGCGAAGGTGATGCGGTTTTCACTCCAGTTGAATGATATAATGCCAACCAAGATTTTCATGGTTTTCCTTCTATATCAAGTCAGGGGATGTAATTCTAGCGAAGGTGTTGCGGTCTTCACTCCAGTTGAATGATGTAATGCCAGCCAAGATGGTCGTAGTTTTCATTCTATATTGAGTCGGGTGATGTTATTCTAGCGAATGTGATGCAGTATTCACTCTAGTTGAAAGATGTGAGGCTAGCCAAGATAGTCATGGTTTTTATTCTATATTGAGTTAGGTGATGTAATTCCAGCGAAAGTGTTGCGGTCATCACTCTAGTTGAATGATGTATTCCATCTAAGATGGTCGTGGTTTTCATTCTATATCGAATAAGGTGATGTAATTCCACCAAAAGTCTTGTGGTCTTCAATCCAGCTGAATTATGTAATGCTAGCTAAGATAGTTGTGGTTTCAATTCTATATCGAGTCAGGTGATGTAATTCCAGCGAAGGTGATGCGGTTTTCACTGCAGTTGAATGATATAATGCCAACCAAGATTTTCATGGTTTTCCTTCTATATCAAGTCAGGGGATGTAATTCTAGCGAAGGTGTTGCGGTCTTCACTCCCGTTGAATTATGTAATGCCAGCCAAGATGGTCGTAGTTTTCATTCTATATTGAGTCGGGTGATGTTATTCCAGCGAATGTGAGGCGGTATTCACTCCAGTTGAAAGATGTAAGGCTAGCCAAGATGGTCATGGTTTTTATTCTATATTGAGTCAGGTGATGTAATTATAGCGAAAGTGTTGCGGTCATCACTCTAGTTAAATGATGTAATGCCATCTAAAATGGTCGTGGTTTTCATTCTATATCGAATAAGGTGATGTAATTCCACCAAAAGTCTTGTGATCTTCAATCCAGTTGAATGATGTAATGCTAGCTAAGATAGTTGTGGTTTCAATTCTATATCGAGTCAGGTGATGTAATTCCAATGAAGGTGATGCGGTTTTCACTCCAGTTGAATGATATAATGCCAACCAAGATTTTCATGGTTTTCCTTCTATATCAAGTCAGGGGATGTAATTCTAGCGAAGGTGTTGCGGTCTTCACTCTAGTTGAATGATGTAATGCCAGCCAAGATGGTCGTAGTTTTCATTCTATATTGAGTCGGGTGATGTTATTCCAGCGAATGTGATGCGGTATTCACTCCAGTTGAAAGATGTAAGGCTAGCCAAGATGGTCATGGTTTTTATTCTATATTGAGTTAGGTGATGTAAATCCAGCGAAAGTGTTGCGGTCATCACTCTAGTTGAATGATGTATTCCATCTAAGATGGTCGTGGTTTTCATTCTATATCGAATAAGGTGATGTAATTCCACCAAAAGTCTTGTGGTCTTCAATCCAGCTGAATTATGTAATGCTAGCTAAGATAGTTGTGGTTTCAATTCTATATCGAGTCAGGTGATGTAATTCCAGCGAAGGTGATGCGGTTTTCACTCCAGTTGAATGATATAATGCCAACCAAGATTTTCATGGTTTTCCTTCTATATCAAGTCAGGGGATGTAATTCTAGCGAAGGTGTCAGCCAAGATGGTCGTAGTTTTCATTCTATATCTTGTCGGGTGATGTTATTCCAGCGAATGTGATGTGGTATGCACTCCAGTTGAAAGATGTAAGGCTAGCCAAGATGGTCATGGTTTTTATTCTATATTGAGTCAGGTGATGTAATTATAGCGAAAGTGTTGCGGTCATCACTCTAGTTAAATGATGTAATGCCATCTAAGATGGTCGTGGTTTTCATTCTATATCGAATAAGGTGATGTAATTCCACCAAAAGTCTTGTGATCTTCAATCCAGTTGAATGATGTAATGCTAGCTAAGATAGTTGTGGTTTCAATTCTATATCGAGTCAGGTGATGTAATTTCAGTGAAGGTGATGCGGTTTTCACTCCAGTTGAATGATATAATGCCAACCAAGATTTTCATGATTTTCCTTCTATATCAAGTCAGGGGATGTAATTCTAGCGAAGGTATTGCGGTCTTCACTCGGTTGAATGATGTAATGCGGCCAAGATGGTGGTAGTCTACATTCTATATTGAGGTGGGTGATGTTATTCGTGCGAATGTGATGCGGTATTCACTCCAGTTGAAAGATGTAAGGCTAGCCAAGATGGTCATGGTTTTTATTCTATATTGAGTTAGGTGATGTAAATCCAGCGAAAGTGTTGCGGTCATCACTCTAGTTGAATGATGTATTCCATCTAAGATGGTCGTGGTTTTCATTCTATATCGAATAAGGTGATGTAATTCCACCAAAAGTCTTGTGGTCTTCAATCCAGTTGAATGATGTAATGCTAGCTAAGATAGTTGTGGTTTCAATTCTATATCGAGTCAGGTGATGTAATTCCAATGAAGGTGATGCGGTTTTCACTCCAGTTGAATGATATAATGCCAACCAAGATTTTCATGGTTTTCCTTCTATATCAAGTCAGAGGATGTAATTCTAGCGAAGGTGTTGCGGTCTTCACTCTAGTTGAATGATGTAATGCCAGCCAAGATGGTCGTAGTTTTCATTCTATATTGAGTCGGGTGATGTTATTCCAGCGAATGTGATGCGGTATTCACTCTAGTTGAAAGATGTAAGGCTAGCCAAGATGGTCATGGTTTTTATTCTATATTGAGTTAGGTGATGTAAATCCAGCGAAAGTGTTGCGGTCATCACTCTAGTTGAATGATGTATTCCATCTAAGATGGTCGTGGTTTTCATTCTATATCGAATAAGGTGATGTAATTCCACCAAAAGTCTTGTGATCTTCAATCCAGTTGAATGATGTAATGCTAGCTAAGATAGTTGTGGTTTCAATTCTATATCGAGTCAGGTGATGTAATTCCAGTGAAGGTGATGCGGTTTCACTCGGTTGAATGATATAATGCCAACCAAGATTTTCATGGTTTTCCTTCTATATCAAGTCAGGGATGTAATTCTAGCGAAGGTGTTGCGGTCTTCACTCGGTTGAATGATGTAATGCCGACCAAGATGGTCGTAGTTTTCATTCTATATCGAGTCGGGTGATGTTATTCCGGCGAATGTGATGCGGTATTCACTCTAGTTGAAAGATGTAAGGCTAGCCAAGATGGTCATGAGTTTTATTCTATATTGAGGTAGGTGATGTAATTATAGCGAAAGTGTTGCGGTCATCACTCTAGTTAAATGATGTAATGCCATCTAAAATGGTCGTGGTTTTCATTCTATATCGAATAAGGTGATGTAATTCCACCAAAAGTCTTGTGATCTTCAATCCAGTTGAATGATGTAATGCTAGCTAAGATAGTTGTGGTTTCAATTCTATATCGAGTCAGGTGATGTAATTCCTGCGAAGGTGATGCGGTCTTCACTCCAGTTGAATGATATAATGCCAACCAAGATTTTCATGGTTTTCCTTCTATATCAAGTCAGGGGATGTAATTCTAGCAAAGGTGTTGCGGTCTTCACTCCAGTTGAATGATGTAATGCCGGCCAAGATGGTCGTAGTTTTCATTCTATATTGAGTCGTGTGATGTTATTCCAGCGAATGTGAAGTGGTATTCACTCCAGTTGAAAGATGTAAGGCTAGCCAAGATGGTCATGGTTTTTATTCTATATTGAGTCAGGTGATGTAATTATAGCGAAAGTGTTGCGGTCATCACTCTAGTTAAATGATGTAATGCCATCTAAAATGGTCGTGGTTTTCATTCTATATCGAATAAGGTGATGTAATTCCACCAAAAGTCTTGTGATCTTCAATCCAGTTGAATGATGTAATGCTAGCTAAGATAGTTGTGGTTTCAATTCTATATCGAGTCAGGTGATGTAAATCCAATGAAGGTGATGCGGTTTTCACTCCAGTTGAATGATATAATGCCAACCAAGATTTTCATGGTTTTCCTTCTATATCAAGTCAGGGGATGTAATTCTAGCGAAGGTGTTGCGGTCTTCACTCCAGTTGAATGATGTAATGCCAGCCAAGATGGTCGTAGTTTTCATTATATATTGAGTCGGGTGATGTTATTCGGACGAATGTGATGCGGTATTCACTCGGTTGAAAGATGTAAGGCTAGCCAAGATGGTCATGGTTTTATTCTATATTGAGTTAGGTGAAGTAAATCCAGAGGAAGTGTGGCGGTCATCACTCTAGTTGAATGATGTAATCCATCTAAGATGGTCGTGGTTTTCATTCTATATCGAATAAGGTGATGTAATTCCACCAAAAGTCTTGTGGTCTTCAATCAGGTGAATGATGTATACCTAGCTAAGGTAGTTGTGGTTTAAATTCTATATCGAGTCGGGTGATGTAATTCCAATGAAGGTGATGCGGTTTCACTCGGTTGAATGATATAATGCCAACCAAGATTTTCATGGTTTTCCTTCTATATCAAGTCAGGGGATGTAATTCTAGCGAAGGTGTTGCGGTCTTCACTCCAGTTGAATGATGTAATGCCAGCCAAGATGGTCGTAGTTTTCATTCTATATTGAGTCGGGTTATTCCTGCGAATGTGAAGCGGTATTCACTCCAGTTGAAAGATGTAAGGCTAGCCAAGATGGTCATGGTTTTTATTCTATATTGAGTCAGGTGATGTAATTATAGCGAAAGTGTTGCGGTCATCACTCTAGTTAAATGATGTAATGCCATCTAAAATGGTCGTGGTTTTCATTCTATATCGAATAAGGTGATGTAATTCCACCAAAAGTCTTGTGATCTTCAATCCAGTTGAATGATGTAATGCTAGCTAAGATAGTTGTGGTTTCAATTCTATATCGAGTCAGGTGATGTAATTCCAATGAAGGTGATGCGGTTTTCACTCCAGTTGAATGATATAATGCCAACCAAGATTTTCATGGTTTTCCTTCTATATCAAGTCAGGGGATGTAATTCTAGCGAAGGTGTTGCGGTCTTCACTCCAGTTGAATGATGTAATGCCAGCCAAGATGGTCGTAGTTTTCATTCTATATTGAGTCGGGTGATGTTATTCCAGCGAATGTGAGGCGGTATTCACTCCAGTTGAAAGATGTAAGGCTAGCCAAGATGGTCATGGTTTTTATTCTATATTGAGTCAGGTGATGTAAATCCAGCGAAAGTGTTGCGGTCATCACTCTAGTTAAATGATGTAATGCCATCTAAAATGGTCGTGGTTTTCATTCTATATCGAATAAGGTGATGTAATTCCACCAAAAGTCTTGTGGTCTTCAATCCAGCTGAATTATGTAATGCTAGCTAAGATAGTTGTGGTTTCAATTCTATATCGAGTCAGGTGATGTAATTCCAATGAAGGTGATGCGGTTTTCACTCCAGTTGAATGATATAATGCCAACCAAGATTTTCATGGTTTTCCTTCTATATCAAGTCAGGGGATGTAATTCTAGCGAAGGTGTTGCGGTCTTCACTCCAGTTGAATGATGTAATGCCAGCCAAGATGGTCGTAGTTTTCATTCTATATTGAGTCGGGTGATGTTATTCCAGCGAATGTGATGCGGTATTCACTCTAGTTGAAAGATGTAAGGCTAGCCAAGATGGTCATGGTTTTTATTCTATATTGAGTCAGGTGATGTAATTATAGCGAAAGTGTTGCGGTCATCACTCTAGTTAAATGATGTAATGCCATCTAAAATGGTCGTGGTTTTCATTCTATATCGAATAAGGTGATGTAATTCCACCAAAAGTCTTGTGATCTTCAATCCAGTTGAATGATGTAATGCTAGCTAAGATAGTTGTGGTTTCAATTCTATATCGAGTCAGGTGATGTAATTCCAGTGAAGGTGATGCGGTTTTCACTCCAGTTGAATGATATAATGCCAACCAAGATTTTCATGGTTTTCCTTCTATATCAAGTCAGGGGATGTAATTCTAGCGAAGGTGTTGCGGTCTTCACTCCAGTTGAATGATGTAATCTCAGCCAAGATGGTCGTAGTTTTCATTCTATATTGAGTCGGGTGATGTTATTTCAGCGAATGTGATGCGGTATTCATTCTAGTTGGAAGATGTAAGGCTAGCCAAGATGGTCATGGATTTCATTCAATATTGAGTCAGGTGATGTAATTCCAGCGATAGTGTTGCGGTCATCACTCTAGTTGAATTATGTAATGCCATCTAAGATGGTCGTGGTTTTCATTCTATATCGAATAAGGTGATGTAATTCCACCAAAAGTCTTGTGGTCTTCAATCCAGTTGAATGATGTAATGCTAGCTAAGATAGTTGTGGTTTCAATTCTATATCGAGTCAGGTGATGTAATTCCAGCGAAGGAGATGCGGTTTTCACTCCAGTTGAATGATATAATGCCAACCAAGATTTTCATGGTTTTCCTTCTATATCAAGTCAGGGGATGTAATTCTAGCGAAGGTGTTGCGGTCTTCACTCCAGTTGAATGATGTAATGCCAGCCAAGATGGTCGTAGTTTTCATTCTATATCGAGTCGAGTGATGTTATTCCAGCGAATGTGAGGCGGTATTCACTCCAGTTGAAAGATGTAAGGCTAGCCAAGATGGTCATGGTTTTATTCTATATTGAGTCAGGTGATGTAATTATAGCGAAAGTGTTGCGGTCATCACTCTAGTTAAATGATGTAATGCCATCTAAAATGGTCGTGGTTTTCATTCTATATCGAATAAGGTGATGTAATTCCACCAAAAGTCTTGTGATCTTCAATCAGTTGAATGATGTAATGCTAGCTAAGATAGTTGTGGTTTCAATTCTATATCGAGTCAGGTGATGTAATTCCAATGAAGGTGATGCGGTTTTCACTCGGTTGAATGATATAATGCCAACCAAGATTTTCATGGTTTTCCTTCTATATCAAGTCAGGGATGTAATTCTAGCGAAGGTGTTGCGGTCTTCACTCCAGTTGAATGATGTAATGCCTCCAAGATGGTCATGGTTTTCATTCTATATTTAGTCGGGTGATGTTATTCCAACGAATGTGATGCGGTATTCACTCTAGTTGAAAGATGTAAGGCTAGCCAAGATAGTCATGGTTTTTATTCTATATTGAGTTAGGTGATGTAAATCCAGCGAAAGTGTTGCGGTCATCACTCTAGTTGAATGATGTATTCCATCTAAGATGGTCGTGGTTTTCATTCTATATCGAATAAGGTGATGTAATTCCACCAAAAGTCTTGTGGTCTTCAATCCAGCTGAATTATGTAATGCTAGCTAAGATAGTTGTGGTTTCAATTCTATATCGAGTCAGGTGATGTAATTCCAGCGAAGGTGATGCGGTTTTCACTCCAGTTGAATGATATAATGCCAACCAAGATTGTCATGGTTTTCCTTCTATATCAAGACAGGTGAAGTAATTCTAGCGACGGTGTTGTGGTCTTCACTCCCGTTGAATGATGTAATGCCATCCAAGATGGTCGTAGTTTTCATTCTATATCGAGTCGAGTGATGTTATTCCAGCGAATGTGAGGCGGTATTCACTCCAGTTGAAAGATGTAAGGCTAGCCAAGATGGTCATGGTTTTTATTCTATATTGAGTCAGGTGATGTAATTCCAGCGATAGTGTTGCGGTCATCACTCTAGTTGAATTATGTAATGCCATCTAAGATGGTCGTGGTTTTCATTCTATATCGAATAAGGTGATGTAATTCCACCAAAAGTCTTGTGATCTTCAATCCAGTTGAATGATGTAATGCTAGCTAAGATAGTTGTGGTTTCAATTCTATATCGAGTCAGGTGATGTAATTCCAGCGAAGGTGATGCGGTTTTCACTCCAGTTGAATGATATAATGCCAACCAAGATTTTCATGGTTTTCCTTCTATATCAAGTCAGGGGATGTAATTCTAGCGAAGGTGTTGCGGTCTTCACTCGAATTGAATGATGTAATGCCAGCCAAGATGGTCGTAGTTTTCATTCTATATCGAGTCGAGTGATGTTATTCCAGCGAATGTGATGCGGTATTCACTCCAGTTGAAAGATGTAAGGCTAGCCAAGATGGTCATGGTTTTTATTCTATATTGAGTCAGGTGATGTAATTATAGCGAAAGTGTTGCGGTCATCACTCTAGTTAAATGATGTAATGCCATCTAAAATGGTCGTGGTTTTCATTCTATATCGAATAAGGTGATGTAATTCCACCAAAAGTCTTGTGATCTTCAATCCAGTTGAATGATGTAATGCTAGCTAAGATAGTTGTGGTTTCAATTCTATATCGAGTCAGGTGATGTAATTCCAATGAAGGTGATGCGGTTTTCACTCCAGTTGAATGATATAATGCCAACCAAGATTTTCATGGTTTTCCTTCTATATCAAGTCCGGGGATGTAATTCTAGCGAAGGTGTTGCGGTCTTCACTCCAGTTGAATGATATAATGCCAGCCAAGATGGTCGTAGTTTTCATTCTATATTGAGTCGGGTGATGTTATTCCAGCGAATGTGAGGCGGTATTCACTCCAGTTGAAAGATGTAAGGCTAGCCAAGATGGTCATGGTTTTTATTCTATATTGAGTCAGGTGATGTAATTATAGCGAAAGTGTTGCGGTCATCACTCTAGTTAAATGATGTAATGCCATCTAAAATGGTCGTGGTTTTCATTCTATATCGAATAAGGTGATGTAATTCCACCAAAAGTCTTGTGATCTTCAATCCAGTTGAATGAGGTAATGCTAGCTAAGATAGTTGTGGTTTCAATTCTATATCGAGTCAGGTGATGTAATTCCAGCGAAGGTGATGCAATCTTCACTCCAGTTGAATGATATAATGCCAACCAAGATTTTCATGGTTTTCCTTCTATATCAAGTCAGGGATGTAATTCTAGCGAAGGTGTTGCGGTCTTCACTCCAGTTGAATGATGTAATGTCAGCCAAGATGGTCGTAGTTTTCATTCTATATTGAATCGGGTGATGTTGTATTCACTCTAGTTGAAAGATGTAAGGCTAGCCAAGATGGTCATGGTTTTTATTTTATATTGAGTTAGGTGATGTAATTCCAGCGAAAGTGTTGCGGTCATCACTCTAGTTGAATTATGTAATGCCATCTAAGATGGTCGTGGTTTTCATTCTATATCGAATAAGGTGATGTAATTCCACCAAAAGTCTTGTGATCTTCAATCCAGTTGAATGATGTAATGCTAGCTAAGATAGTTGTGGTTTCAATTCTATATCGAGTCAGGTGATGTAATTCCAATGAAGGTGATGCGGTTTTCACTCCAGTTGAATGATATAATGCCAACCAAGATTTTCATGGTTTTCCTTCTATATCAAGTCAGGGGATGTAATTCTAGTGAAGGTGTTGCGGTCTTCACTCTAGTTGAATGATGTAATGCCAGCCAAGATGGTCGTAGTTTTCATTCTATATTTAGTCGGGTGATGTTATTCCAACGAATGTGATGCGGTATTCACTCTAGTTGAAAGATGTAAGGCTAGCCAAGATAGTCATGGTTTTTATTCTATATTGAGTTAGGTGATGTAAATCCAGCGAAAGTGTTGCGGTCATCACTCTAGTTGAATGATGTATTCCATCTAAGATGGTCGTGGTTTTCATTCTATATCGAATAAGGTGATGTAATTCCACCAAAAGTCTTGTGGTCTTCAATCCAGCTGAATTATGTAATGCTAGCTAAGATAGTTGTGGTTTCAATTCTATATCGAGTCAGGTGATGTAATTCCAGCGAAGGTGATGCGGTTTTCACTGCAGTTGAATGATATAATGCCAACCAAGATTTTCATGGTTTTCCTTCTATATCAAGTCAGGGGATGTAATTCTAGCGAAGGTGTTGCGGTCTTCACTCCAGTTGAATGATGTAATGCCAGCCAAGATGGTCGTAGTTTTCATTCTATATTGAGTCGGGTGATGTTATTCCAGCGAATGTGAGGCGGTATTCACTCCAGTTGAAAGATGTAAGGCTAGCCAAGATGGTCATGGTTTTTATTCTATATTGAGTCAGGTGATGTAATTATAGCGAAAGTGTTGCGGTCATCACTCTAGTTAAATGATGTAATGCCATCTAAAATGGTCGTGGTTTTCATTCTATATCGAATAAGGTGATGTAATTCCACCAAAAGTCTTGTGATCTTCAATCCAGTTGAATGATGTAATGCTAGCTAAGATAGTTGTGGTTTCAATTCTATATCGAGTCAGGTGATGTAATTCCAATGAAGGTGATGCGGTTTTCACTCCAGTTGAATGATATAATGCCAACCAAGATTTTCATGGTTTTCCTTCTATATCAAGTCAGGGGATGTAATTCTAGCGAAGGTGTTGCGGTCTTCACTCCCGTTGAATTATGTAATGCCAGCCAAGATGGTCCTAGTTTTCATTCTATATTGAGTCGGGTGATGTTATTCCAGCGAATGTGATGCGGTATTCACTCCAGTTGAAAGATGTAAGGCTAGCCAAGATGGTCATGGTTTTTATTCTATATTGAGTTAGGTGATGTAAATCCAGCGAAAGTGTTGCGGTCATCACTCTAGTTGAATGATGTATTCCATCTAAGATGGTCGTGGTTTTCATTCTATATCGAATAAGGTGATGTAATTCCACCAAAAGTCTTGTGGTCTTCAATCCAGCTGAATTATGTAATGCTAGCTAAGATAGTTGTGGTTTCAATTCTATATCGAGTCAGGTGATGTAATTCCAGCGAAGGTGATGCGGTTTTCACTGCAGTTGAATGATATAATGCCAACCAAGATTTTCATGGTTTTCCTTCTATATCAAGTCAGGGGATGTAATTCTAGCGAAGGTGTTGCGGTCTTCACTCCAGTTGAATGATGTAATGCCAGCCAAGATGGTCGTAGTTTTCATTCTATATCGAGTCGAGTGATGTTATTCCAGCGAATGTGAGGCGGTATTCACTCCAGTTGAAAGATGTAAGGCTAGCCAAGATGGTCATGGTTTTTATTCTATATTGAGTCAGGTGATGTAATTATAGCGAAAGTGTTGCGGTCATCACTCTAGTTAAATGATGTAATGCCATCTAAAATGGTCGTGGTTTTCATTCTATATCGAATAAGGTGATGTAATTCCACCAAAAGTCTTGTGATCTTCAATCCAGTTGAATGATGTAATGCTAGCTAAGATAGTTGTGGTTTCAATTCTATATCGAGTCAGGTGATGTAATTCCAATGAAGGTGATGCGGTTTTCACTGCAGTTGAATGATATAATGCCAACCAAGATTTTCATGGTTTTCCTTCTATATCAAGTCAGGGGATGTAATTCTAGCGAAGGTGTTGCGGTCTTCACTCCAGTTGAATGATGTAATGCCAGCCAAGATGGTCGTAGTTTTCATTCTATATTGAGTCGGGTGATGTTATTCTAGAGAATGTGAGGCGGTATTCACTCCAGTTGAAAGATGTAAGGCTAGCCAAGATGGTCATGGTTTTTATTCTATATTGAGTCAGGTGATGTAATTCCAGCGATAGTGTTGCGGTCATCACTCTAGTTGAATTATGTAATGCCATCTAAGATGGTCGTGGTTTTCATTCTATATCGAATAAGGTGATGTAATTCCACCAAAAGTCTTGTGATCTTCAATCCAGTTGAATGATGTAATGCTAGCTAAGATAGTTGTGGTTTCAATTCTATATCGAGTCAGGTGATGTAATTCCAGCGAAGGTGATGCGGTTTTCACTCCAGTTGAATGATATAATGCCAACCAAGATTTTCATGGTTTTCCTTCTATATCAAGTCAGGGGATGTAATTCTAGCGAAGGTGTTGTGGTCTTCACTCCCGTTGAATGATGTAATGCCAGCCAAGATGGTCGTAGTTTTCATTCTATATCGAGTCGAGTGATGTTATTCCAGCGAATGTGATGCGGTATTCACTCCAGTTGAAAGATGTAAGGCTAGCCAAGATGGTCATGGTTTTTATTCTATATTGAGTCAGGTGATGTAATTATAGCGAAAGTGTTGCGGTCATCACTCTAGTTGAATGATGTATTCCATCTAAGATGGTCGTGGTTTTCATTCTATATCGAATAAGGTGATGTAATTCCACCAAAAGTCTTGTGGTC
Source organism: Anisodus acutangulus (assembly GCA_029783415.1). Classification (NCBI taxonomy): domain Eukaryota; kingdom Viridiplantae; phylum Streptophyta; class Magnoliopsida; order Solanales; family Solanaceae; genus Anisodus; species Anisodus acutangulus. Next base: position 19,817,797 of record CM056505.1, read on the forward strand.
TTCAATCCAGCTGAATTATGTAATGCTAGCTAAGATAGTTGTGGTTTCAATTCTATATCGAGTCAGGTGATGTAATTCCAGCGAAGGTGATGCGGTTTTCACTGCAGTTGAATGATATAATGCCAACCAAGATTTTCATGGTTTTCCTTCTATATCAAGTCCGGGGATGTAATTCTAGCGAAGGTGTTGCGGTCTTCACTCCAGTTGAATGATGTAATGCCAGCCAAGATGGTCGTAGTTTTCATTCTATATCGAGTCGAGTGATGTTATTCCAGCGAATGTGAGGCGGTATTCACTCCAGTTGAAAGATGTAAGGCTAGCCAAGATGGTCATGGTTTTTATTCTATATTGAGTCAGGTGATGTAATTATAGCGAAAGTGTTGCGGTCATCACTCTAGTTGAATGATGTATTCCATCTAAGATGGTCGTGGTTTTCATTCTATATCGAATAAGGTGATGTAATTCCACCAAAAGTCTTGTGATCTTCAATCCAGTTGAATGATGTAATGCTAGCTAAGATAGTTGTGGTTTCAATTCTATATCGAGTCAGGTGATGTAATTCCAATGAAGGTGATGCGGTTTCACTCGGTTGAATGATATAATGCCAACCAAGATTTTCATGGTTTTCCTTCTATATCAAGTCGGGGATGTAATTCTAGCGAAGGTGTTGCGGTCTTCACTCGGTTGAATGATGTAATGCCAGCCAAGATGGTCGTAGTTTTCATTCTATATTGAGTCGGGTGATGTTATTCCAAGGAAAGTGATGCGGTATTCACTCGGTTGAAAGATGTAAGGCTAGCCAAGATGGTCATGGTTTTTATTCTATATTGAGTCAGGTGATGTAATTATAGCGAAAGTGTTGCGGTCATCACTCTAGTTAAATGATGTAATGCCATCTAAAATGGTCGTGGTTTTCATTCTATATCGAATAAGGTGATGTAATTCCACCAAAAGTCTTGTGATCTTCAATCCAGTTGAATGATGTAATGCTAGCTAAGATAGTTGTGGTTTCAATTCTATATCGAGTCAGGTGATGTAATTCCAATGAAGGTGATGCGGTTTTCACTCCAGTTGAATGATATAATGCCAACCAAGATTTTCATGGTTTTCCTTCTATATCAAGTCAGGGGATGTAATTCTAGCGAAGGTGTTGCGGTCTTCACTCCAGTTGAATGATGTAATGCCAGCCAAGATGGTCGTAGTTTTCATTCTATATCGAGTCGAGTGATGTTATTCCAGCGAATGTGAGGCGGTATTCACTCCAGTTGAAAGATGTAAGGCTAGCCAAGATGGTCATGGTTTTTATTCTATATTGAGTTAGGTGATGTAATTCCAGCGAAAGTGTTGCGGTCATCACTCTAGTTGAATGATGTATTCCATCTAAGATGGTCGTGGTTTTCATTCTATATCGAATAAGGTGATGTAATTCCACCAAAAGTCTTGTGATCTTCAATCCAGTTGAATGATGTAATGCTAGCTAAGATAGTTGTGGTTTCAATTCTATATCGAGTCAGGTGATGTAATTCCAGCGAAGGTGATGCGGTTTTCACTCCAGTTGAATGATATAATGCCAACCAAGATTTTCATGGTTTTCCTTCTATATCAAGTCAGGGGATGTAATTCTAGCGAAGGTGTTGCGGTCTTCACTCCAGTTGAATGATGTAATGCCATCCAAGATGGTCGTAGTTTTCATTCTATATCGAGTCGAGTGATGTTATTCCAGCGAATGTGAGGCGGTATTCACTCCAGTTGAAAGATGTAAGGCTAGCCAAGATGGTCATGGTTTTTATTCTATATTGAGTCAGGTGATGTAATTATAGCGAAAGTGTTGCGGTCATCACTCTAGTTAAATGATGTAATGCCATCTAAGATGGTCGTGGTTTTCATTCTATATCGAATAAGGTGATGTAATTCCACCAAAAGTCTTGTGATCTTCAATCCAGTTGAATGATGTAATGCTAGCTAAGATAGTTGTGGTTTCAATTCTATATCGAGTCAGGTGATGTAATTCCAATGAAGGTGATGCGGTTTTCACTCCAGTTGAATGATATAATGCCAACCAAGATTTTCATGGTTTTCCTTCTATATCAAGTCCGGGGATGTAATTCTAGCGAAGGTGTTGCGGTCTTCACTCCAGTTGAATGATGTAATGCCAGCCAAGATGGTCGTAGTTTTCATTCTATATCGAGTCGAGTGATGTTATTCCAGCGAATGTGAGGCGGTATTCACTCCAGTTGAAAGATGTAAGGCTAGCCAAGATGGTCATGGTTTTTATTCTATATTGAGTCAGGTGATGTAAATCCAGCGAAAGTGTTGCGGTCATCACTCTAGTTAAATGATGTAATGCCATCTAAAATGGTCGTGGTTTTCATTCTATATCGAATAAGGTGATGTAATTCCACCAAAAGTCTTGTGATCTTCAATCCAGTTGAATGATGTAATGCTAGCTAAGATAGTTGTGGTTTCAATTCTATATCGAGTCAGGTGATGTAATTCCAATGAAGGTGATGCGGTTTTCACTGCAGTTGAATGATATAATGCCAACCAAGATTTTCATGGTTTTCCTTCTATATCAAGTCAGGGGATGTAATTCTAGCGAAGGTGTTGCGGTCTTCACTCCAGTTGAATGATGTAATGCCAGCCAAGATGGTCGTAGTTTTCATTCTATATCGAGTCGAGTGATGTTATTCCAGCGAATGTGAGGCGGTATTCACTCCAGTTGAAAGATGTAAGGCTAGCCAAGATGGTCATGGTTTTTATTCTATATTGAGTCAGGTGATGTAATTATAGCGAAAGTGTTGCGGTCATCACTCTAGTTAAATGATGTAATGCCATCTAAGATGGTCGTGGTTTTCATTCTATATCGAATAAGGTGATGTAATTCCACCAAAAGTCTTGTGGTCTTCAATCCAGCTGAATGATGTAATGCTAGCTAAGATAGTTGTGGTTTCAATTCTATATCGAGTCAGGTGATGTAATTCCAGCGAAGGTGATGCGGTTTTCACTCCAGTTGAATGATATAATGCCAACCAAGATTGTCATGGTTTTCCTTCTATATCAAGACAGGTGAAGTAATTCTAGCGACGGTGTTGTGGTCTTCACTCCCGTTGAATGATGTAATGCCATCCAAGATGGTCGTAGTTTTCATTCTATATCGAGTCGAGTGATGTTATTCCAGCGAATGTGAGGCGGTATTCACTCCAGTTGAAAGATGTAAGGCTAGCCAAGATGGTCATGGTTTTTATTCTATATTGAGTCAGGTGATGTAATTATAGCGAAAGTGTTGCGGTCATCACTCTAGTTAAATGATGTAATGCCATCTAAAATGGTCGTGGTTTTCATTCTATATCGAATAAGGTGATGTAATTCCACCAAAAGTCTTGTGATCTTCAATCCAGTTGAATGATGTAATGCTAGCTAAGATAGTTGTGGTTTCAATTCTATATCGAGTCAGGTGATGTAATTCCAATGAAGGTGATGCGGTTTTCACTCCAGTTGAATGATATAATGCCAACCAAGATTGTCATGGTTTTCCTTCTATATCAAGACAGGTGAAGTAATTCTAGCGACGGTGGTGTGGTCTTCACTCCCGTTGAATGATGTAATGCCATCCAAGATGGTCGTAGTTTTCATTCTATATCGAGTCGAGTGATGTTATTCCAGCGAATGTGATGCGGTATTCACTCCAGTTGAAAGATGTAAGGCTAGCCAAGATGGTCATGGTTTTTATTCTATATTGAGTTAGGTGATGTAAATCCAGCGAAAGTGTTGCGGTCATCACTCTAGTTGAATGATGTATTCCATCTAAGATGGTCGTGGTTTTCATTCTATATCGAATAAGGTGATGTAATTCCACCAAAAGTCTTGTGGTCTTCAATCCAGCTGAATGATGTAATGCTAGCTAAGATAGTTGTGGTTTCAATTCTATATCGAGTCAGGTGATGTAATTCCAGCGAAGGTGATGCGGTTTTCACTGCAGTTGAATGATATAATGCCAACCAAGATTTTCATGGTTTTCCTTCTATATCAAGTCAGGGGATGTAATTCTAGCGAAGGTGTTGCGGTCTTCACTCCAGTTGAATGATGTAATGCCAGCCAAGATGGTCGTAGTTTTCATTCTATATCGAGTCGAGTGATGTTATTCCAGCGAATGTGAGGCGGTATTCACTGCAGTTGAAAGATGTAAGGCTAGCCAAGATGGTCATGGTTTTTATTCTATATTGAGTCAGGTGATGTAATTATAGCGAAAGTGTTGCGGTCATCACTCTAGTTAAATGATGTAATGCCATCTAAAATGGTCGTGGTTTTCATTCTATATCGAATAAGGTGATGTAATTCCACCAAAAGTCTTGTGATCTTCAATCCAGTTGAATGATGTAATGCTAGCTAAGATAGTTGTGGTTTCAATTCTATATCGAGTCAGGTGATGTAATTCCAGCGAAGGTGATGCGGTTTTCACTCCAGTTGAATGATATAATGCCAACCAAGATTTTCATGGTTTTCCTTCTATATCAAGTCAGGGGATGTAATTCTAGCGAAGGTGTTGCGGTCTTCACTCCAGTTGAATGATGTAATGCCAGCCAAGATGGTCGTAGTTTTCATTCTATATTGAGTCGGGTGATGTTATTCCAGCGAATGTGATGCGGTATTCACTCTAGTTGAAAGATGTAAGGCTAGCCAAGATGGTCATGGTTTTTATTCTATATTGAGTTAGGTGATGTAAATCCAGCGAAAGTGTTGCGGTCATCACTCTAGTTGAATGATGTATTCCATCTAAGATGGTCGTGGTTTTCATTCTATATCGAATAAGGTGATGTAATTCCACCAAAAGTCTTGTGGTCTTCAATCCAGCTGAATTATGTAATGCTAGCTAAGATAGTTGTGGTTTCAATTCTATATCGAGTCAGGTGATGTAATTCCAGCGAAGGTGATGCGGTTTTCACTGCAGTTGAATGATATAATGCCAACCAAGATTTTCATGGTTTTCCTTCTATATCAAGTCAGGGGATGTAATTCTAGCGAAGGTGTTGCGGTCTTCACTCTAGTTGAATGATGTAATGCCAGCCAAGATGGTCGTAGTTTTCATTCTATATCGAGTCGAGTGATGTTATTCCAGCGAATGTGAGGCGGTATTCACTCCAGTTGAAAGATGTAAGGCTAGCCAAGATGGTCATGGTTTTTATTCTATATTGAGTCATGTGATGTAATTATAGCGAAAGTGTTGCGGTCATCACTCTAGTTAAATGATGTAATGCCATCTAAAATGGTCGTGGTTTTCATTCTATATCGAATAAGGTGATGTAATTCCACCAAAAGTCTTGTGATCTTCAATCCAGTTGAATGATGTAATGCTAGCTAAGATAGTTGTGGTTTCAATTCTATATCGAGTCAGGTGATGTAATTCCAATGAAGGTGATGCGGTTTTCACTCCAGTTGAATGATATAATGCCAACCAAGATTTTCATGGTTTTCCTTCTATATCAAGTCAGGGGATGTAATTCTAGCGAAGGTGTTGCGGTCTTCACTCCAGTTGAATGATGTAATGCCAGCCAAGATGGTCGTAGTTTTCATTCTATATTGAGTCGGGTGATGTTATTCCAGCGAATGTGATGCGGTATTCACTCCAGTTGAAAGATGTAAGGCTAGCCAAGATGGTCATGGTTTTTATTCTATATTGAGTTAGGTGATGTAAATCCAGCGAAAGTGTTGCGGTCATCACTCTAGTTGAATGATGTATTCCATCTAAGATGGTCGTGGTTTTCATTCTATATCGAATAAGGTGATGTAATTCCACCAAAAGTCTTGTGGTCTTCAATCCAGCTGAATGATGTAATGCTAGCTAAGATAGTTGTGGTTTCAATTCTATATCGAGTCAGGTGATGTAATTCCAGCGAAGGTGATGCGGTTTTCACTCCAGTTGAATGATATAATGCCAACCAAGATTTTCATGGTTTTCCTTCTATATCAAGTCAGGGGATGTAATTCTAGCGAAGGTGTTGCGGTCTTCACTCCAGTTGAATGATGTAATGCCAGCCAAGATGGTCGTAGTTTTCATTCTATATCGAGTCGAGTGATGTTATTCCAGCGAATGTGAGGCGGTATTCACTCCAGTTGAAAGATGTAAGGCTAGCCAAGATGGTCATGGTTTTTATTCTATATTGAGTCAGGTGATGTAATTATAGCGAAAGTGTTGCGGTCATCACTCTAGTTGAATTATGTAATGCCATCTAAGATGGTCGTGGTTTTCATTCTATATCGAATAAGGTGATGTAATTCCACCAAAAGTCTTGTGATCTTCAATCCAGTTGAATGATGTAATGCTAGCTAAGATAGTTGTGGTTTCAATTCTATATCGAGTCAGGTGATGTAATTCCAGCGAAGGTGATGCGGTTTTCACTCCAGTTGAATGATATAATGCCAACCAAGATTTTCATGGTTTTCCTTCTATATCAAGTCAGGGGATGTAATTCTAGCGAAGGTGTTGCGGTCTTCACTCCAGTTGAATGATGTAATGCCAGCCAAGATGGTCGTAGTTTTCATTCTATATCGAGTCGAGTGATGTTATTCCAGCGAATGTGAGGCGGTATTCACTCCAGTTGAAAGATGTAAGGCTAGCCAAGATGGTCATGGTTTTTATTCTATATTGAGTCAGGTGATGTAATTATAGCGAAAGTGTTGCGGTCATCACTCTAGTTAAATGATGTAATGCCATCTAAAATGGTCGTGGTTTTCATTCTATATCGAATAAGGTGATGTAATTCCACCAAAAGTCTTGTGATCTTCAATCCAGTTGAATGATGTAATGCTAGCTAAGATAGTTGTGGTTTCAATTCTATATCGAGTCGGTGATGTAATTCCAATGAAGGTGATGCGGTTTCACTCGGTTGAATGATATAATGCCAACCAAGATTTTCATGGTTTTCCTTCTATATCAAGTCAGGGGATGTAATTCTAGCGAAGGTGTTGCGGTCTTCACTCCAGTTGAATGATGTAATGCCATCCAAGATGGTCGTAGTTTTCATTATATATCGAGTACGGTGATGTTATTCCAGCGAATGTGATGCGGTATTCACTCTAGTTGAAAGATGTGAGGCTAGCCAAGATGGTCATGGTTTTTATTCTATATTGAGTCAGGTGATGTAATTATAGCGAAAGTGTTGCGGTCATCACTCTAGTTGAATGATGTATTCCATCTAAGATGGTCGTGGTTTTCATTCTATATCGAATAAGGTGATGTAATTCCACCAAAAGTCTTGTGGTCTTCAATCCAGCTGAATTATGTAATGCTAGCTAAGATAGTTGTGGTTTCAATTCTATATCGAGTCAGGTGATGTAATTCCAGCGAAGGTGATGCGGTTTTCACTCCAGTTGAATGATATAATGCCAACCAAGATTTTCATGGTTTTCCTTCTATATCAAGTCCGGGGATGTAATTCTAGCGAAGGTGTTGCGGTCTTCACTCCAGTTGAATGATGTAATGCCAGCCAAGATGGTCGTAGTTTTCATTCTATATCGAGTCGAGTGATGTTATTCCAGCGAATGTGATGCGGTATTCACTCCAGTTGAAAGATGTAAGGCTAGCCAAGATGGTCATGGTTTTTATTCTATATTGAGTCAGGTGATGTAATTATAGCGAAAGTGTTGCGGTCATCACTCTAGTTAAATGATGTAATGCCATCTAAAATGGTCGTGGTTTTCATTCTATATCGAATAAGGTGATGTAATTCCACCAAAAGTCTTGTGGTCTTCAATCCAGTTGAATGATGTAATGCTAGCTAAGATAGTTGTGGTTTCAATTCTATATCGAGTCAGGTGATGTAATTCCAGCGAAGGTGATGCGGTTTTCACTCCAGTTGAATGATATAATGCCAACCAAGATTTTCATGGTTTTCCTTCTATATCAAGTCAGGGGATGTAATTCTAGCGAAGGTGTTGCGGTCTTCACTCCAGTTGAATGATGTAATGCCATCCAAGATGGTCGTAGTTTTCATTCTATATCGAGTCGAGTGGTGTTATTCCAGCGAATGTGAGGCGGTATTCACTCCAGTTGAAAGATGTAAGGCTAGCCAAGATGGTCATGGTTTTTATTCTATATTGAGTCAGGTGATGTAATTATAGCGAAAGTGTTGCGGTCATCACTCTAGTTAAATGATGTAATGCCATCTAAGATGGTCGTGGTTTTCATTCTATATCGAATAAGGTGATGTAATTCCACCAAAAGTCTTGTGATCTTCAATCCAGTTGAATGATGTAATGCTAGCTAAGATAGTTGTGGTTTCAATTCTATATCGAGTCAGGTGATGTAATTCCAGCGAAGGTGATGCGGTCTTCACTCCAGTTGAATGATATAATGCCAACCAAGATTTTCATGGTTTTCCTTCTATATCAAGTCAGGGGATGTAATTCTAGCGAAGGTGTTGCGGTCTTCACTCCAGTTGAATGATGTAATGCCAGCCAAGATGGTCGTAGTTTTCATTCTATATTGAGTCGGGTGATGTTATTCCAGCGAATGTGATGCGGTATTCACTCTAGTTGAAAGATGTAAGGCTAGCCAAGATGGTCATGGTTTTTATTCTATATTGAGTCAGGTGATGTAATTATAGCGAAAGTGTTGCGGTCATCACTCTAGTTGAATGATGTATTCCATCTAAGATGGTCGTGGTTTTCATTCTATATCGAATAAGGTGATGTAATTCCACCAAAAGTCTTGTGGTCTTCAATCCAGCTGAATTATGTAATGCTAGCTAAGATAGTTGTGGTTTCAATTCTATATCGAGTCAGGTGATGTAATTCCAGCGAAGGTGATGCGGTTTTCACTGCAGTTGAATGATATAATGCCAACCAAGATTTTCATGGTTTTCCTTCTATATCAAGTCAGGGGATGTAATTCTAGCGAAGGTGTTGCGGTCTTCACTCCAGTTGAATGATGTAATGCCAGCCAAGATGGTCGTAGTTTTCATTCTATATCGAGTCGAGTGATGTTATTCCAGCGAATGTGAGGCGGTATTCACTCCAGTTGAAAGATGTAAGGCTAGCCAAGACGGTCATGGTTTTTATTCTATATTGAGTCAGGTGATGTAATTATAGCGAAAGTGTTGCGGTCATCACTCTAGTTAAATGATGTAATGCCATCTAAAATGGTCGTGGTTTTCATTCTATATCGAATAAGGTGATGTAATTCCACCAAAAGTCTTGTGATCTTCAATCCAGTTGAATGATGTAATGCTAGCTAAGATAGTTGTGGTTTCAATTCTATATCGAGTCAGGTGATGTAATTCCAATGAAGGTGATGCGGTTTTCACTCCAGTTGAATGATATAATGCCAACCAAGATTTTCATGGTTTTCCTTCTATATCAAGTCAGGGGATGTAATTCTAGCGAAGGTGTTGCGGTCTTCACTCCAGTTGAATGATGTAATGCCATCCAAGATGGTCGTAGTTTTCATTCTATATCGAGTCGAGTGATGTTATTCCAGCGAATGTGAGGCGGTATTCACTCCAGTTGAAAGATGTAAGGCTAGCCAAGATGGTCATGGTTTTTATTCTATATTGAGTCAGGTGATGTAATTATAGCGAAAGTGTTGCGGTCATCACTCTAGTTAAATGATGTAATGCCATCTAAAATGGTCGTGGTTTTCATTCTATATCGAATAAGGTGATGTAATTCCACCAAAAGTCTTGTGGTCTTCAATCCAGCTGAATTATGTAATGCTAGCTAAGATAGTTGTGGTTTCAATTCTATATCGAGTCAGGTGATGTAATTCCAGCGAAGGTGATGCGGTTTTCACTGCAGTTGAATGATATAATGCCAACCAAGATTTTCATGGTTTTCCTTCTATATCAAGTCAGGGGATGTAATTCTAGCGAAGGTGTTGCGGTCTTCACTCCAGTTGAATGATGTAATGCCAGCCAAGATGGTCGTAGTTTTCATTCTATATCGAGTCGAGTGATGTTATTCCAGCGAATGTGAGGCGGTATTCACTCCAGTTGAAAGATGTAAGGCTAGCCAAGATGGTCATGGTTTTTATTCTATATTGAGTCAGGTGATGTAATTATAGCGAAAGTGTTGCGGTCATCACTCTAGTTAAATGATGTAATGCCATCTAAAATGGTCGTGGTTTTCATTCTATATCGAATAAGGTGATGTAATTCCACCAAAAGTCTTGTGGTCTTCAATCCAGCTGAATTATGTAATGCTAGCTAAGATAGTTGTGGTTTCAATTCTATATCGAGTCAGGTGATGTAATTCCAATGAAGGTGATGCGGTTTTCACTCCAGTTGAATGATATAATGCCAACCAAGATTTTCATGGTTTTCCTTCTATATCAAGTCAGGGGATGTAATTCTAGCGAAGGTGTTGCGGTCTTCACTCCCGTTGAATGATGTAATGCCAGCCAAGATGGTCGTAGTTTTCATTCTATATCGAGTCGAGTGATGTTATTCCAGCGAATGTGAGGCGGTATTCACTCCAGTTGAAAGATGTAAGGCTAGCCAAGATGGTCATGGTTTTTATTCTATATTGAGTTAGGTGATGTAAATATAGCGAAAGTGTTGCGGTCATCACTCTAGTTGAATGATGTATTCCATCTAAGATGGTCGTGGTTTTCATTCTATATCGAATAAGGTGATGTAATTCCACCAAAAGTCTTGTGGTCTTCAATCCAGCTGAATTATGTAATGCTAGCTAAGATAGTTGTGGTTTCAATTCTATATCGAGTCAGGTGATGTAATTCCAGCGAAGGTGATGCGGTTTTCACTCCAGTTGAATGATATAATGCCAACCAAGATTTTCATGGTTTTCCTTCTATATCAAGTCAGGGGATGTAATTCTAGCGAAGGTGTTGTGGTCTTCACTCCCGTTGAATGATGTAATGCCATCCAAGATGGTCGTAGTTTTCATTCTATATCGAGTCGAGTGATGTTATTCCAGCGAATGTGAGGCGGTATTCACTGCAGTTGAAAGATGTAAGGCTAGCCAAGATGGTCATGGTTTTTATTCTATATTGAGTCAGGTGATGTAATTATAGCGAAAGTGTTGCGGTCATCACTCTAGTTAAATGATGTAATGCCATCTAAAATGGTCGTGGTTTTCATTCTATATCGAATAAGGTGATGTAATTCCACCAAAAGTCTTGTGATCTTCAATCCAGTTGAATGATGTAATGCTAGCTAAGATAGTTGTGGTTTCAATTCTATATCGAGTCAGGTGATGTAATTCCAATGAAGGTGATGCGGTTTTCACTCCAGTTGAATGATATAATGCCAACCAAGATTTTCATGGTTTTCCTTCTATATCAAGTCAGGGGATGTAATTCTAGCGAAGGTGTTGCGGTCTTCACTCCAGTTGAATGATGTAATGCCAGCCAAGATGGTCGTAGTTTTCATTCTATATTTAGTCGGGTGATGTTATTCCAACGAATGTGATGCGGTATTCACTCTAGTTGAAAGATGTAAGGCTAGCCAAGATAGTCATGGTTTTTATTCTATATTGAGTTAGGTGATGTAAATCCAGCGAAAGTGTTGCGGTCATCACTCTAGTTGAATGATGTATTCCATCTAAGATGGTCGTGGTTTTCATTCTATATCGAATAAGGTGATGTAATTCCACCAAAAGTCTTGTGGTCTTCAATCCAGCTGAATTATGTAATGCTAGCTAAGATAGTTGTGGTTTCAATTCTATATCGAGTCAGGTGATGTAATTCCAATGAAGGTGATGCGGTTTTCACTCCAGTTGAATGATATAATGCCAACCAAGATTTTCATGGTTTTCCTTCTATATCAAGTCAGGGGATGTAATTCTAGCGAAGGGGTTGCGGTCTTCACTCCCGTTGAATGATGTAATGCCAGCCAAGATGGTCGTAGTTTTCATTCTATATCGAGTCGAGTGATGTTATTCCAGCGAATGTGAGGCGGTATTCACTCCAGTTGAAAGATGTAAGGCTAGCCAAGATGGTCATGGTTTTTATTCTATATTGAGTCAGGTGATGTAATTATAGCGAAAGTGTTGCGGTCATCACTCTAGTTAAATGATGTAATGCCATCTAAGATGGTCGTGGTTTTCATTCTATATCGAATAAGGTGATGTAATTCCACCAAAAGTCTTGTGGTCTTCAATCCAGCTGAATGATGTAATGCTAGCTAAGATAGTTGTGGTTTCAATTCTATATCGAGTCAGGTGATGTAATTCCAGCGAAGGTGATGCGGTTTTCACTCCAGTTGAATGATATAATGCCAACCAAGATTTTCATGGTTTTCCTTCTATATCAAGTCAGGGGATGTAATTCTAGCGAAGGTGTTGCGGTCTTCACTCCAGTTGAATGATGTAATGCCAGCCAAGATGGTCGTAGTTTTCATTCTATATCGAGTCGAGTGATGTTATTCCAGCGAATGTGAGGCGGTATTCACTCCAGTTGAAAGATGTAAGGCTAGCCAAGATGGTCATGGTTTTTATTCTATATTGAGTTAGGTGATGTAAATCCAGCGAAAGTGTTGCGGTCATCACTCTAGTTGAATGATGTATTCCATCTAAGATGGTCGTGGTTTTCATTCTATATCGAATAAGGTGATGTAATTCCACCAAAAGTCTTGTGGTCTTCAATCCAGCTGAATTATGTAATGCTAGCTAAGATAGTTGTGGTTTCAATTCTATATCGAGTCAGGTGATGTAATTCCAGCGAAGGTGATGCGGTCTTCACTCCAGTTGAATGATATAATGCCAACCAAGATTTTCATGGTTTTCCTTCTATATCAAGTCAGGGGATGTAATTCTAGCGAAGGTGTTGCGGTCTTCACTCCAGTTGAATGATGTAATGCCAGCCAAGATGGTCGTAGTTTTCATTCTATATCGAGTCGAGTGATGTTATTCCAGCGAATGTGAGGCGGTATTCACTCTAGTTGAAAGATGTAAGGCTAGCCAAGATGGTCATGGTTTTTATTCTATATTGAGTCAGGTGATGTAATTATAGCGAAAGTGTTGCGGTCATCACTCTAGTTAAATGATGTAATGCCATCTAAGATGGTCGTGGTTTTCATTCTATATCGAATAAGGTGATGTAATTCCACCAAAAGTCTTGTGGTCTTCAATCCAGCTGAATTATGTAATGCTAGCTAAGATAGTTGTGGTTTCAATTCTATATCGAGTCAGGTGATGTAATTCCAGCGAAGGTGATGCGGTTTTCACTGCAGTTGAATGATATAATGCCAACCAAGATTTTCATGGTTTTCCTTCTATATCAAGTCAGGGGATGTAATTCTAGCGAAGGTATTGCGGTCTTCACTCCAGTTGAATGATGTAATGCCAGCCAAGATGGTCGTAGTTTTCATTATATATTGAGTCGGGTGATGTTATTCCAGCGAATGTGATGCGGTATTCACTCCAGTTGAAAGATGTAAGGCTAGCCAAGATGGTCATGGTTTTTATTCTATATTGAGTTAGGTGATGTAAATCCAGCGAAAGTGTTGCGGTCATCACTCTAGTTGAATGATGTAATGCCATCTAAGATGGTCGTGGTTTTCATTCTATATCGAATAAGGTGATGTAATTCCACCAAAAGTCTTGTGGTCTTCAATCCAGCTGAATTATGTAATGCTAGCTAAGATAGTTGTGGTTTCAATTCTATATCGAGTCAGGTGATGTAATTCCAGCGAAGGTGATGCGGTTTTCACTGAAGTTGAATGATATAATGCCAACCAAGATTTTCATGGTTTTCCTTCTATATCAAGTCAGGGGATGTAATTCTAGCGAAGGTGTTGCGGTCTTCACTCCAGTTGAATGATGTAATGCCAGCCAAGATGGTCGTAGTTTTCATTCTATATCGAGTCGAGTGATGTTATTCCAGCGAATGTGAGGCGGTATTCACTCCAGTTGAAAGATGTAAGGCTAGCCAAGATGGTCATGGTTTTTATTCTATATTGAGTCAGGTGATGTAATTATAGCGAAAGTGTTGCGGTCATCACTCTAGTTAAATGATGTAATGCCATCTAAAATGGTCGTGGTTTTCATTCTATATCGAATAAGGTGATGTAATTCCACCAAAAGTCTTGTGATCTTCAATCCAGTTGAATGATGTAATGCTAGCTAAGATAGTTGTGGTTTCAATTCTATATCGAGTCAGGTGATGTAATTCCAATGAAGGTGATGCGGTTTTCACTCCAGTTGAATGATATAATGCCAACCAAGATTTTCATGGTTTTCCTTCTATATCAAGTCAGGGGATGTAATTCTAGTGAAGGTGTTGCGGTCTTCACTCCAGTTGAATGATGTAATGCCAGCCAAGATGGTCGTAGTTTTCATTCTATATCTTGTCGGGTGATGTTATTCCAGCGAATGTGATGTGGTATTCACTCCAGTTGAAAGATGTAAGGCTAGCCAAGATGGTCATGGTTTTTATTCTATATTGAGTCAGGTGATGTAATTCCAGCGATAGTGTTGCGGTCATCACTCTAGTTGAATGATGTATTCCATCTAAGATGGTCGTGGTTTTCATTCTATATCGAATAAGGTGATGTAATTCCACCAAAAGTCTTGTGGTCTTCAATCCAGCTGAATGAGGTAATGCTAGCTAAGATAGTTGTGGTTTCAATTCTATATCGAGTCAGGTGATGTAATTCCAGCGAAGGTGATGCAATCTTCACTCCAGTTGAATGATATAATGCCAACCAAGATTTTCATGGTTTTCCTTCTATATCAAGTCAGGGATGTAATTCTAGCGAAGGTGTTGCGGTCTTCACTCCAGTTGAATGATGTAATGCCAGCCAAGATGGTCGTAGTTTTCATTCTATATTGAGTAGGGTGATGTTATTCCAGCGAATGTGAGGCGGTATTCACTCCAGTTGAAAGATGTAAGGCTAGCCAAGATGGTCATGGTTTTTATTCTATATTGAGTCAGGTGATGTAATTATAGCGAAAGTGTTGCGGTCATCACTCTAGTTAAATGATGTAATGCCATCTAAAATGGTCGTGGTTTTCATTCTATATCGAATAAGGTGATGTAATTCCACCAAAAGTCTTGTGATCTTCAATCCAGTTGAATGATGTAATGCTAGCTAAGATAGTTGTGGTTTCAATTCTATATCGAGTCAGGTGATGTAATTCCAGCGAAGGTGATGCGGTCTTCACTCCAGTTGAATGATATAATGCCAACCAAGATTTTCATGGTTTTCCTTCTATATCAAGTCAGGGGATGTAATTCTAGCGAAGGTGTTGTGGTCTTCACTCCCGTTGAATGATGTAATGCCATCCAAGATGGTCGTAGTTTTCATTATACATCGAGTACGGTGATGTTATTCCAACGAATGTGATGCGGTATTCACTCTAGTTTAAAGATGTAAGGCTAGCCAAGATAGTCATGGTTTTTATTCTATATTGAGTTAGGTGATGTAAATCCAGCGAAAGTGTTGCGGTCATCACTCTAGTTGAATGATGTATTCCATCTAAGATGGTCGTGGTTTTCATTCTATATCGAATAAGGTGATGTAATTCCACCAAAAGTCTTGTGGTCTTCAATCCAGCTGAATTATGTAATGCTAGCTAAGATAGTTGTGGTTTCAATTCTATATCGAGTCAGGTGATGTAATTCCAGCGAAGGTGATGCGGTTTTCACTCCAGTTGAATGATATAATGCCAACCAAGATTGTCATGGTTTTCCTTCTATATCAAGACAGGTGATGTAATTCTAGCGAAGGTGTTGCGGTCTTCACTCCAGTTGAATGATGTAATGCCAGCCAAGATGGTCGTAGTTTTCATTCTATATCGAGTCGAGTGATGTTATTCCAGCGAATGTGAGGCGGTATTCACTCCAGTTGAAAGATGTAAGGCTAGCCAAGATGGTCATGGTTTTTATTCTATATTGAGTCAGGTGATGTAATTATAGCGAAAGTGTTGCGGTCATCACTCTAGTTAAATGATGTAATGCCATCTAAAATGGTCGTGGTTTTCATTCTATATCGAATAAGGTGATGTAATTCCACCAAAAGTCTTGTGATCTTCAATCCAGTTGAATGATGTAATGCTAGCTAAGATAGTTGTGGTTTCAATTCTATATCGAGTCAGGTGATGTAATTCCAATGAAGGTGATGCGGTTTTCACTGCAGTTGAATGATATAATGCCAACCAAGATTTTCATGGTTTTCCTTCTATATCAAGTCAGGGGATGTAATTCTAGCGAAGGTGTTGCGGTCTTCACTCCAGTTGAATGATGTAATGCCAGCCAAGATGGTCGTAGTTTTCATTCTATATCGAGTCGGGTGATGTTATTCCAACGAATGTGATGCGGTATTCACTCTAGTTGAAAGATGTAAGGCTAGCCAAGATAGTCATGGTTTTTATTCTATATTGAGTTAGGTGATGTAAATCCAGCGAAAGTGTTGCGGTCATCACTCTAGTTGAATGATGTATTCCATCTAAGATGGTCGTGGTTTTCATTCTATATCGAATAAGGTGATGTAATTCCACCAAAAGTCTTGTGGTCTTCAATCCAGCTGAATTATGTAATGCTAGCTAAGATAGTTGTGGTTTCAATTCTATATCGAGTCAGGTGATGTAATTCCAGCGAAGGTGATGCGGTTTTCACTCCAGTTGAATGATATAATGCCAACCAAGATTTTCATGGTTTTCCTTCTATATCAAGTCCGGGGATGTAATTCTAGCGAAGGTGTTGCGGTCTTCACTCCAGTTGAATGATGTAATGCCAGCCAAGATGGTCGTAGTTTTCATTCTATATCGAGTCAGGTGATGTAATTCCAGCGAAGGTGATGCGGTTTTCACTCCAGTTGAAAGATGTAAGGCTAGCCAAGACGGTCATGGTTTTTATTCTATATTGAGTTAGGTGATGTAATTCCAGCGAAAGTGTTGCGGTCATCATTCTAGTTGAATGATGTATTCCATCTAAGATGGTCGTGGTTTTCATTCTATATCGAATAAGGTGATGTAATTCCACCAAAAGTCTTGTGCTCTTCAATCCAGTTGAATTACGTAATGCTAGCTAAGATAGTTGTGGTTTCAATTCTAAATCGAGTCAGGTGATGTCATTCCAGCGAAAGTGATGCGGTTTTCACTCCAGCTGAATGATATAATGCCAACCACGATTTTCATGGTTTTCCTTCGATATCAAGACAGGTGATGTAATTCTAGCTAGCGAAGGTGTTGTGGTCTTCACTTCCGTTGAATGATGTAATGCCATCCAAGATGGTCGTAGTTTTCATTCTATATCGAGTCGAGTGATGTTATTCCAGCGAATGTGAGGCGGTATTCACTCTAGTTGAAAGATGTAAGGCTAGCCAAGACGGTCATGGTTTTTATTCTATATTGAGTCAGGTGATGTAATTATAGCGAAAGTGTTGCGGTCATCACTCTAGTTAAATGATGTAATGCCATCTAAAATGGTCGTGGTTTTCATTCTATATCGAATAAGGTGATGTAATTCCACCAAAAGTCTTGTGGTCTTCAATCCAAATTGAATGATGTAATGCTAGCTAAGATAGTTGTGGTTTCAATTCTATATCGAGTCGGGTGATGTAATTCCAATGAAGGTGATGCGGTTTTCACTCGGCTTGAATGAAATAATGCCAACCAAGATTTTCATGGTTTTCCTTCTATATCAAGTCAGGGGATGTAATTCTAGCAAAGGTGTTGCGGTCTTCACCCGGTTGAATGATGTAATGCCACCAAGATGGTCGTAGTTTTCATTCTATATCGAGTCGGGTGATGTTATTCCAAATAATGTGATGCGGTATTCACTCCAGTTGAAAGATGTAAGGCTAGCCAAGATGGTCATGGTTTTTATTCTATATTGAGTCAGGTGATGTAATTATAGCGAAAGTGTTGCGGTCATCACTCTAGTTGAATGATGTATTCCATCTAAGATGGTCGTGGTTTTCATTCTATATCGAATAAGGTGATGTAATTCCACCAAAAGTCTTGTGGTCTTCAATCCAGCTGAATTATGTAATGCTAGCTAAGATAGTTGTGGTTTCAATTCTATATCGAGTCAGGTGATGTAATTCCAATGAAGGTGATGCGGTTTTCACTCCAGTTGAATGATATAATGCCAACCAAGATTTTCATGGTTTTCCTTCTATATCAAGTCAGGGGATGTAATTCTAGCGAAGGTGTTGCGGTCTTCACTCCAGTTGAATGATGTAATGCCAGCCAAGATGGTCGTAGTTTTCATTCTATATCGAGTCGAGTGATGTTATTCCAGCGAATGTGATGCGGTATTCACTCCAGTTGAAAGATGTAAGGCTAGCCAAGATGGTCATGGTTTTTATTCTATATTGAGTCAGGTGATGTAATTATAGCGAAAGTGTTGCGGTCATCACTCTAGTTGAATGATGTATTCCATCTAAGATGGTCGTGGTTTTCATTCTATATCGAATAAGGTGATGTAATTCCACCAAAAGTCTTGTGGTCTTCAATCCAGCTGAATTATGTAATGCTAGCTAAGATAGTTGTGGTTTCAATTCTATATCGAGTCAGGTGATGTAATTCCAGCGAAGGTGATGCGGTTTTCACTCCAGTTGAATGATATAATGCCAACCAAGATTTTCATGGTTTTCCTTCTATATCAAGTCAAGGGATGTAATTCTAGCGAAGGTGTTGCGGTCTTCACTCCAGTTGAATGATGTAATGCCAGCCAAGATGGTCGTAGTTTTCATTCTATATCGAGTCGAGTGATGTTATTCCAGCGAATGTGAGGCGGTATTCACTCCAGTTGAAAGATGTAAGGCTAGCCAAGATGGTCATGGTTTTTATTCTATATTGAGTCAGGTGATGTAATTATAGCGAAAGTGTTGCGGTCATCACTCTAGTTAAATGATGTAATGCCATCTAAAATGGTCGTGGTTTTCATTCTATATCGAATAAGGTGATGTAATTCCACCAAAAGTCTTGTGGTCTTCAATCCAGCTGAATTATGTAATGCTAGCTAAGATAGTTGTGGTTTCAATTCTATATCGAGTCAGGTGATGTAATTCCAATGAAGGTGATGCGGTTTTCACTCCAGCTGAATGATATAATGCCAACCAAGATTTTCATGGTTTTCCTTCTATATCAAGTCCGGGGATGTAATTCTAGCGAAGGTGTTGCGGTCTTCACTCCAGTTGAATGATGTAATGCCAGCCAAGATGGTCGTAGTTTTCATTCTATATCGAGTCGAGTGATGTTATTCCAGCGAATGTGAGGCGGTATTCACTCCAGTTGAAAGATGTAAGGCTAGCCAAGACGGTCATGGTTTTTATTCTATATTGAGTCAGGTGATGTAATTATAGCGAAAGTGTTGCGGTCATCACTCTAGTTAAATGATGTAATGCCATCTAAAATGGTCGTGGTTTTCATTCTATATCGAATAAGGTGATGTAATTCCACCAAAAGTCTTGTGGTCTTCAATCCAGCTGAATTATGTAATGCTAGCTAAGATAGTTGTGGTTTCAATTCTATATCGAGTCAGGTGATGTAATTCCAATGAAGGTGATGCGGTTTTCACTCCAGCTGAATGATATAATGCCAACCAAGATTTTCATGGTTTTCCTTCTATATCAAGTCAGGGGATGTAATTCTAGCGAAGGTGTTGCGGTCTTCACTCCAGTTGAATGATGTAATGCCAGCCAAGATGGTCATAGTTTTCATTCTATATCGAGTCGAGTGATGTTATTCCAGCGAATGTGAGGCGGTATTCACTCCAGTTGAAAGATGTAAGGCTAGCCAAGATGGTCATGGTTTTTATTCTATATTGAGTCAGGTGATGTAATTATAGCGAAAGTGTTGCGGTCATCACTCTAGTTGAATGATGTATTCCATCTAAGATGGTCGTGGTTTTCATTCTATATCGAATAAGGTGATGTAATTCCACCAAAAGTCTTGTGGTCTTCAATCCAGCTGAATTATGTAATGCTAGCTAAGATAGTTGTGGTTTCAATTCTATATCGAGTCAGGTGATGTAATTCCAGCGAAGGTGATGCGGTTTTCACTCCAGTTGAATGATATAATGCCAACCAAGATTTTCATGGTTTTCCTTCTATATCAAGTCAGGGATGTAATTCTAGCGAAGGTGTTGCGGTCTTCACTCCAGTTGAATGATGTAATGCCATCCAAGATGGTCGTAGTTTTCATTCTATATCGAGTCGAGTGATGTTATTCCAGCGAATGTGAGGCGGTATTCACTCCAGTTGAAAGATGTAAGGCTAGCCAAGATGGTCATGGTTTTTATTCTATATTGAGTTAGGTGATGTAAATCCAGCGAAAGTGTTGCGGTCATCACTCTAGTTGAATGATGTATTCCATCTAAGATGGTCGTGGTTTTCATTCTATATCGAATAAGGTGATGTAATTCCACCAAAAGTCTTGTGGTCTTCAATCCAGCTGAATTATGTAATGCTAGCTAAGATAGTTGTGGTTTCAATTCTATATCGAGTCAGGTGATGTAATTCCAGCGAAGGTGATGCGGTTTTCACTGCAGTTGAATGATATAATGCCAACCATGATTTTCATGGTTTTCCTTCTATATCAAGTCAGGGGATGTAATTCTAGCGAAGGTGTTGCGGTCTTCACTCCCTTGAATGATGTAATGCCACCAAGATGGTCGTAGTTTTCAGTCTATATTTAGTCGGGTGATGTTATTCCAACGAAGGGGAGGCGGTAGGCACTGTAGTTGAAAGATGTAAGGCTAGCCAAGATGGTCATGGTTTTTATTCTATATTGAGTCAGGTGATGTAATTATAGCGAAAGTGTTGCGGTCATCACTCTAGTTGAATGATGTATTCCATCTAAGATGGTCGTGGTTTTCATTCTATATCGAATAAGGTGATGTAATTCCACCAAAAGTCTTGTGGTCTTCAATCCAGCTGAATTATGTAATGCTAGCTAAGATAGTTGTGGTTTCAATTCTATATCGAGTCAGGTGATGTAATTCCAGCGAAGGTGATGCGGTTTTCACTCCAGTTGAATGATATAATGCCAACCAAGATTTTCATGGTTTTCCTTCTATATCAAGTCAGGGGATGTAATTCTAGCGAAGGTGTTGCGGTCTTCACTCCAGTTGAATGATGTAATGCCATCCAAGATGGTCGTAGTTTTCATTCTATATCGAGTCGAGTGGTGTTATTCCAGTGAATGTGAGGCGGTATTCACTCCAGTTGAAAGATGTAAGGATAGCCAAGATGGTCATGGTTTTTATTCTATATTGAGTCAGGTGATGTAATTATAGCGAAAGTGTTGCGGTCATCACTCTAGTTAAATGATGTAATGCCATCTAAAATGGTCGTGGTTTTCATTCTATATCGAATAAGGTGATGTAATTCCACCAAAAGTCTTGTGATCTTCAATCCAGTTGAATGATGTAATGCTAGCTAAGATAGTTGTGGTTTCAATTCTATATCGAGTCAGGTGATGTAATTCCAATGAAGGTGATGCGGTTTTCACTCCAGTTGAATGATATAATGCCAACCAAGATTTTCATGGTTTTCCTTCTATATCAAGTCAGGGGATGTAATTCTAGCGAAGGTGTTGTGGTCTTCACTCCCGTTGAATGATGTAATGCCA
Organism: Anisodus acutangulus; assembly: GCA_029783415.1. Taxonomy (NCBI): domain Eukaryota; kingdom Viridiplantae; phylum Streptophyta; class Magnoliopsida; order Solanales; family Solanaceae; genus Anisodus; species Anisodus acutangulus. The sequence continues at coordinate 19,839,331 of CM056505.1, forward strand.
TCCAAGATGGTCGTAGTTTTCATTATATATCGAATAGGGTGATGTTATTCCAACGAATGTGATGCGGTATTCACTCTAGTTGAAAGATGTAAGGCTAGCCAAGATAGTCATGGTTTTTATTCTATATTGAGTTAGGTGATGTAAATCCAGCGAAAGTGTTGCGGTCATCACTCTAGTTGAATGATGTATTCCATCTAAGATGGTCGTGGTTTTCATTCTATATCGAATAAGGTGATGTAATTCCACCAAAAGTCTTGTGGTCTTCAATCCAACTGAATTATGTAATGCTAGCTAAGATAGTTGTGGTTTCAATTCTATATCAAGTCGTGATGTAATTCCAATGAAGGTGATGCGGTTTTCACTCCAGCTGAATGATATAATGCCAACCAAGATTTTCATGGTTTTCCTTCTATATCAAGTCAGGGGATGTAATTCTAGCGAAGGTGTTGCGGTCTTCACTCCAGTTGAATGATGTAATGCCAGCCAAGATGGTCGTAGTTTTCATTCTATATCGAGTCGAGTGATGTTATTCCAGCGAATGTGAGGCGGTATTCACTCCAGTTGAAAGATGTAAGGCTAGCCAAGATGGTCATGGTTTTTATTCTATATTGAGTCAGGTGATGTAATTATAGCGAAAGTGTTGCGGTCATCACTCTAGTTAAATGATGTAATGCCATCTAAAATGGTCGTGGTTTTCATTCTATATCGAATAAGGTGATGTAATTCCACCAAAAGTCTTGTGGTCTTCAATCCAGCTGAATTATGTAATGCTAGCTAAGATAGTTGTGGTTTCAATTCTATATCGAGTCAGGTGATGTAATTCCAGCGAAGGTGATGCGGTTTTCACTCCAGTTGAATGATATAATGCCAACCAAGATTTTCATGGTTTTCCTTCTATATCAAGTCCGGGGATGTAATTCTAGCGAAGGTGTTGCGGTCTTCACTCCAGCTTGAATGATGTAATGCCACCAAGATGGTCGTAGTTTTCATTCTATATCGAGTCGGGTGATGTTATTCCAAATAATGTGATGCGGTATTCACCCAGTTGAAAGATGTAAGGCTAGCCAAGATGGTCATGGTTTTTATTCTATATTGAGTTAGGTGATGTAAATCCAGCGAAAGTGTTGCGGTCATCACTCTAGTTGAATGATGTATTCCATCTAAGATGGTCGTGGTTTTCATTCTATATCGAATAAGGTGATGTAATTCCACCAAAAGTCTTGTGGTCTTCAATCCAGTTGAATGATGTAATGCTAGCTAAGATAGTTGTGGTTTCAATTCTATATCGAGTCAGGTGATGTAATTCCAGCGAAGGTGATGCGGTTTTCACTCCAGTTGAATGATATAATGCCAACCAAGATTTTCATGGTTTTCCTTCTATATCAAGTCAGGGGATGTAATTCTAGCGAAGGTGTTGCGGTCTTCACTCCAGTTGAATGATGTAATGCCACACAAGATGGTCGTAGTTTTCATTCTATATTGAGTCGGGTGATGTTATTCCAAATAATGTGACGGTATTCACTCCAGTTGAAAGATGTAAGGCTAGCCAAGATGGTCATGGTTTTTATTCTATATTGAGTCAGGTGATGTAATTATAGCGAAAGTGTTGCGGTCATCACTCTAGTTAAATGATGTAATGCCATCTAAGATGGTCGTGGTTTTCATTCTATATCGAATAAGGTGATGTAATTCCACCAAAAGTCTTGTGCTCTTCAATCCAGTTGAATGATGTAATGCTAGCTAAGATAGTTGTGGTTTCAATTCTATATCGAGTCAGGTGATGTAATTCCAGTGAAGGTGATGCGGTTTTCACTCCAGTTGAATGATATAATGCCAACCAAGATTTTCATGGTTTTCCTTCTATATCAAGTCAGGGGATGTAATTCTAGCGAAGGTGTTGCGGTCTTCACTCCAGTTGAATGATGTAATGTCAGCCAAGATGGTCGTAGTTTTCATTCTATATTGAGTCGGGTGATGTTATTCCAGCGAATGTGATGCGGTATTCACTCTAGTTGAAAGATGTAAGGCTAGCCAAGATGGTCATGGTTTTTATTCTATATTGAGTTAGGTGATGTAATTCCAGCGAAAGTGTTGCGGTCATCACTCTAGTTGAATGATGTATTCCATCTAAGATGGTCGTGGTTTTCATTCTATATCGAATAAGGTGATGTAATTCCACCAAAAGTCTTGTGGTCTTCAATCCAGCTGAATGATGTAATGCGAGCTAAGATAGTTGTGGTTTCAATTCTATATCGAGTCAGGTGATGTAATTCCAGCGAAGGTGATGCGGTCTTCACTCCAGTTGAATGATATAATGCCAACCAAGATTTTCATGGTTTTCCTTCTATAACAAGTCAGGGGATGTAATTCTAGCGAATGTGTTGCGATCTTCACTCTAGTTGAATGATGTAATGCCAGCCAAGATGGTCGTAGTTTTCATTCTATATCGTGTCGGGTGATGTTATTCCAAATAATGTGAGGCGGTATTCACTCTAGCTTGAAAGATGTAAGGCTAGCCAAGATGGTCATGGTTTTTATTCTATATTGAGTTAGGTGATGTAATTATCCGAAAGTGTTGCGGTCATCACTCTAGTTGAATTATGTAATGCCATCTAAGATGGTCGTGGTTTTCATTCTATATCGAATAAGGTGATGTAATTCCACCAAAAGTCTTGTGATCTTCAATCCAGTTGAATGATGTAATGCTAGCTAAGATAGTTGTGGTTTCAATTTATATCGAGTCGGTGATGTAATTCCAATGAAGGTGATGCGGTTTTCACTCCAGTTGAATGATATAATGCCAACCAAGATTTTCATGGTTTTCCTTCTATATCAAGTCAGGGGATGTAATTCTAGCGAAGGTGTTGCGGTCTTCACTCCAGTTGAATGATGTAATGCCAGCCAAGATGGTCATAGTTTTCATTCTATATCGAGTCGAGTGATGTTATTCCAGCGAATGTGAGGCGGTATTCACTCCAGTTGAAAGATGTAAGGCTAGCCAAGATGGTCATGGTTTTTATTCTATATTGAGTCAGGTGATGTAATTATAGCGAAAGTGTTGCGGTCATCACTCTAGTTGAATGATGTATTCCATCTAAGATGGTCGTGGTTTTCATTCTATATCGAATAAGGTGATGTAATTCCACCAAAAGTCTTGTGATCTTCAATCCAGTTGAATGAGGTAATGCAGGCTAAGATAGTTGTGGTTTCAATTCTATATCGAGTCAGGTGATGTAATTCCTGCGAAGGTGATGTTGTCTTCACTCCAGTTGAATGATATAATGCCAACCAAGATTTTCATGGTTTTCCTTCTATATCAAGTCAGGGGATGTAATTCTAGCGAAGGTGTTGCGGTCTTCACTCCAGTTGAATGATGTAATGCCAGCCAAGATGGTCGTAGTTTTCATTCTATATTGAGTCGGGTGATGTTATTCCAAATAATGTGAGGCGGTATTCACTCCAGTTGAAAGATGTAAGGCTAGCCAAGATGGTCATGGTTTTTATTCTATATTGAGTCAGGTGATGTAATTATAGCGAAAGTGTTGCGGTCATCACTCTAGTTAAATGATGTAATGCCATCTAAAATGGTCGTGGTTTTCATTCTATATCGAATAAGGTGATGTAATTCCACCAAAAGTCTTGTGATCTTCAATCCAGTTGAATGATGTAATGCTAGCTAAGATAGTTGTGGTTTCAATTTATATCGAGTCGTGATGTAATTCCAATGAAGGTGATGCGGTTTCACTCAGCTTGAATGATATAATGCCAACCAAGATTTTCATGGTTTTCCTTCTATATCAAGTCAGGGGATGTAATTCTAGCGAAGGTGTTGCGGTCTTCACTCCAGCTTGAATGATGTAATGCCACCAAGATGGTCGTAGTTTTCATTCTATATCGAGTCGGGTGATGTTATTCCAAATAATGTGAGGCGGTATTCACCCAGTTGAAAGATGTAAGGCTAGCCAAGATGGTCATGGTTTTTATTCTATATTGAGTTAGGTGATGTAATTCCAAATAAAGTGTTGCGGTCATCACTCTAGTTGAATAATGTAATGCCATTTAAGATGGTCGTGGTTTTCATTCTATATCGAATAAGGTGATCTAATTCCACCAAAAGTCTTGTGATCTTCAATCCAGTTGAATGATGTAATGCTAGCTAAGATAGTTGTGGTTTCAATTCTATATCGAGTCAGGTGATGTAATTCCAGCGAAGGTGATGCGGTTTTCACTCCAGTTGAATGATATAATGCCAACCAAGATTTTCATGGTTTTCCTTCTATATCAAGTCAGGGGAAGTAATTCTAGCGAAGGTGTTGCGGTCTTCACTCCAGTTGAATTATGTAATGCCAGCCAAGATGGTCGTAGTTTTCATTCTATATTGAGTCGGGTGATGTTATTCCAGCGAATGTGAGGCGGTATTCACTCCAGTTGAAAGATGTAAGGCTAGCCAAGATGGTCATGGTTTTTATTCTATATTGAGTCAGGTGATGTAAATCCAGCGAAAGTGTTGCGGTCATCACTCTAGTTAAATGATGTAATGCCATCTAAAATGGTCGTGGTTTTCATTCTATATCGAATAAGGTGATGTAATTCCACCAAAAGTCTTGTGGTCTTCAATCCAGTTGAATGATGTAATGCTAGCTAAGATAGTTGTGGTTTCAATTCTATATCGAGTCAGGTGATGTAATTCCAGTGAAGGTGATGCGGTTTTCACTCCAGTTGAATGATATAATGCCAATCAAGATTTTCATGGTTTTCCTTCTATATCAAGTCAGGGGATGTAATTCTAGCGAAGGTGTTGCGGTCTTCACTCCAGTTGAATGATGTAATGTCAGCCAAGATGGTCATAGTTTTCATTCTATATTGAGTCGGGTGATGTTATTCCAGCGAATGTGATGCGGTATTCACTCTAGTTGAAAGATGTAAGGCTAGCCAAGATGGTCATGTTTTTATTCTATATTGAGTTAGGTGATGTAATTCCAGCTAAAGTGTTGCGGTCATCACTCCAGTTGAATGATGTATTCCATCTAAGATGGTCGTGGTTTTCATTCTATATCGAATAAGGTGATGTAATTCCACCAAAAGTCTTATAGTCTTCAATCTAGTTGAACGATGTAATGCTAGCTAAGATAGTTCTGGTTTCAATTCTATATCGACTCAGGTGACGTAATTCCAGCTAAGGTGGTGCAGTCTTCACTCCAGTTGAATGATATAATGCCAACCAAGATTGTCATGGTTTTCCTTCTATATCAAGACAGGTGATGTAATTCTAGCGAAGGTGTTGTGGTCTTCACTCCCGTTGAATGATGTAATGCCATCCATGATGGTCGTAGTTTTCATTCTATATCGAGTAAGGTGATGTTATTCTAACGAATGTGATTCGGTCTTCACCCAGCTTGAAAGATGTAAGGCTAGCCAAGATGGTCATGGTTTTTATTCTATATTGAGTCAGGTGATGTAATTATAGCGAAAGTGTTGCGGTCATCACTCTAGTTAAATGATGTAATGCCATCTAAAATGGTCGTGGTTTTCATTCTATATCGAATAAGGTGATGTAATTCCACCAAAAGTCTTGTGATCTTCAATCCAGTTGAATGATGTAATGCTAGCTAAGATAGTTGTGGTTTCAATTCTATATCGAGTCAGGTGATGTAATTCCAGCGAAGGTGATGCGATTTTCACTCCAGTTGAATGATATATTGCCAACCCAGATTTTCATGGTTTTCCTTCTATATCAAGTCAGGGGATGTAATTCTAGCGAAGGTGTTGCGGTCTTCACTCCAGTTGAATGATGTAATGTCAGCCAAGGTGGTCGTAGTTTTCATTCTATATCGAGTCGAGTGATGTTATTCCAGCGAATGTGAGGCGGTATTCACTCCAGTTGAAAGATGTAAGGCTAGCCAAGATGGTCATGGTTTTTATTCTATATTGAGTTAGGTGATGTAATTATCGCGAAAGTGTTGCGGTCATCACTCTAGTTAAATGATGTAATGCCATCTAAGATGGTCGTGGTTTTCATTCTATATCGAATAAGGTGATGTAATTCCACCAAAAGTCTTATAGTCTTCAATCCAGTTGAATGATGTAATGCTAGCTAAGATAGTTCTGGTTTCAATTCTATATCGAGTCAGGTGATGTAATTCCAGAGAAGGTGGTGCAGTCTTCACTCCAGTTGAATGATATAATGCCAACCAAGATTGTCATGGTTTTCCTTCTATATCAAGACAGGTGATGTAATTCTAGCGAAGGTGTTGCGGTCTTCACTCCAATTGAATGATGTAATGTCAGTCAAGATGGTCGTAATTTTCATTCTATTTCGAGTCGAGTGATGTTATACCAGCGAATGTGAGGCGGTATTCACTCCAGTTGAAAGATGTAAGGCTAGCCAAGATGGTCATGGTTTTTATTCTATATTGAGTCAGGTGATGTAATTATAGCGAAAGTGTTGCGGTCATCACTCTAGTTAAATGATGTAATGCCATCTAAAATGGTCGTGGTTTTCATTCTATATCGAATAAGGTGATGTAATTCCACCAAAAGTCTTGTGGTCTTCAATCCAGCTGAATTATGTAATGCTAGCTAAGATAGTTGTGGTTTCAATTCTATATCGAGTCAGGTGATGTAATTCCAATGAAGGTGATGCGGTTTTCACTCCAGTTGAATGATATAATGCCAACCAAGATTTTCATGGTTTTCCTTCTATATCAAGTCAGGGGATGTAATTCTAGCGAAGGTGTTGCGGTCTTCACTCCAGTTGAATGATGTAATGCCAGCCAAGATGGTCGTAGTTTTCATTCTATATTTAGTCGGGTGATGTTATTCCAGCGAATGTGATGCGGTATTCACTCTAGTTGAAAGATGTGAGGCTAGCCAAGATGGTCATGGTTTTTATTCTATATTGAGTTAGGTGATGTAATTCCAGCGAAAGTGTTGCGGTCATCACTCTAGTTGAATGATGTATTCCATCTAAGATGGTCGTGGTTTTCATTCTATATCGAATAAGGTGATGTAATTCCACCAAAAGTCTTGTGGTCTTCAATCCAGTTGAATGATGTAATGCTAGCTAAGATAGTTGTGGTTTCAATTCTATATCGAGTCAGGTGATGTAATTCCAAATAAGGTGATGCGGTTTTCACTCCGCTTGAATGATATAATGCCAACCAAGATTTTCATGGTTTTCCTTCTATATCAAGTCAGGATGTAATTCTAGCGAAGGTGTTATGTCTTCACTCCAGCTTGAATGATGTAATGCCACCAAGATGGTCGTAGTTTTCATTCTATATCGAGTCGGGTGATGTTATTCCAAATAATGTGAGGCGGTATTCACTCCAGCTTGAAAGATGTAAGGCTACCCAAGATGGTCATGGTTTTTATTCTATATTGAGTTAGGTGATGTAATTATAGCGAAAGTGTTGCGGTCATCACTCTAGTTGAATGATGTAATGCCATCTAAGATGGTCGTGGTTTTCATTCTATATCGAATAAGGTGATGTAATTCCACCAAAAGTCTTGTGATCTTCAATCCAAATTGAATGATGTAATGCTAGCTAAGATAGTTGTGGTTTCAATTTATATCGAGTCGTGATGTAATTCCAATGAAGGTGATGCGGTTTTCACTCCAGTTGAATGATATAATGCCAACCAAGATTTTCATGGTTTTCCTTCTATATCAAGTCAGGGGATGTAATTCTAGCGAAGGTGTTGCGGTCTTCACTCCAGTTGAATGATGTAATGCCACCCAAGATGGTCGTAGTTTTCATTCTATATCGAGTCGAGTGATGTTATTCCAGCGAATGTGAGGCGGTATTCACTCCAGTTGAAAGATGTAAGGCTAGCCAAGATGGTCATGGTTTTTATTCTATATTGAGTCAGGTGATGTAATTATATCGAAAATGTTGCGGTCATCACTCTAGTTAAATGATGTAATTCCATCTAAGATGGTCGTGGTTTTCATTCTATATCGAATAAGGTGATGTAATTCCACCAAAAGTCTTGTGATCTTCAATCCAGTTGAATGATGTAATGCTAGCTAAGATAGTTGTGGTTTCAATTCTATATCGAGTCAGGTGATGTAATTCCAATGAAGGTGATGCGGTTTCACTCCAGCTTGAATGATATAATGCCAACCAAGATTTTCATGGTTTTCCTTCTATATCAAGTCAGGGGATGTAATTCTAGCGAAGGTGTTGCGGTCTTCACTCCAGCTTGAATGATGTAATGCCACCAAGATGGTCGTAGTTTTCATTCTATATCGAGTCGGGTGATGTTATTCCAAATAATGTGATGCGGTATTCACCCAGCTTGAAAGATGTAAGGCTAGCCAAGATGGTCATGGTTTTTATTCTATATTGAGTTAGGTGATGTAAATCCAAATGAAAGTGTTGCGGTCATCACTCTAGTTGAATGATGTAATGCCATCTAAGATGGTCGTGGTTTTCATTCTATATCGAATAAGGTGATGTAATTCCACCAAAAGTCTTGTGGTCTTCAATCCAAATTGAATGATGTAATGCTAGCTAAGATAGTTGTGGTTTCAATTTATATCGAGTCGTGATGTAATTCCAACGAAGGTGATGCGGTTTCACTGGCTTGAATGATATAATGCCAACCAAGATTTTCATGGTTTTCCTTCTATATCAAGTCAGGATGTAATTCTAGCGAAGGTGTTGCGGTCTTCACTCCAGCTTGAATGATGTAATGCCACCAAGATGGTCGTAGTTTTCATTCTATATCGAGTCGGGTGATGTTATTCCAAATAATGTGATGCGGTATTCACTCTAGCTTGAAAGATGTAAGGCTAGCCAAGATGGTCATGGTTTTTATTCTATATTGAGTCAGGTGATGTAATTATAGCGAAAGTGTTGCGGTCATCACTCTAGTTGAATGATGTATTCCATCTAAGATGGTCGTGGTTTTCATTCTATATCGAATAAGGTGATGGAATTCCACCAAAACTCTTGTGGTCTTCAATCCAATTGAATGATGTAATGCGAGCTAAGATAGTTGTGGTTTCAATTTATATCGAGTCGTGATGTAATTCCAAGGTGATGCGGTTTTCACTCCAACTTGAATGATATAATGCCAACCAAGATTTTCATGGTTTTCCTTCTATATCAAGTCAGGGATGTAATTCTAGCGAAGGTGTTGCGGTCTTCACCCGCTTGAATGATGTAATGCCAGCCAAGATGGTCGTAGTTTTCATTCTATATCGAGTCGAGTGATGTTATTCCAGCGAATGTGAGGCGGTATTCACTCCAGTTGAAAGATGTAAGGCTAGCCAAGATGGTCATGGTTTTTATTCTATATTGAGTCAGGTGATGTAATTATAGCGAAAGTGTTGCGGTCATCACTCTAGTTAAATGATGTAATGCCATCTAAGATGGTCGTGGTTTTCATTCTATATCGAATAAGGTGATGTAATTCCACCAAAAGTCTTGAGCTCTTCAATCCAGTTGAATGACATAATGCTAGCTAAGATAGTTGTGGTTTCAATTCTATATCGAGTCAGGTGATGTAATTCCAGTGAAGGTGATGCGGTTTTCACTCCAGTTGAATGATATAATGCCAACCAAGATTTTCATGGTTTTCCTTCTATATCAAGTCAGGGGATGTAATTCTAGCGATGGTGTTGCGGTCTTCACTCCAGTTGAATGATGTAATGCCATCCAAGATGGTCGTAGTTTTCATTCTATATTTAGTCGGGTGATGTTATTCCAACGAATGTGATGCGGTATTCACTCCAGCTTGAAAGATGTAAGGCTAGCCAAGATGGTCATGGTTTTTATTCTATATTGAGTTAGGTGATGTAATTATCAGCGAAAGTGTTGCGGTCATCACTCTAGTTGAATGATGTAATGCCATCTAAGATGGTCGTGGTTTTCATTCTATATCGAATAAGGTGATGTAATTCCACCAAAAGTCTTGTGATCTTCAATCCAAATTGAATGATGTAATGCTAGCTAAGATAGTTGTGGTTTCAATTTATATCGAGTCGTGATGTAATTCCAAATAAGGTGATGCGGTTTTCACTCAGCTTGAATGATATAATGCCAACCAAGATTTTCATGGTTTTCCTTCTATATCAAGTCAGGGGATGTAATTCTAGCGAAGGTGTTGCGGTCTTCACTCCAGTTGAATGATGTAATGCCAGCCAAGATGGTCGTAGTTTTCATTCTATATTTAGTCGGGTGATGTTATTCCAGCGAATGTGATGCGGTATTCACTCTAGTTGAAAGATGTGAGGCTAGCCAAGATGGTCATGGTTTTTATTCTATATTGAGTTAGGTGATGTAATTCCAGCGAAAGTGTTGCGGTCATCACTCTAGTTGAATGATGTATTCCATCTAAGATGGTCGTGGTTTTCATTCTATATCGAATAAGGTGATGTAATTCCACCAAAAGTCTTGTGATCTTCAATCCAGTTGAATGATGTAATGCTAGCTAAGATAGTTCTGGTTTCAATTCTTTATCGAGTCTGGTGATGTAATTCCAGCGAAGGTGATGCAGTCTTCACTCCAGTTGAATGATATAATGCCAACCAAGATTTTCATGGTTTTCCTTCTATATCAAGTCAGGGGATGTAATTCTAGCGAAGGTGTTGTGGTCTTCACTCCCGTTGAATGATGTAATGCCATCCAAGATGGTCGTAGTTTTCATTATATATCGAGTCGAGTGATGTTATTCCAGCGAATGTGATGCGGTATTCACTCTAGTTGAAAGATGTAAGGCTAGCCAAGATGGTCATGGTTTTTATTCTATATTGAGTTAGGTGATGTAATTCCAGCGAAAGTGTTGCGGTCATCACTCTAGTTGAATGATGTATTCCATCTTAGATGGTCGTGGTTTTCATTCTATATCGAATTAGGTGATGTAATTCCACCAAAAGTCTTGTGGTCTTCAATCCAGCTGAATGATGTAATGCGAGCTAAGATAGTTGTGGTTTCAATTCTATATCGAGTCAGGTGATGTAATTCCAGCGAAGGTGATGCGGTCTTCACTCCAGTTGAATGATATAATGCCAACCAAGATTGTCATGGTTTTCCTTCTATATCAAGACAGGTGATGTAATTCTAGCGAAGGTGTTGCGGTCTTCACTCCAGTTGAATGATGTAATGCCAGCCAAGATGGTCGTAGTTTTCATTCTATATCGAGTCGAGTGATGTTATTCCAGCGAATGTGAGGCGGTATTCACTCCAGTTGAAAGATGTAAGGCTAGCCAAGATGGTCATGGTTTTTATTCTATATTGAGTCAGGTGATGTAATTATAGCGAAAGTGTTGCGGTCATCACTCTAGTTAAATGATGTAATTCCATATAAGATGGTCGTGGTTTTCATTCTATATCGAATAAGGTGATGTAATTCCACCAAAAGTCTTGTGATCTTCAATCCAGTTGAATGATGTAATGCTAGCTAAGATAGTTGTGGTTTCAATTCTATATCGAGTCAGGTGATGTAATTCCAGCGAAGGAGATGCGGTTTTCACTCCAGTTGAATGATATAATGCCAACCAAGATTTTCATGGTTTTCCTTCTATATCAAGTCAGGGGATGTAATTCTAGCGAAGGTGTTGCGGTCTTCACTCCAGTTGAATGATGTAATGCCAGCCAAGATGGTCGTAGTTTTCATTCTATATTGAGTAGGGTGATGTTATTCCAGCGAATGTGATGCGGTATTCACTCTAGTTGAAAGATTTAAGGCTAGCCAAGATGGTCATGGTTTTTATTCTATATTGAGTTAGGTGATGTAAATCCAGCGAAAGTGTTGCGGTCATCACTCTAGTTGAATGATGTATTCCATCTAAGATGGTCGTGGTTTTCATTCTATATCGAATAAGGCGATGTAATTCCACCAAAAGTCTTGTGATCTTCAATCCAACTGAATGAGGTAATGCAGGCTAAGATAGTTCTGGTTTCAATTCTTTATCGAGTCTGGTGATGTAATTCCAGCGAAGGTGATGCAGTCTTCACTCCAGTTGAATGATATAATGCCAACCAAGATTTTCATGGTTTTCCTTCTATATCAAGTCAGGGGATGTAATTCTAGCGAAGGTGTTGTGGTCTTCACTCCCGTTGAATGATGTAATGCCATCCAAGATGGTCGTAGTTTTCATTATACATCGAGTACGGTGATGTTATTCCAACGAATGTGAGGCGGTATTCACTCCAGTTGAAAGATGTAAGGCTAGCCAAGATGGTCATGGTTTTTATTCTATATTGAGTCAGGTGATGTAATTATAGCGAAAGTGTTGCGGTCATCACTCTAGTTAAATGATGTAATTCCATCTAAGATGGTCGTGGTTTTCATTCTATATCGAATAAGGTGATGTAATTCCACCAAAAGTCTTGTGATCTTCAATCCAGTTGAATGATGTAATGCTAGCTAAGATAGTTGTGGTTTCAATTCTATATCGAGTCAGGTGATGTAATTCCAATGAAGGTGATGCGGTTTTCACTCCAGCTGAATGATATAATGCCAACCAAGATTTTCATGGTTTTCCTTCTATATCAAGTCTGGGGATGTAATTCTAGCGAAGGTGTTGCGGTCTTCACTCCAGTTGAATGATGTAATGCCAGCCAAGATGGTCGTAGTTTTCATTCTATATCGAGTCGGGTGATGTTATTCCAAATAATGTGATGCGGTATTCACTCCAGTTGAAAGATGTAAGGCTAGCCAAGATGGTCATGGTTTTTATTCTATATTGAGTTAGGTGATGTAAATCCAGCGAAAGTGTTGCGGTCATCACTCTAGTTGAATGATGTATTCCATCTAAGATGGTCGTGGTTTTCATTCTATATCGAATAAGGTGATGTAATTCCACCAAAAGTCTTGTGGTCTTCAATCCAAATTGAATGATGTAATGCTAGCTAAGATAGTTGTGGTTTCAATTCTATATCGAGTCAGGTGATGTAATTCCAATGAAGGTGATGCGGTTTTCACTCCAGTTGAATGATATAATGCCAACCAAGATTTTCATGGTTTTCTTTCTATATCAAGTCAGGGGATGTAATTCTAGCGAAGGTGTTGCGGTCTTCACTCCAGTTGAATGATGTAATGCCAGCCAAGATGGTCGTAGTTTTCATTCTATATCGAGTCGAGTGATGTTATTCCAGCGAATGTGAGGCGGTATTCACTCCAGTTGAAAGATGTAAGGCTAGCCAAGATGGTCATGGTTTTTATTCTATATTGAGTTAGGTGATGTAATTATAGCAAAAGTGTTGCGGTCATCACTCTAGTTAAATGATGTAATTCCATCTAAGATGGTCGTGGTTTTCATTCTATATCGAATAAGGTGATGTAATTCCACCAAAAGTCTTGTGATCTTCAATCCAGTTGAATGATGTAATGCTAGCTAAGATAGTTGTGGTTTCAATTCTATATCGAGTCAGGTGATGTAATTCCAATGAAGGTGATGCGGTTTTCACTCCAGCTTGAATGATATAATGCCAACCAAGATTTTCATGGTTTTCCTTCTATATCATGTCAGGGGATGTAATTGTAGCGGAGGTGGTGCGGGCTTCAGTCCGCGTTAATGATGTAAAGCCAGCCGAGACGGTCGTAGTTTTGATTCTATATCGAGTCGGGTGATGTTATTCCAAATAATGTGAGGCGGTATTCACCCAGCTTGAAAGATGTAAGGCTAGCCAAGACGGTCATGGTTTTCTATTTATATTGAGTCAGGTGATGTAATTATAGCGAAAGTGTTGCGGTCATCACTCTAGTTGAATTATGTAATGCCATTTAAGATGGTCGTGGTTTTCATTCTATATCGAATAAGGTGATGTAATTCCACCAAAAGTCTTGTGATCTTCAATCCAGTTGAATGATGTAATGCTAGCTAAGATAGTTGTGGTTTCAATTCTATATCGAGTCAGGTGATGTAATTCCAATGAAGGTGATGCGGTTTTCACTCCAGTTGAATGATATAATGCCAACCAAGATTTTCATGGTTTTCCTTCTATATCAAGTCAGGGGATGTAATTCTAGCGAAGCGTGTGCGGTCTTCACTCCGCTTGACTGATGTATTGCCACCAAGATGGTCGTAGTTTTCATTCTATATCGAGTCGGGTGATGTTATTCCAGCGAATGTGAGGCGGTATTCACTCCAGTTGAAAGATGTAAGGCTAGCCAAGATGGTCATGGTTTTTATTCTATATTGAGTCAGGTGATGTAATTATAGCGAAAGTGTTGCGGTCATCACTCTAGTTGAATGATGTATTCCATCTAAGATGGTCGTGGTTTTCATTCTATATCGAATAAGGTGATGTAATTCCACCAAAAGTCTTGTGATCTTCAATCCAGTTGAATGAGGTAATGCAGGCTAAGATAGTTCTGGTTTCAATTCTTTATCGAGTCTGGTGATGTAATTCCAGCGAAGGTGATGCAGTCTTCACTCCAGTTGAATGATATAATGCCAACCAAGATTTTCATGGTTTTCCTTCTATATCAAGTCAGGGGATGTAATTCTAGCGAAGGTGTTGCGGTCTTCACTCCAGTTGAATGATGTAATGCCAGCCAAGATGGTCGTAGTTTTCATTCTATATCGAGTCGTGTGATGTTATTCCAGCGAATGTGAGGCGGTATTCACTCCAGTTGAAAGATGTAAGGCTAGCCAAGATGGTCATGGTTTTTATTCTATATTGAGTCAGGTGATGTAATTATAGCGAAAGTGTTGCGGTCATCACTCTAGTTGAATGATGTAATGCCATCTAAGATGGTCGTGGTTTTCATTCTATATCGAATAAGGTGATGTAATTCCACCAAAAGTCTTGTGGTCTTCAATCCAAATTGAATGATGTAATGCTAGCTAAGATAGTTGTGGTTTCAATTCTATATCGAGTCGTGATGTAATTCCAATGAAGGTGATGCGGTTTTCACTCAGCTTGAATGATATAATGCCAACCAAGATTTTCATGGTTTTCCTTCTATATCAAGTCAGGGGATGTAATTCTAGCGAAGGTGTTGCGGTCTTCACCCAGCTTGAATGATGTAATGCCACCAAGATGGTCGTAGTTTTCATTCTATATCGAGTCGGGTGATGTTATTCCAAATAATGTGAGGCGGTATTCACTCCAGCTTGAAAGATGTAAGGCTAGCCAAGATGGTCATGGTTTTTATTCTATATTGAGTTAGGTGATGTAATTCCAAATAAAGTGTTGCGGTCATCACTCTAGTTGAATGATGTAATGCCATCTAAGATGGTCGTGGTTTTCATTCTATATCGAATAAGGTGATGTAATTCCACCAAAAGTCTTGTGGTCTTCAATCCAAATTGAATGATGTAATGCTAGCTAAGATAGTTGTGGTTTCAATTCTATATCGAGTCGGGTGATGTAATTCGGCCGAAGGTGATGCGGTTTTCACTCCAGCTTGAATGATATAATGCCAACCAAGATTTTCATGGTTTTCCTTCTATATCAAGTCAGGGATGTAATTCTAGCGAAGGTGTTGCGGTCTTCACTCTGTTGAATGATGTAATGCCACCAAGATGGTCGTAGTTTTCATTCTATATCGAGTCGGGTGATGTTATTCCAAATAATGTGAGGCGGTATTCACTCTAGCTTGAAAGATGTAAGGCTAGCCAAGATGGTCATGGTTTTTATTCTATATTGAGTTAGGTGATGTAATTCCAAATGAAAAGTGTTGCGGTCATCACTCTAGTTGAATGATGTAATGCCATCTAAGATGGTCGTGGTTTTCATTCTATATCGAATAAGGTGATGTAATTCCACCAAAAGTCTTGTGATCTTCAATCCAAATTGAATGATGTAATGCTAGCTAAGATAGTTGTGGTTTCAATTCTATATCGAGTCGTGATGTAATTCCAAATAAGGTGATGCGGTTTTCACTAGCTTGAATGATATAATGCCAACCAAGATTTTCATGGTTTTCCTTCTATATCAAGTCAGGGATGTAATTCTAGCGAAGGTGTTGCGGTCTTCACTCCAGCTTGAATGATGTAATGCCACCAAGATGGTCGTAGTTTTCATTCTATATCGAGTCGGGTGATGTTATTCCAAATAATGTGAGGCGGTATTCACCCAGCTTGAAAGATGTAAGGCTAGCCAAGATGGTCATGGTTTTTATTCTATATTGAGTCGTGATGTAATTATAGCGAAAGTGTTGCGGTCATCACTCTAGTTAAATGATGTAATGCCATCTAAGATGGTCGTGGTTTTCATTCTATATCGAATAAGGTGATGTAATTCCACCAAAAGTCTTGTGGTCTTCAATCCAAATTGAATGATGTAATGCTAGCTAAGATAGTTGTGGTTTCAATTCTATATCGAGTCAGGATGTAATTCCAGCGAAGGAGATGCGAGTTTCACTCCAGATGAAGGATATAATGCCAACCAAGATTTTCATGGTTTTCCTTCTATATCAAGTCAGGGGATGTAATTCTAGCGAAGGTGTTGCGGTCTTCACTCCGCTTGAATGATGTAATGCCACCAAGATGGTCGTAGTTTTCATTCTATATCGAGTCGGTGATGTTATTCCAGCGAATGTGATGTGGTATTCACCCAGCTTGAAAGATGTAAGGCTAGCCAAGATGGTCATGGTTTTTATTCTATATTGAGTTAGGTGATGTAATTCCAGCGAAAGTGTTGCGGTCATCACTCTAGTTGAATGATGTATTCCATCTAAGATGGTCGTGGTTTTCATTCTATATCGAATAAGGTGATGTAATTCCACCAAAAGTCTTGTGGTCTTCAATCCAAATTGAATGATGTAATGCTAGCTAAGATAGTTGTGGTTTCAATTTATATCGAGTCGGTGATGTAATTCCAATGAAGGTGATGCGGTTTCACTCCAGCTTGAATGATATAATGCCAACCAAGATTTTCATGGTTTTCCTTCTATATCAAGTCAGGGATGTAATTCTAGCGAAGGTGTTATGGTCTTCACTCACTTGAATGATGTAATGCCACCAAGATGGTCGTAGTTTTCATTCTATATCGAGTCGGGTGATGTTATTCCAAATAATGTGAGGCGGTATTCACTCCAGCTTGAAAGATGTAAGGCTAGCCAAGATGGTCATGGTTTTTATTCTATATTGAGTTAGGTGATGTAATTCCAGAAAGTGTTGCGGTCATCACTCTAGTTGAATGATGTAATGCCATCTAAGATGGTCGTGGTTTTCATTCTATATCGAATAAGGTGATGTAATTCCACCAAAAGTCTTGTGATCTTCAATCCAGCTTGAATGATGTAATGCTAGCTAAGATAGTTGTGGTTTCAATTTATATCGAGTCGTGATGTAATTCCAATGAAGGTGATGCGGTTTCACTCCAGCTTGAATGATATAATGCCAACCAAGATTTTCATGGTTTTCCTTCTATATCAAGTCAGGGATGTAATTCTAGCGAAGGTGTTGCGGTCTTCACTCCAGCTTGAATGATGTAATGCCACCAAGATGGTCGTAGTTTTCATTCTATATCGAGTCGGTGATGTTATTCCAAATAATGTGAGGCGGTATTCACCCTAGCTTGAAAGATGTAAGGCTAGCCAAGATGGTCATGGTTTTTATTCTATATTGAGTCAGGTGATGTAATTATAGCGAAAGTGTTGCGGTCATCACTCTAGTTGAATGATGGATTCCATCTAAGATGGGCGTGGTTTTCATTCTATATCGAATAAGGTGATGTAATTCCACCAAAAGTCTTGTGGTCTTCAATCCATTGAATGATGTAATGCTAGCTAAGATAGTTGTGGTTTCAATTTATATCGAGTCGTGATGTAATTCCAATGAAGGTGATGCGGTTTTCACTCAGCTTGAATGATATAATGCCAACCAAGATTTTCATGGTTTTCCTTCTATATCAAGTCAGGGATGTAATTCTAGCGAAGGTGTTGCGGTCTTCACCCAGCTGAATGATGTAATGCCACCAAGATGGTCGTAGTTTTCATTCTATATCGAATAAGGTGATGTTATTCCAAATAATGTGACGGTATTCACTCCAGCTTGAAAGATGTAAGGCTAGCCAAGATGGTCATGGTTTTTATTCTATATTGAGTTAGGTGATGTAATTCCAAATGAAAGTGTTGCGGTCATCACTCTAGTTGAATGATGTAATGCCATCTAAGATGGTCGTGGTTTTCATTCTATATCGAATAAGGTGATGTAATTCCACCAAAAGTCTTGTGGTCTTCAATCCAAATTGAATGATGTAATGCTAGCTAAGATAGTTGTGGTTTCAATTTATATCGAGTCGTGATGTAATTCCAGCGAAGGAGATGCGGTTTTCACTCCAGTTGAATGATATAATGCCAACCAAGATTTTCATGGTTTTCCTTCTATATCAAGTCAAGGGATGTAAGTCTAGCGAAGGGGTTGCGGTGTTCACTCCTTTGAATGATGTAATGCCATCCAAGATGGTCGTAGTTTTCATTCTATATCGAGTCGAGTGATGTTATTCCAGCGAATGTGAGGCGGTATTCACTCCAGTTGAAAGATGTAAGGCTAGCCAAGATGGTCATGGTTTTTATTCTATATTGAGTTAGGTGATGTAAATCCAGCGAAAGTGTTGCGGTCATCACTCTAGTTGAATGATGTAATGCCATCTAAGATGGTCGTGGTTTTCATTCTATATCGAATAAGGTGATGTAATTCCACCAAAAGTCTTGTGGTCTTCAATCCAGTTGAATGATGTAATGCTAGCTAAGATAGTTGTGGTTTCAATTCTATATCGAGTCAGGTGATGTAATTCCAGCGAAGGTGATGCGGTTTTCACTCCAGTTGAATGATATAATGCCAACCAAGATTTTCATGGTTTTCCTTCTATATCAAGTCAGGGGATGTAATTCTAGCGAAGGTGTTGCGGTCTTCACTCCAGTTGAATGATGTAATGCCAGCCAAGATGGTCGTAGTTTTCATTCTATATTGAGTCGGGTGATGTTATTCCAGCGAATGTGATGCGGTATTCACTCTAGTTGAAAGATGTGAGGCTAGCCAAGATGGTCATGGTTTTTATTCTATATTGAGTTAGGTGATGTAATTCCAGCGAAAGTGTTGCGGTCATCACTCTAGTTGAATGATGTATTCCATCTAAGATGGTCGTGGTTTTCATTCTATATCGAATAAGGTGATGTAATTCCACCAAAAGTCTTGTGGTCTTCAATCCAGTTGAATGATGTAATGCTAGCTAAGATAGTTGTGGTTTCAATTCTATATCGAGTCAGGTGATGTAATTCCAGCGAAGGAGATGCGGTTTTCACTCCAGTTGAATGATATAATGCCAACCAAGATTTTCATGGTTTTCCTTCTATATCAAGTCAGGGGATGTAATTCTAGCGAAGGTGTTGCGGTCTTCACTCCAGTTGAATGATGTAATGCCAGCCAAGATGGTCGTAGTTTTCATTCTATATTTAGTCGGGTGATGTTATTCCAACGAATGTGATGCGGTATTCACTCCAGTTGAAAGATGTAAGGCTAGCCAAGATGGTCATGGTTTTTATTCTATATTGAGTTAGGTGATGTAAATCCAGCGAAAGTGTTGCGGTCATCACTCTAGTTAAATGATGTAATGCCATCTAAGATGGTCGTGGTTTTCATTCTATATCGAATAAGGTGATGTAATTCCACCAAAAGTCTTGTGCTCTTCAATCCAGTTGAATGACATAATGCTAGCTAAGATAGTTGTGGTTTCAATTCTATATCGAGTCAGGTGATGTAATTCCAGCAAAGGTGATGCAATTTTCACTCCAGTTGAGTGATATAATGCCAACCAAGATTTTCATGGTTTTCATTCTATATCAAGTCAGGGGATGTAATTCTAGCGAAGATGTTGCGGTCTTCACTTCAGTTGAATGATGTAATGCCAGCCAAGATGATCGTAGTTTTCATTCTATATCGAGTCGGGTGATGTTATTCCAGCGAATGCGATACTGTCTTAACACCAGTTGACTAATGTAAGGCTAGCCAAGATGGTAATGGTTTTCTATCTATATTGAGTAAGGTGATGTAATTCCAGCGAAAGTGTTACGGTCATCACTCTAGTTGAATGATGTAATGCCATCTAAGATGGTCGTGGTTTTCATTCTATATCGAATAAGGTGATGTAATTCCACCAAAAGTCTTGTGGTCTTCAATCCAGTTGAATGATGTAATGCTAGCTAAGATAGTTGTGGTTTCAATTCTATATCGAGTCAGGTGATGTAATTCCAGCGAAGGAGATGCGGTTTTCACTCCAGTTGAATGATATAATGCCAACCAAGATTTTCATGGTTTTCCTTCTATATCAAGTCAGGGGATGTAATTCTAGCGAAGGTGTCAGGTAATGCCAGCCAAGATGGTCCTAGTTTTCATTCTATATTGAGTCGGGTGATGTTATTCCAGCGAATGTGAGGCGGTATTCACTCCAGTTGAAAGATGTAAGGCTAGCCAAGATGGTCATGGTTTTTATTCTATATTGAGTAAGGTGATGTAATTCCAGCAAAAGTGTTACGGTTATCACTCTAGTTGAATAATGTAATGCCATTTAAGATGGTCGTGGTTTTCATTCTATATCGAATAAGGTGATGTAATTCCACCAAAAGTCTTGTGGTCTTCAATCCAGCTGAATTATGTAATGCTAGCTAAGATAGTTGTGGTTTCAATTCTATATCGAGTCAGGTGATGTAATTCCAGCGAAGGTGATGCGGTTTTCACTCCAGTTGAATGATATAATGCCAACCAAGATTTTCATGGTTTTCCTTCTATATCAAGTCAGGGGATGTAATTCTAGCGAAGGTGTTGCGGTCTTCACTCCAGTTGAATGATGTAATGCCAGCCAAGATGGTCGTAGTTTTCATTCTATATTAAGTCGGGTGATGTTATTCCAGCGAATGTGATGCGGTATTCACTCCAGTTGAAAGATGTAAGGCTAGCCAAGATGGTCATGGTTTTTATTCTATATTGAGTTAGGTGATGTAAATCCAGCGAAAGTGTTGCGGTCATCACTCTAGTTGAATGATGTATTCCATCTAAGATGGTCGTGGTTTTCATTCTATATCGAATAAGGTGATGTAATTCCACCAAAAGTCTTGTGGTCTTCAATCCAGCTGAATTATGTAATGCTAGCTAAGATAGTTGTGGTTTCAATTCTATATCGAGTCAGGTGATGTAATTCCAGCGAAGGTGATGCGGTTTTCACTGCAGTTGAATGATATAATGCCAACCAAGATTTTCATGGTTTTCCTTCTATATCAAGTCAGGGGATGTAATTCTAGCGAAGGTGTTGCGGTCTTCACTCCAGTTGAATGATGTAATGCCAGCCAAGATGGTCGTAGTTTTCATTCTATATTGAGTCGGGTGATGTTATTCTAGCGAATGTGATGCAGTATTCACTCTAGTTGAAAGATGTGAGGCTAGCCAAGATAGTCATGGTTTTTATTCTATATTGAGTTAGGTGATGTAATTCCAGCGAAAGTGTTGCGGTCATCACTCTAGTTGAATGATGTATTCCATCTAAGATGGTCGTGGTTTTCATTCTATATCGAATAAGGTGATGTAATTCCACCAAAAGTCTTGTGGTCTTCAATCCAGCTGAATTATGTAATGCTAGCTAAGATAGTTGTGGTTTCAATTCTATATCGAGTCAGGTGATGTAATTCCTGCGAAGGTGATGTTGTCTTCACTCCAGTTGAATGATATAATGCCAACCAAGATTTTCATGGTTTTCCTTCTATATCAAGTCAGGGGATGTAATTCTAGCGAAGGTGTTGCGGTCTTCACTCCAGTTGAATGATGTAATGCCAGCCAAGATGGTCGTAGTTTTCATTCTATATCGAATAAGGTGATGTAATTCCACCAAAAGTCTTGTGGTCTTCAATCCAGTTGACTAATGTAAGGCTAGCCAAGATGGTAATGGTTTTCTATCTATATTGAGTCAGGTGATGTAATTCCCGCGAAAGTGTTGCGGTCATCACTCTAGTTGAATGATGTAATGCCATCTAAGATGGTCGTGGTTTTCATTCTATATCGAATAAGGTGATGTAATTCCACCAAAAGTCTTGTGGTCTTCAATCCAGCTGAATGATGTAATGCTAGCTAAGATAGTTGTGGTTTCAATTCTATATCGAGTCAGGTGATGTAATTCCGGCGAAGGTGATGCGGTTTTCACTCCTGTTGAATCATATAATGCCAACTAAGATTTTCATGGTTTTCCTTCTATATCAAGTCAGGTGATGTAATTCTAGCGAAGGTGTTGCGGTCTTCACTCCAGTTGAATGATGTAATGCCATCTAAGATGGTCGTGGTTTTCATTCTATATCGAATAAGGTGATGTAATTCCACCAAAAGTCTTGTGGTCTTCAATCCAGTTGAATGATGTAATGCTAGCTAAGATAGTTCTGGATTTTATTCTATATTGAGTCAGGTGATGTAATTCCCGCGAAAGTGTTGCGGTCATCACTCTAGTTGAATGATGTAATGCCATCTAAGATGGTCGTGGTTTTCATTCTATATCGAATAAGGTGATGTAATTCTACCAAAAGTCGCATAGTCTTCAATACAGCTGAATGATGTAATGCTAGCTAAGATAGTTGTGGTTTCAATTCTATATCGAGTCAGGTGATGTAATTCCAACAAAGGTGATGCGGTCTTCACTCCAGTTGAATGATATAATGATAATCAAATTTTTCATGGTTTTCCTTCTATATCAAGTCAGGGGATGTAATTCTAGCGAATGTGTTGCGATCTTCACTCCAGTTGAATGATGTAATGCCAGCCAAGATGGTCGTAGTTTTCATTCTATATCGAGTCGGGTGATGTTATTCCAGCGAATGTTTTGCGGTATTCACTCCAGTTGAAAAATCTAAGGCTAGCCAAGATGGTCATGGATTTCATTCTATATTGAGTCATGTGATGTAATTCCAGCGATAGTGTTGCGGTCATCACTCTAGTTGAATTACGTAATGCCATCTAAGATGGTCGTGGTTTTCATTCTATATCGAATAAGGTGATGTAATTCCACCAAAAGTCTTATAGTCTTCAATCTAGTTGAATGATGTAATGCTAGCTAAGATAGTTCTGGTTTCAATTCTATATCGAGTCAGGTGATGTAATTCCAGCGAAGGTGGTGCAGTCTTCACTCCAGTTGAATGATATAATGCCAACCAAGATTGTCATGGTTTTCCTTCTATATCAAGACAGGTGATGTAATTCTAGCGAAGGTGTTGTGGTCTTCACTCCCGTTGAATGATGTAATGCCATCCAAGATGGTCGTAGTTTTCATTCTATATCGAGTAGGGTGATGTTATTCTAACGAATGTGATTCGGTCTTCACTCCAGTTGACTGATGTAAGGCTAGCCAAGACGGTCATGGTTTTCTATCTATATTGAGTAAGGTGATGTAATTCCAGCAAAAGTGTTACGGTTATCACTCTAGTTGAATAATGTAATGCCATTTAAGATGGTCGTGGTTTTCATTCTATATCGAATAAGGTGATGTAATTCCACCAAAAGCCTTGTGATCTTCAATCCAGTTGAATGATGTAATGCTAGCTAAGATAGTTGTGGTTTCAATTCTATATCGAGTCAGGTGATGTAATTCCAGTGAAGGTGATGCGGTTTTCACTCCAGTTGAATGATATAATGCCAACCAAGATTTTCATGGTTTTCCTTCTATATCAAGTCAGGGGATGTAATTCTAGCGAAGGTGTTGCGGTCTTCACTCCAGTTGAATGATGTAATGTCAGCCAAGATGGTCGTAGTTTTCATTCTATATTGAGTCGGGTGATGTTATTCCAGCGAATGTGAGGCGGTATTCAATCCAGTTGAATGATGTAATGCTAGCTAAGATAGTTGTGGTTTTAACTCTATATCGAGTCAGGTGATGTAATTCCAGCGAAGGTGATGCGGCTTTCACTCCAGTTAAGTGATATAATGTCATCTAAGATGGTCGTGGTTTTCATTCTATATCGAATAAGGTGATGTAATTCCACCAAAACTCTTGTGCTCTTTAATCAAGTTGAATGATGTAATGCTAGCTAAGATAGTTGTGGTTTCAATTCTATATCGAGTCAGGTGATGTAATTCCAGCGAAGGTGATGCAGTCTTCACTCCAGTTGAATGATATATTGCTAACCAAGATTGTCATTGTTATCCTTCTATATGAAGTCAGGTGATGTAATTATAGTGACGGTGTTGCGATCTTCACTCCCGTTGAATGATGTAATGCCATCCAAGATGGTCGTAGTTTTCATTCTATATCGAGTCGGGTGATGTTATTCCAGCGAATGTGATGCGGTCTTCACTCCAGTAGACTGAAGTAAGGCTAGCCAAGATGGTCATGGTTTTCTATCTATATTGAGTAAGGTGATGTAATTCCTGCGAAAGTGTTACGGTCATCAGTATAGTTGAATAATGTAATGCCATTTAAGATGGTCGTGGTTTTCATTCTATATCGAAGAAGGTGATGTAATTCCACCAAAAGTCTTGTGATCTTCAATCCAATTGAAAGATGTAATGCTAGCTAAGATAGTTGTGGTTTTAATTCTATATCGAGTCAGGTGATGTAATTCCAGCGAAGGTGATGCGATTTTCATTCCAGTTGAATGATATAATGCCAACTAAGATTTTCATGGTTTTCCTTCTATATCAAGTCAGGGGATGTAATTCTAGCGAAGGTGTTGCGGTCTTCACTCCAGTTGAATGATGTAATGTCAGCCAAGATGGTCGTAGTTTTCATTCTATATCGAGTCGGGTGATGTTATTCCAGCGAATGTGAGGCGGTATTCAATCCAGTTGAATTATGTAATGCTAGCTAAGATAGTTGTGGTATCAATTCTATATCGAGTCAGGTGATGTAATTCCAGCGAAGGAGATGCGGTTTTCACTCCAGTTGAATGATATAATGCCAACCAAGATTTTCATGGTTTTCCTTCTATATCAAGTCAGGGGATGTAATTCTAGCGAAGGTGTTGCGGTCTTCACTCCCGTTGAATTATGTAATGCCAGCCAAGATGGTCCTAGTTTTCATTCTATATTGAGTCGGGTGATGTTATTCCAGCGAATGTGAGGCGGTATTCACTCCAGTTGAAAGATGTAAGGCTAGCCAAGATGGTCATGGTTTTTATTCTATATTGAGTAAGGTGATGTAATTCCAGCAAAAGTGTTACGGTTATCACTCTAGTTGAATAATGTAATGCCATTTAAGATGGTCGTGGTTTTCATTCTATATCGAATAAGGTGATCTAATTCCACCAAAAGTCTTGTGATCTTCAATCCAGTTGAATGATGTAATGCTAGCTAAGATAGTTGTGGTTTCAATTCTATATCGAGTCAGGTGATGTAATTCCAGCGAAGGAGATGCGGTTTTCACTCCAGTTGAATGATATAATGCCAACCAAGATTTTCATGGTTTTCCTTCTATATCAAGTCAGGGGATGTAATTCTAGCGAAGGTGTTGCGGTCTTCACTCCAGTTGAATGATGTAATGCCAGCCAAGATGGTCGTAGTTTTCATTCTATATTGAGTCGGGTGATGTTATTCCAGCGAATGTGAGGCGGTATTCAATCCAGCTGAATGATGTAATGCGAGCTAAGATAGTTGTGGTTTCAATTCTATATGGAGTCAGGTGATGTAATTCCAGCGAAGGTGGTGCAATCTTCACTCCAGTTGAATGATATAATGCCAACCAAGATTGTCATGGTTTTCCTTCTATATCAAGACAGGTGATGTAATTCTAGCGAAGGTGTTGTGGTCTTCACTCCCGTTGAATGATGTAATGCCATCCATGATGGTCGTAGTTTTCATTCAATATCGAGTTAGGTGATGTTATTCCAGCGAATGTGATGCGGTCTTCACTTCAGTAGACTGATGTAAGGCAAGCCAAGATGGTCATGATTTTCTATCTATATTGAGTAAGGTGATGTAATTCCAGCGAAAGTGTTACGGTCATCTCTCTAGTTGAATAATGTAATGCCATTTTAGATGGTCGTGGTTTTCATTCTATATCGAATTAGGAGATGTAATTCCACAAAAAGTCTTCTGGTATTTAATCCAGTTGAATGATGTAATGCTAGCTAAGATAGTTGTGGTTTCAATTCTATATAGAGACAGGTGATGTAATTCAAGCGAAGGTGATGCGGTTTCACTCCAGTTTAATGATATAATGCCAACCAAGATTTTCATGGTTTTCCTTCTATATCAAGTCAGGGGATGTAATTCTACCGAAGGTGTTGCGGTCTTCACTCCAATTGAATGATGTAATGCCAGCCAAGATGGTCGTAGTTTTCATTCTATAACGATTCGAGTGATGTTATTCCAGCGAATGTGATGTTGTATTCATTCCAGTTGAATTATGTAAGCCTACCCAAGATGGTCATGGTTTTTATTGTATATTGAGTAAGGTGATGTAATTCCAGCGAAAGTGTTACGGTCATCACTCTAGTCGAATGATGTAATGCCATCTAAGATGGTCGTGGTTTTCATTCTATATCGAATAAGGTGATGTAATTCCACCAAAAGTCTTGTGGTCTTCAATCCAGCTGAATGATGTAATGCTAGCTAAGATAGTTGTGGTTTCAATTCTATATCGAGTCAGGTGATGTAATTCCAGCGAAGGTGATGCGGTTTTCACTCCAGTTGAAAGATATAATGCCAACCAAGATTTTCATGGTTTCCTTCTATATCAAGTCAGGGGATATAATTCTAGCGAAGGTGTTGCGGTCTTCACTCCAGTTTAATGATGTAATGGCAGCCAAGATGGTCATAGTTTTCATTCTATATTGAGTCGGGTGATGTTATTCCAGCGAATGTGATGCGATATTCACTCCAGTTGAAAGATGTAAGGCTGGCCAAGATGGTCTTGAATTTTATTCTATATTGAGTAAGGTGATGTAATTCCAGCGAAAGTGTTACGGTCATCAGTCTAGTTGAATAATGTAATGCCATTTAAGATGGTAGTGGTTTTCATTCTATATCGAATAAGGTGATGTAATTCCACCAAAAGTCTTGTGATCTTCAATCCAGTTGAATGATGTAATGCTAGCTAAGATAGTTGTGGTTTCAATTCTATATCGAGTCAGGTGATGTAATTCCTGCGAAGGTGATGCGGTCTTCACTCCAGTTGAATGATATAATGCCAACCAAGATTTTCATGGTTTTCCTTCTATATCAAGTCAGGGGATGTAATTCTAGCGAAGGTGTTGCGGTCTTCACTCCAGTTGAATGATGTAATGTCAGCTAAGATGGTCGTAGTTTTCATTCTATATCGAGTCGGGTGATGTTATTCCAGCGAATGTGAGGCGGTATTCAATCCAGTTGAATGATGTAATGCTAGCTAAGATAGTTGTGGTTTCAATTCTATATCGAGTCAGGTGATGTTATTCCAGCGAAAGTGTTGCGGTCATCACTCAAGTTGAATGATATAATGCCAACCAAGATTCTCATGGTTTTCCATCTATATCAACTCAGGGGATGTAATTCTAGCGAAGGTGTTGCGGTCTTCACTCCAGTTGAATGATGTAATGCCAGCCAAGATGGTCGTAGTTTTCATTCTATATTGAGTCGGGTGATGTTTTTCCAGCGAATGTGATGCGGTCTTCACTCCAGTTGACTGATGTAAGGCTAACCAAGATGGTCATGGTTTTCTATCTATATTGAGTAAGGTGATGTAATTCCAGCGAAAGTGTTACGGTCATCTCTCTAGTTGAATAAAGTAATGCCATTTTAGATGGTCGTGGTTTTCAATCTATATCGAATTAGGAGATGTAATTCCACAAAAAGTCTTCTGGTATTTAATCCAGTTGAATGATGTAATGCTACCTAAAATAGTTGTGGTTTCAATTCTATATCGAGACAGGTGATGTAATTCAAGCGAAGGTGATGCGGTCTTCACTCCAGTTGAATGATACAATGCGAACCAAGATTGTCATAGTTTTCCTTCTATATCAAGTCAGGTGATGGAATTCTAGCGAAGCTGTTGCGGTCTTCACTCCAGTTGATTGATGTAATGCCATCCAAGATGGTCGTAGTTTTCATTCTATATCGAGTCGTGATGTAATTCCAGCGAACGTGATGCAGTCTTTACTCCAGTTGAATGATGTAAGGCTTGCCAAGAAGGTCAGGGTTTTCGATCTATATTGAGTAAGGTGATGTAATTCCAGCGAAAGTGTTGCGGTCATCACTCTAGATGAATGATACAGATGGTCGTGGTTTTCATTCTATATCGAATAAGGTGATGTAATTCCACCAAAAGTCTTATAGTCTTCAATCTAGTTGAATGATGTAATGCTAGCTAAGATAGTTCTGGTTTCAATTCTATATCGAGTCAGGTGATGTAATTCCAGCGAAGGTGGTGCAGTCTTCACTCCAGTTGAATGATATAATGCCAACCAAGATTGTCATGGTTTTCCTTCTATATCAAGACAGGTGATGTAATTCTAGCGAAGGTGTTGTGGTCTTCACTCCCGTTGAATGATGTAATGCCATCCATGATGGTCGTAGTTTTCATTCTATATCGAGTAGGGTGATGTTATTCTAAATGAACGTGATGCGGTCTTTACTCCGCTTGAATGATGTAAGGCTAGCTAAGATGGTCATGGTTTTCTATCTATATTGAGTAAAGTGATGTCATTTCAACGAAAGTGTTACGGTCATCACTCTAGTTGAATAATGTAATGCCATTTAAGATAGTCGTGGTTTTCATTCTATATCGAATAAGGTGATGTAATTCCACCAAAAGTCTTATAGTCTTCAATCCAGTTGAATGATGTAATGCTAGCTAAGATAGTTCTGGTTTCAATTCTATATCGAGTCAGGTGATGTAATTCCAACGAATGTGATGCGGTCTTCACTCCAGTTGAATGATATAATGCAAACCACGATTGTCATGGTTTTCCATCTATATCAAGTCAGGTGATGTAATTCTAGCGAAAGTGTTGTAGTCTTCACTCCCGTTGAATGATGTAATGTCATCCAAGATGGTCGTAGTTTTCATTCTATATCGAGTTGGGTGATGTTATTCCAGCGAATGTGATGCGGTCTTCCCTTCAGTTGACTCATGTAAGGCTAGCTAAGATGGTCATGGTTTTCTATCTATATTGAGTAAAGTGATGTCATTTCAACGAAAGTGTTACGGTCATCACTCTAGTTGAATAATGTAATGTCATTTAAGATGGTAGTGGTTTTCATTCTATATCGAATAAGGTGATGTAATTCCACCAAAAGTCTTGTGATCTTCAATCCAGTTGAATGATGTAATGCTAGCTAAGATAGTTGTGGTTTCAATTCTATATCGAGTCAGGTGATGTAATTCCAGCGAAGGTGATGCGGTTTTCACTCCAGTTGAATGATATAATGCCAACCAAGATTTTCATGGTTTTCCTTCTATATCAAGTCAATGGATGTAATTCTAGCGAAGGTGTTGCGGTCTTCACTCCAGTTGAATGATGTAATGTCAGCCAAGATGGTCGTAGTTTTCATTCTATATCGAGTCGGGTGATGTTATTCCAGCGAATGTGAGGCGGTATTCAATCCAGTTGAATGATGTAATGCTAGCTAAGATAGTTGTGGTTTCAATTCTATATCGAGCCAGGTGATGTAATTCCAGCGAAGGTGATGCGATTTTCACGCCAGTTGAATGATATAATACCAACCAAGATTGTCATGGTTTTCCTTCTTTATCAAGTCAGGTGATGTAATTATAGCGAAGGTGTTGCGGTCTTCACTCCCGTTGAATGATGTAATGCCATCCAAGATGGTCGTAGTTTTCATTCAATATCGAGTTAGGTGATGTTATTCCAGCGAATGTGATGCGGTCTTCACTTCAGTTGACTGATGTAAGGCTAGCCAAGATGGTCATGATTTTCTATCTATATGAAGTATGGTGATGTAATTTCAGCGAAAGTGTTACCGTCATCACTCTAGTTGAATAATGTAATGCCATTTAAGATGGTCGTAGTTTTCATTGTATATCAAATAAGGTGATATAATTCCACCAAAAGTCTTGTGATCTTCAATCCAGTTGAATGATGTAATGCTAGCTAAGATAGTTGTGGTTTCAATTTTATATCGAGTCAGGTGATGTAGTTCTAGCGAAGGTGATGCGGTTTTCACTCCAGTTGAATGATATAATGCCAACCAAGATTTTCATGGTTTTCCTTCTATATCAAGTCAGGGGATGTAATTCTACCGAAGGTGTTGCGGTCTTCACTCCAATTGAATGATGTAATGCCAGCCAAGATGGTCGTAGTTTTCATTCTATAACGATTCGAGTGATGTTATTCCAAATGAATGTGATTCTGTATTCATTCCAGTTGAATGATGTAAGCCTACCCAAGATGGTCATGGTTTTTATTGTATATTGAGTAAGGTGATGTAATTCCAGCGAAAGTGTTACGGTCATCACTCTTGTCGAATGATGTAATACCATCTAAGATGGTCGTGGTTTTCATTCTATATCGAATAAGGTGATGTAATTCCACCAAAAGTCTTGTGGTCTTCAATCCAGCTGAATGATGTAATGCTAGCTAAGATAGTTGTGGTTTCAATTCTATATCGTGTAAGGTGATGTAATTCCAGCGAAGGTGATGCGGTTTTCACTCCAGTTGAATGATATAATGCCAACCAAGATTTTCATGGTTTCCTTCTATATCAAGTCAGAGGATGTAATTCTAGCGAAGGTGTTGCGGTCTTCACTCCAGTTTAATGATGTAATGCCAGCCAAGATGGTCGTAGTTTTCATTCTATATTGAGTCGGGTGATGTTATTCCAGCGAATGTGATGCGATATTCACTCCAGTTGAAAGATGTAAGGCTAGCCAACATGGTCATGGTTTTTATTGTATATTGAGTAAGGTGATGTAATTCCAGCGAAAGTGTTACGGTCATCAGTCTAGTTGAATAATGTAATGCCATTTAAGATGGTAGTGGTTTTCATTCTATATCGAATAAGGTGATGTAATTCCACCAAAAGTCTTGTGATCTTCAATCCAGTTGAATGATGTAATGCTAGCTAAGATAGTTGTGGTTTCAATTCTATATCGAGTCAGGTAATGTAATTCCAGCGAAGGTGATGCGGTTTTCACTCCAGTTGAATGATATAATGCCAACCAAGATTTTCATGGTTTTCCTTGTATATCAAGTCAGGGGATGTAATTCTAGCGAAGGTGTTGCGGTCTTCACTCCAGTTGAATGATGTAATGTCAGCTAAGATGGTCGTAGTTTTCATTCTATATCGAGTCGGGTGATGTTATTCCAGCGAATGTGAGGCGGTATTCAATCCAGTTGAATGATGTAATGCTAGCTAAGATAGTTGTGGTTTCAATTCTATATCGAGTCAGGTGATGTAATTCCAGCGAAAGTGTTGCGGTCATCACTCTAGTTGAATGATATAATGCCAACCAAGATTCTCATGGTTTTCCATCTATATCAACTCAGGGGATGTAATTCTAGCGAAGGTGTTGCGGTCTTCACTCCAGTTAAATGATGTAATGCCAGCCAAGATGGTCGTAGTTTTCATTCTATATTGAGTCGGGTGATGTTTTTCCAGCGAATGTGATGCGGTCTTCACTCCAGTTGACTGATGTAAGGCTAACCAAGATGGTCATGGTTTTCTATCTATATTGAGTAAGGTGATGTAATTGCAGCGAAAGTGTTACGGTCATCTCTCTAGTTGAATAATGTAATACCATTTTAGATGGTCGTGGTTTTCATTCTATATCGAATTAAGAGATGTAATTCCACAAAAAGTCTTCTGGTATTTAATCCAGTTGAATGATGTAATGCTAGCTAAGATAGTTGTGGTTTCAATTCTATATCGAGACAGGTGATGTAATTCAAGCGAAGGTGATGCGGTCTTCACTCCAGTTGAATGATATAATGCGAACCAAGATTGTCATAGTTTTCCTTCTATATCAAGTCAGGTGATGGAATTCTAGTGAAGCTGTTGCGGTCTTCACTCCAGTTGATTGATGTAATGCCATCCAAGATGGTCGTAGTTTTCATTCTATATCGAGTCGTGATGTAATTCCAGCGAACGTGATGCGGTCTTTACTCGGTTGAATGATGTAAGGCTTGCCAAGAAGGTTAGGGTTTTCGATCTATATTGAGTAAGGTGATGTAATTCCAGCGAAAGTGTTGCGGTCATCACTCTAGATGAATGATACAGATGGTCGTGGTTTTCATTCTATATCGAATAAGGTGATCTAATTCCACCAAAAGTCTTATAGTCTTCAATCCAGTTGAATGATGTAATGCTAGCTAAGATAGTTCTGGTTTCAATTCTATATTGAGTCGGGTGATGTAATTCCAAATGAAGGTGATGCGGTCTTCACTCGGTTGAATGATATAATGCGAACCAAGATTGTCATAGTTTTCCTTCTATATCAAGGCGGTGATGTAATTCTAGCGAAGCTGTTGCGGTCTTCACTCCAGTTGATTGATGTAATGCCATCCAAGATGGTCGTAGTTTTCATTCTATATCGAGTCGTGATGTAATTCCAGCGAACGTGATGCGGACTTTACTCCAGTTGAATGATGTAAGGCTTGCCAAGAAGGTTAGGGTTTTCGATCTATATTGAGTAAGGTGATGTAATTCCAGCGAAAGTGTTGCGGTCATCACTC
Source organism: Anisodus acutangulus (assembly GCA_029783415.1). Lineage (NCBI taxonomy): Eukaryota > Viridiplantae > Streptophyta > Magnoliopsida > Solanales > Solanaceae > Anisodus > Anisodus acutangulus. The sequence goes on from CM056505.1 coordinate 19,871,875, forward strand.
TAGTTGAATGATACAGATGGTCGTGGTTTTCATTCTATATCGAATAAGGTGATGTAATTCCACCAAAAGTCTTATAGTCTTCAATCCAGTTGAATGGTGTAATGCTAGCTAAGATAGTTCTGGTTTCAATTCTATATCGAGTCAGGTGATGTAATTCCAACGAATGTGATGCGGTCTTCACTCCAGTTGAATGATATAATGCAAACCACGATTGTCATGGTTTTCCATCTATATCAAGTCAGGTGATGTAATTCTAGCGAAGGTGTTGTAGTCTTCACTCCCGTTGAATGATGTAATGTCATCCAAGATGGTCGTAGTTTTCATTCTATATCGAGTTGGGTGATGTTGTTCCAGCGAATGTGATGCGGTCTTCCCTTCAGTTGACTCATGTAAGGCTAGCTAAGATGGTCATGGTTTTCTATCTATATTGAGTAAAGTGATGTCATTTCAACGAAAGTGTTACGGTCATCACTCTAGTTGAATAATGTAATGTCATTTAAGATGGTAGTGGTTTTCATTCTATATCGAATAAGGTGATGTAATTCCACCAAAAGTCTTGTGATCTTCAATCCAGTTGAATGATGTAATGCTAGCTAAGATAGTTGTGGTTTCAATTCTATATCGAGTCAGGTGATGTAATTCCAGCGAAGGTGATGCGGTTTTCACTCCAGTTGAATGATATAATGCCAACCAAGATTTTCATGGTTTTCCTTCTATATCAAGTCAATGGATGTAATTCTAGCGAAGGTGTTGCGGTCTTCACTCCAGTTGAATGATGTAATGTCAGCCAAGATGGTCGTAGTTTTCATTCTATATCGAGTCGGGTGATGTTATTCCAGCGAATGTGAGGCGGTATTCAATCCAGTTGAATGATGTAATGCTAGCTAAGATAGTTGTGGTTTCAATTCTATATCGAGCCAGGTGATGTAATTCCAGCGAAGGTGATGCGATTTTCACGCCAGTTGAATGATATAATACCAACCAAGATTGTCATGGTTTTCCTTCTTTATCAAGTCAGGTGATGTAATTATAGCGAAGGTGTTGCGGTCTTCACTCCCGTTGAATGATGTAATGCCATCCAAGATGGTCGTAGTTTTCATTCAATATCGAGTTAGGTGATGTTATTCCAGCGAATGTGATGCGGTCTTCACTTCAGTTGACTGATGTAAGGCTAGCCAAGATGGTCATGATTTTCTATCTATATGAAGTATGGTGATGTAATTTCAGCGAAAGTGTTACGGTCATCACTCTAGTTGAATAATGTAATGCCATTTAAGATGGTCGTAGTTTTCATTGTATATCAAATAAGGTGATGTAATTCCACCAAAAGTCTTGTGATCTTCAATCCAGTTGAATGATGTAATGCTAGCTAAGATAGTTGTGGTTTCAATTTTATATCGAGTCAGGTGATGTAGTTCTAGCGAAGGTGATGCGGTTTTCACTCCAGTTGAATGATATAATGCCAACCAAGATTTTCATGGTTTTCCTTCTATATCAAGTCAGGGGATGTAATTCTACCGAAGGTGTTGCGGTCTTCACTCCAATTGAATGATGTAATGCCAGCCAAGATGGTCGTAGTTTTCATTCTATAACGATTCGAGTGATGTTATTCCAAATGAATGTGATTACGTATTCATTCCAGTTGAATAATGTAAGCCTACCCAAGATGGTCATGGTTTTTATTGTATATTGAGTAAGGTGATGTAATTCCAAATGAAAGTGTTACGGTCATCACTCTTGTCGAATGATGTAATGTCATCTAAGATGGTCGTGGTTCTCATTCTATATCGAATAAGGTGATGTAATTCCACCAAAAGTCTTGTGGTCTTCAATCCAGCTGAATGATGTAATGCTAGGTAAGATAGTTGTGGTTTCAATTCTATATCGTGTAAGGTGATGTAATTCCAAATGAAGGTGATGCGGTTTTCACTCGGTTGAATGATATAATGCCAACCAAGATTTTCATGGTTTTCCTTCTATATCAAGTCAGGGGATGTAATTCTAGCGAAGGTGTTGCGGTCTTCACTCCCGTTGAATTATGTAATGCCAGCCAAGATGGTCCTAGTTTTCATTCTATATTGAGTCGGGTGATGTTATTCCAGCGAATGTGATGCGGTATTCACTCCAGTTGAAAGATGTAAGGCTAGCCAAGATGGTCATGGTTTTTATTCTATATTGAGTAAGGTGATGTAATTCCAGCAAAAGTGTTACGGTTATCACTCTAGTTGAATAATGTAATGCCATTTAAGATGGTCGTGGTTTTCATTCTATATCGAATAAGGTGATCTAATTCCACCAAAAGTCTTGTGATCTTCAATCCAGTTGAATGATGTAATGCTAGCTAAGATAGTTGTGGTTTCAATTCTATATCGAGTCAGGTGATGTAATTCCAGCGAAGGTGATGCGGTTTTCACTCCAGTTGAATGATATAATGCCAACCAAGATTTTCATGGTTTTCCTTCTATATCAAGTCAGGGGATGTAATTCTAGCGAAGGTGTTGCGGTCTTCACTCCAGTTGAATGATGTAATGTCAGCCAAGATGGTCGTAGTTTTCATTCTATATCGAGTCGGGTGATGTTATTCCAGCGAATGTGAGGCGGTATTCAATCCAGTTGAATGATGTAATGCTAGCTAAGATAGTTGTGGTTTCAATTCTATATCGAGCCAGGTGATGTAATTCCAATAAAGTGTTGCGGTCATCACTCTAGTTGAATGATATAATGCCAACCAAGATTCTCATGGTTTTCCATCTATATCAACTCAGGGGATGTAATTCTAGCGAAGGTGTTGCGGTCTTCACTCCAGTTAAATGATGTAATGCCAGCCAAGATGGTCGTAGTTTTCATTCTATATTGAGTCGGGTGATGTTTTTCCAAATGAATGTGATGCGGTCTTCACTCCAGTTGACTGATGTAAGGCTAACCAAGATGGTCATGGTTTTCTATCTATATTGAGTAAGGTGATGTAATTGCAGCGAAAGTGTTACGGTCATCTCTCTAGTTGAATAATGTAATACCATTTTAGATGGTCGTGGTTTTCATTCTATATCGAATTAAGAGATGTAATTCCACAAAAAGTCTTCTGGTATTTAATCCAGTTGAATGATGTAATGCTAGCTAAGATAGTTGTGGTTTCAATTCTATATCGAGACAGGTGATGTAATTCAAGCGAAGGTGATGCGGTCTTCACTCCAGTTGAATGATATAATGCGAACCAAGATTGTCATAGTTTTCCTTCTATATCAAGTCAGGTGATGGAATTCTAGTGAAGCTGTTGCGGTCTTCACTCCAGTTGATTGATGTAATGCCATCCAAGATGGTCGTAGTTTTCATTCTATATCGAGTCGTGATGTAATTCCAGCGAACGTGATGCGGTCTTTACTCCAGTTGAATGATGTAAGGCTTGCCAAGAAGGTTAGGGTTTTCGATCTATATTGAGTAAGGTGATGTAATTCCAGCGAAAGTGTTGCGGTCATCACTCTAGATGAATGATACAGATGGTCGTGGTTTTCATTCTATATCGAATAAGGTGATCTAATTCCACCAAAAGTCTTATAGTCTTCAATCCAGTTGAATGATGTAATGCTAGCTAAGATAGTTCTGGTTTCAATTCTATATTGAGTCAGGTGATGTAATTCCAGCGAAGGTGATGCGGTCTTCACTCCAGTTGAATGATATAATGCGAACCAAGATTGTCATAGTTTTCCTTCTATATCAAGGCAGGTGATGTAATTCTAGCGAAGCTGTTGCGGTCTTCACTCCAGTTGATTGATGTAATGCCATCCAAGATGGTCGTAGTTTTCATTCTATATCGAGTCGTGATGTAATTCCAGCGAACGTGATGCGGACTTTACTCCAGTTGAATGATGTAAGGCTTGCCAAGAAGGTTAGGGTTTTCGATCTATATTGAGTAAGGTGATGTAATTCCAGCGAAAGTGTTGCGGTCATCACTCTAGTTGAATGATACAGATGGTCGTGGTTTTCATTCTATATCGAATAAGGTGATGTAATTCCACCAAAAGTCTTATAGTCTTCAATCCAGTTGAATGATGTAATGCTAGCTAAGATAGTTCTGGTTTCAATTCTATATCGAGTCAGGTGATGTAATTCCAACGAATGTGATGCGGTCTTCACTCGGCTTGAATGATATAATGCAGACCACGATTGTCATGGTTTTCCATCTATATCAAGTCAGGTGATGTAATTCTAGCGAAGGTGTTGCGGTCTTCACTCCAGTTGAATGATGTAATGCCATCCAAGATGGTCGTAGTTTTCATTCTATATCGAGTAGGGTGATGTTATTCTAACGAATGTGATTCGGTCTTCACTCCAGTTGACTGATGTAAGGCTAGCCAAGACTTTCATGGTTTTCTATCTATATTGAGTAAGGTGATGTAATTCCAGCAAAAGTGTTACGGTTATCACTCTAGTTGAATAATGTAATGCCATTTAAGATGGTCGTGGTTTTCATTCTATATCGAATAAGGTGATGTAATTCCACCAAAAGTCTTGTGATCTTCAATCCAGTTGAATGATGTAATGCTAGCTAAGATAGTTGTGGTTTCAATTCTATATCGAGTCAGGTGATGTAATTCCAGCGAAGGTGATGCGGTTTTCACTCCAGTTGAATGATATAATGCCAACCAAGATTTTCATGGTTTTTCTTCTATATCAAGTCAATGGATGTAATTCTAGCGAAGGTGTTGCGGTCTTCACTCCAGTTGAATGATGTAATGTCAGCCAAGATGGTCGTAGTTTTCATTCTATATCGAGTCGGGTGATGTTATTCCAGCGAATGTGAGGCGGTATTCAATCCAGTTGAATGATGTAATGCTAGCTAAGATAGTTGTGGTTTCAATTCTATATCGAGCCAGGTGATGTAATTCCAGCGAAGGTGATGCGATTTTCACGCCCGGTTGAATGATATAATACCAACCAAGATTGTCATGGTTTTCCTTCTTTATCAAGTCAGGTGATGTAATTATAGCGAAGGTGTTGCGGTCTTCACTCCCGTTGAATGATGTAATGCCATCCAAGATGGTCGTAGTTTTCATTCAATATCGAGTTAGGTGATGTTATTCCAGCGAATGTGATGCGGTCTTCACTTCAGTTGACTGATGTAAGGCTAGCCAAGATGGTCATGATTTTCTATCTATATGAAGTATGGTGATGTAATTTCAGCGAAAGTGTTACGGTCATCACTCTAGTTGAATAATGTAATGCCATTTAAGATGGTCGTAGTTTTCATTGTATATCAAATAAGGTGATGTAATTCCACCAAAAGTCTTGTGATCTTCAATCCAGTTGAATGATGTAATGCTAGCTAAGATAGTTGTGGTTTCAATTTTATATCGAGTCAGGTGATGTAGTTCTAGCGAAGGTGATGCGGTTTTCACTCCAGTTGAATGATATAATGCCAACCAAGATTTTCATGGTTTTCCTTCTATATCAAGTCAGGGGATGTAATTCTACCGAAGGTGTTGCGGTCTTCACTCCAATTGAATGATGTAATGCCAGCCAAGATGGTCGTAGTTTTCATTCTATAACGATTCGAGTGATGTTATTCCAGCGAATGTGATTCTGTATTCATTCCAGTTGAATAATGTAAGCCTACCCAAGATGGTCATGGTTTTTATTGTATATTGAGTAAGGTGATGTAATTCCAGCGAAAGTGTTACGGTCATCACTCTTGTCGAATGATGTAATGCCATCTAAGATGGTCGTGGTTTTCATTCTATATCGAATAAGGTGATGTAATTCCACCAAAAGTCTTGTGGTCTTCAATCCAGCTGAATGATGTAATGCTAGCTAAGATAGTTGTGGTTTCAATTCTATATCGTGTAAGGTGATGTAATTCCAGCGAAGGTGATGCGGTTTTCACTCCAGTTGAATGATATAATGCCAACCAAGATTTTCATGGTTTCCTTCTATATCAAGTCAGAGGATGTAATTCTAGCGAAGGTGTTGCGGTCTTCACTCCAGTTTAATGATGTAATGCCAGCCAAGATGGTCGTAGTTTTCATTCTATATTGAGTCGGGTGATGTTATTCCAGCGAATGTGATGCGATATTCACTCCAGTTGAAAGATGTAAGGCTAGCCAACATGGTCATGGTTTTTATTGTATATTGAGTAAGGTGATGTAATTCCAGCGAAAGTGTTACGGTCATCAGTCTAGTTGAATAATGTAATGCCATTTAAGATGGTCGTGGTTTTCATTCTATATCGAATAAGGTGATGTAATTCCACCAAAAGCCTTGTGATCTTCAATCCAGTTGAATGATGTAATGCTAGCTAAGATAGTTGTGGTTTCAATTCTATATCGAGTCAGGTGATGTAATTCCAGTGAAGGTGATGCGGTTTTCACTCCAGTTGAATGATATAATGCCAACCAAGATTTTCATGGTTTTCCTTCTATATCAAGTCAGGGGATGTAATTCTAGCGAAGGTGTTGCGGTCTTCACTCCAGTTGAATGATGTAATGTCAGCCAAGATGGTCGTAGTTTTCATTCTATATCGAGTTGGGTGATGTTATTCCAGCGAATGTGAGGCGGTATTCAATCCAGTTGAATAATGTAATGCTAGCTAAGATAGTTGTGGTTTCAATTCTATATCGAGTCAGGTGATGTAATTCCAGCGAAAGTGTTGCGGTCATCACTCTAGTTGAATGATATAATGCCAACCAAGATTCTCATGGTTTTCCATCTATATCAACTCAGGGGATGTAATTCTAGCGAAGGTGTTGCGGTCTTCACTCCAGTTAAATGATGTAATGCCAGCCAAGATGGTCGTAGTTTTCATTCTATATTGAGTCGGGTGATGTTTTTCCAAATGAATGTGATGCGGTCTTCACTCAATTGGTCGATGTAAGGCTAACCAAGATGGTCATGGTTTTCTATCTATATTGAGTAAGGTGATGTAATTGCAGCGAAAGTGTTACGGTCATCTCTCTAGTTGAATAATGTAATACCATTTTAGATGGTCGTGGTTTTCATTCTATATCGAATTAAGAGATGTAATTCCACAAAAAGTCTTCTGGTATTTAATCCAGTTGAATGATGTAATGCTAGCTAAGATAGTTGTGGTTTCAATTCTATATCGAGACAGGTGATGTAATTCAAGCGAAGGTGATGCGGTCTTCACTCCAGTTGAATGATATAATGCGAACCAAGATTGTCATAGTTTTCCTTCTATATCAAGTCAGGTGATGGAATTCTAGTGAAGCTGTTGCGGTCTTCACTCCAGTTGATTGATGTAATGCCATCCAAGATGGTCGTAGTTTTCATTCTATATCGAGTCGTGATGTAATTCCAGCGAACGTGATGCGGTCTTTACTCCAGTTGAATGATGTAAGGCTTGCCAAGAAGGTTAGGGTTTTCGATCTATATTGAGTAAGGTGATGTAATTCCAGCGAAAGTGTTGCGGTCATCACTCTAGATGAATGATCTGAGATGGTCGTGGTTCTCCTTCTATATCGACTACGGTGATCTAATCCCACCAAATCTCTTATAGTCTTCAATCTAGTTGAATGATGTAATGCTAGCTAACATAGTTATGGTTTCAATTCTATATTGAGTCGGTGATGTAATTCCAAATGAAGGTGATGCGGTCTTCACTCCAGTTGAATGATATAATGCGAACCAAGATTGTCATAGTTTTCCTTCTATATCAAGGCAGGTGATGTAATTCTAGCGAAGCTGTTGCGGTCTTCACTCCAGTTGATTGATGTAATGCCATCCAAGATGGTCGTAGTTTTCATTCTATATCGAGTCGTGATGTAATTCCAGCGAACGTGATGCGGACTTTACTCCAGTTGAATGATGTAAGGCTTGCCAAGAAGGTTAGGGTTTTCGATCTATATTGAGTAAGGTGATGTAATTCCAGAGAAAGTGTTGCGGTCATCACTCTAGTTGAATGATACAGATGGTCGTGGTTTTCATTCTATATCGAATAAGGTGATGTAATTCCACCAAAAGTCTTATAGTCTTCAATCCAGTTGAATGATGTAATGCTAGCTAAGATAGTTCTGGTTTCAATTCTATATCGAGTCAGGTGATGTAATTCCAACGAATGTGATGCGGTCTTCACTCCAGTTGAATGATATAATGCAAACCACGATTGTCATGGTTTTCCATCTATATCAAGTCAGGTGATGTAATTCTAGCGAAGGTGTTGTAGTCTTCACTCCCGATGAATGATGTAATGTCATCCAAGATGGTCGTAGTTTTCATTCTATATCGAGTTGGGTGATGTTATTCCAGCGAATGTGATGCGGTCTTCCCTTCAGTTGACTCATGTAAGGCTAGCTAAGATGGTCATGGTTTTCTATCTATATTGAGTAAAGTGATGTCATTTCAACGAAAGTGTTACGGTTATCACTCTAGTTGAATAATGTAATGCCATTTAAGATGGTCGTGGTTTTCATTCTATATCGAATAAGGTGATGTAATTCCACCAAAAGCCTTGTGATCTTCAATCCAGTTGAATGATGTAATGCTAGCTAAGATAGTTGTGGTTTCAATTCTATATCGAGTCAGGTGATGTAATTCCAGTGAAGGTGATGCGGTTTTCACTCCAGTTGAATGATATAATGCCAACCAAGATTTTCATGGTTTTCCTTTATATCAAGTCAGGGGATGTAATTCTAGTGAAGGTGTTGCGGTCTTCACTCCAGTTGAATGATGTAATCTCAGCCAAGATGGTCGTAGTTTTCATTCTATATCGAGTCGGGTGATGTTATTCTAACGAATGTGATTCGGTCTTCACTCCAGTTGAAAGATGTAAGGCCACCAAGATGAGTGTGGTTTTCTATCTATATTGAGTAAGGTGATGTAATTCCAACGAAAGCGTTTCGATCATCACTCTAGTTGAATAATGTAATGCTCTTTAAGATGGTCGTGGTTTTCATTCTATATCGAATAAGGTGATATAATTCCACCAAAAGTCTTATAGTCTTCAATCCAGTTGAATGATGCAATGCTAGCTAAGATAGTTCTGGTTTCTATTCTATATCGAGTCAGGTGATGTAATTCCAGCGAATGTGATGCGGTCTTCACTCCAGTTGAATGATATAATGCCAACCAAGATTGTCATGGTTTTCCTTCTATATCAAGTCAGGTGATGTAATTCTAGTGAAGGTGTTGCGGTCTTCACTCTAGTTGAATGATGTAATGCCATACAAGATGGTCGTAGTTTTCATTCTATATCGAGTCGGGTGATGTTATTCCAGCGAATGTGATACGGTCTTCACTCTTGTTGATTGATGTAAGGCTAGCCAAGATGGTCATGGTTTTCTATCTATATTGAGTAAGGTGATGTAATTCCAGCGAAAGTGTTATGGTCGTTCACTCTAGTCGAATGATGTAAAGCCATCTAAGATGGTCGTGGTTTTCATTCTATATCGAATAACGTGATGTAATTCCACCAAAAGTCTTGTGGTCTTCAATCCAGCTGAATGATGTAATGCTAACTAAGATAGTTGTGGTTTCAATTCTATATCGAGTCATGTGATGTAATTCCAGCGAAGGTGATGCGGTTTTCATTCCAGTTGAATGATATAATGCCAACCAAGATTTTCATGGTTTCCTTCTAAATCAAGTCAGGGGATGTAATTCTAGCGAAGGTGTTGCGGTCTTCATTCCAGTTGAATGATGTAATGCCAGCCAAGATGGTCGTAGTTTTCATTCTATATTGAGTCGGGTGATGTTATTCCAGCGAATGTGATGCGATATTCACTCCAGTTGAAAGATGTAAGGCAAGCCAAGATGGTCATGGTTTTTATTCTATATTGAGTAAGGTGATGTAAATCCAGCGAAAGTGTTGCGGTCATCACTCTAGTTGAATGATGTAATGCCATCTAAGATTGTCGTGGTTTTCATTCTATATCGAATAAGGTGATGTAATTCCACCAAATGTCTTATGGTCTTCAATCCAGTTGAATGATGTTATGCTAGCTAAGATAGTTCTGGTTTCAATGCTATATCGAGTCAGGTGATGCAATTCCAGCGAAGGTGATGCGGTCTTCATTCCAGTTGAATGATATAATGTCAACCAAGATTGTCATGGTTTTCCTTCTATATCAAGTCATGTGAAGTAATTCTAGCGAAGGTGTAGCGGTCTTCACTCCAGTTGAATAATGTAATGCCAGCCAAGATGGTCGTAGTTTTCATTCAATATCGAGTCGGGTGATGTTATTCCAGCGAATGTGATGCGGTATTCACTCCAGTTGAAAGATGTAAGGCTAGCCATGATGGTCATGGTTTTTATTCTATATTGAGTCTGGTGATGTAATTCCAGCGAAAGTGTTGCGGTCATCACTCTAGTTGAATGATGTAATGCCATCTAAGATGGTCGTGGTTTTCATTCTATATCGAATAAGGTGATGTAATTCCACCAAAAGTCTTATGGTCTTCAATCCAGTTGAATGATGTAATGCTAGCTAAGATAGTTCTGGTCTCAATTCTATATCGAGTCAGGTGATGTAATTCCTGCGAAGGTGATGCGGTCTTCACTCTAGTTGAATGAAATAATGTCAACCAAGATTGTCATGGTTTTCCTTCTATATCAAGTCATGTGAAGTAATTCTAGCGAAGGTGTTGCGGTCTTCACTCCAGTTGAATGATGTAATGCCAGCCAATATGGTCGTAGTTTTCATTCTATATCGAGTCGGGTGATGTAATTCCAGCGAATGTGATGCGGTCTTCACTCCAGTTGAAAGATGTAAGGCTAGCCAAGATGGGTGTGGTTTTCATTCTACACCAAGTCAGGTGATGTAATTCCAGTGAACGTATTGCGGTCATCACTCTAGTTGAATGATCTAATTCCAGCCAAGACGGTCATAGTTTTCAATCTACACCTAGACAGGTGATGTAATTCCAGCGAAGGTTTTATACCAGTTGAATGGTGTAATTTCAGCTAAGATAGTTGTTGTTTCTATTCAATAACAAGTCAGATGATGTAATTTCAGTGAAGGTGTTGCGATCTTCACTCAAGTTGAATGATATAATTCAAATCAAGATGGTCGTGGTTTTCATTTTATATCAAATCGGGTGATGTAATTCTAGTGAAGGTGTTACGGTCTTCACTCTAGTTGAATGATGCAATGCAAGCCAAGATGGTCATAGTTTTCATTCTACATCGACTCGGCTGATGTAATTCAAGTGAAGGTGATGCGGTCTTCACTCCAGTTGAATGATGTAAGGCTAGCCAAGATGGTCATGATTTTCAATCTATATTGAGTCAGGTGATGTAATTACATCAAAAGTGTTGCGGTCATCACTGCAGTTGAATGATGTAATGCCATCTAAGATGGTCGTGGTTTTCATTCTATATTGAATCAGGTCATGTAATACTTCCAAAAGTCTTGTGGTCTTAAATCCAGTTGAATAATGTAAGGCTAGCTAAGATAGTTGTGGTTTCAATTCTATATCGAGCCAGGTGATGTAATTCCAACGAAGGGGATGCAGTCTTCACTCCAGTTGAATGATATAATGCCAACCAAGATCGTCATGGTTTTCCTTCTTAATCAAGTCAGGTGATGTAATTCTAGCGAAGGTGTTGCGGTCTTCACTCCAGTTGAATGACGTAATACCAGCCAAGATGGTCGTGGTTTTCATTCTACATCGAGTATGGTGATGTAGTTCCAGCGAAGGTGTTGTGGTCATCTATCCAGTTGAATGATGTAATGCCATCAGGGATAGTCATAGTTTTATTCTACATCGAGTCGGGTGATGTAATTCTAGCAAAGGTGTTGCGGTCTTCACTTTAGTTGAATGATGTAATGCCAGCCATGTTGGTTGTAGTTTTCATTCTACATTGAGTCGGGTGATGTAATTCTAGCAAAGGCGATGCGGTCATCACTCCAGTTTAATGATGTAATTACAGCTAAGATGGTCGTGGTTTTAATTTCACACCAGGTCAGGTGATATAATTCCAGCGAAGTTGTTGTGGTCATCACTCTTGTTGAATGATCTAACACCAGCTAAGAAGGTCGTAGTTATCATTCTACATCGAGTCAGGTGATGTAATTCTAGCGAAGCTGTAGCGGTCTTCTCTCCAGTTGAATGATGTAAGGCTAGCCAAGATGGATATGGTTTTCATTCTATATGGAATCAGGTGATGTAATTCCCGCGAAGGTGATGCGATCTTCACTGCATTTGAATTATATAAGGCCAACCAAGATGGTCGTGGTTTTCATTCTACATCGAGTCAAGTGATATAATTCTAGCAAAGGTGTTACGGTCTTCACTCCAGTTGAATGATGTAATGCTAGCCAAGATGGTCGTGGTTTTAATTTCACACCAAGTTAGGTGATATAACTCCAACGAATGTGTTGTGGTCATCACTGTAGATGAATGATCTAATACCAGCTAAGAAAGTCATAGTTTTCATTCTATATCGAGTCGGGTGAAGTAATTCTAGCGAAGGTGTAGCGGTCTTCACTCTAGTTGAATGATGTAATGTCAGCTAAGATGGTCGTGGTGTCATTCTATATCGAATCAGGTGATGTAATTCCACCAAAAGTCTTGCAGTCTTGACTTTGGTAAAATGATGTAATGCCAGCTAAGATAGTTGTGGTTTCAATTCCATATCGAGTCATGTGATGTAATTCCAGCGAAGGTGATGCGTTCTTCACTCTAGTTTAATGATATAATGCCAGCCAATATGGTCATGGTTTTCATTCTATATCAAGCCATGTGATGTAATTCTAGCGAAGGTGTTGCGGTCTTCACTCCAGTTGAATGATGTAATGCCAGCCAAGATGGTTGTGGTTTTCATTCTACATCCAGTCAGGTGATGTAATTCCAGTGAAGGTGTTGCGGTCATCACTCCAGTAGAATGATGTAATGCCATTCAAGAAGGTCGTGGTTTTCATTCTATATTGAGTCAGGTGATGTGATTCCAGCAAATGTGTTGTGGTCTTCACTCCAGTGTAATGATGTAATGCCAGCAAAGATGGTCATATTTTTCATTCAATATCAACGCATGTGATGTAATTCTAATGAAGGTGTTGCGATCCTCACTCCAGTTGAATGACATAAAATCATCTAAGATGGTTGTGCTTTTCATTCTATAATGAGTCATGTGATGTAAATCCACTAAAGGTGTTGAAGTCTTCACTACAGTTAAATTACGTAATGTCATGCCAAGATGGTCATGGTTTTCATTCTATATCGAGTCAAGTAATGTAAATCCAGTGAAGGTGTTGCGGCTTCACTCTAGTTTAATGATAGAATGCAAGCCAAGCTGGTCGTGGTATTCATTCAATATCGAGTCTGGTGATGTAATTCTTGCAAAGGTGTTGTGCTCTTCACACTAGTTGAATGAAATAATGTCAGTCAAGATTGTTGTGGTTTACATTCTATATCGAGTCATGTGATGTAATCCACTGAAAGTGTTGCAATATTCACTATAGTTGAATGATGAAATGTCGTTCAAGAAGGTCATAGTTTTCAATCTACTCTGAGATAGTTGATGTAATTTCAGCGAAGGTGTTGCGGTCTTCACACCAGTTGAATGATGTAATCTCAGCTAAGATAGTTGTGGTTTCAATTCAATATCGAGTCAGGTGATGTAATTCCAGTGTAGGTTTTACGGTTTTCATTCCACTTTAATGATATAGTGCCAACCAAGATAGTCGTGGTTTTCATTTTATATCAGGTCAAATGATGTAATTCTAGCGAAGGTGTTGTTGCACTCTTCACTCCTATTGAATGATATAAGGCCAGCCAAGATGCTCGTAGTTTTCATTCTACATCTAGTCGGGTGATGTAATTCTAGCGAAGGTGCTACGTTCTTCACTCCAGTTAAATGATGTAAGGCTAGCCAAGATGGTCATAGTTTTCATTCTATATCGAGTCAGATGACTTAATCCACCGAAGGTGTTGCAGTATTCACTATAGTTGAATGATGTAATGCCAGCTAAGATGGGTGTGGTTTTCATTCTATACCAAGTTAGGTGATGTAATTCTTGTGAAGGTGTTGCGGTCATCACTCTAGTTCAATGATGTACAGTCAGCTAAGATAGTTGTGGTTTCAGTTCTATATCGAGTCAGGTGATGTAATTCCAGTGAAGGTGCAGTGATCTTCACTCTAGTTGCATGATATAATCCCAACTAAGAGGGTTGTGGTTTTCATTTTATATCAAGTCAGGTGATGTAATTCTAGCGAAGGTGATGCAGTCTTCACTCTAGTTGAATGATGTAATGCCAGCCACGATGGTCGTAGTTTTCATTCTACATCGAGTTGGGTGATCTAATTCTAACGAAGGTTATGCGATCTTCACTCCAGTTGAATGATATAACGCTAGCCAACACGGTCATAGTTTTCATTCGATAATGAGTCATGTGATGTAATTCCAGCGAAGGTGTTGCGGTCTTTAATATAGTTGAATGATGTAATGCCAGCTAAAATGGTCGTGGTTTTCATTCTATATCGCATCAGGTGATGTAATTCTACCAAAACAATTGCGGTCTTGACTTTAGTAAAATGATGTAATGTCAGCTAAGATAGTTGTGATTTAAATTCTATATCGAACCAGGTGATGTAATTTCAGCGAAGGTGATGCAATCTTCACTCCAGTTGAATGATATAATGTCAACCAAGATGGTCATGTTTTTCATTCCATATCAAGTCAGGTGATGTAATTCTAGCGAAGGTGTTTCGGTCTTCATTCCAGTTGAATGATGTAATGTCAGTCAAGATGGTCGTGGTTTTCATTCTACATCGAGTCAGGTGATGTAATTACAGTGAAGGTGTTGCGGTCATCACTCTAGTTGAATGATGTAATGTCATCCAAGATCGTCGTAGTTTTTATTCTACATCGAGTCGGGTGATGTAATTCTAGCTAAGGTGATGCGGTCTTCACGTGAGTTGAATGATATAAGGCTAGCTTATATGGTCATGGTTTTCAGTCTATATTGAGTCAGGTGATGTAATTCCAACGAAGGTGTTATGGTCTTCACTCCAGTTGAATGATGTAACGGCATCTAAGATGATAATGGTTTTATTCTATATCGAATCAGGTGATGTAATTACACCAAAAGTCTTGCAGTCTTGAATTTTGTAAAATGATGTAATGCCAGCTAAAATAGTTGTGGTTTCAATTCTATATCAAGTCAGGTGATGTAATTCCTACGAAGCTGATGTGATTATCACTCCAGTTGAATGGTATAATGCCAACCAAGATAGTCATGGTTTCCATTCTTTATCAAGTCAGGTGATGTAATTCTAGCAAATGTGTTGCGGTCTTCACTCCAGTTGAATGATGTAATGCCAGCCAAGATGGTCGTGTTTTTCATTCTACATCGAGTCAGGTGATGTAATCCATTGAAGGTGTTGCAGCATTTACTATAGTTGAATGATGTAATGCCTGCCAAAATGGGTGTGGTTTTCACTTCACACCAAGTCAGATGATGTAATTCCAGTGAAGGTGTTGCAGTCATCACTCTAGTTGAATGATATAATGCCAACTAAGATAGTCATGGTTTTCATTCTATATCAAGTCAGGTGATGTAATTCTAGCAAAGGTGTTGCGGTCTTCACTCCAGTTGAATAATGTAATGCCAACCTAGATGGTCGTGTTTTTCATTCTACATCGAGTCAGGTCATGTAATCCACCGAAGGTGTTGCCGTATTTACTATAGTTGATTGATGTAATGCCAGCCAAGAGGGGTGTGGTTTTCATTTCACACCAAGTCAGATGATGTAATTCTAGTAAAGGTGTTGCGGTCATCACTCTAGTTGAATGATCTAATGCTAGCCAAGAAGGTCATAGTTTTCAATCTACTCTGAGATAGGTGATGTAATTCCAGCGAAGGTGTTGCGGTCTTCACACCGGTTGAATGATGTAATGTTAGCTAAGATAGTTGTGGTTTCAGTTCAATATCGAGTCAGGTGATGTAATTCCAGTGAAGGTGCAGCGATCTTCACTCTAGTTGAATGATATAATTCCAACTAAGAGGGTCGTGGTTTTTATTTTATGTCAAGTCAGGTGATGTAATTCTAGCGAAGGTGATGCAGTCTTCACTCTAGTTGAATGATGTAATGCCAGCCAAGATGGTCGTAGTTTTCATTTTACATCGACTCATGTGATCTAATTCTAACGAAGGTTATGCGATCTTCACTCTAGTTGAATGATATAACGCTAGCCAACATGGTCATAGTTTTCATTCGATATTGAGTCATGTGATGTAATTCCAGCGAAGGTGTTGTGGTCATCACTCCAGTAGAATGATGAAATGCCATTCAAGAAGGTCATAGTTTTCAATCTACTCTGAGATAGGTGATGTAATTTCAGCGAAGGTGTTGCGATCTTCACACCAATTGAATGATGTAATGTTAGCTAAGATAGTTGTGGTTTCAATTCAATATCGAGTCAGGTGATGTAATTCCAGCGAAGGTGCAGCGATCTTCACTTTAGTTGAATGATATAATCCCAACTAAGAGGGTCGTTGTTTTCATCTTATGTCAAGTCAGGTGATGTAATTCTAGCGAAGGTGATGCAGTCTTCACTCTAGTTGAATGATGTAATGCCAGCCAAGATGGTCGTAGTTTTCATTCTACATCGAGTCGGGTGATCTTATTCTAGCGAAGGTTATGCGATCTTCACTCCAGTTGAATGATATAAGGCTAGCCAAAATGGTCAAGGTTTTCATTATATATTGAGTCATATGATGTAATTCCAAAGAATGTGTTGCGGTCTTTACTCTAGTTGAATCATGTAATGCCGGTTAAGATGGTAGTGGTTTTCATTCTATATCGCATCAGGTGATACACCAGCGAACATGATGCGATATGCACTCTATATGAATGATATAATGACATACAAGATGGTCATGGTATTCATTTTATATCAAGTCAGGTGATGTAATTCTAACAAATGTGTTGCGGTCTTCACTCCAGTTGAATGATGTAATGTCAGCCAAGATGTTTGTGGTTTTCATTCTACATCGAGTCAGGTGATGTAATTCCAGCGAAGGTGTTGCGGTCATCACTCTAGTTGAATGATCTAATGCCCGCCAAGAAGGTCAAAGTTTTCAATCTACTCTGAGATAGGTGATGTAATTTCAGCGAAGGTGTTGTTGTTTTCACACTAGTTGAATAATGTAATGTTAGCTAAGATAGTTGTGGTTTCAATTCAATATCGAGTCAGGTGATGTAATTCCAGCGAAGGTGCAATGATCTTCACTCTAGTTGAATGATATAATTCCCGCTAAGAGGGCCGTGGTTTTCATTTTATGTCAAGTCAGGCGATGTAATTTTAGCGAAGGTGATGCAGTCTTCACTCTAGTTGAATTATGTAATGCCAGCCAAGATGGTCGTAGTTTTTATTCTACATCAAGTCATATCATCTAATTCTAGCGAAGGTTATGCGATCTTCACTCCAGTTGAATAATATAAGGCTAGCCAAGATGGTCATGGTTTTCATTCTATATTGGGTCATGTGATGTTCAGCGAAGGTGTTGCGGTCTTTACTCCAGTTGAATGATGTAATGCCAGCTAAGATGGTCGTGGTTTTCATTCTATAGCGCATCAGGTGATGTAATTCCACCAAAAAATTTGCGGTCTTGACTTTAGTAATTCTATATCGAGCCAGGTGATGTAATTCCAGCGAAGGTGATGCAATCTTCACTCCAGTTGAATGATATAATATGAACCAAGATGGTCGTGGTTTTCATTCTATATCAAGTCAGATGATGTAATTCTAGCGATTATGTTTCGGTCTTCATTCCAGTTGAATTATGTAATGCCAGTCAAGATGGTCGTGGTTTTCATTCTACATTGAGTCAGGTGATGTAATTAGAGCGAAGGTGTTGCGGTCATTACTCTAGTTGAATGATGTAATGCCATCCAAGATCGTCGTAGTTTTCATTCTATATCGTGTCGGGTGATGTAATTCTAGCGAAGGTGATGCGGTCTTCACTCGAGTTGAATGATTCAAGGCTAGCTAAGATAGTCATGGTTTTCAGTCTATATTGAGTCAGGTGATGTAATTCCAGCGAAGGTGTTATGGTCTTCACTCCAGTTGAATGATGTAATGCCAGCTAATATGGTAATGGTTTCATTCTATATCGAATCAGGTGATGTAATTATACCAAAAGTCTTGAGATCTTGACTTTAGTAAAATGATGTAATGCCAGCTAAAATAGTTGTGGTTTCAATTATATATCAAGTCAGGTGATGTAATTCCTACAAAGCTGACGCGATTATCACTCCAGTTGAATGATATAATGTCAACCAAGATAGTCATGGTTTTCATTCTATATCAAGTCAGGTGATGTAATACTAGCAACAGTGTTGCGGTCTTCACTCCAGTTGAATGATGTAATGTCAGCCAAGATGGTCGTGTTTTTCATTCTACATCGAGTCAGGTGATGTAATCCACCGAAGGTGTTGCAGTATTTACTATAGTTGAATGATGTAATGCCAGCAGAGATGTTAGTGGTTTTCATTCTACATCGAGTCAGGTGATGTAATTCCAGCGAAGGTGTTGCGGTCATCACTCCAGTAGAATGATGAAATGTCATTCAAGAAGGTCATAGTTTTCAATCTACTCTGAGATAGGTGATATAATTCCAGCGAAGGTGTTGCGGTATTCACACCAGTTGAATGATATAATGTTAGCTAAGATAGTTGTGGTTTCAATTCAATATCGAGTCAGGTGATGTAATTTCAGCGAAGGTGCAACGATCTTCACTCTAGTTGAATGATATAATCCCAACTAAGAAGGTCGTGGTTTTAATTTTATATCAAGTCATGTGATGTAATTCTAGGGAAGGTGATGCAGTCTTTACTCTAGTTGAATGATGCAATGCTAGCCAAGATGGTCGTAGTTTTCATTCTACATCGAGTCGGGTGATCTAATTCTAGCGAAGGTTATGCGGTCATCACTCCAGTTGAATGATATAAGGCTAGCCAAAATGGTCATGGTTTTCATTCTATATTGAGTCATGTGATGTAATTCCAGAGAATGTGTTGCGATCTTTACTCTAGTTGAATCATGTAATGCCAGCTAAGATGGTCGTGGTTTTCATTCTATATAGCATCAGGTGATGTAATTCCAGCGAAAGAGATGCGACAAGCACTCCAGATGAATGATATAATGCCATACAAGATGATCATGATATTCATTCTATATCAAGTCCGGTGATGTAATTCTAACAAATGTGTTGCGGTTTTCACTTCAGTTGAATGATGTAATGCCAGCAGAGATGTTAGTGGTTTTCATTCTACATCGAGTCAGGTGATGTAATTCCAGCGAAGGTGTTGCGGTCATCACTCCAGTAGAATGATGAAATGTCATTCAAGAAGGTCATAGTTTTCAATCTACTCTGAGATAGGTGATGTAATTTCAGCGAAGGTGTTGCGGTCTTCACACCAGTGGAATGATGTAATGTTAGCTAAGATAGTTGTGCTTTCAATTCAATATCGAGTCAGGTGATGTAATTCCAGCGAAGGTGCAGCGATCTTCACTCTAGTTGAATGATATAATCCCAACTAAGAGGGTCGTGGTTTTCATTTTATGTCAAGTCATGTGATTTAATTCTAGCGAAGGTGATGCAGTCTTCACTCTAGTTGAATTATGTAATGCCAGCCCAGATGGTCGTAGTTTTCATTCTACATCAAGTCAGGTGATCTAATTCTAGCGAAGGTTATGCGGTCTTCACTCCAGTTGAATGATACAAGGCTAGCCAAGATGGTCATGGTTTTCATTCTATATTGAGTCATGTGATGTAATTCCTGCGAAGGTTTTGCGGTCTTTACTCTAGTTGAATGATGTAATGCCAGCTAAGATGGTCGTTGTTTTCATTCTATATCAACTCAGGTGATGTCATTCTAGCGAATGTGTTTCGGTCTTCATTCCAGTTGAATGATGTAATGCCAGTCAAGATGGTCGTGGTTTTCATTCTACATTGAGTCAGGTGATGTAATTCTAGCGAAGGTGATGCGGTCTTCACTCGAGTTGAATGATATAAGGTTAGCTAAGATGGTCATGGTTTTCAGTCTATATTGAGTCAGGTGATGTCATTCCAGCGAAGGTGTTATGGTCTTTACTCCAGTTGAATGATGTAACGCCGGCTAATATAGTAATGATTTCATTATATATCGAATCAGGTGATGTAATTATACCAAAAGGCTTGCGGTCTTGACTTTAGTAAAATGATGTAATGCCAGCTAAAATAGTTGTGGTTTCAATTCTATATCGAGTCAGGTGTTGTAATTATAGCGAAGGTGATGCGGTCTTCACTCGAGTTGAATAATATAAAGCCATCCAAGATGGTCGTGCTTTTCATTCTATAATGAGTCAGGTGATGTAATTCTAGCAAAGGTGTTGCGGTCTTCACTCCAGTTGAATGATGTAATGCCAGCCAAGATGGTCGTGTTTTTCATTCTACATCGAGTCAAGTGATGTAATCCACCGAAGGTGTTGCAGTATTTACTATAGTTGAATGATGTAATGCCAGCCAAGATGGATGTAGTTTTGATTTCACACCAAGTCAGATGATGTAATTCCAGTGAAGGTGTTGCGGTCATCACTCTAGTTGAATGATGTAATGCCAGCCAAGAAGGTCATAGTTTTTAATCTACTCTGAGATAGGTGATGTAATTCTAGTGAAGGTGTTGCGATATTCACACCAGTTGAATGATGTAATGTTAGCTAAGATAGTTGTGGTTTCAATTCAATATCGAGCCAGGTGATATAATTCCAGCGAAGGTGCAACGATCATCACTCCAGTTGAATGATATAATCCCAACTAAGAGGGTCGTGGTTTTCATTTTATATCAAGTCAGGTGATGTAATTCTAGCGAAGTTGATGCAGTTTTTACTCTAGTTGAATGATGTAATGCCAGTCAAGATGGTCGTAGTTTTCATTCTACATCGAGTCGGGTGATCTAATTCTAGCAAAGGTTATGTGGTCTTCACTCCAGTTGAATGATATAATGCTAGCCAAGATGGTCATGGTTTCCATTCTATATTGAGTCATGTGATGTAATTCCAGAGAATGTGTTGCGGTCTTTATTCTAGTTGAATCATCTAATGCCAGCTAAGATGGTTGTGGTTTTCATTCTATACCGCATTAGGTGATGTAATTCCAGCGAACGTGATGCGATATGCACTCCAGATGAATGATATAATGCCATACAAGATGGTCATGGTATTCATTCTATATCAAGTCAGGTGATGTAATTCTAACAAATGTGTTGCGGTCTTCACTCCAGTTGAATGATGTAATGCCTGCTAAGATGGTCGTGGTTTTCATTCTATATCGAACTAGTTGATGTGATTCCACCAAAAGTTTTGTGGTCTTGACTTTATAAAAATGATGTAATGCCAGCTAAGATAGTTGTGGTTTAAATTCAATATCGAGTCAGGTGATTTAATCCACCGAAGGTGTTGCAGTATTCACTATAGCTGAATGATGTAATGCCAGCCAAGATGGGTGTGGTTTTCATTCTACACCAAGTTTGGTGATGTAATTCTTGTGAAAGTGTTGCGGTCATCACTCTAATTCAATGATGTAATGCCAGCCAAGAATTTCATAGTTTTCATTTTACACCGAGACAGGTGATGTAATTCCAGCGATGGTGCTGTGATTATCACTCCAGTTGAATGATATAATGCCAAACAAGATTGTCATGGTTTTCATTCTATATCAAGTCAGGTGATGTAATTCTAGCAAATGTGTTGCAGTCTTCACTCCAGTTGAATAATGTAATGCCAGCCAAGATGGTCGTGTCTTTCATTCTATATCGAGTAAGGTTATGTAATCCACCAAAGGTGTTGCAGTATTTACTATAGTTGAATGATGTAATGCAAGTCAAGATGGGTGTGGTTTTCATTTCTCACCGAGTCAGTTGATGTAATTCCAGTGAAGGTGTTGCGGTCATCACTCTAGTTGAATGATTTAAAGGCATCCACGAAGGTCATAATTTTCAATCTACACTGAGATAGGTGATGTAATTACAGCGAAGGTGTTGTGGTCTTCACACCAGTTGAATGATGTAATGTCAGCTAAGATAGTTGTGGTTTCAATTCAATATCGAGTCAAGTGATGTAATTCCAGTGAAGGTGTTGCGATCTTCACTCCAGTTGAATGATACAATCCCAACTAAGATGGTCTTGGTTTTCATTTTATGTCAAGTCAGTTGATGTAATTCTAGCAATGGTGTTGCGGTCTTGACTCCAATTGAATGATGTAATGCCAACAAAGATGCTCGTGTTTTTCATTCTACATCAAGTCAGGTGATGTAATCCACCGAAGCTGTTGCAGTATTTACTATAGTTGAATGATGTAATTCAAGTGAAAGAGTTACGATCATCACTCTAGTTGAGTGATCTAATGCCAGCCAAAAAGGTCGTAGTTTTCAATCTACACCGAGATATGTGATGTAATTTCAGCGAAGGTATTGCGGTCTTCACTCCAGTTGAATGATATAAAGCCATCCAAGATGGTCGTGCTTTTCATTCTATAATGAGTCAGGTGATGTAAATCCACTGAAGGTTTTGAAGTCTTCACTACTGTTAAATTATGTAATGTCATGCAGAGATGGTCGTGGTTTTCTTTCCATATTGAGTCAAGTAATGTAAATCCAGTGAAGGTGATGCGGTCTTCACTCTAGTTGAATTATATAATGCAAGCCAAGCTGGTCGTGGTATTCATTCTATATCGAGTCAGGTGATGTATTTCTTGCGAAGGTGTTGTGGTCCTCACTCCAGTTGAATGATATAATGTCAATCAAGATTGTCGTGGTTTTCATTCCATATCGAGTCAAGTGATGTAATCCACCGAAGGTGTTGCGGTATTCACTACAGTTGAATGATGTAATTTCAGCCAAGATAGGTGTGGTTTTCATTCTACACCAAGGCAGGTGATCTAATTCCAGTAAAGGTGTTGCGGTCATCACTCTAAGGGAATGATCTAATGCCAGCCAAGAAGGCCGTAGTTTTCAATCTATACCGAGACAGGTGATGTAATTCCATCGAAGGTGTTGCAGTCTTCACACAAGTTGAATGATGTAATGTAATGTAAGATAGTTGTGGTTTTTTCAATATCGAGTCAGGTGATGTAATTCTAGTAAAGGTGTCGCGATCTTCACTCCTGTTGAATGATGTAATGTAATGTAAGATAGTTGTGGTTTTTTCAATATCGAGTCAGGTGATGTAATTCTAGTAAAGGTGTCGCGATCTTCACTCCTGTTGAATGATATAATCCCAACCAAGATGGTCATGGTTTTCATTTTATATCATGTCATGTGATGTAATTCTATCGAAGGTTTTGCGGTCTTCATCCTGTTGAATGATGTAATGCTAGCCAAGATGGTCGTAGTTTTCATTCTACATCATGTCGGGTGATGTAATTCTAGCGAAGGTGTTGCGATCTTCACTCCAGTCGAATGATGTAAGGCTAGCCAAGATAGTCATGGTTTTCATTCTATATTGACACATGTGATATAATTCCAGCAAAAGTGTTGCGGTCTTCACTCTAGTTGAATGATGTAATGCCAGCTAAGATGGTCGTGGTTTTCATTCTATATCGAATTATGTGATGTAATTCCACCAAAAGTCTTGCGGTCTTGACTTTATTAAAATGATGTAATTCCAACTAAGATAGTTGTGGTTTAAATTCTATATCGAGTCAGGTGATTTAATCCACCGAATTTGTTGCAGTATTCACTATAGTTGAATGATGAAATGCCAGCCAAGATGGGTGTGGTTTTCATTCTACACCAAGTTAGGTGATGTAATTCTTGTGAAGGTGTTGTGGTCATCATTCTTGTTCAATGATCTAATGCCAGCCAAGAAGTTCGTAGTTTTTATAAAACACCGAGACAGGTGATGTAATTTCACACTAGTTGAATGTTGTACTTTCAGCTAAGATAGTTGTGGTTTCAATTCTATATCGAGTCATGTGTTGTAATTCCAGCGAAGGTGATGCAGTCTTCACTCCAGTTGAATGATGTTATACCAGCAAAGATGGTCGTGGTTTTCATTCTACATCGAGTCAGTTGATTAATTCCACCAAAGATGTTGCGGTCAACACTCCAGTTGAACGATGTAATACCATCTAAGATGGTCATGGTTTTCATTCTACATCGAGTCGGGTGATATAATTATAGCGAATGTGATATGGTCATCACTCCAGTTTAATGATATAAGGCTAGCCAAGATTGTCATGGTTTTCATTCTATATTGAGTCAAGTGATATAATTCCAGCGAAGGTGTTGCGGTCTTTACTCTAGTTGAATGATGTAATTCTAGCTAAGATGGTCGAGGTTTTCATTCTATATCGCATCAGGTGATGTAATTCCACCAAAAGTTTTGCGGCCTTGACTTTAGTAAAATAATGTAATGTCAGCTAAGATAGTTGTGGTTTCAATTCTATATCGAGCCAGGTGATGTAATTCCAGCGAAGGTGATACAATCTTCACTCCAGTTGAATGATATAATGTAAACAAAGATGGTCATGGTTATCATTTTATATCAAGTTAGGTGATGTAATTCTAGCGAAGATGTTTCGGTCTTCATTCCAGTTGAATGATGTAATGCCAATCAAGATGGTCGTGGTTTTCATTCTACATCGAGTCGGGAGATGTAATTACAGTGAAGGTGTTGCGGTTATCACTTTAGTTGAATGATGTAATGTCATCCAAGATCGTCGTACTTTTCATTCTACATCGAGTCGGGTGATGTAATTCTAGCGAAGGTGATGCGGTCTTCACTCAAGTTGAATAATATAAGGCTAGCCAAGATGGTCATGGTTTTCATTCTATATTTAGTCAGGTGATGTAATTTCAGCGAAGGTGTTATGGTCTTCACTCCAGTTAAATGATGTAATACCAGCTAAGATGGTCGTGATTTCGTTCTATATCGAATCAAGTGATGTAATTCCACTAAAAGTCTAGCAGTCTTGACTTTAGTAAAATGATGTAATTCCAGCTAAAATAGTGGTGGTTTCAATTCTATATCGAGTCATGTGATGTAATTCCAGCAAAGGTGATGTTGATTATCACTCCAGTTGAATGATATAATGCCAAACAAGATTGTCATGGTTTTCATTCTATATCAAGTCATGTAATGTAATTCTAGCAAATGTGTTGCGGTCTTCACTCCAGTTGAATGATGTAATGCCAGCCAAGATGGTCGTGTTTTTCAATCTATATCGAGTAAGGTGATGTAATCCACCGAAGGTGTTGCAGTATTTACTATAGTTGAATGATGTAATGCCAGCTAAGATGGGTGTGGTTTTTATTTCACACCAAGTCAGATGATGTAATTCCAGTGAAGGTGTTGCGGTCATCACTCTAGTTAAATGATCTAATGACAGGCAAGAAGGTCAAAATTTTCAATCTACACTTGGAAGGTGATGTAATTCCAGCGAAGGTGTTGCGGTCTTCACACCAATTGAATGATGTAATGTCAGTTAAGATAGTTGTGGTTTCAATTCAATATCGAGTCAGGTGATGTAATTCCAGTGAAGGTGTTGCGATCTTCACTCCAATTGAATGATACAATCCCAACTAAGATGATCGTGGTTTTCATTTTATGTCAAGTCATGTGATGTAATTCTAGCAAAGGTGTTGCATTCTTGACTCCAGTTGAATGATGTAATGCCAGCCAAGATGGTCGTGTTTTTCATTCTACATCGAGACGAGTTTTGTAATTCTAGCGAAGGTGATGCGGTCTTCACTCGAGTTGAATGATGTAAGGCTAGCCAAGATGGTCATAGTTTTCATTCTATATTGAGTCAGGTGATGTAATTTCAGCGAAGTTGTTATGGTCATCACTTCAATTGAATGATGTAATGCCAGCTAAGACGGTTGTGGTTTTCATTCTATATCGAATCAGGTGATGTAATTCTGCCAAAAGTCTTACGGTTTTGACTTTAGTTAAATGATGTAATGCCAGCAAAAATAGTTGTGGTTTTAATTCTATATCGAGTCAGGTGATGTAATTCCAGCGAACATGATGCGATATGCACTCCAGATGAATGATATAATGCCATACAAGATGGTCATGGTATTCATTCTATATCAAGTCAGGTGATGTAATTCTAACAAATGTGTTGCGGTCTTTACTCTAGTTAAATGATGTAATGCCAGCCAAGATGTTTGTGGTTTTCATTCTACATCGAGTCAAGTGATGTAATTCCAGCGAATGTGTTGCGGTCATCACTCCAGTTGAATGATGTAATGACATCCAAGAAGGTCTTGGTTTTCATTCTATATCGAGTCAGGTGATTTAGTTCAAGCAAAGGTCTTGTGCTTTTCACTCTAGTTGAATGATGTAATGCTAGCAAAGATGGTTGAGGTTTTCATTCTATAACGAGTCAGATGATGTAATTCCAGCAAATGTGTTGTGGTCTTCATTCCAATTGAATGATGTAATGCCAGCAAAGATGGTCACGGTTTTCATTCTGTATCAAGTCAGGTGATGTAATTCTAGCGAAGGTGTTGCGGTCGTCACTCCGGTTGAATTATATAAAGCCATCCAAGATGGTCATGCTTTTTATTTTATAATGAGTCAGGTGATGTAAATCCACCAAAAGTCTTGCGGTCTTGACTTTAGTAAAATGATGTAATGACAGCTAAGATAGTTGTGGTTTCAATTCCATATCGAGTCATGTAATGTAATTCCAGCTAAGGTGATGCGATCTTCACTCCATTTGAATTATATAATGCCAACCAAGATGGTCGTTGTTTTTATTTTATATCAAGTCAGGTGATGTAATTCTAGCGAAGGTGTTGTGGTCTTCACTCTAGTTGAATGATGTTATGCCAGCTAAGATGGTCGTGGTTTTCATTCTACATCGAGTCAGTTGATATAATTCCAGCGAAGGTGTTGCGGTTATCACTCCAGTTGAATGATGTAATGCCATCCAAGATCGTCGTAGTTTTCATTCTACATCGAGACGGGTGTTGTAATTCTAGCGAAGGAGATGCGGTATTCACTCGAGTTGAATGATGTAAGGCTAGCCTAGATGATTATGGTTTTCATTCTATATTGAGTCTGGTGATGTAATTTCAATGAAGGTGTTATGGTCTTCACTCCAGTTGAATGATGTAATGCCAGCTAAGATGTTTGTGGTTTTCATTCTATATCGAATCAGGTGATGTTATCCCACCAAAAGTCTTGCGGTCTTGACTTTAGTAAAATGATGTAATGCCAACTAAAATAGTTGTGGTTTCAATTCTATATCGAGTTAGGTGATGTAATTCCAGCGAACGTGATGTGATATACACTCCAGTTGAATGATATAATGCCAACCAAGATGGTCAAGGTATTCATTCTATATCAAGTCAGGTGATGTAATTCCAACAAATGTGTTGTGGTCTTCACTCCAGTTTAATGATGTAATGCCAGCCAAGATGTTCATGGTTTTCATTCTACATCGAGTCATGTGATGTAATTCCAGCGAATGTGTTGCGGTCATCACTCCAGTTGAATGATGTAATGTCATCCAAGAAGGTCGTGGTTTTAATTCTATATCGATTCAGGTGATATAATTATAGCGAAGGTCTTGTGGTTTTCACTCTAGTTGAATGTTGTAATGCTAGCCAAGATGGTTGTGGTTTCATTCTATAACGAGTCAGGTGATGTAATTCAAGCAAATATGTTGTGGTCTTCACTCCAATTGAATGATGTAATGCCAGCAAAGATGGTCATGGTTTTCATTCTATATCAAGTCAGGTGATTTAATTCTAGCGAAGGTGTTGTGGTCGTCACTCCAGTTGAATGATAGAAAGCCATCCAAGATGGTCGTGATTTTCATTCTATAATGAGTCAGGTGATGTAAATCCACTGAAGGTGTAGAAGTTTTCACTACAGTTGAATTATGTAATGTCAGGCCAAGATGGTCGTGGTTTTCATTCTATATCGAGTCAACTAATGTATTCCAGTGATGGTGATGCGGTCTTCACTCTAGTTGAATGATATAATGCAAGTCAAGTTGGTCGTGGTATTCATACTATATCGAGTAAGGTGATATATTTCTAGCGAATGTGTTGAGGTCTTCACTCCAGTTAAATAATGTAATGCCAGCTAAGATGGTCGTGGTTTTCATTCTATATCGAATCAGGTGATGTAATTCCACCAAAAGTCTTGCGGTCTTGACTTTAGTAAAATGATGTAATGCCAGCTAAAATAGTTGTGGTTTCAATTCTATATCGAGTCAGGTGTTGTAATTATAGCGAAGGTGATGCGGTCTTCACTCGAGTTGAATAATATAAAGCCATCCAAGATGGTCGTGCTTTTCATTCTATAATGAGTCAGGTGATGTAAATCTACTGAAGGTGTTGAAATTTTCACTACATTTGAATTATGTAATGTCAGGCCAAGATGGTCGTGGTTTTCATTCTATATCGAGTCAACTAATGTAAATCCACTCAACGTGTTGTGGTCTTCACTATAGTTGAATGATATAATTCTAGCCAAGCTGGTCGTGGTATTCATTCTATATCGAGACAGGTGATATAATTCTAGCGAAGGTGTTGCGATCTTCACTCAAGTTGAATTATGTAATGCCAACAAATATTGTCGTAGTATTCATTCTATATCGAGTTAGGTGATGTAAATCCACCGAAGGTGTTGCAGTCTTCACTACAGTTGAATGATGTAATGCCAGCCAACATGGTTGTGGTTTTCATTCTGTATCAAGTCAAGTAATGTAAATCCAGTTAAGGTGTTGCGGTCTTCACTCCAGTTGAATGATGTAATGCCAGCCAAGATGGTCATGGTATTCTTTCCATAGAGTCGTTGTCTTCATTTAATAGAGTCAGGGTGATGTAATTCCAGTTGAAAGGTTGTAGGCTTCACCTCCTAAGTCCGAACGATGTAATTATGGCCTAAGGGTTGCAGTTTGCGTTCCCAAAAATCAAATTACAGTATCAACAAACACTCCCCAACAAGTCGTTAGAGCCAAACGGTGTCGTAAGGTGGCATCCGCTCAAATCAAAATAGGAGCCAGATGATGTTGCAGATGACATCTCCTCAGCAAAAATCAATAAGAGCCAAACGTCGTTAAAGGAGATGCCCGTTCAAAATAAATCACCCAAGATGGTAAAATAAACAAAGTTGTACAGGTATGGTAAAAATAAACCACGCAGGTCCCAGCAAACGAAAACAATTCAAAGCTACAGCGAAGCAAATGTGGAATTTTGTCTTGTCCAGCCAGTTGAAATAGTGTGCAAACAAGAGTCATGCTCTTTGCACTTGGGCTTGAAAAAATCACTCCACGCTCAATCACAAAAGTAAATTTTAGTTTTTAAAAACCCTGTAACCGATCGGGCATACACCAGAAGGGTCAAAGGGAATCCCATATAATGGGGTACCCTTTTCGGGCCATCGCATCGAACTACAAATGACATTATTCCCAAAAACCAGGGATATGTAGTCAACTCAGTCTCCGAGGATTGGTCACACTTTAACAAAATCATTTTGGATCTTTCTGGTTTGATACTTTTGTTTTTTCGATTTCTAGTAGTTTAATTGAGTCGAACTACAAGTGGCCTGAATTCTCATGCAACCTGAGATATGTAGGAAACCCAGAAATTGATTATCAGCTACAATTTTAAAAAATGTACAAAAACGAGAAGTAATTTCCTATTGGTCGGTTAAAAACTAGGTTAGTTAAATTTTGTTGTAGAAGGATGGTCTAGCCATCCCTGAACAACGAAAGGGCAGTTGTTGACACCTAATTTTTTACCTTCCAATAATTTTATTTAATTATTCAAGGTTCTTGAGTCACAGACGGAATGAAATATACCTTTCACAAAGCGAATGTGATTTTATTCTCAATATTTAAGAAAATGTTCCACTCCGTCGATGTGGAGAAAGTGTCTAATTGAATAGGATAATTGAATAGCGTCTCAATTTTAAAGCACATTTTAAACTAAGAAGATTGTGCATGATTTAAAATTCCTGAAACCTAATTATTGTCTAATTTAGACTTAAAACATAGCTTTTAATTCAATAAAGTTATTTATGAATTTATCCAACTATCTTCTAATTTAAAATGTGACCACATTTGCAAAATATGACCACGATTGACTTGAATCGTTTTATAAATATAGTGGGCCTCTCCTTTAAATCACAATTTGGCCAAGCCCAAGCCAGAAGTGGCCCAGACCCGGCCCATTCGCCACCTTAAATGACAAGGGCATTCATTTGCCTTGTCATTTTCTCACAAATGCAAGGGTTAGAACCCTAGCCACCTTGCCCTTCATCTTCACGTTTTGCCAATAATGGCATACTGCTACTGTACGTCGTGCTTCACCAGTTTTTCCTGTCTAATTCGGGCAAGAGCATTAATTGCTCTTTCCCTTTCTCGCATCAGGTTGACCACACTACAACCACCCCTCCGCATAGGTGAGGTTGTCTCTCGCAATGCTTTATTTGTGTGATTTTTAATTTCTCTTGTCTCATCTGATTTTTAATACTCCATAGTGATTGGTCAAAGAGCATTTGGAGGGAATTTCCCCCCGAAATTGGTTCTCTCACACCGATTCAACCCTCAATTTCTAGGATTTTAGGGCTCTATAAATAGAGACCCTACCTCTCATTAACGGCCGACAATTGTTCAGTTGAACTTGAATTTTCAAAGTTTAACTTAGAAATTGCTAAATACCTTGATCTAGTTTTATTGAATTGGGTTCCAATCCCTTTGGTGGAATCCTAAGTGTCAAATTAGGTCCTCCTAGTTCTAAAATCTTTTTCATTTGTGTGTGTATACTGTCGATCGAGTGGAAGTGAACATTCAAGCCACAATCTCGACTCAGCTGCCACTACAAAAGGTAATCCCAATTCTTTTTGCCTTTTTGTCTAAATTTTTAGATTATGTGATAAATTCGTGTATGTTATGTGTTAAATTAGTTGTTGTTTGTGTTTGTTAGATTATGTAGCATATTTTATGATAGGTTATTTGATTATTGAACCATAAAGTCTTAGGTCTTGATTAGTTAAGACCATTGTTAGTGATCATTATCATGATTGTTAACAAGGTTTGAAGAATATTAGTGGTTGTTAATATGCTAAGATAATGATAACTACATTCAAGAAGATTTATTTGTTGCCTGCTACTCATTGTAGTGTTTGTTAATATGGTTAGTTAAAAAGGATGTTTACTTTGTCAATTTGATATTGGTCCTCTTTCGTATGACTTGTTTAGATTGAAACCATGCTTAAAATGGTGGTTGGTATCTGTAATAGATCATGAGAAGGTTGTTTGAATTTGAAATAGTGTCCACATTGTAGTTTAGAAATTTGTTTAACTAATGATAAAGCTGATTTAAGATAAGACATGCTAATTTGAGATATTTGACAATTCAAACTAACACATGTAGGCTTAATATGTTAAACTAAAACTTGTCCTAAATCACATGTATACTGACTAGCTAACTTACTGTCTAGCATGATTTGTGGTTGTTTTGGATTAGCTAAGATGATTGTTAAGTCTAGTTAACTCATATTGGATACTGTGATCATCTATGTGATATTGTTAGCCTATCCAAACCTCTAGTAATTCTTACTATGTGTGTAACAAGCATGTTTAGCCTAGATTTTATTGCCTGAGTTTGTCAAAATTGTTGGGCATATTGTTGGTCATGTATGCAGTCCAGCATGCTTTTCCAAATTGATTATGTTCATACATAGGTCATATGATGTTAGATTAGCACTTAGTTAAGGTTAGACTCAAACATAGACAAATATTTTTAAATAAATTGCATAGTAATAAAGGTTTGGTTTTAGACCCCATACAGGATGACCCAATCAAGAGGTGTTTAAAGATAATACTAGTTTAAACTGGTTTGTTTGTGTAAGCATGATTATGGTTCTGTGTTCATTTTTCAGATGGTATGTATTTGGTAAATATTGATGAAGTGTATGTGGTATTAAAATAATGGACTGATATAGACTAGTTTGTCCTTGTAAAATGGCTATGTAGGTGTTTGAATGTCACATTTAGTCTGAATATGGTTAAGTGTTACACTATATCAGAATATTTTAATTTGAGACTAAAAATGGTTAAAATGTTTGATGTTAGTCTGTCTTGATTTAAGATAGCTAAGACTTAACCATAAGATGTTGTCATAGAGTTAAAAGGTCACCTAATATCTGAAAAATGAATATGTGTTATGTGCAAGTCTTTGTCATGATCTGGATGTTTATATTAGAGCAATATATGGTGTTACATGACTTGTCTTATTTGGTACATGTATTATCTGCACAAAAAATGATCTTGTTAAAGTTGAAAAGGCACTGTCAAGGAGAATTAAAGCTTGTATGATATGTGTAATGGTGCATGAGGTTCCATCTGGTTCAAATACGTGGTTTATGATTTAATCATGTCACATAGCCTCTCCCCAATGTATGCTTGTGGTCTGTCTTTTTTCACTATATCATGTGTACCCTGATTTAGTGATTTGAGAATATACATCAGTATACACTTTGATATACAAATTATATGTGGAATATACTTAGTATACAAAAGTATATCAGCTATTTATCACTTTGTATACCATACCTAAATGCCATATCGTGTATATTAGTTGGGCCTGGCCCATTTCTGATGCTTATCCTACCCTCTCTTCTATGCGACTGTTTATTGGGCTTAAGCCTGTTGTTTGCTCATCTTGTTTCCTTTGTGTGTTATTCCAAGTTTGGACCATTTAGTGGTTTTGGATTAAACTTCTATTTGTCATGGGCTGTTTATTTATTTACTTCATGAATTAGTCAAAATGATGGGCATAGATATCTTCTAACTGGGGTTTTTGTTTTCCCCTTTGTTCTCATGACGCACCTCCATGGAATGAGCCCTTACTGGGCCTATTCACTTCATCGAGTCTGTCTGTCTGTCATTCTGTCGAATGGGTTGAGGCCCAATCATATGTATTTCGGCCGAGAAAAAAATAAGAACGTAAAGAAAGCTAATATTTGTAAGAAAGCCCAGCTATGGGTAAAAATAGCTAACTGGTGGGCTTCGGTAGGCCCACCAGCCTAAACTCAATCCCATTTCATTTCATTTATTTGTGTATATATGTATATGTTTGTAGTAAAAACACTTTCACTGTTGAAACTTTATTGTGGTTGAAATTTTGGATAGGCAAAATGATGTGTATGTCGTTTAGTTAGAATCACCTAAATAGTTTTAGGACTTTGCATAAATCTGAAATAAAAAATGGATGGATAAACGGATCTGTTTTTTTTTAACTGGAAATAGAACTGGTTTTTTTACAATGTATAAAAAAATGGATTTGGATCTTTGAGAAATTCTGATTTGGGTTTTAAACTAATCTGGACCGAATTAAGGACCTAATATTGGGCCTGAGTGACATAAAACCAACTTGAAATTTTAAAAGGGAACTATACCCTTCTTGACTTGAGAAAGGTTTTGAACTGAAAAATGCAAGTGTAAAAAATATAACCAATTTAGTTGGACTAAATGTGGAGTTCTACTCAAATTCACGTTTGGGTGTTCTTAGTCCGAAAACTAAGTTGGTTAAATATCTCATGCATAATATTTTTTGTAGTTGGATGGTTCACTATGAACATTATTCGTGCTTACGCGTCGTAGACATGCCTAGACGAGGAATAGAAGAGGCATTTTTGGGAGGATTTGGACGAAGTTATACCCCCACTGAGAAGTTATTTGTATGAGGGCATTTTAATGAATATATCGGGTCACTAGGGGGTTATGATGACGTGCATGGAGGCTTTGGCCTCAGGGACAGGAACGGGGGAGGCATCTCACTCTTGGAGTTCCCTAGAGCTTCTACGATGGTGATAGCCAATTCGAGGTTCCTGAAGAAGGATGAGCACTTGGTGAATTTCTGTAGTTCGGGGCTAAGACTCAGATAGACTTTTTAATCCTTAGAAAGGTTGACAACGGTCTTTGTAAAGACTGCAAGGTTATTCCGAATGAGTTAATGATATTAGTCTCATAATGTGTTGATCAGAGGTGTAACAACCTTATGTCACTCCGATCGGGGTTGGTAAGCATGATATGTTCTTGGTTGATCGTCATATATATATATATATATACCAACATAAGCTTTTGGTGATGGATTTGGAGATCAAGATGGAAAAGAAGAGGAGGGTTGTGGTTGACAAGTAAAGAATCAAATGGGGGAGTTTCACCATTACTAGTGCAAAGGAGATGGGGGAGAGGTTAATGGCCAATGAGGCTTAAGGATACTATGGGGATGCGACCGGTATGTGGGACAGGATGGCCAGTTGTATTCGGGAGGTACCTAAAGAAGTGCTAGCGGTCTCGTGGGGTAGTCGTGGTAGGCATCGAGGGGACTGGTGCTGGAATGGTAAAGTTCAAGAGAAGATAGAAGCGAAAAAAATAGTGTATGCAAAATTGATAGAAAGTAATGATGAGGTGGAGAAGTGGACAAATAGGGAATTGTATGAGATGGCGAGGAAGGGCGCAAAGCTAGCAGTTACGGTGGCAAAAATGATGGCTTTTGAACACCTATATGTGGAATTAGAGGAAAAAGATGGGGATAAGAAGTTGTACAAACTAGCCAAGGCGAGAGAGAGGAGGTCCCGTGACTTGGATCACATGAGGTGCATCAAGGACGAGGATGGAAAAGTATTGGTGGAGGACGTACATATTAGGCAGAGGTGGCAATCTTACTTCCATAAACTCTTGAACGAAGAAGGAGACAGAGACATTTTGCTGGGAGATCTGGAGCAAGCTGGTAGGTACCAAGATTTTAGGTATTGTAGAAGAATTAAGGTTGAGGAGGTTAAGGGTGATGTTCGCATGATGCGCAGGGCACGAGCAACTGAGGCCGATGAGATCACAGTTGAATTTTGGAATAGCACAAGCAGGGCAGGTTTGGAGTGACTGACTGAGTTGTTTAACGTTATTTTTAAGACGGCGAGAATGTTCGAAGAATGGAGTGGAGTACAATAATTCTTTTGTATAAGAACAAAGGTGATATCCAGAGTTACAACAACTATAGGGGTATTAAGCTGCTAAGCCACACTATGAAAGTTTGAAAAAGAGTCGTGGAGACAAGGGTGAGAAAAGGCATGTCTATTCCGAGAACCAATTTTGATTCATGCCGGAGCGTTCGACTACAGAAGCCATTCATCTTATTAGGAGGTTGGTAGAGTTGTATAGGGAGAGGAAGATAGACTTACATATGGTTTTCATCGACCTCGAGAAGGCATACGACAAAGTCCCTAAGGAGGTTCTATGGAGATTTTTGGAGGTTAGAGGAGTACATGTGGCATACACTAGGGCGATCAAGGATATGTATGATAGAGCCATGACCAGGGTACAGATAGTAGGAGGGGATTCAGAGCTCTTCCCAGTGATGATGGGGTTGCACCGGGGATCAGCTCTTAGTCCATTCTTATTTGCCTTGGTGATGGATGACCTAACGCGACAGCTCCAATAAGAGGTACCATGGTGTATGTTATTCACAGACGACATAGTCCTAATTGATGAGACTCACAACAGAGTGAATGTTGAACTAGAGGTTTGGAGACAGACTCAAGAGTCTAAAGGGTTCAGGTTGAGTAGGACAAAGACAGAATACTTGGAGTGTAAGTTCAGTAATGGGAGCGACCTTGAGATAGCAGTTGAGGTAAGGCTTGGTACTCATGTCATTCCAAAGAAAGGAAGCTTCGAGTACCTCATATCTATTATCCAATGGAATGGAGAGATTGATGACGATGTCACACATCGTATTGGGGTAGGGTGGATGAAATAGAGGCTCGCATCGGAAGTCTTGTGCGATAAAAAGGTGCCACCAAAACTTAAAGGTAAGTTCTATAGGGTGGTGGTTAAACCGACTATGTTGTATGGGGTGGAGTGTTGTTCAGTCAAGACTTCACACATCCAAAAGATAAAAGTTGCAGAGATGAGGATGATGAGATGGATGTGTGGGCATATAAGGAGGGATAGGATTAGAAATGATGATATCCAGGACAGAGTGGGATTGGCCTCGGTGGAGGATAATATGCGGGAAGCGAGGCTGAGATGGTTCGGGCATATGCAGAGGAGAGACACAAATGCCCTAGTGCGGAGGTGTGAGAGGTTGGCTATGGATGGGTTCATGAGGGGTAGAGGTAGGCCAAAGAATTATTGGGGAGCGGTGATTAGACGGAATATGACACAGGTGCAACTTACCGAGGACATGACCTTAGATAGGAGGTTCTGAAGGACACGAATTAGGGTAGAAGGGTAGTAGGTAGTCGAGCGTAGCCCTACTTATGCTTACAAATTGGTAGTTATAGTTTTATTATTGAGGGCCACTTAGACTATCATACTAGTAGGCGCAGTAGTACTTCATAGTAACATTTGATTTCTACTGCTATGTGTTCTTTAATGTAATTTATTTATATTATGTACCTGCATTAGTTACTGCTTATTTTTCAAAATGCGCTAGCATGGCTTATTTTCTTGCTTTGCTTGTGCTTATGCTTAGTCTTTGAGCTGAGGGTCTCTCGGAAATAGTCGCTCTACCTATCAAGGTAGAGGTAAGGTTTGCGTACACTCTACCCTCCTCAGACCCCACGTTGTGGGACTTCACTGGGTATGTTGTTGATGTTACTATTTTTGGTGAAAGTTTTAAACTCGATGTTTTAAACAAAACCTTGAGTTTTTTAATACATGAAAATGACAAATACTTTTTTGCTGATTTTTAAAACCTTAAGCATTTTTTATCATTTAAAGCATGCTATAGAACCCGTAGGTTAACCGTATTCTACATATTCTTAATAACGGGGTGCTAACACCTTCCCTGGGGAATCACCAAAATCCTTACCTCGATTCTGGTTTAGATAGGATTTTTCAAATGAATTTGAATAAACCCTTTCACACTGGTTTTTCTAATTTATCTGTAAATTAGGTGGTGAACCGTAACAATAACCGGCTGAGTGGGACCCCCAAACACGCCCAAAACCCTTCAACATTTATAACTAATTATGTACTTCTATCAGAGTCTCGAAAAACTAAACCGAGCCTACCTTAAAGTCGAAAGGTGAGCAACAAAATCAAGCCTATGAGATAGCCTTGCCCTTCATTTGCGCCTCTCGATAGTCAAAGTCTAATCACGCATATTACATCAGCAATATAAAGCTAACACAACAAAAACATGACTTTAAATACCCATCCCGGGCCCACTCTACCAAGACTCGAACTTTGTTACACAAGAACCTTTATTACATACTAGGTAGTCACATCCTTAAATTAATTGCAGATCTAAATACAATTGAAACTCCAATTGAACAATAATATAAAAGCTTCAATGTGAAACCCTAGATTTTTTCCCTTTGAAAATAAACTTCTATAATCAAATTAAGCTTTAAAACATGATAATCTAACATAACCTAATCCTAATTCATGATATTAACACCATTTGATCCATAATCCTCATTAAAATAAATGATATAACTCTCTTAATCTCTCAATATGCATAACTCATCTTCCCCAACTCACATAGTATGCTAAACCACCATTAAATGAACCTATAATCGTAACTTCAGCCATAAGAAGGGAAGAATATATTACCTCAAGGTTGAAAATGCTCCTAAATCTCTGAAAATACCATTCTACGCCGCTAGTTTCAAAGTTAGCTATTTGGGGAAAGAAAATCTGACCTACAAATATTTATAGGCCACCTGAACAGTACTTCTGCCCCAGTGGAATCGACTCCGCTGGACCAGACCCATTGTAGTGAAAAAAGCTTTGCTTGACACCTCACCCCTCGCAACGGCGGACCCAAATATGCTATGAAGGAACCCCCCCTTTAATCCCCATCTCCTGCTTCGGAGAGCCAACCTTTCGCCGAGATAGACCTGCCGAAGCGGATGTTGGTGTCGCCATAGCAGACACCAGAACCACTTGAAACACTCTCGGGACCCCCCGGACAAAAATCAAATATGCTCGTCTAAGGTAAACAGCACTACAAATTCGTTCATACCCTCGGATTTCACAAATAACCGAGCTAGGGCATACTTTTCTAAAGAATCATCTGAGACAAACCAAAAATCAAAACTTTACAAATAAGGACACAGAATACATCTAATTACCTCAAGAAGCGAACCAATGACTCCACTAAATCATAAATGACCCCCTGGGTCTACCAGAAGTGACGAAACCCAGAAACAAACTCATCTAGCCAAAAGTCAACTTTGAGTCAAACTAACCAACTCTAAGTTCCTATACATGGGCTTTTTATCAAAAACTCATATAAATAAACATCAGGATCCATGCCGCTCATCCCCGTATATAACAAACCTCACATAAGGTTTACAGGAAGGGTCATATAGGAAAATAAGGGTCTTTAGTTAAAAATAACCGGACAGGTCGTTACATCATATATCAATTAAAATAATGTTCATCCTCGAACGGAGAGAAACGAATCGGGAAACTTACCAAAAGTAGTGAATAAGCCAGGATATTTGCTCTGTATATCAGACTTGATCTCCCAAGTCGCCTCTTTGATAGGACGATGCCTCCACTAAACCTTTACTGAAACTATATCCTTCAATCTCAGCTTTCTCACCTACCTATCTAAAATAGCCACAGGCTCCTTCTCGAAATCTAGATTTTGATCAAGCAATGTTGAGTCCCACTAGATAATATAAGAACCATCGGCATGATACTTCTTCAGCATAGACTAAATGAATGCCTGAAAGACCCGGTGGCAGAGCTAACTCATATGCCATATCTTCCACTCTCAACCTCAAATAGTTCGATATACCTCAGACTCAACTTCCCTCTCTTTCCGATCTCATCACACCCTTCATGGATGAAACCTTCAAAAGAACATTATTACCCACCATGAACTCTAAATCTCGAACCTTCTGGTCTGCATACTCCTCTGCCTGCTATGCGCTACCAGGAGCTTGTCCTGGATCACCTTCACTCTCTTTAAGGACTCCCTCAACAAATAATTACCCCAAGAATAGACCTCGAATGCATCAAAATAACTAATCGAAGATCGATATCTCCTGCCATATAGGGATTCAACCGGTGCCATATCGATACTGGAGTGATAATTATTGTTGTATACAAACTGTGCCAAAGGTATGTGCTGGTCTCAATGACTACCAAAATCAATCACGCCGGCTCATAACATATCATCTAATATCTGAATAGTCCGCTTGGACTGATCATCGATCTAAGGGTGGAATGATGTACTGAGATCCAAGCGAGTACCCAACTCTCTCTACAAAATCCATTAGAAATGCGAAGTAAATTGAGTACCCCGATCCAAGATAATAGAAATAGAAACCCTATGAAGACAAATAATCTCCAGATGTAGATCTTAGCCAACTTCCATTGAGAAATACGAGGCCACGGGTGAGTCCGTAGCGTATTTTTATGTATGTATGCATATTTGGTTTGTACCTTGGAGGCCTCGGGTTGATGTCAGGATTTCAGGTAAAACATGTGAAAAAACATATTTTTCTTGTTTCTGATGTTCTCGCCCCAACGAGACTTTTTTCGCCCCTGCGAGTCATCCCCAGTGAGGCTTGGCTCATAGGAGTAAGGATTGGGGACTTAAGTGAAGTCCACCCTAGCAGATGATTTCTCCGCAAGCGCATGTGCGCGGGAGCGAATTTGTTTCTGCAGGGGCGAGAGTCACGAATCAGTAATATTAAATACCCTAATTTGGACCATTCTTTCCATCATTCCTAACTTCAAACTAGAGAGATATTAGGGGCAATTTCAAGAGCCTTGAAGCTATTACACCTTTGGGGTAAGTTCCCTTTCATCATTCTTTGCTTATTTACTCTCTATGTTTGAAATCTATGGTGGAAAATGATAAGGGTTTAATGGAGAAGATAACTTTCTAGCTATAAATTGGATATTTAACTTCTAGACTTTTCTAATCAGTTTTATAGGTAAAACTTGCTTACATTATAGTGGTATTGCATGAATTCATTAGTTACAACTAGGATCTCTAATTTAGCCTAAGTTTGTGATCTTGAATAATTAGGATTCGATCTTAAATTGGGGGTTTTGTATTGTATGATGAAATTGGCCTATTATTGAACGAATTTAGCAAGGGTGAGTAGATTAGAACTTCTAGAACATTGGGTTACCGATTTGTACCCTTAATTTTTGATTTTACTCCCGTGAGTTGAGAGGTGTATTTTGGGTACTTTGAAGTAATTTTTTGCTCGTATCTTTTTTTAGATTAGTTGGCTTGTTGTGGTCATTTACCTAATTAGCATTGATATTATTAGACTTCGATCATTATGAAGCACTCCAAAAGGGAAAGGCTCAAGTGGAGTAGTTCCTGGCTCCTGCTCGGCATCCAAGTAGGTTACGGCTTACCTTCTTGTTAGACTTCGGTTAGCGAAGCATATGTAAAGTTAGTTACTTTCGGATAAATCATGTACTCATTCGGGTATGAAGTTTGGGATGGATTACTCAGGTTTGGTACTATAGGCTAATTTTTGGGTTTGTTATCTCTTTGTGATTTATTGGCTTGATTGTCTAGTGTTTGATATTGTTATATGTGTCCATCTGTGGCACGATTTGGAGTTGACTTTGATTTACACTTGAGATTAATACATGCACATCATTCATACACATTCTACATGATACATTATTGTGCACTGTGATTTGATATTAATAATGATAACAGGGAAAGTGAAACATCTGAGGTTTCCTATTGTGGTGTTTTCTAAGTGCATATTTCATATGGACTCTCTTGCGTATGTAATTGGTGTCACCTATGTGGTCTGAAGGGAAATTATTCCGAACGTGGAATTGTACAAGATTTGGGAATGAGTTCATATTGGTAGTTGATTTACGGATATTGTTATGTTTATTCTTCTCATGATTAATGTTGAATTTTATATCCATGCATGCATTCATCCTCATTTTCATGACACATTGATATGACGTGTGATTGAAATGATGGTGACTCCATGATATATTGATAATACATGTGATTGTGATAAGTGAGGATGAAATATATGTGATTCTCATAGCATATTTAATGGCATAGCCATCTCTAAGTTGTCGCGGAATGGCTAGCGATGTGGTGGGTGGTAGAGTCATCTCCAGGATGTGTGATATGGAGTGTCTACTACATGGACTTCGTGGATCCCCCATGGGTCATGACTATTGGTACGTAGAGATATTACGCCCGGAGCATGTGTGTACGATATGAGATAGTTGGCCAGTGCATTACATTGCATCGCACATACATTTATATTACATTCACTCATATCTCTAATTCTGGTTGTTGTATTCATTGTTTTGCATGATGTATTTCAGCCTTGATTACTTGATTGTTGATTTATTTGAGATGTTGGTTGCTTGTGAATTATCTTACTTAGACACATAATGGATTCGAGGACTAGAGTTTCTGCCTAGTCTATGATTGTAGACTACTGAGATCTAGTGTGATTCACATTACTAAAAATCTTACATGGATGTGCTTAGTGAATACTTTATTTCTGTATTTTCTTGGATTCTGACTAGATACTTGAGACTTGGGTTGTTTACTCTTGGACTATGATAGTGTTTGTACTTAATTGCAAGCATGTCTATTCTTTAGTTTTTTCCTTTATATATGTTAGCTAACTGTTGTCGGTCTATGATACCTACCAGTACAAAGTGTTTGTACTAATACTACTCTTGCTACACCCTTTTGAGTGTAGAGTTGTTGCAAGAACTTCAGCGAGGTTCGATTAGCCTTCAAGGATCTCATGGAGTTCATCTAAATTTTTTGTTTAATTTTATTTCTAAACAGAAGTGTACTCAGGTTATGGTTGTAACTTTTATTCAAGTTGTATACTTAGAAGCTCTAGTACTATTTAGACCAGATTCCTTGGGTAGGGTTGTATTCCGCACTTTCATATATCTATTATTTTTAGACTCATATTGTTCTTATTATTTATTTGTTGTTGGATGAATCTGCAAGGGACGAGTTCGCCTACCAGGTGGGAAAATGATAGGTGCCCACACGATCCGTGATTTAGGTCGTTACACTTGGGCATTTTCTATCATCTTTATCTACTACAAAATCAGCATCAGAAAAAACTTTTACTTTGAGGGAGTTAGTTTTTGGATACCATAGACCATAGGAAACTGTTCCAATTAAGTATTTAATAATTCTTTTAATAGCACTAAGATGATATTCCTTTGGAGCTGACTGGTGTGTAGCACATCTGCAAACACTAAACATGATGTCAGGTCGACTAGTAGTAAGATAAAGTAATAAGTCAATCATTCCTCTATACTTAGTTTCATCAACTGGTTTACATTCATTATCCTTGTGAATTGAAGAAGTAGGACTCATTGGAGTCCCCATCACATTTGCATCATTCATACCAAACTTTTGATAAGCTATTTGGTGTATTTACTTTGACAGATGAATATCTCTTTCTCGGTTTGGTGGATTTGTAATCCCAAGAAGAATATCAACTCTCTCATTACACTCATCTCAAATTCACTTTGCATAAGATTAGAAAATTTATTGCACAAAGAGGGGATAGAAATTCCATATATAATATCATAAACATAGATTTATATAAAAAGATTTCCAGAAGAAGTTCTTTTAATAAAAAGAGTTGAGACAATTTTACCTATATAAAAGCCATGTTCAACTAAGAAAGCACTTATCCTATCATACTAAGCTTTTGGGGCTTGTTTAAGGATGTATAGAGCTTTAGATAGTTTGAACACATGATAAGGAAATTTGGAGTTTTTAAAACCAGGTGGTAGTTTAACAAAAACATCTTCATCAAAAAAACATATAAAATGCACTTTTAACATTAATTTGAAAATTTTTAAAACCTTTAAAGGCAGAATAAACAAATAACATTCTAATTGATTCTAACCGGGAAACTACAGCAAAGGTTTCATCATAGTCGACTCCTTCTTGTTGTGAGTATCCTTGAG
This sequence comes from Anisodus acutangulus, assembly GCA_029783415.1. NCBI lineage: Eukaryota > Viridiplantae > Streptophyta > Magnoliopsida > Solanales > Solanaceae > Anisodus > Anisodus acutangulus. The sequence continues at coordinate 19,914,760 of CM056505.1, forward strand.
CAACTAGTCAAGCTTTATTTCTTATCACTTCCCTAGCTTCATTCAGCTTGTTTCGGAATATCCATTTAGTCCTAACAACTATGTATCATATCCCTGAAGGCAAGTGCATATGTACAACAACAAGAAACCAATCTATAACTCAAGCACTTGAGGCTAAAATTCACAGCTCATACTTATTATCTTGTGATCTATTCTTTTTAGCTCACGAGGAAACTTGTACTGTCTTAGATCTTGTCTAATCCTCTCGTTATACTACTCATTCCATCTTTCTGGTTGGCATAACTCTACTTTTCTTAAGTCTAAGGGGTACCTAATATACTCGTATCCTATAGTCCTTTAAGTAACTTATAATGTCGTAGTTCCTATGCTATTTCTCTTAGTCATCCTCGGATATGCGTACACGCTCATCTTACTAGGATATTACAATCTCATCTTCTAGCTAGTATAACCTTATCTTCTCTTTACTTATGTCTCGCTACTAGTTCATTAGCTCGTTTCTTTGGATCTCTTTCTGTTCGGAACTCTTAGCTTATATATAGATAGCTTACGGATGTCTTAGAGGTGTTACTAACTCTGCTTCTTAGAACTAACACGGTAGCTCTACTCACGGTCGACTCCTTAACCCTTAGACGGTCCTAATCCGTCACGAAGAAATATAGAGGCGATCTAGCCCCTTTCGGCTTCTAATAAAATAGGACACACTTACGGGTTCATGCCATAAAGAAAGAAGGATAGCACTTGCATACCTATCTGGGGGATTTCTCAATGACGATCATGCAATCTACCACTTCACCATCCATATACAATAATAAAATAATACTCATGTCAACAAGAAGGGATGTATAACTATTGAGCGACAAGCTCGTTCTATGGCAATTCGGGTAGCACCTCCCCCATATCCTTACCCCTCTAAGTCAAGGAAAATATCCACAACAACAACAAGAACAAAGATAACTTATGCTTCATTATTACCAGTCATCCAACATCAAAGAATTACTCTCAAACAACTCATACTTTCACTAATATGAAATACAACTTTTACATGCTTTCTATTTACTTTTTCCTCTAGCTTGTGATAAAGTTCTTATCCTTCAATATCAATAATTACACAAGCACCACAACATCATAAAATCATATCTAAGAAACTTTCCATGAATTCCAACTACAACAAGGTATACTTATTGCTTCAAAACAACCCAACAACAAGACAACTCCATCTCTTCTTTCTTCAAGCTCTAGTTCATGACTCTTTATCTAAACAACTCATCTAGCATGCGATTAACCTTAAACACAACCATCAAGATGTTATACTTACCTTATAAAGTAGATTTTACTTGAACTCCAAGATCCACCTAGCTCCCAACAACCCTTAAATTCATATGAACATCACACAAACTTCTTCTTGTGATTTCCAACATCTTCATGATAATCTTGGGTTGATTTGATTTGGAATGACCCTTGGATCTTGAAAATATGTTATCGAACCTCTTAGGGAGTGAAGGGACTTATCTTGGTCGAAAATGAGTTAAAATGAGGCTTCCACCTCTTAAATGAACAAAGAAGATCGGACACCACCTCTCATCTGCGGATCCATCTGTGTCACATATGGCCATATGCGGGCCCATATGAGACTGCATCCTTCCGTGACGCGAAATGCTTAGCGTATTACTCTAGCTTCATCGAACTTCATTGAGGAATGGTTTCTTCAATCCCAATAACTTCAACCTCGTGTACACTTTCATAAAGGATCTCGAACTACCGGCTCACGCTATCTAACTATACCCTCATCCACGTACCAAACTCCGGGGTGTAACAATTTCCTTCGCCATTGGTTCTTCTGCTAGTTCAATAACTTTTAACCCATCCGATGAACTTGTGGACGATGAAATTTTATTGAATTTAAATCCATAAAAAATTCAGATTATATTAAATTCAAGATATATTAGTCCAAATAAATATTTTGGACTAATATAATTGGATTACTTATTTAAGTCCAATTAATATGAATTTAATTAATGATCCAATTTGTTTTGAGCTACAAATGATAAGCCCACTTTGTAAAGCCCCAAACAAGTCATCTTATTCTAGAGGCCCAAATTGGTGTCACATGTCAAATGACGTGGCACGCCAAGTCAGAAGAAGGAGCCAATAGGATCATTCCACATGTCAAAATGATACAGCATGCCTAGTCAAATCAAAGGCCAATGAAAATGTGCCACGTATAAAAGTAACATGTTCCTACAAATCAAATATCGTCATCTCAACTTAAATTTGATTGGACGAAAGGAGTCTATCCTGATCATAACTCCTCCATCCTACAAAACTATAAATAGGGGTCTCATAATTCAGAAAAGGGGAAGACTTCTAACAATAAGTCAGAGAGAGCTCGTGGATCAAACGCAGTAGATTTCTCTACAAGCAACAAGAATTCAAGTACTCAAATATTTCTCTACAAGTTCTAGAGATAAAGTCGAAGATTCGAGATCAAGCTTCAAGCCCTTGAATTCAAGTACAAGAAGATCAAGACCACCAGATTTAATATTAGCTTTAGGCCCTTGCATTTACCTACAAGTCAATATCAATCCATCAAGTTCAAGATCAAGCTCAAAAGTCCTTGAATTTATTATCGAAAAGATGACTCAGAGGATTCATAGAGATTGTAACACACATATTTGAAATTAAATACTACGATTGTTGTGATATTTTCCTATTTTGATTATTATTTTCTCGACACAAAATTTACTGTCTACAAATTCTGGCACACCTAGTGGGACAATCTCTATCTCTCATCTCTTCTTTTAAAAGTTGAAGAACATCAAAATGACTCAAATAAAAATCAACCCCAAATTCGATGTTACTACGGCTGCTCACTCTAAAAGTGGATTGGAAGCTATCATAGAGATTATTAACCAAATCAAAAGGAGCAAAATCAAAAATATAGGACAACAAGTGATGCAAGTACCGTCCAAGTCAACTCATGTTTCTAGTTCGTCTTCTCCAAAAGGAATGATATCCTCTTCCCCCATGCTAAAAGAATGGAATATTGTTGAGGCGTTCAAAAGTTTTGGCTCAACTTGATCTGTCACAAGAACGCTATTACAAGTCCAACAACCCCTTCATGCAAGAAGATGGTGGTGTCTTAAATGTTGGATATGCTCCAATTTTCTATCAAGACGCTCCCTAGTCCAAGATCTATTCAAGTACTAATTCATATCATTTTTCATCATCGATGATGGTCGTGCAAACAATTATGATTGACTCTTCCACTATAGAAGAACGACTTGCATGTTTGACTAAAGTAGTTGAAGGCCTGACAAAGAACGTACAAGAACAAGATGTTAAACTTTCCAAGCTGACAAATTAGATGGCGAGTATGGCTGAGAAAGAATCAAGTCAAACACCTATAAAGCTTCCTAATATTCAAGAGAAAATAGAGCCCCCATAAAGGAAGCAACAAGGATCAAAGATATCCAAGTCCCTGCTAAAGGTCTGATCACTATTGATCAATTGAAGGGCTTCATCATGGGGCAATCGAAGATACATTTTAGGTGTCATCTAAATCTTCATTCACATATGTAAAGTCATACACGGAAGGATTGATAACATAAAGATGCATGTTGTCTATCAACCTCTTAAGTTGCAACAATTTGATGGCAAAGGTAACCCCAAACAACATATAGCAAACTTTGTTAAGACTTGCAACGATTTTGGCACTTATGGTGATTATCTTGTCAAGCAGTTTGTTCGATCTCTCAAATAAAATGCTTTTTATTGGTACATAGATCTTGAACCTAGTTCTAAAGATAGTTGGGAGCAGCTGGAGCAAGAATTGCTCAATTATTTTTATAGTACAAGGCGTATCGTTAGTATGATTGAACATACAAATAACTGCCAATATGACAATGAGCCTGTTATTGACTTCATCAATCGTTGGAGGAGCTTGATCCTCAACTACAAAGATCGCCTTAGTGAAACTTCTAGCATTGAAATGTGCATTCAATGCATGAAATGGGGTCTTCGCTACATATTGCAAGGAATAAATCCTAGTACATTTGAAGAGTTGGCCACTCTTGCGCATGATACAGAATTGATCATGGATACCAGTGGAGATTAATGATTGTCTATTTGTGAGCCTTACGAAGATGAACATGTAGAAGGACTCCATAGTAGTGACAAGTTTGAATCTGAAGATGAAACTGAAGATTCCATGTATATTACAATGCTCCTCATCACATGATCCTAAACTGCAAGTTATAATGTTCCTCATCACATGAGCCTAAATTGCAAGTTACAATGCTCCTTATCACACGAGCCTAAACTACAAATTATATTGCTCTTTATCGCACGAGCCTAAACTGAAAATTAAATGCTCCTTATTACACGAACCTAAACTGCAAGTTGCAATGCTACTCGATGCACGAGCCTAAACTGCAAATTATAATGCTTCTTAAAGCACAAGTTAAAACTGCATGTCACAAAGCTCTTCAAATCTGAGTTGTCTTAAATCGTGATGTTCCTACAATTCAAGTTAAATCTTCAAGTCACAAAGCTCTTCAAATTCAAGCTAAATCTTGAAATCGCAAAGCTCCTCAAAATCAAACTAAGTCTTCAAATCGTGAAGCCCATCAAATTTGAGCTAAATCTTCAAGTCGCAAAGCTCTTCAAGTTTGAGCTAAATCTTCAAATTGCAAAGCTCCCCAAATTTGAGACAAATTCTCAAGTTGCAAAGCTCTTTAAATTAGAGTTAAATCTTCAAGTTAAAATGCACTTTGACGCACGAGAATAAATTGCATGTTACTCTTTGCCCGCAAGAGTATAAACTGTTCACAGCCCAAAAAAAAGTATTCTAGGTTAAAGATCTCTCGAGAGGCGGTCTAGGCAAAAGTTAGGACCAAACAATATCTGCTAGGTTGAATATCTCGCAAGAGGCGACCTAGGCAAAAAGTTAGGACAAAAAAACTCATTTCTCTAAACTACGAAATCACTTGATCCTCTTCACCGAGGTACGTAGGAAGCTTAGAGTTTTATTCTAAGTTCATTCTCATGAGTTAAAAAAATATACATAACTCTATGCATTGTTCGAGTGAAGTATGATAGAATGAAATTCGTCTGACAAGGCAAATGCAGATCAAATATACAAGTATCCTTTTATTGAAATTTGGACCTTCACTAAATACTGACGATTTAACGGGGGAAAATATCCATGGAAAATGGGTTTCTCCAACAGGATCACTGCAACCTCTAGCAAGTGGTCAAATTAGCAAGTTGAAGTCTGCAAATCCATCGGTTTTTGGGTTGAAGTTCAAAGCCATTTCATCTTCAAGTTGAAGTTTTGAATCCACTATGTCTGCAAGTTGAAGTCTTAAAATATAGCAAGTCTTCAAGTTAATTTTTTAAATCCTAGATTCCAGCAAGTTGAAGTCATCAAATCCATCTATCTTCAAGTTGAAGTTTTTCCACCATATTTGCAAGTTGAAGTCTTAAAATACAGCAAGTCTTCAAGTTGAAGTTTCAAATCCACCATATCTGCAAGTTGAAGTCTTCAAAGTTCACCAAATATAGTTTTCAACCTGAAGATCGTTAAATCTTCATGTCTTAAGGTGGACTAGTATAGTCCTCCTCTGCACCTTAAGCTGACCTTTGCACGAATTTATCCTTAAAAGGATCTCTAAATTTCCAGTCTTAAGATGGAAAATTTTTATCCCTTTGCACTTAAGATGGCCTTTTCACGGATTTATACTTAAAAGGATCTCTAAATTTCCAGTCTTAAGGTGGACAATCTTTGCCCCTTTGCACTTTAAGCTGGCCTTTTCGCGGATTATCCTCAAAAGGATCTCTAAATTTCTAGTCTTAAGGTGGATAAATTTGTCCCTTTGCACCTTAAGCTAGCCTTTTCACAGATTTTTCCCTAAATTGGGTCTCTCAATTTTCACTCTTAAGGTGGACAAATTTATCCCTTTGCACCTTAAGCTGCCTTTTCGCGGATTCGTCAATAATAGGAGCCAAACTTATCAGTCTTAAGGTGTCGGAGGCAATGTTAATCCGTCGCACGCTAAGCTGATTTCTTCATGGATGTGTCATTAAAAAGGAGCCTACTTGTCAGTGTCAAGGTATTGGAGGCAAAGTTATTCTCTCGTACTTCAAGGTGATTTCTCATGAACTTCATGTGTTTTAGGCCTGCAAAGAAAAAAAAATGCAACGTCAAAAGAAACGCAAATCAGGAAAAATATTACCTTGCACTTTGATGCTTCCAAGTCGACTTAAAGCGTCGGCAGAATTCATAAATTGTTGATGCTAAAAGAATGCAGAATATACAACTATTTATAGATGGCAAAGGCGGCACACACGATATTTAGTCCAACAAGGATTCTTTACTTGCAGTGTCCAATTTGAAGTAAAATTGACTTTGTTAAGCTGTTAAGTTCCGTCAAACTCGGAGTCTTGCGGCGGAATGGATAAAATGGAAGCAGCGGTTTGAATTATCTATATATCGCGAGAGCATATGGATTTGTCCAAATTCAAATCGGATAATTATGAAAAGGGGTGTTCAGGTTATCCGTGTTTGACACAAGGAATAAATCACTTTGATTTTGACAACATATCCCATTAACAATGATGGCAATTGGTCTTAATATTTCACGTGAGCATGCAGTCTCCTAAAGCATAAAACTAGTGGAGAAGGACTATCACTTTAGATAAACTCTTCAAAAAATATATATATGAAAAGTTTAAAGTTTGTCACAGGTAATCCATCTGATAATCAAATTGTAATTTGCTGGAGTGGTCAAAGTGTAAATATTGTACTTCAAGCCTTGTCTTGAGGTTATTAAATTTATATCTCAACAAGTCTTAAAATAGGGGCATTTGTAGACGACGAAATTTTATTGAATTTAAATCCATAAAAAAATTTAGATTATATTAAATTCAAGATATATTAGTCCAAATAAATATTTTGGACTAATATAATTGGATTACTTATTTAAGTCCAATTAATATGAATTTAATTAATGATCCAATTTGTTTTGAGCTACAAATGATGAGCCCACTTTGTAAAGCCCCAAACAAGTCATCTTATTCTAGAGGCTCAAATTGGTGTCACGTGTCAAATGATGTGGCACGCCAACTTAGAAGAAGGAGCAAATAGGATCATGCCACATGTCAAAATGATGCAGCATGCCTAGTCAAATCAAAGGCCAATGAAAATGTGACACGTATAAAAGTGACATGTTCCGACAAATCAAATATCGTCATGTCAACTTAAATTTGATTGGACAAAAGGAGTCTGTCTGATCACAACTCCTCCATCCTACATATATAAATAGGGGTCTCATAATTCAGAAAAGGGGAAGACTTCTAACAAGAAGTCGGAGAGATCTCGTAGATCAAACAGCGTATATTTCTCTACAAGCAACAAGAATTCAAGCACTCAAATATTTCTCTACAAGTTCTAGAGATAAAGTCGAAGATTCGAGATCAAGTTTCAAGCCCTTGAATTCAAGTACAAGAAGATCAAGACCACCAGATTTAATATTAGCTTTAGGCCCTTGCATTTACGTACAAGTCAATATCAATATATCAAGTTCAAGATCAAGCTCAAAAGCCCTTGAATTTATTATCGAAAAGATGACTCAGAGGATTCATAGAGATTGTAACACTCATATTTGAAATCAAATATTATGATTGTTGTGATATTTTCCTGTCTTGATTATTATTTTCTCGACACAAAATTTATTGTCTACAAAACTACTTTTTGATGTGAAGATTCTCATGAAATCCTCCTCACTTGTTCTTTTCACCTTTCCTTATGAACTTCTTCCATCTCACCCATCACATTCTTATTAATTTTCTCGGTATCATCCCTTATGTCTTCAATAGCCTTTACTGCATAAGTCACCCCTGATTTATCAACAATTACTACTTTAGGAACTTTGACTTCAGTTAACTATTCAAGTGGTCATGTATAGTATATTCAAAGTAATTCTGACATTCTAGAGGTGAAACTGTAGATTTCTTCTCCCTATACTTCAAACAAATTCCTGGATTGTCTATAACATCAGACATATTAGAAATTTCGACTAGTGTGCGGTCAAAATTTGAGTCATTGGAACAAATGGGCTTATCTTTTCTATCGGCTCTAGGCTTGATTTTCTTAGCGGTCTGATTTTGTGTATGTTGTGTAAGGGCCATAGACATGATATTTGTGGGTATTTCAGTAGTAGTAGAATCTTGAGTAGTTGGAGAGGCAGTGTGGTCCATTGTCTTTTCTTGTGTGTGTTTGAATTCACTCGGTGGTTTTCAAAGAGGAAGAACGGTTTATATTAAGGAGAGAGATAAAGAGTGAGTGTTTTGATATGGAATGATTTCTTGTTTTGAGGGGTTTCGGTTCATTTCAAGAGTAATAGAGGACCTGATTGATGGTTCCCTTTCTTTTGAACGAAGGTTACTATTAGAAGGACATGACCAGGAATACCAATGGTTGAACGAGATCCTTGGATTACATACTTTGGGAAAGATGAACGAGGGTAATTTTAAGGCTTGTATGTTTAATTAATTTCAGTAAGAGAGATGGTGTACTTACCTTACCCTGGTGACTTTATTTCAATTCTCATAATCCAAGCCATTTACTGTGACATTCAATATTAGTTAGACCCTTTTAACAGATAAAGTTCTAAGATGGTATATGATATACAATACAATGTATAAGACTGAGAAAAAAAATTCAATTTAAGCATTCATTGCATGATATGAATATATTCTAACCAATTGTAGAGAAAAACTTATGCGATTTCATAAGTTCCCTAAATTTGTCCTATATTTGTCACAACATATTTAATTGACATTCTTAGGGGTGATAGGTGTTTCATCATGTCCCCTTGACATTGAGTTCCTTCATCTCCAAATCTAAGAGTAGATAGAGTTTCATCTAGTTTTAGTTGTAACGATCAGGCGTCATTTATCATATTGTGTTGCCTGCTTCTGTCTCTATTTCCTGCAAAACAATCAGAGATTAGGTTTATGAATCCAAGTTAGCTTGGGTCCATTTTCTTACATGATTGGATGGATCACATCTTTCATTGTCCATTCTGACAGCGTTCTTGTGAACCTATTCCCAGTGCCCGTTCTTTTCTTGTTTGCAGGTTTGATGTTTGGATTACACTTTCTCAGACTTTTTTCTTTTTGATTTTGATTCTTCAGGAACACAATCTTGAAATGACCAATCCTTCCACACAGTGTGCATAACTTTCCTTCATCAAGTTCTTCCTTAGCAATCCTATCATATCCTAGACCAGTGGTAATGTTATGCGTCTGACTGGTGAGATTTGAGAGGATTGAGTCTAGCGGTTTGCTCTTTCTAGAACAGACTCAACTTGGGCAAGCTTTAAGCTCATGTCTCTGGATTTCTCCTTTTCAAAGTTCAACTTTCTTCTCACTTTTCTCAGATCATCTTCAGCTCTGGGTTGTTTGCAATTGGCCTCACCATTCCCCATTTTCATGGTGAGCGATAGGACTTCAAATTGAAGTGTTGAGACACATGAACCAAGTTAAGCAACATGTTCTTTCAGAAAGTTGTTCTCTCAGTCAAACAAACTTTCTTGTTTCAACTTCTACTAGTTCTTCCTTTAGACTAGTTAAGGCAATGAGAGACTCAACTCTTTTAGTGCTCATATTTTGATATTCATCAATTAAGGTGAACATTAAGGACATGAGTCTTTTCTTTGAAAATAGATCCAATTTTTTTTTTAGTTCAATAGCACTTACCTAAAAGTCCTCCTTAAATTCTTTGACATCTATCTCACAGTCAGAGCCATAGTCTTCAATAGCCATAAGAGCAGAATGATCATTTTCATCTTCTGATTCATCATCTGACCCCCAAGCAACAACCATTTCCTTAGAAGTCTCATTCTCCTTCTTTTCATGAGTTTGATCCTTCTCTACTCTATTTTTATTCCACTCAATTTTCCATAATGGACAATCTTTAATCAAGTGATCCAGTTTATCACATTTAAAGCATCCACCGAACTGGGACTTGTCAGAGCTCCTTCCCTGTTACGGTTCACTTTTATGCGGAGGCATAAAAGCTACTAGAATGTTGTTGATGCTCTAAGTCGGATAATTATTTTTAGAGTCGCCACCTAATTTATAGGTAAATTAGGAAAATCGAGTTAAAAGGGCTTATTCAGAAAGTCCGTGAAAATTCTTTTTAAACCAGAGTCAATGTAAGGGTTCTGGTGATCCCACGAGAAAAGTGTTAGACACCCCGCTATTAAGGGTCCGTAGAATACGGTTGATCTTCGGGTTCTATAGCATGTTTAAAGTTTATAAATTGCTTAAAATGTTAACTTTTCACAGAATTCGTGTCATTCATTTATCTCTAACTCAAAGGGTTTTGAAAACCAATTAGTTAAATTCCGCCTAAAAATGGTTTGCATAGGGGTAATTTTGTCAACTTATTTTCAGACTAAGTACACTCAAAAATTAATTTGAGTAGAACTCCACTAGTTAATCCAATATGTTATCCAATATTCCTTAAACATTGTCTTTTGAAAATCTTTTAAGTTAAAAAAAGTGTAATTCTTTTGAAATGACAAGTTTAAGGTTTAACAAAATAGAAAACAAATTTCTGACATGCTATTTCCCAAAGGTCAATCCACACTCTACAACTTGTCAAAAATCTAAACATTAACTCAAGTCCAAAAAAAAGTATGATTTTCTTTGGAAGAATCATTCTTTTTGTTGAGTTCAGCCCGAAACAATCCAAAGAAATTTCAAGTTTCGGCCCAATTTCGACTTTGAAAAAACAAGCTTTGATATCCCATTTTTTGTTAAATAAATCCGTCTATCTTCTTTAAAATCAGTCTATTTTGGCCTTTTGAAAACAAAGTTCCGATTTTCTAAAATGATGGCCCAATCTCAGTCCAAATCAATTCGGTATTGTTCCAGTTCAGTCCCAATTTAACTTTAAAAAATCATTTTAAAGTCCAAAGTATGTCGAAAATTTTTTTAATCCTTGGAAATCAATTTGGCAGAGCCAGGGTGGGTTGAGTATCTCCGGTAATCTTAATATTCTGCTAAGAGGTATGTTTTCAGACTGTGTTTCTAATTATAATTTTGATAAGTATACATCTCTGCAGTTATGATGTTAAATGTTGATAGAAGGTTATAGACTATTATTTTTTAAAACAAATTGAGTTAATAATACCTGCTTTCGTACTACATGCTTTATATTTGTTAAACCTACATATGAATATGTTAATATGTCATCTATATTTCTACCATCTTCAGGGTTGTTAGATGATGAAAAGATCCGCTATGAAAAATGGTATCAGAGCTTGTAAATGGAATAAGTTATAAACAATGAAAACCAGAGAAGGATTTTCCCAAGTTAGAGGATTAAATAAAAGAATGTTCATGCTAAAAAGGATAAGACACCTAGTATTACAAAGAAGAAACCACACAAAAATATTAGTAAAATACTATAGTGATTTAGTATAACTAAAGAAACTAGGACTAGCAATAAAGAAATTGAAGATTATGAGAAAATAAAAGAAGAGGCTGACTTAGCAGAGATAAGTTCTAATTTGGACAATGTTATAAGAAATTACAGAGTATTGATAGATCTCAACGCCGAATTAGATGGAATAAACCAAGAAATAACACATCGAAAAGAAGAACTACGAATGACAATAGAACACTATGGATGAAAATAGACTGATAGAACAACAAAATAAATTAGAAGAACTTAGAATGATAGCAGAAAAACCCCTTACATATAATAAAAATATAAACCAACATATAATAAGTTGCAGAATACGTATAGATCTAATAAATAAGAAAGATAAAATCTTACAAGAAAATGCTAAAGAAGCTTATGAACATGAAAGTACTATTAAAGAATTAAAAGTAAAATAGCACTAAAAGACGAAGAGTTAAGACAAAAGGAAGAAGACAATATGAAACTTCTAGAAAATAAATTAAGAGAAATAATCAGAAAGGAGAATGAATTAAAAGATCTAAATGATATAATAGAAGAACAATATAAGTACATCAACTTATTAAAATATGGCTAAAGGAAAGGAAATAGTAGAAGACTCTAAAGAAATATATTATCAGATGAATACATATGAAGGAGGATCAACACAAACACTAAGCTTTAAACCAGAAATATATCAGAAAATACAAGATGAAAAAGAAGAATTATCCATAAAGAAAATATTTAAAACAAAATGATTTGAAAGAAATAAAGAAATAAGATACATAGCACACAAGCATGAAAATATAATAGATACAATGAGTGTAAATGGGAGAACGAAAATAAACTTGATAACAGATGAAGTAATAAAAAGAGAGTTATCAAAACTATCTACTAGGGAAGCTAAAAAAATATAGAAATATATACTTTGGAGGAGTAGAATTTACTATAAAAGCATACTTCCAAAAAAACATAGATACACCTATACAAATATACATATTAGATGATAGGATATTAGAAAATCTACAAGATGCTTTAATATCAGTAGTAAAAGGAAATTTAATATATCAGAAATTAAAATTTACGATACAACCAGACTTTAGTATATCATTAAAAGATGAACACAAAGACTTAGCCTTAACACTATATTATAAACTAGACGGAATAACAATGCCACCAGGAAGTAAAGTCATAAGTATTGAAACAAAAATGATATATGCCCTAACAGGAAACCACCATGTAAAGAAACAACATGAAATGAATATATTAGTACCAAGAATGTACCAAGAAATATTAGAACAAATAGAACATAAAGAAAATTCCAAACTAACTATACCAGAAGAAATATATATGGATTTTAATACAAGAACCCTTACACCTTCCAAAAGACTAATACTAAAAATAGAAGGTTCTAGATTAAGTATTATTAGAGAACCAACAATGTCACGACAAAATAGTGTCATACAACCTCGAATATTAGATTTAATAAATATAAACACAAACAGATTAAAAATTAAAGTAATAATATTTAAAGGTATGATAACGATAGACTGTATAGCTGAAGTAAATATTGGAGCTATTAAAAGTTTTATACATATTAGTAAAATTGATGAAAATGATTGTGATTTAATAGACTTTTTGCCTTATAATTATCCTGAAAAATGAAAGAGAAATAATAATTACCAAAAGTATTAATTTAAGATTCAAAATTCAAGATTTAGAGTACAAGATAAATATAGGAGTAATAGAATATGATAGTTTTTATGAACTACTTCTAGGGAGTGACTTTTTAACCATGATAAATTATAAGATAAATAATAACGGAATTGAAATGAATGACCAAGGGAAAACAAGATTTATAAACAAAGTACGAATATACAAAAAGAGATAATAGAGAAAAAATTGAAATTAAAATCAATAAAAATGGCTTTATCAGAAAAAATATTCTCACAACTTAAATACTTAAAATACAAGGCAAAAGAAATAAAACTAGAAGAAAAGATACAACAGTTAGAGCAACAATGTGAAAAGTTCGATAAAATATGGATAGATATGGAAAACGGATGGAGGAAAAGAATTAATAATCCTGACTAACCCTAACGAAAAAATTATTGCATTATGGAAGGAAATAGTAGTAAAATATAAAATGAAGAATACATTAATATTAATGGATGAAATAAAAGAAAATCAAACTAAAATGTAAAAAATAATAAGAGAAGAATTAACAAAATTATGGAATATATCTGAGGTACCAACATTTAAAATAATACTAAAAAAACTAAACGTATTAGTAGAAGATAAAAGTAAAGATAAAGGCAAACAAGTAGAAGAAGATGAACCTAGTACGAGCAAAGAAAACACTATAATTAGCACTACAACTCAACAACCAGAAATAGTACCAATAGATGCTTGGAGAAGGAGTAAAGAATCAATAATGGTAGATATTAGTAAAATAAAACCAAGATTGCCAAAGAAAGTAGAAAAAATATTAGATAACTTAGCAATATTAAGTAAGAAAAGACAATTTTAAATGGAAAATCAAGAACCTAGTGTACTTACATTTTTAAGAAACCATGGAAAAAATATACTGGAAAGAGAACGATATAAGTATGAATCAATGAAAAAGAAAGAAAAAAACACACCAGACAATAATTCAAAAAGTGAAAACATGTACTTAAATGACGTAGAGAAAACAGCCAACGAGTATTTAAATCTAAAATTAGATAAACAAGAACGAAAATTATGTGAATTAGAAACAGAAAACACCAAATTAAAAATACACAATAATGAGGAATGGTACAACAAATATAAAAAATACGAACGCAAATTTAAGGAGACAAAGAAAGTATTAAAAGAAACCAAAGTAGAACTAAAACAAACAAAAGAAGAATTAACTGATGTAAAACAAGAATTAGGAGAATTAAAAGATGAAATAAAAATTCTAAGAGAAGAGATAAAAAGGTTAAAGGGAAAAAAGAAAGTAAGAAGTGATAGAACAAGTGAAGAAACTACAACTAGTACTGAAAAGACTGAGAGCGATACTAACGAAGACAACAACATTAAATTAGTAAATCAAGAGATAAAAATAGCAGAATTCATAGAAGAAGAAGAAGACTCAAAAATAGTAAAAGAAAACAACCAGATAATAGTAGCCTTACAAAAAATAAAAAGTGTAAATGCAATCATAGAAGATGAACCCGAAAGTGATATAGAAGATGAATTTAATAATTCTATAGAAACAAAAATAGAAACTGATGATATAATAAATGAAGATGCAAATGATTACCCAGAAGAAGAATTAGTAGATCCCAACCTGGAAATAATAAATAGAAGACAAACTAGATTACCAAATCATATATCAGTAGGACAACAAGCTGAATTTAAAGAATTTATAGGATCAATGGCACAAGGCGTAAATTACAATGGATATTTCTTAGACTTAGACAATGTTTATGATGAACAAGAAATAGAAAGAAGAATAAATGATTGGAATCTTGGAATGTATATAGTATTAATGAACTCCACACAGACAGAAAACCTAGAATATATGTATGACTTGATATCTAAAACATTAATTGGAAAAGTAGCTTATTGGATAGAATCCACAGCATACCAATTAAGAGGAGAAGTATTTAGCCATACAGGAGATTGAAAATCTATGCTAATAATATTTGATATCATACTAAAAAGAGAATTTTTTGGAGAAAAATGATTGGTAGCACGAGAAAATGTACTTGCAAAAAGAAAAACTGAGATAATAATGAATTTAAATAACATGAAATGTTGTAAAATTAATAAATTACCACAATACACAGTAAGTTTTAGTAAGTTCTTTTATGAAGCAAGATTCTTGCCAGAATAAGGTTTAATATATCAACTTTATTATGATCACCTACCTCTATACCTTATAACACAGAAATATCAAAGGAATACACTCAACTAGAACCAAGAGAAAATACATTAGGAGAAAGAATAAGAGTATTAAGAGCATATCTAATGCGAAAATGTGAAGAATATAGGGTGCAACAAAAGATTTAAAAAGATAAGAAAATAGGATTAAGAGAGGTATGTGAATTTATGAAAAAAATATTAATATTCGGATGTGATGATAATAAAAGAGAAAAGAAATATAAGAAAGGCCATAAAAAGAAATACCAACACAAAAGATATAAAAGATATAATAATTACAGCAGACAAAACCAACAACCTTATTACCAACCTTATAGGAAAAAGAGATTTAAAAGGTATAGAAATACCCCTGAAACCAGTAAAAAATTCAAGCATAAGAGAAAATTTAGAAAAATAAAATATGTAAAACCAATTGAAGAAGAAAAACTTAAAGAATGTAAATGTTGGAATTGCAATGAAAAAGGACATTATGCTAATAAATGTTCAAAGCTAAAGAAAAAAGGTGTAAAATATATAGACACTACGCAATTTATAATGAGTCTACAACAAATAAAAGAAGAAAATAATAATTGATACAAATATGAAGATTTGTATGTCAGTCAAATTGATGAAGAAACTGAATCAGAAAATATTAACTTTGTTAACCAAGACTTAGAAAGTGAAAACAGTTCTATATAAATGAAGTCGCAAGAAGAAAAAAAATTACTAGAAGAAAGAGATTACTGGATGTAATATGAAAGGTATGTTCGCAATAAGCTCATAACGACTGCTAGTGAAACATGAAATAGATACTATAGTGATAGGTATAAAAAGATTACAAAAAGCCTTAGCATAATAGGAGAAAGGTTAAGTGAGATAAGATGGAAGAAATTACTAGAAGAAGTAAAAGAAATGGAACAAGATGAAGAGCTTCAACAAAGATTAAAAGAAATGGATTTAGAACGAAATAATAATTAGATGGTAGCAATCTACATAGAAGCTCATATAGAACACAACCCTAATAAAATGATAAAACAAAAGATTTTTATTGACAGTGGAGCAAACTTATGTCTAGCAAAGAAAGAAGTATTAGAACCACACATATGGAAAAGATCTAAAACACATAGAACAAAAGTATTAGGCTTTAACTAACAAACAAAATAATTAGATATGGTAGCAAAAAATATGAGAATAGTATTAGGGAAGACAATATTTAGACTATCAGTTATATACCAACTGAATGATATGAAACAACAAGTATTGTTAGGGAACAATTTCCTAGACTACTTCAAAACGCAAGTGATAAATAATAATACTTTCAGCCTACAAACATCTTGTAATAAATGGATAATACTAAAGAGAATATTACCAATACATACACTAAGAATATGTAACATAAGGTCAGATAGGAATAATAACCTACGATTATTAAGAGAAAAATACCTCAATATACTAAAAATAAATTTTGGAGAAAATCCTATGCAACTATGGGAAAAAGAAAAAATATATGCTGAAATCAAACTAATAAATCTTAGCGATATAGTTAGATCTAAGCCTATTAGATACAACCCAACAGATCAGAAGGAATTTGAAACTCAACTAAAAGAGTTATTAGAATTAAAATTAATACAAGAAAGTAAAAGCTCACATAGTAGCCCAGCCTTTTTAGTTAGAAAATATAGTGAACAAAAAAGAGGAAAGGCTAGAATGGTGATTGACTATAGAGAGCTAAACAAGAAAACTGTTTGATAGATATTTTTTACCATACAAAAGGAACTTTATTAATAGATTAGGGAATAAAAAATAGTTCAGTAAATTTGATTGTAAGAGTGGATTTTGGCAAATAAAACTAAAAAATGAATCAAAAGTTTTAACAGCGTTTAGTGCCCCTCAAGGACACTACGAATGGAACGTACTACCCTTTGGATTAAAGAATGCACCACAAATATTCCAAAGAAGAATGGATCAAGTGTTCCAAAAACTAACAGAATACTGTATAGTATATGTTGACGACATATTAATATATAGTGATGATTTGGAAAATCATATAAAACATCTAGAAGAATTTATAAAAACTGTGAAACGGCATGGAATATTATTATCTGAAAAGAAATCTGAAATCTTCAAAAATAGTATAGAATATTTGGGATACATAATAGATAATGAAGGATTACAATTACAGGAACACATTGTAACAAAAATAAAAAATTTTAAAGATAAATTATAGAGCAAAAAGGAAGTACAACAATTTCTAGGTGTAAACTACGCCTCAGACCATATAAAGGATTTACCACTTTTGAGAAAACCATTACAGGAACTAACTAGAAAAAATATAACTTTTGAATGGAATGAAGAACATACTAAAGCTATAAATAAAATCAAAGAAAAAGTGAAAGTCTTGCCGAAACATAGAATACCAACAAAACTGAATCAACTAGAACTTTTTACTGATGTCAGTGATATAGGATGGGGAGCAGTCCTCATAGCATATGATAAAGAGGATATAGATAAAGAAAAACCACTAATTTATGGATATGGAGGAGGAACATGGAAGCCTAATGAGAAAAATTATCATATTAACGAGAAGGAACTATTAGCAGTAAAATTTAAAATAAAGAGATTCTATTATCACCTATTACCAGTAAAATTCGTAGTTAGAACTTAGAACAGATAACACTCAAGTAAGAGCATTCATTACAAATAAAATAGACCATTTGCCAGAACTAAATAAGAGAAGAAAATGGCAATCATTCTTTTATTGTTATGATTTTATTGTCAAAAATATATCCGGGACTAAGAATATTCTAGCTGATTTTCTTAGTAGGTACAATGATGTCAACCAGCAGTGACAAATTCGAAGAATATATTACCAATGTTATAGGAATCATCAAACAAAACCAAAAAAAATATTACAACCAAAATGGAAGAAAATACACTTGCTAGAACAGCTGACAGAAGTCTTTAAAGACTTCAAAACCCTACAAACCTTGAAATCTTCCCAAACCCCTACAGAAAAACCAAAGTCTTTCACATCTAAACTTGCAACCATGCCAACCACTATACCATCACCCATAACAAAGATCGCCTTCAACAAAGAAGAATAATGTGCGACAAAGTGAAATTCTCACCTGAGTATATTACAGCTTACGAGCAAATTAATAAATTTTATTATAAATCAAACCCACACATTTTAAGAAGTGCAAAATTAAGCAAATACACAAGGTTTTTATGCAATGAAAAATCAAACTCTGATATAGTTCTTAAACTCTTTACTTACGGATTTATAGATAAAATACTAGTAGATGAAACTTTTTATAATATTGCTAAATTACCCAATATTTTAGTAGAATCTGCTAGGTTAATGATGGAATCATTCGGAAGAGGTATCTACGGTATACAACTGTTCGACGCCTCGACAGAATTAACAGGAAAACCTATCATTATATGTCAACTATTTAAAACAATAAGGAATAGCAATATAAGCAGAGATGACAAAGACCTGAAAATGAAAATACTATGTACTATAGAAAGGTTTCACGAATGGCTCAATGCCAAAAGAGTCATAGGACTATCAACCCTTAAGAACCATATTAGTCCATAAAACACCATCTCTTAAAAGAAAATTTAAGAAAGAGTCTGTCGAGTAACTCTCAGCACCTAGGCCATTTATTCCGTCACCAGTGAGAAAAAAGGGAGGCAGAACCAAGGTGGGTTGAGTATCTCCGGTGATCTTAATATTCTGCTAAGAGGTATGTTTTCAGACTTCTAATTATGATCTTGATAAGTATACATCTCTGCAGTTATGATGTTAAATGTTGATAGAAGGTTATAGACTATTATTTTAAAAAAATGAATTTTGAGTTAATAATACATGCTTCCGTACTACATGCTTTATTTTGTTAAACCTACATATGAATATGTTAATATGTCATCTATATTCCTACCCTCTTCAGGGTTGTTAGATTATGAAAAGATCCGCTATGAATTGATAGATCTCAACACCGAATTAGATGGAATAAACCATGAAATAACACATCGAACTATGGATGAAAATAGACTGATAGAACAACAAAATAAATTAGAAGAACTTAGAATGATAGCAGAAAAACCCCTTACATATAATAGAGATATAAACCAACATATAATAAGTTGCAGAATAAGTACAGATCTAATAAATAAGAAAGATAAAAGCTTACAAGAAAATGCTAAAGAAGTTTATGAACATGAAAGTACTATTAAAGAATTAAAAAAATAAAATAGCACTAAAAGACGAAGAGTTAAGACAAAAGGAAGAAGAAAATATGAAACTTCTAGGAAATAAATTAAGAGAAATAATCAGAAAGGATAATGAATTAAAAGATCTAAATGATATAATAGAAGAACAATATAAGTACATCAACTTATTAAAATATGGATAAAGGAAAGGAAATAGTAGAAGACTCTAAAGAAACATATTATCAGATGAATACATATGAAGGAGGATCAACACAAACACTAAGTTTTAAACCAGAAATATATCAGAAAATACAAGATGAAAAAGAAGAATTATCCATAAAGAAAATATTTAAAACAAAATGGTTTGAAAGAAATAAAGAAATAAGATGCATAGCACACAAGCATGAAAATATAATAGATACAATGAGTGTAAATGGGAGAACGAAAATAAACTTGATAACAGATGAAGTAATAAAAAAGATATGAAAAATGGTATTTTAATCCTTGGAAATCAATTTGGCGATTCTAAACTAAATGATGTACGTATCGTTTGCCTATTCTAAGTTGCAACCATAAGAATTCCAATAGTATCACATATGTATTTTATACAAATAGTATATATATAATACAGAAATAATGAATATGAAAGAGATGAGTTAGGCGGGTGGGCCTACCTAAGCCAACTAGTTACTATTTTCACTCATAATTGGGCCTTCATGCACAACTACCGGCAATGGACTTAGCAAAGAATGTATTTGGCTGGGCCAAGCTGAAGGAAATGTTGTGCCCATAAGGGGTCGTCCCACGTACATGGACAGAGAAGGAGAGAAGGGGAAAAAGAAGGCCCAAGTTAGAAAGAACACAAAACTTAGCTAAATAACGCATATAAACTACAACATAACTAAGAAATATTAACCATACAAGACTGCCTCCATGGGCTATTAGAAACTAATCACAAGACAAATCCATTTAATACTCGGCAGAATTAAAACAAAAAATGGACTGAGCCCAAAAGAGAAAAGGTAAACACGGCCTCGATGAAATAGATATAACGTATGCATAACAAAAAAGGCTGAGCCCATGTCTCCATAGTAAAACATGTAATTATTCATATGACCAATGTAGATGGGCCTAGCCCAAACTAATATGCAATATTCATGAAATGATAGAGAAAGAGTAACACTAGCCTAGCCAGGAATTCTTTTTTAAATTTAGAGGAGCAAAGCATTAACATTTGGAAGATTTGGGCTAGGCCCAACAGATTCATGTTTAAGCAAACTTGAATGATATACACGAGAGTATATTTTGTCAATATAACTGGTATACTCAATATATTCTGGTATATGTGCAATATACACTTAGTATATTTCATAGATATTCAACATATAGCAAAGAGGAAGGACAACCACTGAGATTATGACACTCACACAACACAAGCAGACTTCTGAACCTTTCCTACAAACAGAAACTCTCAGATTTTAATCCTAAGTGTCCATCTTTATTTACCAGTTTCAATTTTCGTTGAGACTATGCATGTGTATTAAAGGAACAGCCATAGGTTCACACATACAACATATAATCAGCCAGGGTAGTCCCAACTACCAAACTTCAAACACACAGACTAAGTTAACATATCAAAGTAGCAAGATCACAAGGGACTGTGTCATACATAGCTAAACCAGATGGTAAAAATTATACTAAGCATGCTCAAAGGAAGATATGACATACAAACAGGTTAACAATATGCAGGATAGACATATAGGGAGGACATAAATCATTTCACTCATATGCTCACTCATTTCAAACACTTAGCAGGCTGATCATAGGCCTAACAGTCATGCTGCCTGATTAGGTATTAATACAAGCATCTAGCCATCCTACAAGGACTACTTCTACTAATATGATCATATTTCCCATTTAGCTCATGGTTTAGGACTACCTACATAGCATTTAGAACATGAATGCGCACAATAGTTTCCATATATACATCCTAAAACCAACACAGCTGAAATTAAGCTAGTCCCTCATGATAGCATGCTATGAGGTCCAAACATGGACAATACTCATGACTACTATCTACAGCATGATGCATATAGTTATACACTTGAAAGAACCCTGAGAATTTTAGCAAGAAAACATGTTAACACTCAAGTCAGGCAAAGACAACACACAAGATTTTAAACTTTTTCCTTTGGTCCATGAATGAACAAGCATACTTCAGAGACTAGTTCCATTTCCTTCCTTGACAAGACATAGAGCTCAACAACTTAGAATTCTAGGTTTTCTTCCTAAACATGTGCCAAAAACATCATGGTTTAAATCCTATGTTACCAATTACAACATGGATACACAAGAACATGTTACCAATCAGATATATGTTATGACACTCAAATCAGGGCAAACACAAATATTCTCAGACAGTCCATAAATGGACAGAAACATGTCATGTTAAGGCATTCATCAGGATACTAGGATCATGCTATGGATAGGGGATTTCAAACTAAACTCCTACCAGCCCACACAAGTCAAGCACATTCTCATTCTTGAGATTCAAGTTTAGTAGAAACACAAACTGATCCTAGACAAGAGTTAAAAACAACATGGAAGCTTCAAGGACACCAGAAGTAGACTAAAGAGTTATGAAACTCATGGACTACTAAACAAGAATCATATTCCAATAAAAAATGGGCAACAACCACACAGAATGAACTAAAGTTGACATTTAGATCATGCTATATCATATACCAAGCCCAACCACCCAATATATAACATAATTCAGCAAAACAAGGTAAAAATGAGTTCATTTACATTTCTAGGCATCCTAGGTTCTTGAACTACTATGGTTTTAACCATTTTCTCTCAAAAATACATGACAAGTTAAGCCAAGACCAACTATTTCATTTTTTAAAGCAGAAACTGAGTTTGAGGTCAAGTTTATGTGACTCAAAAGGTCCAGACTATCATGTCACCTTAAGCAAACCTGCTCATACCGCCATTTAAGTCAAATTTTAGCTTAAGTCAATTCTAAACAAGCCCTATAGGTTATCTCTAGACATGTCATTTTAGTTATCTCTATCTTCACATTATCCTTAAACTTATTTTAGAACAAATTCTCAGTAAAACCAATCCTAAACAGTTATTGAACCACAAACCAAATAAGCAAACAAGATATATTCCTCTCACAAGTCATTGAACAGCATAATACCACTAGGAATAGATGATTTTTGTATCTAGATCAGTGCTATGTCTACTATGACAATGATGATGACACTTAGACTAATCACAATTATTAAGCAGTATTGGCATATCCTAACAGGGCCTTATTTTATCCTACCCACTAATTAAGATCAAGTAGGAAGTATAGTATTGATCAAAAAAAAGTCCTATATGCATGCTCTCTAATGATCCAAATCTTATCTGAAACTAATCAAGCTATCAGTCAAGGAACACTTACTTATTAATGAAAAATTAAACTGAATGGGCTCAGATACTGATTTACATATCCATCTAAGCATATATTGAAGTCATATCAACCATGTTTATTATGTATACTAGTCCTTAAGACATCATATTTATTATTACCAGCTATCTAAAGGTAAATAAGTTCTCATAATAAACTAAATTAAACCTACCTGAACTAAAAAGGCCATACATAGTATTTAACTATTAATTACGCATACTAACTAACCTTATAACACACAGTAATCGATCATAGAGCATAAATTAAACAAGAAATTAAAAAGAAAATGACATCACCTTGTGTGGAGACAGCCGAAAGGTTGAAGGGGGAGCTTGTTCTTCAACTTCGTACCTCGATCACTCGCAATAAGCACGACATAGAGGGGTTTTAGTTGTAACAGACTAATTAAGCAAAGGATGGGTTCCACCAAATGTCTTGGATCCCAAATTAAGCAAAACTAGTCAATTTTAAACTTGAAAATGGCTCTCAAAAATAAGAATGCCAAAGATTCAAGTTGCGGACCATTAAAATGAAGCAGAAGGGTCTCAATTTATAGAGAACTCAGACCCTATAAATTCTAGGTCATCGATCAATGTGGGAGAACGAATTAGAGGGGAAAATCCCTCCAAAATTCTCAACCAATCTCAATCGTTGAATTCAAATCGAAAAAAGAAAAAATTAATTAAGAAATCGCAGTAAAAAAGTAGAAAATCAGAGGGGCGACCTCAAATTGGGGTGGTGGGATTACGGTGGCGTGGAGGAGTCAGGGCAAGAGCATTAAATGCTTTTTCCCAAAACGAACGAGCAACAACTGAGGAAGCCAGCAAGTACTGCTCTTTATGGCTATTTTAATAATTAAATAAAATTATTGAAAGATAAAAAAAGGTGTCAACATTCCCTTCTCAGATGTTCTACTGCCACCATATTGTTTTTCCTTTTTGAGGAACTCTCTAAAGTTACCGGTGATTAAGGACATCTCTTCTTCATCTTCGATTTTAGAGGCCTTGAGTGCTAACGACCTCCCTGTATTGCTTCCTCATTTTTGGAATTCTCCGTATCTATTTTATATATCTTTAGGTTACCTACTAATTCATCAAGGAGCATACTTCCTATGTCCTTAGCCTCCCATATTGCAATGACTTTCATCTTGAAGATATTTGAAAGGGTCCTCAGAATCTTATCCACATAGTCCTCGGTAGTAACATATTACCAAGAGATGTCAGCTCATTCATGATAGAGGTATACCTGGTGAACATCTCAGCAACAGTTTCTCTAGGTTTTATCTTGAAGTTTTCGTAGTCAGTAGCCAGTATGGCCTTTTTGAACTTCTTTACTTGACTAGTCCCTTCATGCGCATTTTTCAGCGCATCCAGATCTGATTAGCTATAGTGCACCTAGAGATTCTATTGTACTCATTAGGTCCAAGTCCACATATCAACACGTTCTTAGCCTTAGCATTCTTTTCAAGCATCTTGTAGTTAGACTCATTGTACTCATTTTTTTCTTTCTTTACATCTGTTCCATCAGCGCCCTTTTTGGTATGGTACTTAGGTCCCTCAATGACTTTGTCCCATAGCTCATAATCTTCTGCCTGCAGATGATCCTTCATGCAAGCTTTTCACCAAGAATAATATTGTACATCGAACAGTGGTGGTCTCCTAAGTGATTTACTTCACTGTGCCCAACAGGTGGTGCAGTATTCGTCATGATCTTTATCTTAAGGTGTTAAACCTTTTGAAGAGAACCTGCTCAGATACCAATTGTTATTTTGCACACCAAGTTGTCTATCATATGCGACACCTAATTTTCTCTTATAGGATGGAACACGTTAGTCTACATGTTCTATGTATAGCGTTTACAAAATAATAAAGAACAATAAAGTAAGGACATGGTATTTTTATGTGGAAACCACCCGGCTCACAAGGGTAGAAAAAATCACGACCTACACCTATGTAGGATTTAACCCCAACCCCACTATAAAGTGAGCCTCTGTAAATTTAAGTTAAAAACTCTATAACCTAGGAACTCTAAACTCTAATTCCTATTTCAACAATCTATGCATATTGTCGAGCCCACTCCAAGTTGATACCCAATTTGAAATTGAATTGACTAACTATTATACATATTACAATTGCTTCGAGAAAAGTGGATAAAGGTACAACATGATGAACAACCTAATACAAGAATCTAGACTTAAGAATTAGAAAACATTATCCAGTAGAACATCTCCTTCGATCTTCTTCATAGTATTAGGGTCGCACTAATGAAATAAGAACTCTCCTAATTATGCTTGGCTGGTTTGCTCAAGTTTCTGACTTTATCTCTTTGTGAGTGCGTAAGTTTCTTCAAATTAAAACTTGATATATATAGATTTTATCTTCATCAACGTGGTTAACCTAACCCCTACATGATACGACCTATCATGGTAGAATAGGATTTGTGTTAGTATATGAGTCTTACACCTTCACGCGTCTTTAGTTTTCTTGTAGGACTTTAAATAATATTGATAAGTGTGACGACCCGTTCGGCCGTCACAGGAATTTCCTTACCTAGTGTCCAAATCATCCTTGTCCGATTATGCTCGACGATCGTACATGGGGAGAATTTCAGTTAAGTGGACCCTTAGCTGACATCTCACTTCGTATTAGAACTTAATGGAACTATGTGATTTTGGGTCGTGACAAGTTGGTATCAGAGCCCTAGGTTACCCGGTCTATAAGTACAAGAGAAATACCTAGTAAAGTCTTATGGAAAGGTACGTAGACGTCCATACCCATCCACGAAAGGCTATAGGGCATTTAGAAAACTTTTCTTCTTTCTTTCTTATCATGTCACTTCGGTCAAATTGGTATCTAGATGTGCCCAATTAGTATATGTTCGATTCTAATTGGTATCTAATGGTGTCGTCATTGTGGTGTTGTGAGAGTTGGCTACATGTGTGGAGAACGGTTGACGAATCCTAGAGTTATGTAATTTTTTAGAGCATCAGAAAATTTCCTTAGTTGCAGCAACTCCCCTCTACTCCAAAAAGTCTCACTATAGTGAATGCATCTCGTGCCTATTGTTGACACCCAATTTTGTCCCATCTTTTATGATTTTATTCGTAATTTTTAATATTTTGACACTTTTAAAATAATTTTAAAATATAGACATATATGTGTATATCCTCTTATTATTATTATTATTCGCATTTTTTATCATTTGCATTTTTTTAATAATCATAAGTTTTATCCGAAATTCTATGTTATTTTTATTCTCGCAAAATTGCATCGCATTTTCCTTTTATTAAGCATTAAACATTTCACAAATATTATATTTTATTATTATCACGTCGTTATGTTATTTTAAATAATTCACATCTTTTACAAAACAAAATTAATATTTTAATATTAAACCCCTTTTATATTTTTAAACCCATAACCCATTTTTTTTCCTAACCCAAAAAGAATTTCTAACCCATTCCATTTTCCCAACCCAATACAATTCTACCCAAACAAAATTCACAAGCCCAAACTCATTCCCAAAACCCAAATGCATTCCCCTCTATTTCCCTTATCTCCCAAGCCCAACCGGTCGCCCTCTACCAAGCCCAAATTCCCTAAAAAAATTTCCCAACCCAATATAATTCTACCCAAACAAAATTCACAAGCCCAACCTCATTCCCAATACCCAAATGCATTCCCCTCTATTTCCCTTATCTCCCAAGCCCAACCGGTCGCCCTCTACCAAGCCCAAATTCCCTAAAATTAACCCAACCAAACCTACCCATGAGCCCAACTCCCTTAACCCACAACCCATTCCTTAATCTCCAAAACCCAAACAAATGACCTGACCCCATTCTCTCCCAACCTGACCACACCACTCCCCAACCGAACCAGCCCAAACCCAAATTAAAAACCCTCATCGTCCAAACATAAAACAAAAATCCCAAAAATCAAAAACCCTAAACCTAAACCTCTCAACCAAATCCGCGACCCCACACCCCATACCGGCGACCCATCGCCGCCGGTCACCTCGCCTGCCACCACCAACCCTCTCGCCTTCATCGACCCTCTGCTATACCGACACCATAAAATCCGCGACCCATGCCCCTCAAATCCGCGATTTTCTTTACCTTTAATTCAAATTTCAAACTCATTCTTGGGGGGAAATCCACCTATAAATACCCCATGTTGTTCTTCATTTTGGGAGGGAGATTTTCGGGGAGATTTTTAGGAGATTTTCGAGGAGATTTTTCGGGGATAAAAATAGATTTTCGAAGGATTTTTTCGGAAGACTATTCCATATATACATAAAATATTTGTTGTGTTCTAGATTTTAAATCATTTGCTGTCTTTGTTGTTCAAGATACAAGTCCGAAATAGGTCCAAGATTTGAAAGAAAGGATGTGAGTTTCGTTCTTGAACTTGGGTTTTAAATGCCCCTATTCGGTTTCTGAAAAACCGAGTCCGAAAATCTGTTTTGCATTTCTTGTTGTTCTTCACTGATTTCGAGTCGGGTCGACCCGGTTTGGGTATTATTTTCAGAATTCTTGCATGCTCATATTCCTGTATGTTGGTTATCTGAATTTGGTGAATATTTGATTTCGGGTTGAGTTTTCGATTCTGCCAGTCGAATCTTGGCTTGGGTAACCTTTCGTAAATTCTTGCATTTTTATATTTATGTATGTTGGTTATCTGAATTTAGTGTTAAAATCTGATTCGGGTTTGGACCAGCTGTTGGTCGGGTCAACGACCGGTCAGAAACATCGACGGTCGGGTCGACCCGGTTTGGGTAATATTTTCAGAATTCTTGCATTTCATTTTCTTGTTATTGGTTATCTGAATTTGGTGTTAAAATCTAATTCGGGTTTGGACCACTGATTCGGTCGGTCATCGACCTGCCCGGGTCGAATCTCGGCTTGAATTTCCAAATTTCTTGCATTGTTGCTGTTGTTATTATTGGTTAATTGAAATTGATGAAATCAGTTGATTCCGGGTTGAACACATGATTCGGGTCGGGTTACTGACCCGGGTCGGCTCGACCTGGTTTGAATTCCCAAATTTCTTGCATTTCATGTCTTGTATATTGGTTATCTGAAAAATGAAAAAAAAATCTGATTGGGGTTGGCATCTGATTCGGGTCGGAAACATCGATCTGCCAGTCGACCCGCTTTGGCGTATTTCCAGATTATGGCATTTTTTCCATATCCGCTTGTCGGTTATCTAAAAGTCCGAATTCGATTTCATTCGTCACTGTTCATGATCCGGTCGGATTTTTCCATAATTACTTCTTAATCTGCTTTGGTTCCTACATTTCGTAATTTGGGTCGGATACTTTAATTGCTCCTTTGCTCGTTTCTTTTCTGTTTTATTATTTTATTAATATTGCATTAAGGCCGATGGAATTAACCAAGTCGCGCTTTTCTTTCGTTTCGCTCGCTTTTTTTAGCATCGCTTTTAAGTATCCGGCAACGGATATCTCACTGCTTTATCGCTTTTACTGCTTTGAATAAATATCGCGTCTTTTCTGCATCGCTTTCTATTTAGTTCTTTGCTCGGTTCCAAATTATTGTTCTACTTTTCTGCTTTAAACTAAACACCGTCTTTTTCGAAAATTATTTTACGCCTCTATTTTCCTCGCTTGTCGCTGCCGTTCTTGTTTCATTTTTAATTTTACTGATTTGAACACGATACTACACTGGCCGATGAAAAATATCCGTCGATTTTGAGGCCTCCACAGTCGTGAAGACGGAGAATATAACTTCTGGGCAATGATGAGGCTTAAACCTTTTTTCAAGATCAACATGTTTAGTAGGCGAGGTGACTAAAATAACCAACAAGTTATATATTCGCAGCCACGACGTGATTATAGTGATCTTTTCTATTTCACCCGAGAGACCAACACGTTTAGTAGGCGAGACAATCAAAATAAACTACATTAGTCATATGTTTGCAGCCACGACGTGATTGGAATGTTCTTTTCAAAATTTAAGTCTGAGCCCTCCGTGATCAAAACATTCACTGTTTTGAATGCGGATATGGAGTTATTTGTATTTAACTGTTCTAACCGTTTGTTTTTGACAGCTTGCAGGGATTAAAGTAAATAACGACGAATTATTCCTCGGAGTTTATTTATTTTTATTTCTTTCTTTAATTCAGCTTTTTATCCCGCTTTGTATTGTAATATTATTTATCGCACTTATGTAACTATTGAAATGCTTAGAATAGGCAAACTTAGGATTAATTCATAGGTTAGTTTCAAACTTAGAAATCCTTCGCTAGTTTATTTATTTTAGGCTCGTCACGCGTATTCAAGATTTTCAAAACAACTTTTGTCATCTTTTATTTGCTTTATTAAATCATACCGAATAAGTTTATCTTTTTATTATTATTTTTGCAACTCGGTGATTTTCGAAAGATTCGCTTCTTTGGCGTTATAAATAATTTTGTTTCTACTCTCAATTGACAAATGCATATTTTTTCCAACTCTACATGTATTTCTCTTTAAATACCATACAAATGCATATTTTTTCTCTACATGTATCTTTCTTTTAAAAAATGCATCATTTACTAATTATTTGCATACATCTTTAACTTCATACATCAAACATGCATTTTTCTAGCAATAATTAACCTGAGTTTGACCGGATAACCGCAAGTTAGCGGATCTTAAAGGATGCCTAACCCCTTCCCTTTAGGATAATAAAGAACCCTTACCTAGAATCTCGCTAGTTTCGCAGACCTTAAAATTGGAGTTTACATAGCAGCACTTAGTTTAATATTTAGGTGTCCTAATTCACCGTAAACATAATTAGGTGGCGACTCCTCAACACTTTTTACCCAGGAATCACCGGACACGTCCGCGCTCCGCTTTGACCCGAGCAAGGTCAAAATAGGGCACGACAGCATGGCGACTCCACTAGGGACCTTTCAGGTTCTTAACCATAGCAAAATTCAGGTTAATTATAATTGTGCTTTACTTTCACTCTTTGTTTGACGTAATGCTTTGATTTGTTTCCTTTGTGAAATTTTTTGCATGCATAACTGCTTTAATTTCCATATTTTTACTGCTTATCTTAAATTGGCATTTCGCTCATATTTCTTCCACTCTGGAAAATTGACACTATCACCCACTACACGCGAGGTGTGTTTTGCGCACCCGCAAATTTCTTTCAATCTACCAAATTTTAGGAGAGTTGGCGTATGCGCGGAGTGACCGGACCATCTGGTGGCCGCGTAGCCTTCTCACTCGAGTAGTCCGCTCGGGAACCTTGTGTCTAGTCAGCCAAATCTTAGAAAATTTAAGATAGAGCTATACCACCCTTTATTTTAAGTCATGCATGCATACACCTTAGGTGGGTCGATCCTTGGTATCGACTCCACAATTAAGAAATCCGCCAAAGATGTCTACGGGTCTCACAACCCAACGACCAATCATCATATTATGTGTAGCGTGATAAGGATAGACTAATCCAAGACTAATCATGACATGCTGAAATTGGAAAATGTACATTCATTTTGTCTCATTTCCGACAAAGCATTGCAGTTTAGCAGCTTGGATCAAATCTGTCGTAATCTCGCATATCTAGGCGTTTAGGCCCACCTCCGGCATAAGGGGGGGCCCATGCATATTAGGATGCGCATTTAATTGTCTTACAATCATTTTGTTGTTTTCTCCTGCTTTTTCACTATGTGCATATTATTTAAAGCAATAATTACTCGCCTTATACTAACTTGATTTTCTTCAATTTTTTAGAAGGTTTATTTTGTCTAGATTATTTTCCCAAAGGTTGATTTGCGTTGACTAAAACTGGCAGATCATCCCTACTTCACGAGGTCAAAGGCACAATCCTTCAGCCAAATGACTGATTCAGATGCATCCGAACAGATCGGATCGAACTTATCACTCTTTCCAGAGATGAACCAGAGGCTTCGGAAAATAGAGATACTACCGTCCAAGAAAAATACATCGCCCAATCATTACAACAGGATGGCGACCATGCAGATCGAGATAGAGCGGCTCCAAAATCTCACCAACTTTGTCCATTAGCGCCAATACCCCACTCCCTTAACAAGGGACGAATGCAACTGCACCACAAATTTTCTCATCTCCTGAACCGTCATTTCCCCAAAACCTCCCCGATAATTCGCCACTATGCAAAACCAATCCACAACACACTAAACCGCAAGCAAGTCCACAACAAAGCCCGCTACAAAATGATCCGGCCTCATTCACAACTCCACATACCCAAATTACCACACTCATCCAAAACACCCCTTCCACGCAAAATCACCCAGCAGACCAACACATATTAATGGCACACATCGCTGATCACAGCAAGCAGTATGTGCCGCCAATATATGTAATGGAAGCCCAACCTTTTACTACCGCAACACCAAACATGACTCTTCAGGAAATTGGCCAGTGTGAAGAAATGGACAGGCGGGTGAGGATCAGAACCGATGAAAGTGTGGCGAGAGAGATTTACAGCCTAAAAGAGGCATTCAAGAATATACAAACCAGCAAGGGACACGAAGGACTCGAGTACGAAGATTTGTGCATGCATCCCGACATTGAATTGCCTGTAGGATATAAGGTGCCAAAATTTGGTTTGTTTGATGGGAAAGGAAATCCTCACGCTCATTTAAGATCATACTGTGACAAACTGATTGGGGTAGGCAAAGACCAGGCCATCATAATGAAATTGTTCGTAAGGAGTTTAACAGGAGAAGCACTCGACTGGTACACGAGCCAAAACCCGCAAAAATGGCGTAATTGGGGCACGATGGCACAAGATTTCGTGGACAGATTTAAATTCAACACTGACACAGTCTTGGACAGATTTTATCTGATGAAGTTGGAAAAGAAGTCCACAGAGACCTTCAGAGAATATGCCATGAAGTGGAGGCGAAGCGTGAAAGTTCAACCAGATAGAAGAAAGTGAGATGACCACTCTCTTTGTACAATCTTTGAAAGATGCAACATACTATGAGAGAATGATAAGCGTCATAGGATGAAGTTTCTCAAGTTATAAGGATGGGAGATTTCATAGAAGAGGAATCGGAGCAGGAAGAATTACAAACTTTGTAGCATTGCAAGCAACAAGTGAGACAATCGGTCGGACTCATTTGAGGGAGCAGTAAAGAGGAAGAGAGATGGAGTGTCCTCTGTGGTGACAGTTCAGAAACATAGGCCAAATCAAATGTCAACCTACCAAATGCCATCACCCCAGCCTCCCTACTACAATCAAAACAACCAAAGTCATCATCATTCCTATTATTACCCATACACCCAAAGCCCTCAACCTTACTATCAATACCCACCTGGTCCCTACCCTGTCTACCATACCCATCCAATATATAGCCTGCCTCGAGCGCCTGTCTATCCGAATCCCCCATAATATCAGCCCGCATACTTGCCTCATCCACAAGTCCATACACCAAATGCACCTGGACCGCGCAAAATACGAAAGAAAGCCAGCCAAAACCTATACACCTTTAGCCGAACCTCGAGCCCAATTATATGAAAGACTGAAAACCGCAGGAATACTCCAGCCCATCCCAGGAAATGTCCCCAATCATGTTCCAAAATGGCACGATGAGACTAAGCATTGTGCGTACCACTCGGGGATTCCTGGGCACGACACTGAGAATTGCTATGCCCTCAGAAACAAAATTGAGACATTGATCAAAGAAGGAGTTATCCAACTGAAAGGACCTTCCTTTAATGTAAATAATAACCCTTTGCCAAATCATGACGATGCCAACGTAAATATGATTACTGTTGATGAAGACCACAATTTGGAAGGGACTATTGTGTCAGTCCAGAGAAAGGAAAAGGTTGAATCATTGACCTTTATTACCCCTATGATTACAGTCCAAGTGAAGGCACCATTCAGAGTAGAAGCACTTCCTCCAAAGTCGCGGGTCATGGCATCATCATTTCTTGGAAAAGTCTTATCAACCAATCTCCGAAGGAAGGAAGATGCTTCTTTACCAAAGCCTGTTCCGCCTCTGAGTCAGTCATTCGTCAAAGCATGCGCCACTCAGGAATCAAAGGAGGACAATGCAGCCAACCTCGTGAAGGGATTCAAAAGATTTTTCATTGCTGAAAAAGAAGCAAAAAGCAATATGATTCTCGGTGATTACGCTAGAGACTCAACCAGTTGGGATGCAGAGCAAGGAGATGTTTTGGGAAAATTGGACATGTGCCCTGGCCTTGTTTCTCCCAGAAACTAGTTAACTGCATTAATATTTAATGAAACAATGCGATTCAGATTGAGGCCTGAATCACATATATGCATTTAATGTGTTTTGCCTCTACCTTTTGAAAGCTTAAAATGACAAATCTGCATTGCTTTTGCTATTATAAAATATGTTTTGTTCAATAATTCTCTTTTTTTTTCTTTCATCATGCAAAATAATTTGTCGGCAGTATGTGACATATAATGAAACAAGCAAACAAGGTCCCAAACAAGCAAGGCTTCGAAGAATATAAGGAAGACTCACAAGCGGAAGAATTGAGGCATTTTTGGAATAAGTCAAAACCAGATTTGGATGAAACATCAAGATGGTTGATAGTTACAAGCATTGGCACGGACGTTTGCCATTTGTACTCTTGGGCTACCACACTACGATCAGGACTTCTACTGGGCAATGCTATTTCTTTCGCATGACCAATTGGATACGTAATCATTTACTAAGAGACTGATTGATGAAAAGCGAGATGGACACGCTTGTTCGGGCAACCTTATCAGAATAGAATGGCCAAAAACCATCAATGCAGATGCAGTGAAGAGATACCATATCTAAGATTAGTTATTCTCTATGTAATACTTTTTCTATGTTGTAAAAGTTGCGCCCTCGTCGGGATACGCAGAGAACCCACGAGGGGTTCCGTTTCTTAGATCACAAATTTCCCCAAGTTTTTTTTTACTTGTAACCTGAACTACGTTATGACCTGATTCCCTCGTTGGGATACGTAGGCGGTCACATCGGCTTCGGGCCCATCTTTAGAAAAACCCTTACAATCTCCTTTGCTTGTAATGAACTACGCCATGACTGATTCCCTCATGGGGATACGTGGCGGCCTAAATAAACCGGTCCCACCATTAGAAATATTTTCTCCTTTATCTCGTACATAATAAAATGCACCCATCCGATCACCACGATAGAGGCGGGCAAGCAATCTACACAAGACTCGGTTGTCCGTTCAAAAGATCATCATCCTCACATATCGGAAACTGGGGCATTTTTAAGGGATCACTGCCGGAGGACGCCGATAAACATGGAAAAGCATCGGCAAACTAAGTCTTCAGCCTAAGAGGATTTTGGATGAGACGTTTGCTTTATTTCACCGCATGTCGCTGCTCGACAGACATTTACATATATGCATACTTTCTTATAAGCAATTTATTTTCAACAAATACTTTCATTAGAGTTTGACAAGATTTTCTATTACTAATATGCATACTTTCTTATACGCAATTTATTTTCACCAAATATTTTCATTAGAGTTTGACAAGATTTTTACTAATATGCATACTTTCTTATAAGCATTTTCAACAAATATTTTTATTAGAGTTCGACAAGAACTTTTTAATGATAAGCATACTTTCTTATAAACAAATTATTTTCAACAAATGTTTTCATTAACGGTTAGCCAAGACTGGGAACCAGACAGGGGCTACAGGTCCGAATCAGCAGGACATGCAGCTATCAAGAGCCAAAGCCACCAAGTCAACGCGAATCAACCGCCCCTCCCCAAACTCACAAATTTTCTTTGAGTACAGGTTCTTCAGGTTGAAAAAGCAGGGAAGCCACATCAGTTATGATCAATTCCCCAAAGAATTTCGGCACTACAACTCACTACAAGGATTACGTTCTTGTTCTGCATTTATACGAAGACATCATATTGACCTACAGGGTCCCGACTATTATGTCTGCACAAAGATGTTATTTCGGATCACAAAGAACGACAACAAGGCAAACCCGACGGCAAAGACGTCGCATCACATTTTCGCCCGTGCCAGGACGCCATTTCAATTCACATGAGTTTGGATCGGCAGAAGATTCAGCACAACGTGGAACCCTATTACAGCAAACTGACGGCAAGGACGTCACTTACATCTCGTACAACAGGACAACATTTCAAAAACGTCATCGACGTTATGGCAGCACGACAATCATTTTTACCGCATCTCAACGACGTCAACAACATTGCAATGACGTCTTCAACGCAACATCTATCTTTTATGGCATTACAACGACGCCAACAACACTACAATGACGTCTTCGGTAGCGATAGCTATCTTTACGACAACACAACAACTATCTTCTACAAGATCTCAACGACGCCAACAAAGATTACAATGACGTCTTCAAAACAACGACTATCTTTACGGCAATGCAAAGAACTATCTTTTACCGCATCTCAACGGCGTCAACAAAGATTACAATGACGTCTTCAAGCGTAGCCTATCTTTACGACAACGCATCAACTATCTTTACGGCAATGCAAAGAACTATCTTCTACAAAGATCTCAACGACGTCAGCGACTTTACAATGATGTCTTCAAACAACGACTATCTTTACGGCAATGCAAAGAACTATCTTTTACGCGATCTCAACGACGTCAACAAAGATTACAATGACGTCTTCAACGCAGCCGACTATCTTTACGGCATTACAACAACGTCATTGGCGTTCGCAAAGACAACAAATATCTTTTACGCGATCTCAACGACGCCAACAACATTACAATGACGTCTTCAAACGCGACAACTATCTTTACGACAACGCAAAGAACTATCTTTTATCGCATCTCAACGACGTCAACAAAGATTACAAAGGCGTCTTCAGCGACAACTATCTTTTACAACAACACAACAAATATCTTTACAAAGATTACAACGACGTCAACAACATTACAATGCCGTCTTCAACGCTGACTATCTTTACAAAGATTACAACAACGTCATTGACGTTACTGCAGCACATCAACTATCTTCAATAGTATTACAACGACGCTTCAAAGACAACAAACTATCCGCAATAGCAAACATCATTACAACAACGCCATCGACAAGTATCGCAAAGACAACAAATATCTTTACAAAGATTACAACGACGTCAACAAAGATTACAATGACGTCTTCAACGCAGCGACTATCTTTACAAAGATTACAACAACGTCATTGACGTTATCGCAAAGACATCAACTATCTTCAACAAAGATTACAACAACGTCCACAACGTTACGGCAAAGACGACAACTATTTTTTACAACAACAACGACATCAGCAAAGTCTATACAACGACGACATCATCAACGTCTATACAACGACGACATCAGCAAAGTCTATACAACAGCGACGTCAACAACATTACAACGACGTCTTCAACACAACACGTCGATCCAACGACGGCATTTTGACGCCCACCTTATAATGAGGGTATTTTAATTTCAGTCAGGCGCCCACCTTATAATGAGGGTATTTTAATTTCAGTCAGGCGCCCACCTTATAATGAGGGTATTTTAATTTCAGTCAGGCGCCCACCTCCTAATACGGGTATTTCTAAGTTATTTTCTCTATAATTTTTCTCAGCAGTTATACACTAATTATATCTTAAGCTTTAGTTTGCAGGAGTTTTTAATTTGCAGAATTTCATCACAGCGTAGAACTATCTCTTACGGCGAACCGAGGCAAATTGGTCAACGACCTACTTCGAACGTCGATCCGCTTTTCCCATTAGTTTCTCGCATCTGCGACCAGTGTCATCCTAAGTCGACACTAGGGCATTGTTTCTTGAATATGCACTATCTTTTTGCAACTTCTATACCCCTCGGGATTCTATTTCTTCCCATGCAGTCCCGATGATCAGGACAAAATTGGCTACTCGGTCAACTTCTTTGGCCGAAAACTCTTTCATCGTCTCCGTCCAAAGAGGGGAATCTGTTGACACCCAATTTTGTCCCATCTTTTATGATTTTATTCGTAATTTTTAATATTTTGACACTTTTAAAATAATTTTAAAATATAGTCATATATGTGTATATCCTATTATTATTATTATTATTCGCATTTTTTATCATTTGCATTTTTTTAATAATCATAAGTTTTATCCGAAATTCTATGTTATTTTTATTCTCGCAAAATTGCATCGCATTTTCCTTTTATTAAGCATTAAACATTTCGCAAATATTATATTTTATTATTATCACGTCGTTATGTTATTTTAAATAATTCACATCTTTCACAAAACAAAATTAATATTTTAATATTAAACCCCTTTTATATTTTTAAACCCATAACCCATTTTTTATTTTTTTATTTTTCCTAACCCAAAAAGAATTTCTAACCCATTCCATTTTCCCAACCCAATACAATTCTACCCAAACAAAATTCACAAGCCCAAACTCATTCCCAATACCCAAATGCATTCCCCTCTATTTCCCTTATCTCCCAAGCCCAACCGGTCGCCCTCTACCAAGCCCAAATTCCCTAAAAATTTTCCCAACCCAATACAATTCTACCCAAACAAAATTCACAAGCCCAAACTCATTCCCAATACCCAAATGCATTCCCCTCTATTTCCCTTATCTCCCAAGCCCAACCGGTCGCCCTCTACCAAGCCCAAATTCCCTAAAAATTAACCCAACCAAACAGCCTACCCGCGAGCCCAACTCCCTTAACCCACAACCCATTCCCTTAATCTCCAAAACCCAAACAAATGACCTGACCACCCATTCTCTCCCAACCGAACCAGCCCACCACTCCCCCAACCGAACCGGCCCAAACCCAAATTAAAAACCCCCTATCGTCCAAACATAAAACAAAAATCCCAAAAATCAAAAACCCTAAACCTAAACCTCTCAACCAAATCCGCCGACCCCACACCCCCATACCGGCGACCCCACGTCGCCGGTCACCTCGCCCCTGCCACCACCAACCCTCTGCCTTCACTGACCCCCTCTGTTGCGCTGACACCATAAAATCCGCGACCCATGCCCCTCAAATCCGCGATTTTCTTTACCTTTAATTCAAATTTCAAACTCATTCTTGGGGGGAAATCCACCTATAAATACCCCATGTTGTTCTTCATTTTGGGAGGGAGATTTTCGGGGAGATTTTTAGGAGATTTTCGAGGAGTTTTTCGGGGATAAAAACAGATTTTCGAAGGATTTTTTCGGAAGACTATTCCATATATACATAAAATATTTGTTGTGTTCTAGATTTTAAATCATTTGCTGTCTTTGTTGTTCAAGATACAAGTTCGAAATAGGTCCAAGATTTGAAAGAAAGGAGGTGAGTTTCGTTCTTGAACTTGGGTTTTAAATGCCTCTATTCGGTTTCTGAAAAACCGAGTCCGAAAATCTGTTTTACATTTCTTGTTGTTCTTCACTGATTTCGAGTCGGGTCGACCCGGGTCGGGTCGACCCGGTTTGGGTATTATTTTCAGAATTCTTGCATGCTCATATTCCTGTATGTTGGTTATCTGAATTTGGTGAATATTTGATTTCGGGTTGAGTTTCCGATTCGGGTCGGGTCGACCCGGTTTGGGTAACCTTTTCAGAATTCTTGCATTTTTATATTTATGTATGTTGGTTATCTGAATTTGGTGTTAAAATCTGATTCGGGTTTGGACCACTGGTTCGGGTCGGGTCGACCCGGTTTGGGTAATATTTTCAGAATTCTTGCATTTCATTTTCTTGTTATTGGTTATCTGAATTTGGTGTTAAAATCTGATTCGGGTTTGGACCACTGATTCGGGTCGGGTCGACCCGGTTTGAATTTCCAAATTTCTTGCATTGTTGCTGTTGTTATTATTGGTTAATTGAAATTGATGAAATCAGTTGATTCCGGGTTGAACACATGATTCGGGTCGGGTTACTGACCCGGGTCGGCTCGACCCGATTTGAATTCCCAAATTTCTTGCATTTCATGTCTTGTATATTGGTTATCTGAAAAATGAAAAAAAAAATCTGATTGGGGTTGGCATCTGATTCGGGTCGGGTCGACCCGGTTTTGGCGTATTTCCAGATTATGGCATTTTTTCCATATCTGTTTGCTGGTTATCTAAAAAGTCTGAATTTCTGATTTCATTCGGGTCACTGTTCATGATCCGGGTCGGATTTTTCCATAATTACTTCTTAATCCTGTTTCGGTTCCTACATTTCAGAATTTGGGTCGGATACTTTAATTGCTCACTGCTCGTTTCTTTTACTATTTTATTATTTTATTAATATTGCATTAAGGCCGATGGAATTAACTTCGAAGCCGCGCTTTTCTTTCGTTTCGTTTCTCTGTTTTTTTAGCACTGTTTTAAGTATCAAGACGCGGATATCTCAACTGTTTTCTTGTTTTTCTTGTTTTGAATAAATATCGCGTCTTTTCGGGTACTGCTTTCTATTTCAGTTCACTGCTCGGTTCCAAATTATTGTTCTACTTTTTTACTGTTTTAAACTAAACACCGCGTCTTTTTCGAAAATTATTTTCTGCCTCTGTTTTCACCTTCTTTGCTGTAGTTTCTTGTTTCATTTTTAATTTTACTGATTTGAACACGATACTACACTGGCCGATGAAAAATATCCGTCGATTTTGAGGCCTCCACAGTTGTAAAGACGGAGAATATAACTTCTGGGCAATGATGAGGCTTAAACCTTTTTTCAAGATCAACATGTTTAGTAGGAGAGGTGACTAAAATAACCAACAAGTTATATATTCGCAGCCACGACGTGATTATAGT
The DNA here is from genome assembly GCA_029783415.1 of Anisodus acutangulus. Classification (NCBI taxonomy): domain Eukaryota; kingdom Viridiplantae; phylum Streptophyta; class Magnoliopsida; order Solanales; family Solanaceae; genus Anisodus; species Anisodus acutangulus. The sequence continues at coordinate 19,954,524 of CM056505.1, forward strand.
GATCTTTTCTATTTCACCCGAGAGACCAACACGTTTAGTAGGCGAGACAATCAAAATAAACCACATTAGTCATATGTTTGCAGCCACGACGTGATTGGAATGTTCTTTTCAAAATTTAAGTCTGAGCCCTCCGTGATCAAAACATTCACTGTTTTGAATGCGAATATGGAGTTATTTGTATTTAACTGTTTCTAACCGTTTGTTTTTGACAGCTTGCAGGGATTAAAGTAAATAACGACGAATTATTCCTCGGAGTTTTTTTTTCTTTCTTTAATTCAGCTTTTTATCCCGCTTTGTATTGTAATAATATTTATCGCACTTATGTAACTATTGAAATGCTTAGAATAGGCAAACTTAGGATTAATTCATAGGTTAGTTTCAAACTTAGAAATCCTTCGCTAGTTTATTTATTTTAGGCTCGTCACGCGTATTCAAAATTTTCAAAACAACTTTTGTCATCTTTTATTTGCTTTATTAAATCATACCGAATAAGTTTTATCTTTTTTTTATTATTTTTGCAACTCGATGATTTTCGAAAGATTCGCTTCTTTGGCGTTATAAATAATTTTGTTTCTACTCTCAATTGACAAATGCATATTTTTTTCAACTCTAACATGTATTTCTCTTTAAATACCATACAAATGCATATTTTTTCTCTACATGTATCTTTCTTTTAAAAAATGCATCATTTACTAATTATTTGCATACATCTTTAACTTCATACATCAAACATGCATTTTTCTAGCAATAATTAACCTGAGTTTGACCGGATAACATAAGTTAGCGGATCTTAAAGGATGCCTAACCCCTTCCCTTTAGGATAATAAAGAACCCTTACCTAGAATCTCGCTAGTTTCGCAGACCTTAAAATTGGAGTTTACATAGCAGCACTTAGTTTAATATTTAGGTGTCCTAATTCACCGTAAACATAATTAGGTGGCGACTCCTCAACCCTTTTTACCCAGGAATCACCGGACACGTCCGCGCTCCGCTTTGACCCGAGCAAGGTCAAAATAGGGCGCGACACCTATAGTCCCACGCCCACGAAGGGAGGGCTGTTGAGGCAAAATAAAATTGGTGCATGAAGACCGCTCATGCAGATCCATGCCAGCAGAAGCGGAGTCGCCCCAGCGTAACCTCAATGCTGGAGAGGACTTCCGGTATTTCTTCTTTGTCCGCGACCGCAAAGTCTCACCCGCCTTAGCGCGTCCGCTGCAGCGGAAGGTCAGTCTGTTGTAGCGGATGTGCAGACCAGAAATAGTGAGCTGCTCAAATATTTCAAAAAAAGTCCAAAACCCAAAAAATCCTTACAACAAGATCCCAAACCATGAAATTCAAGTACGTAAAATCCAAATCCCGACGAGGGCCCAATTCAACTACCAAATAAAGCAATTATCTGACAAGCTAACCAAAAGAAACTAAACAAGTAAAGTAGATTATTCCAAAGTCACCAAAGCAAACCAAAACATTGTCTATAAATAACAAGCCCTACAAGGGCTAAATCCACGATTAAAAATGGGAAAGGGGGAAACTGATACTTCTACCTTATGTTGGACGCCTCATCACCTCCCTTATCTGAACTGCTAGCATCACCACCAACGTCGGGATTGGTCATGAAGGAATATCGCTCCGGGTAGTCTTTGTCCTCGACCGGAAGCCTGTCATTCGAATACATTTTCTTAAACATTCCTTTGAAACCCCTCCAGACCTTCAACAACAGCTTACCCTAGGAACTACTCTTCTTATTCTCCATGTCAAAGTCAACACAGAGTTGGCCCTTACCCTTAGCAACAGTAGTGTAGGCAATCTGCAGTGAAGTGACGGAAGTCTTCATCTCCTCTTGCGACTCTAAGTACGTCTTCATATCATCGCGAGTGAAGTAGCCTGCAGCAGAGTCGGATGGACCAGCCTCAATGGAAGGTCTAGAAAGCCCCATGATCAACCCATTTATCTCATCCATCTAAGAACCCAGCATCTCGAAGGTCCCCTGAAGCCATAAGGGTGCAGTACCATCCCCACCTTCTCTCTACCTCGCATCTACCCCGACATCCACATCAATCTTCCTCTTCTTTCTATAAACCGCAATACCATTCCCTTTCACTTTCAGAGGGTGGAAGCTAATAACAAAATCAACCCACTCATATATACCCCTCCATGGAACCTTTGCCTTCTTGCATAAGGTGGTAATGAGGCAGGGAAACATCAAGCTGAAACCCAGATCTGCCACAAACTCCTCCCACTCCCTAACAACGTGATGACCCACATTCATCGGAATATCATCCATAATGCATGCAATCATGAGAGCTCGGGTGTAGGTGACATCAGTGGTGTTGCTCAAAAGGCGTACCCGTCGAGTGATGACGTACAACCACCTTCTGGACTCTGCGATAAAGTAAGTACTCCTAATCCCCAACTTTTTGTTGACCCAATCAATTAAACCCTTGTCCTCCTGAATGACTAATTTTAAGACTAACAAAGCCCCATTACCGCAATTATCCTTTTTAGCTATAGCACTAATCGGGTGGTTCAGCAAGCCATAATGGGCATTGATCGCCTCAGCTCCAATTTTTACCACCTTACCCCGAATTATGATTTTTGGGTCAGGTACGGATAAGTCCACCATCTCCAGGTTAGCATAGAACTCCCTAACCCAAACCTCATTGCCTTGCTGGGATAATCGACGAAGCAAATCCACCCAATTCTGTTCAGATACTCAAAGAAATCCAAAGTATGTTGTTCTACCTTCCTCATATTGATTTCTCACTCAAACAGCAACCCCTTACCCATATACTCTAAGTAATGGCGCTGACACTCTAGAGATAGGAAGCGAGTATAGTTCTAACTGCTTTCTCCTTCATTCTGAGACATATTTCCAAGAAATTATACCTGCAAGGATCGCGTTAGTTCCATCAATTTTTTCAAGTATGGTAATTAATTACATATCGTTTAAGCCAAAGAAACTCGCAAAAACAACCTCGGATGAGCCAGTATAAAGTTACTGGTTTCGTCAATGTCTGTGCAGATTTTGATGTAACAGAAAATGAGTTGCTGGAGCGAGACCGCTGCTGCGAACAATTATCCACTAGGGCGGATACGTCTCGCAATAGTGATCTACCGCACCATGCGCCCGCGCCTCAAGTCTCATACCTCAAATAGTGCACGCCAATGCACCCACTCTCATTGCAACGGTGTCATGCCTCGAGATGGTCCCGCAAGGGCGGACCCTTCTTCTTCATAAAACCAGCCCATAATTTTTTGAAGAATTTCCTCCATTTTTGACTAAAAATAGTGTATTTCTCATAGATCGTGTAATATTCTAGCATGCATGATCCCTAGACTTCATTAAATATGATTTCAAGCAACGAACACACCAAAGATTTCAAGGAATCAAAACCCACCACCATGAACAACCACCCACTACTTTTTGAGTTCTCTACCCCCAAATCCGAGGGTTTCTAAAGTATTACACCGTAATAAATATATTTGAACGTGTAAGATACTACCCAATTCTATATTTCTCCACACCACCCACACGAAACCCCATTAACCAAATTTCAAGATTTTACTCTGTATTAACCAATCTTTAGGCGTAAAAATTTCAGATTCATAATTATATGATTATTCCAGAGTTAAGAGGGGAGATTACGTAACATAATTCAAAGATTTGGGAAAGATGTGCAGTGCGAATAAATACATTGTGCCTTAGACTTTGCTCTCGCATAAGGAAGTTTTAGGGCGGTGTTGGTAGTAGGATGATTTGAGAGGTTGGGGGTGAGTTTATGAGTAGTGGAGGGGGTTGGAGAGTATTGTAGTTAAGGGAAGTGAAGTGTTTTTCGGATGAAGGTGGGGGTGTTTTGAGGGTGGAAGATGGGGGGATTGCCCCTCTTTTACCTTCTGGAATCCCGAAGTTCCGCTGCAGCAGAGGAGCCCGCCCTAGCGAGACCGCTGTAGCGGATAAAGTCACTGCCCCAATGGATCTCGCCCTTCCTCCCAGTCCCGCTGTAACATCCATTTCATGCGCCCGCATTGTGTGCCGCGGCAGTAGTCTTCCGCAGGGGAGGATGTATACAGTGCATATGCCCTTCGAAATAAATTATTTCACCCTAGTGTAATTCGAGTCTATTTTTTTTGTGATACTTTCCTAGTATGCATTGTAAGTCCTTAAAAGGTGGTATATTACAATCCTATTAAGTTAAGTAAGATCTTCTTTACCGGTTTCCTCGTGGAACGTATTGCCGAATTGTATCCGAATCTACACGGTTCTTTTCCTTGCGTAGACAAAACATGATTCATAACCTAAGGTTAGTGCCATTAAGTTCTAATACAAAGTGAGATATCAAACATGGATGTCTCATGTTATGAGTTGTATCATCTCCATTTATCTCTTTTACGTTCCCGCCGTTCGAGGATGAATGATTGTTTAATTGGTATATGATGTGATGACCCGTTTGGCTGTCATGAGAAATTCCTCGCCTAGTGTCTAAATCATTCTTGTCTGATTGTGCCCGACGATCATATGTGCCCAATGATCGTACGTGGGGAAAATTTCAATTAAGTGTACCCTTAGCCGAGTTAAGAAGTGATTAAAAATTAAATTAGTGCAATAAACCCAAAGCCTCGCTCCAGCGAGTGGTTGACCGCGCCCGCAGTTGCGCCCCAATGCATCCTCCATCCACCCCGGCAGATAAAGTGGATTTCCTTATAGTCCGCTACCATGGACAGTTGTGCACCACATCGATCATTGCGCCAGCTTATAAGGCATGCCCCAGCGAGAAAGCGATGGGCAGACCTAGTATTTAAAGATCATTTTGGGATTTGGCCTCATTTTTCACCCAACACACTCCAAGGCCGACCATTAGGGCAAAATTTAAGGAGAACCCCATGGAACCTTGGGGAAGGTAAACTCCAAACCTCAACATCTTTATTTCCTTAAATTAACTACTTTATTTAGTATGGCTTGATTCTAGGGTTCAATAAAATGGAAAGTCCTAACTTGTAAAGTCATGGGCGGGGAAAAGGGTTAAGACTTAAGATTGGGGTTTGGGGAATAAAGGTTATGACTTGTCGAACTAAAGAACTTTAAGCTTAGGATGTTCATCAATGGTGGAAACCTAGAAGACTAGTAATAGGAACATGGGTTTAAGAGGTTAGTTCCTCACTTGAGATTTAATGGTTACAAATGAATATTATGGTTAGATTTGACTAATGTAAGCTTGGATTTCTCTAGTTAATAATCTAAGAGCTCAAATCTTCCATGTCTAGTTAAAGAGTTAATTATGGAAAGCTAGGGTCTAGGCCTAAATTGGAAGTTTCACATTGAATAGTGTGATTGATCAATACCTTAGCTAAATTAGAATTTGAGAAGTAGATGTGAACATTTAAAACGTGGGATTACCTATATCACTAATAAATTACCATTTTACCCTTTTGTCATAGTTGGGTTGGATTCAAGGGATAATCTAATGGTAGGAGTATTGTTAGTGTCCTTCTCTAACTTAGATTTTTAATGATTGGATAGACTTTGAGTACTACCATGATCCAAATAAAGGCAAGGCTCAAGTGTGATCGTTGCGACTCCAGCTCAGCATCCAGGTAGGTTACGGCTTACCTTCTGGTTAGACTTCAGTTAGCGAAGCGTATGTATAGTTAGATTTTGTTGGAGAAAGCATGTACTCCTTCAGGTATGAAGTTGGGATGTTACTTAGGTTGGTTATTGTTGACTGAATGCGACTTGTTGCCTTTTTGTGGTTACTCAATTTGTACATAGTTACCATACCGTACTTGTGACATAGTTGTCTCTCACTTATCTTGATGTTATCATGGTTAGAGGAAGGAACTTAACTTGATGTTGATATTGTGATAGGTGTCCATGTGTGCCACAGTTGGGGATTCATATGATACACTTGATATTGTCATTACATTGCATTCATCCTCATTTCTATGATATATTGATATTATATGTGATTGGCGTGATGTTGATAAATGAGAAGGAAACAACAGTCATTTTTATGACATTTTATTACATAACCATTTCTATGTTGTGTGATACGGAGTGGCTAGCTGGGTGTTCGGTGGAAGAGTCATCTTTAGGCTGTGTGATACAAAGTGACTGGTACATGGAGTTCGGGGGTCCCCCATGGGTCATGACTGCTGGGACGTAGAGATATTTCGCTCAGAGCATGTATGTCCAGAGATTATATTTGGCCAGTGCATTGCATATGCATCCATTCTCATCATTTCATTTTACTTATATGGATCGGATTGTTGAATGTACATATGTTGTGATTAATCTGAGGAATTGTGAGAAGCTTGGCAGACTTGGGTTTAGGTGTTTCACTATAGGCTATGATCCGTCTATTGGTTTTTCTGTGCTTGGGTGGTTACTCTTGTCTGTGATAATACTTGTACTTGATTGCGAGCATGTCTATCTTCCAATTTTTTCTTATGTATATGTTAGCTAACTGTTGTCGGCCTATGATATCCACCGGTACATAGTGTTTGTATTGATACTACCTTGTTGCATTCTTTTATAAGTGCAGAGTTTGTGATGGTGTTTACTCCCTTCTCTCGTGGCTGACTCTGTGGCCTACCCGTAAAGCATCCAGGGTGAGTTCATGGATGGATGTGCAGCTTGATGTCTCTTTTATTACTTTTCTCATTAGTTGTTCTAAGACAGTACTTTATTTGTAATTATGTATTCACAATCAGACTTGTATCATGTACAGTAGTGGCTCTTGTACTGCCCTAGACCAGACTCCTTGGGAATATTGTTGTACTTCCGCACTTATGTTAATCGTGATTTAGACTTTCATTTATTTTAATCTATTACTTATGTTGCGAATTAAGGATTAAGGGACGGTTTCACCTACCGAGGTGGGAGATGGTAGGTGCCCACACGACTATGTGAATTTGGGTCGTGACAATAAGTATGGCACAAAATCATGCCGCCTTGTACGCCGTGTCTTTAGCATAAAAACACAAATTCAACTTGCAGTAGGACTCTGAGAAAAAATATGTTCCTGGACCTGTTCCTTGCATTTTTTTTTTGTCAACCTTGTCTCGCTCCTAGGACTGAGACGGAACATGTTCTCAAATCTGGTTCATTCCACCTCTGCTTTGACCATGATTCGTTCAGCTCTATATTATATCTACCTTTTGATAGATCAAGTTCACATACCTCGTTCATTCACCTTGTGCATTTTCTTTGTCAATCATCAAAATTAACATTTGTCATTCTTGCTAATGCCAACCCATTATCTTAGTTGTCTAGTGCCAAGTGCCATTAGAGTTGAAATATCAAACGTTTTCATTATAGAGAATTTGGAAATTGTTGTTGTTTATGTTTCCTTATTCACTTTATTGAGCTAAAGTTGAAACCTTTCATTATTTGAATATAATAATTGTCTTAGTTGTCTCAATGGTATAAATTCTTGCATGATCAATTGATTATGGGACATTAAAAACACAATAGTTATAGTGCAACGTAAAAATCCACTAAAAACGAACGTCGTAGAATGTTAAAGAGGACGATTATGAATGAATAATAAAGAGAATTAAAGGAGGGAATTTTAAAGTTTAGATTAATTAAGAGAGTTAAAAAGATGGCTTTTCATTTTTTTAAACATTGCACATTTAACATAATTAAAATGAGTGGCTTTTAAGTTTCTTTAAAGGAAGCCCATACACTACTAAAAAACGGTTAAAAATCGACAGATTGCATCGCAAAATAAAACCGATGGAAAACCGACACAGTACGTCGATTTTGGTGTTTTATTATTTTTTCAATTTTTAATAGAAAACCGATGTGTTTTTCACGGATTTGTGCACCTATAAATCCGTCAAAATTAATTGTTAAAAATTGACGCATTACGTCGGTTTTATTAAGAATAAATAAAGATTAAAATCTTTAAAACCGACAGAATACGTCGGTTCTTATTCTAAAAATATAAAAAATGACTTATAATTCAATTCATTTTTAAAATATTAATAAAAATAAAATACTTTTAGTTTATTTTCTTTAGGAAACCGACGAGTGCCTCGGTTATTTAATTTTTAAATTTTTAATTTTTTTGTTTTTAGTCAAATTGGTCAAAGTTAATAAAAATCGACGGACTGTGTCGGTTCCTTCCGTCAATTTTTCAGTTTTATGAGACCCAAATCGGGTCTTTCCTCTCATTTTACCCAAACAAAAACCCCAACCCCCGTCGTCGTCAGCCCTCCGCCACTTGCGCCTCTAGCCACGGTCACCCACCCCGTCGCCGTCACCCACCGTCTGCCCCATTAATTTCTCCCAAAATAATGAGGTAAGCCTCAAACTAGGGCTTTTAAATTTCTTGAAATTTTATTGTTATCTTTAGACGGTAGGTTCAATGTTAATGCATTGTAGGTTAGTTTTTCATTAATTTATGACTTTATAGTAGTATTGATAGGTAGAAACTTGAATTTGTGGGAAAATATAGTTTTTTTTTTTGCCAATTTTTTTTTTGATGATTTCTTTTTATTTTTTATGGATAATCTTAGTTTGTATCTTTAATGTGTCTGTAATTAGTTTATTTATGCAATGTTTGTAATATATTGATGTGTATGGATTTGATTTGACAGAAAAAGTAGATTGTTTTTTTTAAAAATGTGTAGGGACCACTTTAGAGTATTGTTTTGGTTGAAATTGGCTATATTTATCTCCAATATCAATATAAAAGTAGATTTCACTAGTTTTGAAAATTTTCATTAACCATTTGTAAATTCTTAGTTATTAAGGATGCCTTTCAATTAAAAGAATTTTATTAATTAATCATAATTACAACAAATAAAAAATAAGTAAAATTAACATTTGAACCACAAATTAGTTATAGTTTAATTAATAATATAATGTATATTTAAAAAAATTATTTTGATAATTTATTCAACACCATGATGGATGTTAAGGGCAAGACAAAGGATAACACAAAGGCTAGAATGGACTTAAATGAATATCGTAGGCACCCTGAATTGTCGTTGCAGGAATCCGCGAATAATAAAGTGTTCAAGGCTAAATTTTCATTCACTTTGGATGAGAAACGAGAGATTTGTCAGTGGGTTAAGAATTACGAACGCCAGAGGGCTATGTGTCCCATTTCGACAAGCGTGCAAATATGAATGAAAAAAATTGGTTGGTATGAAAAGTCATGATTGTCACGTTTTTATGGAAACTTGATTCCTATTGCATTTAGTGGCCTACCAGAAAGCATATGGAAACCAATCACAGAGTTAAGTTTGTTCTTCAAGGATTTGTGCTATAACACTTTGTCTTAAGATTACCTTATAAGGATGTAACATAATATGCCAATCATTACGACTAAGGTCGAGTACAGGCAAACTTAGCCTGAAGGTGATTCGGCCCTACCTCCACCGGAATTGGAAGTTGAAATGTGGTGTAAAGTAGTTGGGGTTACAAGAGTAGAACGCACGGTCTAGGCCCGAGGAACAACTTTCAGCGTCTCCGGTCAGGACTGCGAGGTGAAGGGACTTCCCAACAGGGCGAGGGCGTTGATGGTGTCCAAGTCGCAATTCTGGCGCAACAAACCGAAGAACTTAATCAGCAATTAGCAACGACTGAAGCAAAATGATTGGAGGGAGAGAGGGTGATGAAACATGGCCTGAAATCGCTCGAGGTATAAGTTCTAGGCCACATTGCATGTGGATGATTTGGTGTGCCCCGCTCTCCCCCCTCTCACTCTGAAGATGATGATGACATGGAGCTGGAAGACGACAGTGAATTTATAGACCGTATTTCGAATGATGAGATTCCTTAGTTAGGATTTCCCTTATGTTATATTGATACTTTGTAAATGTAATGATACTTTTGGTTGAATGTTTTGAAAAGTTTAAACTTTAACTTGTGGACTTTTTTATTGTATTTGATGTGTTTAATATCGTATTTGATGTGTTTGATTGATAATTAGGATTTTATTTATGTGGTAGCTCATTTAGAACTCTTTTGACAGCTTTTAGTACTAGTTTTTAGTTGGAATTGAAATATATTTGTTTTGGGTGCTTTTGACATATGTGGCTGCTGAAAAACCAGCAGAATTATGTTGATTGTTTCTCAATAAACCGACAGAAACACCAACGAATTCCATCGATTTTATTAAAAAAAATTAAAAAATAAATAAAATCGATGGATTCTGTTGATTTTTATAGTATATATTATTTATCTAAATATAATATATAAAAATAAAATAATAATTTAATTAAAAACCGACGGAGTCCGTTGATTTTTAAATTAAATTATTATTTCAATTTAAAAACCGATAGGATAAGGAACCGACGCGGTCCGTTGGTTTTCAAAAAGAAATGAGGCAAAACCCGGTAGATCGGTTTTTGTCGGTTTTTAAAAAAGAAACGACGGATTGCGTCAATTATTTCATCATTTTTAGCCTTTTTTAGTAGTGATATATGAGAAATAATAGGACAAATGTCCAAAAAATGAGAAAAAAAGATACTTGTATTTCTGGTCATAGAGATGTGTCACATGACCTACTGTATGCGTAGCTTTAATACGTCTTTCCTCCGTTCCAAATAATTTGACATTCTTTCCTTTTTAGTCGTTCCCAAGAATGATGCATTTTTATATTTATTAACAATTCAACTTTTAATTTACTGAAATAATTTCTAACCACACAAATATCTATGATTTATTTTAAATCATAAATTTTTTTTTTTATTTATTTCTTAAACTTCATGCTCAATCAAATGCCCTCATATAAAATGGGACAAAATGAGTATATATATTCCAACAGAAATGGTTTTACGGAAATGATCATCTAACTTAAACTCTCAGCATTTTTGCATTAAACTCATTAAATTAAATTTTATAACTTAAAAATCATTGGACTTTGTCTAGTTTGTTCGGAAAATGACTTTGGCCGGAAAGTCCTAATTGGCATTCCACAATCATTAAAAATGCTTAGTGGCTTTTCATGTCAAAATACCTGAGCATTCCACCCCATAAAAAAAAAAGATAAAGGAATCCTTCCCAGAAAAATAAAAAAGAATTCTCATTGACTTTAAAGTCAATCATTCCCCATAGGAGACAAAAGTGAAGGGGGGAGAATTTGGGAAGCTAAGCTGACAAATGTGGAAAAAAGACCCGAAAATGAAATCAGCATTCAAGGTAATTTTCTTGAAGATCTTCAGTTAAATTAGGGCCACTATTTCTGCACACAAACTGTTTAATAAAATGCCTGAACGAGAAATAGAATATCGCTATACCTTAGAGTAGAAGATGCAGAATGCATGTCGATTTGAAGGAAGCCATGGCTTCCGCTCTCTCTCCCCAGCCTATGATTGTGGGAGAGCCAAACTTAAACCCTAATCCTCAAGCATCCTATGCTACACACTTAAATTCAAACCAAGCGGCACAAAATTTATCAAAAAGTGCTAAACTTGATAGCGATTATGTTGGAAATTTAACTATGTGGGATTGAGTTTTTTCGTCTTTAATGACTTAAACATGTGGGCCTCGCATGTCGGAAACATCGTTTTTTCGCACATGCCTAATCTATTAAATGAGTAGATGATATTAGTGTCAAGTATCGTTAAATTTCGCATATCACAGTTCCCCAAAGGTTGATCAAAAGAGGAAGAGTCGTTCTATTCCCCAGTTAGCGTTATTAGAATCTATCAATCGGTGTGAATACAATGAACTGGTATCGAACGATTTGCATGTTTTCAAATTGGGAACGTGTTCCGTGTTATGCCATGAAAGGTTCCACTCTTCCTCAATCCCGTACCTTAGAGCCATTGCTCAGGAGAACTGGCGCCCCTCTTCCATGTATACGTATACAGATCCCAACTCTTGGAAAGCGGATTATCTTCTCGGGGAAGCGGTGCTCTTTCGCATAAGCCCTTTGTTAAGTAAGGTGATGGTGCTCTTTATCTGCTGTTTTCCCTCCTGGCAAGTGACAACAAGAAGTTAAGAAATGAAAGAGATATTGGTACACAAAGTAAGGTGTTTTGAGACATGAATAGATGGATAGGTAGAAGATGGAATGATTGAGCACTATAAAAGTTCTATTTTTTAGTAAGAGTTTGGGACCCCAAGGGTGACCCAAGTTTTAAGAAGGGGGAGGACCTAGGTGAGCTTGGGTTCGGGGCTAAGCCCCACACGCGCGCCGCCGCCCGCCCGGACTCGGGTCACTGGTCACGGGTTGTGGGCTGCGGGCTATCTTCCAGATTTTTTTTGGTCCCTGAAGTGTTTCTTATTTATACTTTGGTCCCTGAAGATTTCGAAAACGTTGCAGCAGTTCGGAAGATTTCAGAAACGTTGCAACGACCCTCCTCCTCAACTATAAATTGAACATTACTGTTCAATTTAAAAACAACGGAAAAAAACTCTTCTATTCCGCAGTCTCTTCTGTTCTAAATACAGAAACACAGTCTATTCTGTTCTGTTCGAAATACAGTAACAGAAACACATAAATCCTCTCCTCTTCAGCAGTTTGTTCTATTTTTATTTCTTCACTAGAATCAACTTTACTTGCTTTGTAATATTTATTGTTGTTGTTTTATCTTGGGAGACTATTGTCCATTACAGTAAAAACATTTATACGGGCAATTTTGTCTTAAAGATAGAGAGTCATCTCTCGACTCAGCCTTGTTCTGTTTCACCATTCAGGCACCATTTTTACCCAATAATTTATGTCAAATTTTCTAAGTGTTCGAAAGATGTCTGGAAATTGAATCCGAGAGGGAGAGCCATCTCTGGTTCAAACAATAATAAGGAAACTATAGGTAGTTTGGAGGGACATTTTCTGGAAACCAAATCCGAGACGGAGATAGATGAAGTTTTTTTTTGTGCATACAGGGAATGAGAAATTAGCAATGCATACTACCATGAAGAATCTTGAGGTCGGGAATCTTCTTTCACAGTTTCACTGCATAATGTAGTCACAATTTGATCTTAATTGACATGTATGTATCTGCACGTTTTTAGTTTCTAAGGCAAAATTGTGAGTAGAAAGAGCAATCTTATATAACCTCATTTTGGCATTTGGGGTGTGAGAACCAGGAACTATCATTTGTATGAAAACTTAAAACAGAAAGTTGGAGCCAAAGTGTTCAAGTAAATGCATTGTTACCTTTCTCAAAAGAGAAAAATAATTTCAGATATAGTTACAAAGGAAAGCATTAATCACATAACGAGATATAATATTATCTCTTGAGTTGAAAAACAGTAGCTATTTTTATTTGAAAATATTGTATTGCCAACGTCACTTTTGGTGATTTGGAAGGCTAGGGAGTTTCAGAGTATATGTGCAGAGATGGTGGAAACTAGTTTGATTAGTTTAGTTGTGCAGTATCGTACTGATCTACTTTATCTTTCTGTAACAAGAGGTCCACCAATTTCACTTTTCTTTTGTACATTGTGAGTCCTTGGTGCTTTGATAACGGTCAAGCCTCTACTAGGAATTTGGGTGTCTTTACACGAACTCATAGCCAGACAAAAAGTAGAAGCTCGTTTCTAGACTTTAACCTATTTATTTCTTCTTTGCAAATACCACAGTTAAATAATGGTATATTTGTAGGAAGGGGTTTCACGTGTGACGGCCTCTTCAAAATGAATGTTATGTCTGTAATCCATTCATCTAATGAAATAAATCCTTCTACCTACTTACTTGAGTCCTCTAATTTATGGCATCATATATTAGGACACGTTAACTACATATCCATTCAAAAGTTAGTAAAGTTGAAATTGTTGTCTTCCTTCGACATAAACCCTCAACATAAATGTGAGGTATGCGTAGAAGAAAAATTAATCAAATCATCTTTCCATGTTGTCGAAAGAAACACCGCTCCTCTAGAACTTATTCACATCGACATATGTGATTTAAAGTTTGTACAAACTAGGGGGAACAAATACCTTGTGACTTTCATTAATGATAGTACAAGGTACTGTTATGTTTACTTGTTGAAAAGTAAAAATGAAGCGTTTGAAGCATTTAAACATTACAAAGCAGAAGTTGAAAATCAACTAAACCTATGGATTAAGGCAATTTGTAGTGATAGAGGGGAAGAATACGTAGCACCGTTTGAAGAATATTGTGCTCAATTCGACATTGTTCATCAAACGAGCGCTCCTTACTCGCCTCAGTCTAACGGTATTGCCGAGCGCAAAAACTGTACGTTAAAGGAAATGATGAATGTTTTACTTATCAATTCTGGTTTAGCCCAAAATATGTGGGGCGAAGCGATTCTTATCTCTAATACAATTCTCAATAGGGTTCCGCATAAGAGCAAGGATAAAACTCCATATGAATCATGGAAAGGAAAGAAACTCACTTACAAATATTTGAAAGTGTGGGCCTGTTTGACAAAGGTCGAAGTACCTAAACCAAAACAGGTCAAATTGGACCTAAGACTGTAGATTGCATATTCATCGGATATGCATTAACAGTAGTGCTTATCACTTCTTAGTGTATAAGTCGGTTATACCTGATATCCACGAGGGTACGATAATGAAATCAAGAAATGTTGAATTATTTGAACATATCTTTCCTAGAAAGGAAAAAGAAATAATTTCACGCAAACGAAGTTATGAACAAAATCAACAAGACCCTGGAGTTTCTGATTATCCAGAACTAGACGTTCCAGATCTATAGGACTCAAAAGTTACTGACTATCCGGAACTTAATATTCCAGACCTACAGAACTTAGGGGTTCCAGAGGTTGAACCAAGATGGAGCAAAAGGGCCAAAAAGGACAAAACCTTTGGTCCAGATTTTCTAACATATATGGTTGAAAATGAACCGAGGACAATTAAGAAAGCATTGTCAACTCCAGAAGCACCGCTTTGGAAAGAAGCTATAGAAAGTGAAATAGATTTCATCATGTAAAACCATACTTGGGAAATGTTTGACCTTCCTCCGGGAAGCAAACCTTTAGGTTGCAAGTAGACACTCAAAAGAAAGTACAAAGCAGATGAAACTATTGATAAATATAAGGTCAGATTAGTAGTCAAAGGCTACAGACAAAAGGAAGGCCTCGATTACTTCGACACATACTTCCTTGTGTCTAGATTAACGCCCATAAGGGTATTCATAGCCATTGCAGCTTTGCGTGACCTTGAAATATATCAAATAGATGTTAAGACAGCCTTCCTAAACAGAGAGTTGGAAGAGGAAATATACATGGAACAATCCGAGGGGTATGTGGTTCCAGGACAAGAAAAGAAAGTATGTCGACTTGTTAAGTCTCTGTACGGACTCAAACAAGCCCCGAAACAATGACATAAAAAGTTTGATAATACTTTATTATCAAAAGGTTTCTCCATAAATGAATGTGATAAATGTATCTTTATCAAAGGGAACTCTGACTCATTTGTCATGATGTCTTTACGTAGATGACATGCTTATCACAGAAAGTAGTCTAAACTTGATCATGGAAACCAAGAATATGTTGAAACAATGTTTCGACATGAAGGATATGGGTATTACAGATGTAATCTTAGGAATTAAGACTTCTAAGACATCTGACAGACTGGTCTTATCTCAATCTCATTATATTGAAGATGTTTTGAGGAAATTTGATGTATTTGACAATCCCCCTATGAAGTTACCAATGGATATGAATCATAGAATTGATAAGAATCGTGGTGCACCCGTATCCTAAGAGCGATATGCGTAGGTCATTGGTAGCTTAATGTACATTACAAACTGCACCCGATCCGATATCGCTTATCCAGTCAATAAGTTGGCTAGGTTTACTCGTAATCCTGGAAATGATCACTGGAAGGCGTTAAATCGGATACTACGATATCTGAAATATTCGCTGACTTACAGATTACATTATTCTAGATATCCAATGCAGTGATGCAAACTAAATGAGTAGATGGGCAACTAAACTAGAAGGATCCACGATGGAATCGGAGTTTATTGCTTTGGATAAAGAAGGAGAAGAAGCAGAATGGCTTCATGACTTCTTAGAGGATATCCCTTGTTGGGATAAACCCGTACCTTCGGTGATGATTCACTGTGACAGCCAATCGGCTTTAGGAAGGGCACGGAACAGTATGTACAACAGCAAATCTAGACATATTCGTCGGAGACATAAGACCGTTATGCAGTTGATCACTACGGGTGTCATTTCCATTGATTACGTCCAATCAAAGGATAATACATCGGATCCATTAACTAAAGGCCTACCCAAAGATCAAATATTTTGCATGTCTAGAAGAATGGGCTTAAAACCCAAACAATAAGAATCTTTATGTAGTAATCCAACCTTACTGACTGGAGATCCCAAGAATTTGGTTCAATGGGACAACTAAACTGTAGAGGTTCAGTTTTAGCGCTTCACTTGAAGTAAGAGCACTTCGGATTATTATTCTTTAAAGAAATATAATTCCAAAGTTGTTCTCACGATAGACATTAAGTGCTACTTGCATAATGGGTAAAGGATAAGTTTCTAAAATCTTTTAATGACTCCTAACACTTGCGAGTGGGGTATAGCAGGATACCTTATAGAAGATCACATATTTAAGTTGCCGCTTCAAATGTACACACTTAAGAATCCAAGAGGTGTCCATGGCCACAACAGACAAAACTATAAGAAGAAATGAATAAGGGGAGTTATTGTGTTGATATCATTGTCTTGGTTTACACTAAACACTGACGGTTTAAAATATCACATTCACCGCGCAGTGAGTAAATCCGATGGGAGTCGACTAAGGAAGGTTCAAAGCCGAAAGCTACCTTTCCTGATGCAATATCTTTCCGCTGAAAGATTGTTGAACTTTGGCACCCTGTGTGCACCAATTCTCTTTCAAGAGAGGATTGTTGGAAATTTAACTATGTGGGATTGAGTTTTTTCCATCTTTAATGACTTAATCACGTAGGCCCCGCATGTCGGAAACATCGTTTCTTCGCACATGCCTAATCTACTAAATAAGTAGATGATATTAGTGTCAAGTATCGTCAAATTTTGTTAAGAAATGAAAGAGATATTGGTACACAAAGTAAGGTGTTTTGAGACATGAATAGATGGATTGTTTGGCCAAATAACCAATCTCCCACATAGGTAGAAGATGGAAGGATTGAGCACTATATAAGTTCTATTTTTTAGTAAGAGTTTGGGACCCCAAGGGTGACCCAAGTTTTAAGAAGGGGGAGGACCTAGGTGAGCTTGGGTTCGGGGCTAATCCCCACGCGCGTCGTTGCCGCCGCCATCGCCCGCCCTGACTCAGGTCACGCGTCACGTGCTGTGGGTTGTGGGCTCTCTTCCGAAATTTTCTTTTTGGTCCCTGAAGTGTTTCTTATTTACACTTTGGTCCCTGAAGATTTCGGAAATGTTGCAACGGTTCAGAAAATTTTTAAAACGTTGCAACAGCCCTCCTCCTCAACTATAAATTGAACAGTAATGTTCAATTTAAAAACAACGGAAAAAAGCTCTTTTGTTCTAAATACAGAAACACAGTCTGTTCTGTTCGAAATACAGAAACACATAAATCCTCTCATCTTCAGCAGTTTGTTCTATATTTATTTCTTCACTAGAATCAACTTTACTTGCTTTGTATTATTGATTGTTGTTGTTTTATCTTGGTAAACTATTATCCATTACTGTAAAAGCATTTATAAGGGACAATTTTGTCTTAAAGACAGAGAGTCATCTCTAGACTCAGCCTTGTTCTGTTTCACCTTTTTGACACCATTTTTACCCAACAGATTATTCATGGAGAACCTACAATTACATTCACGTTGAAAGAGATAAATCAGTATGCTATGGAAGAGGGACTACACCAAGCATTGATGCTAAAGTTTTCGCTGGATTCAATTGATATGCAAGAAATGAGAAAGTTACTTCCTATACAACTGGGAACTCAAGATCGATGCCTTATCGGATGGCTCGCGCGATCAACATATCTAGGTTAGATTTGATAGGTATGATGATGACGTATTAGCTGCATCTAAATAGGTTAACCACCAATTATACAGGGGTATACAACACCAATTTAGAGTGTTTCCATGGACTATTGGTTTCAATCCTAAAGAAGAGATGTCCAAAGCTTTTGTTTGGATTTCTCTTCCTAATTTGCATCTGGAGTTATTCACAAAATAATCATTACTCTCAATTGCCTCGAAAGCAGGAAAACCCATTGCTATTGATAAAGACACCCAAGAGAAGTCAAGACCTAGCACAACTAGAGTTAAAGTCGAACTTGATTTATTGGCGAACTTTCCGCTGCGAATGCGCCTTCAATATATCGACGAGAAATTTAGAAACATTGTGGAGTACTTTCAGAAGTTCGTGTATGATAATCTACCGTCTTATTGCATATAATTTGTAAGCACCAAGGTCATGAAGAAAGTGAATGTCGACTATTATTGGTAAAGAATGCAGCAAAAAAAATAAGAAGACGCAACGAAAAAGGGCACTGTTATAAAAAAATATCAAGGTGATGCGAGGGAGTTGCTAGATGCGAAGCGAGCTGTAATTAAATCCATTGTGACTTAGAAGAGTGATGATAAAAATCAGGTTATTGAGTCACGTGATTTGGCCGTCCAATCTGATGAAAATTTTGGTCAGCATATGATTAAAGGCAAAGTTATTGAAGAGGAATCTCTTCAGGGAATGAAGCATTCGCCTTAGTTCCTCAACCCAATGCAACTCAAACTTTTGAGAATATGAATCCAATTCTTGTGGCTGGGAAGAGTGGTGATGTTATAGGGGTTCAAAAAAGTTCGCAAGATATGGAATTAGATCAAGCAGCCACTATGGTGATCAACAAGTGTTGGTTTTAGTTGATCGTGTTGAAAAAGCTAGACAAATTCGTGATAAACAGGGGCGTGAAACAGTTGCTGCTACTGCTACTGCTCTTGATCAAACTTTGTTTGTGTCGTTGGAACTCTAAAATTCAGGGCGGAAAATAAGTGGAACTGAAGTTGCGAAGTCAAGCAAAGGTGTGGCTATTAATATTGCTGCTACTGATGATTCTGGGCAGCAATTAAGTGCTAGTAACATAGATAAGATAGGGGCAACACCAAGAGTTGTGGTTGATGCGTCGCTAGCTGATTCGGGGCAGAAACTAATCGCTATAGGTGATGTTGAAGCTACTGAAAGTTCTGCGCAGCATATTGCCAATTTTGCTGGACTGGGCAGCGATGAACAAGGGCGGCTAACAACTGAGAATTCCACTGATTTGCAAGCTGTAATTTCTAGTGGTATCAAGAAGAAGTTTGCTACATATGGGGATGAAATAATTGAACAATGTGATTCTTTACAGGTAAAAAAAATGGGTGCGCGACATAAGAACATGGAAATTGTTGCAGCTTCAAAACTTGTTGACTTCCAAGCTGAAACTTTCAGCGATGAAGAAGATAATACATCTTAAAATTGGACCAAGATTGCACACAAAATATCTTATGGTGCTCTATTGTACTTTATAAAGCAGTACGGGAAGTAAATAACTATTACAAGTGTTCGAAATGATAAATAAATGGTCAATCTTCAAAACTGCCGCAAGCTTGTTGTGTCTTGAAAGTTTATAACCTTGCAAGGCCAATGTTGAAAACTGTCGCAAGCTTGTTGTGTCTTGAATCTTGATATCCTGAAATCAAGAAACAACTAAATCTGGATGGTTACAACGTTGTGTGTTGAGTCGAGGGATTTCCCTCTGTCCTTAAGACAAGATTGCCCCGTATATATGCTTTTACGTTAGCGGGCAATAGTCTCTCAATATAAAATAACACTTTAATCTTAACGCTATAGGTTGAGTCTGCCGAATAAAACAAATATGAATCGACTTGCTGAAGATATGGAAAAGGAAGGAATTGTTTCTATCTTCTCTTCTGTTTTGTCTATGTGTATATAGTGTGTCTCTGTTATGTACATCTTGTGTATATGTGTGTGTTTGCTCACTGATTTTTGTCACAGTTTAGCTCATTATTTTGTGCTAACTTTCAGTGTCTGTTTATGCTATTTTCTGTCACTGTATGCATCTGTTATTCAGTCACGAATTGAGCCAAAGGAGGCATCAATATATAGCATTGAGGAGGGGTTGTTCAACTGCCAAAAACATGGCTGTTAATGGCCATTATGAGGGTTGTAAATGGCAGGTTTAATGCCATTAGTGTGGCTGTTCATGGCCTTGAAGGAGGGATGTTAATGGAGTAGTTAACAGGCAAGTAATGGCTGGTTAATGCTCCAAAAATAGTCCAAACGGTAGGCAGAAAGTTTCTGCCTTCCGTCACTCCCAAAATCAACTTTCTAGAAACTCTAGAGACCAAACTGTAAATATTAAGCAATTTGGGGTCCACAGCCCACAGCCCACGACCCGTGACCCATGACCGTGACCGGACCGGACCGGACGGGCGGGCGGCGGCGGCGCGCGCGTGGGCTTAGCCTTGAACGTAAGCACATCTAGGTCCTCCCTCCTTTAAACACATGGGATACCCCTTGGGGTCCCAAACCCTTTACCACATTAGAGAGTTATATAGAAAGCAATTCTTCTTATTCCCACCGATGTGGTAGATTTGTCCCACACCATATTTCCATGCCTCAAACACCTTACTTCGTGGACCAATATCTCTTTCATTTCACAACGAAATTTGACGATTCTTGGCCCTACGGTCATCTACTCACTTCGTAGATCATGCATGTGCGAAGAGACAAAGCCTCCAACATGCGGAACACTAGTGTTTAATTTATTAAATATGGGTGGACGCACCTCCCCGTCAAAGGCAAATTTCCAACAATATCAGTTTGAAGTCGTATTGGTTCCTCGACTAGTCGAAGTAATTCAAGTCCGGAAAAGGGTGCGACTAGGAATGTTCAATTGTGCGTCAATCCTAATTTAATTTTACCAACTCAAAATGTTTTGAACCAATGTCCGCTACTGAAAATATTCAACTGGAGCATTGTATGGAGAAAAATATTAATAACCAAGGGATTGAGTTCTTGAATTCTACGGAAAAACAAGGGGAAACGAGTGCTTCTAGTTGGGCAGATTTAGTTGAGGAAGATGAGCATATTGCTTCACCTCCTAGGAGTAAGTTAAGTCCTCAAGCACCTGCATTTGTGCCTTCAAGTAAGGCAAATTTATTTATGGCAGTGATAGAGGATTGGAGTATTGTCAAAGAGCCATGAGACAGGAACTGTAGTTTCAGTACTTAGTCCAACTACAGCTTATGATATTGACTTGGGCGATGACATGTTCGATAGGGATGATGAGGATGATATGCTGGAGATATGCTTTGATACGGCGGCCAATGATGGGGATCTCTCACCTAGGAAACAAAGAAGTGGAAGCAAAGCCTACTTTTTTCTTCGTTCTTGTCTTGCAACTACTCTGCTTCTTAGTGGCATGCATTACCACGAACAAAAGCACGGATCAATCTGCTCTTCTTGCCTTCAAAGTCAAAGTTCTCTAAACTCTTCTCATACCTTAACCCAAAATTGGTCTTCTCAAGCTTCAGTTTGTGATTGGGTTGGACTTGCGCCTCTCGCCACCGTAGGGTGAGAGCATTAAATGTATCCAACATGAATATTCATGGGACCATTCCACCATAGTTGGGAAACCTCTCTTTTCTAGTTTCTCTCGATCTGAGCAAAAATAATTTACATGGAGACCTCCCTCAAGATTTGTCTTGTTTACGTCGATTGAAGGTGATGAATCTCGGGTACAATAATTTCAATGAAGGAATTCTAATGTGGTTCAGTTTCTGCTCTGAGCTTCAAATGTTAATTCTTGATAACAATTATTTCACTAGTATCCCTCCTGCTTCTATTTCTGACTTGTCCAAGTTAGAAACTCTCAATGTTACAAACAATCAACTTCAAGGCAGTATTTCCAAAGATATTGGCTACCTTCAGAGTCTAAAGGAGTTGTTTTTAGTCATTAACCACCTTACTTATTCAATTCCATTCTCCATTTTCAACAGTTCCTTGTTGGAAATTTTAGCTCACACAAATCAACGTTTGTTTATAAAATTTACACAATTTCAACTTCAGGCATCCCACCTTTGGAAGAGTGGTTTTATTCTGTCAATACAGCTTATCGAGTTATCAAGTTGAACTGCCTTCTGTAAGGAGCTTGAATCGTTCGTTTACGTCTTATTACCGTAGAGGAAAATTTGCCGGTGAATGCGATGCGGGCCACTGCTCTCCCTTTCACTCGAAACAAGAGTTATGTGCCAAGCATAAAGATTGAATCAATAGGACCATATTATAATCCTAGAAATGACATAACTCTCTTTCTAAATGAATTGGGATTCCAAATCATGATTTCAAATTTATTTAAATGTAAAACTTAACCTATAAGTTTATATTTTGTAAAAAATGATCTATAAGTTAGTAAGTAGATTTACTAATCATTTATATCAAATATTAAAAAGACCTACAAGTTGATAATATATTTATAATAAAATTAACTCTTACCAACCATTTATCAATTAAATTACTTCTACAAGTCATGTTCAATTTTTCTTTTTATTCAACAAAGTTCGATCAATAGAGGTTGTATTTTTTAGAAATATTTTCTAGTAGCGTATTAACTTTGTTATAAACTATGATTTGTTCATTTGGTAAGATTGTATAAGAATTAAGAAAGTTTTTTTTAGTTTTCACAGCTTGTGAGATTTTTATATTTATAATTAAAAAAATACAATTTAAAAAATCTAAATTGCATGTCTAAATAAAACTTTAATTTTAAATTATTTTAATTTTAAATCACTAATTTTATATCATAATTTCAAATCATGTCAAAACAAGACCTAAATGAATGATCAGGGAGTCTTCCGGTAGATATATGCTGTCGTCTTCAAAGAATCAAGAGCATTCAATAATTTCCAACCATTTGATTGGTTACATTCCAGCTGGTTTGACTGCACGGAATTTTATGACTTGTCACTGTCATACAATAACTTCAATGGGATCATTTCACTAGAAATTGTGAACTTGGAGGGCTTCATCGCTTAAACCTGGGGAAACAACTTTCAATTTAATCAGTTTTACTTGTCCACTATAATAAAAATAAAATTTTATATTTATTTATTCATTTTAATATATCAAGAAAAAAAAACTTTTTTTTTTGTTTTACCCTTATATTAATCACTCATTTCCAAATCATTTCTCTTGAGACTACATATCAATTAATATGGATTTTATAGTGAAATAAATAATTTATTTATTAATTTTTAAGGGGCGTGCAAAATCAAAAGTGAACAAGTAAAAGTAAAGAGGGAGTAGATACTTTAGAGTTTATCAATTTGAATAACATTGTACTCCCCCGTCCCAAAAAACAATTGTCTTAATTTTCTTATTAGTTTGTCTCAAAAAGATCGACACATTTTTATATATAAAAAAAGGGCAACCTGGTGCACTAAACTCCCACTATGCGCGGGGTCCGGGGAAGGGCCGGACCACAAGAGTCTATTGTACGCAGCCTTACCTCACATTTCTGCAAGAGGCTATTTCCACGGCTTGAACCGCCAATTCATTTGGGACCCTGCAGATCCACTCTTTTTACTATTTAAAGATCAGCCCCCTAGCTCTTTGTTTTCACGTCGAGAATTATTTGCAGATGAAGAGATGTCAATGGAGCTTCTTTCATCGACACATTTTATATTTAGAAATAATTTAACTTCATGAGATAATTTACAGCCACACAAATATCTAAGGCTTATTTTGGATCATACATTTCAAAAGTCTTTATTTATTTATTAAACTTCATGTGAAATCAAACTAGGACAATCTTTTTTAGACGGAGAGAGTAGTATTTTACTAAAAGAAGTTGTGTCGCTCCGCACTCGTAAAAATAGACCTGGCTCTACTCTATTTTCCCCCTCTATTTCAATATTTGTGGCTTGATTTTCTTTTTTATTTGTTCAAAAAAATATTTGGTACTTTTTATATTCAGTAATCTTCTATTCCAAAATCATGCATGGCGTGTTTAAGTATACAAGGTTCAAATAAATATTTCATTACATTATGCAACTCTAGTTTAAGACTATAAGATTGAAAAATCATCAAATTCTTAAACTCAATGTCTAGTCAAATTAAGATACATAAAATGAAAAGGAGAGAGTACTTTTTAAGCCCTAATTTGTTTACCTCCCACCCATTTTTATGTGTCATTGGTTGACATGAAATTTAAGAAATAAAGTATTCTCTTTGTTCTAATTTGTTCGACACTTTTCGCCTTTTTAGAGTTAAATTTTTTAACTTTGACCGTGTGTATGAATATAAAAAACTTTACATATCTGGAAACTACGTAAATAGTACTATAAGTCACCATAGTTAATAGTTTAAAATATTTAAAAGACATGAAAAAATTACGATCAAATATCAACTCGTTTGAATCTCGAAAAGTGAAAAGTGTCGGTAAATTGGGACGAAGGAAGTAAGAGCTTTTACTTGTGCTCTAAAATAAGTCATAAATATTTGTGTGTAAATTATCTCACTAAAAAAAATAAGAATTTTAAAGTCAAGTAGTTTCTCCATACAAAAAAATGTTATTATTTTTTTTTGCGACAGACTAAATAGTGAAATGTGCTACATAAATTGGGATAGAGAGTACATATTATATACTTCATAGGCAATTGAACGTAGATGATGTTTGGTTGGATGACTTTAACCTTGAAAAGTAACTTGAGAAGATTTGGCAATGAGGCCACTTCAAGTTTCTAATTTAGTAGAAGGCCACTTAATTTTTTTTTCATTTATTTTTTGTGGATTAGCATTTAGATAAGGAAACATGGGGTACATTTCATAATTTTTAAAATATTTAATTTTTTAATTTTTTAATTTATATACTTAAGTCTCTTTAGCTTATATTAAAATATACAAAGTCCCTTTCTTTCTTCGCTCCTTATCACTTTCTGAAATTTGAATTCTCTCAAGCTTCCAACCTACTCTTCCTCTCCACCAAGCTTCGATATTTTGCAGTCATCGTCCCCATGTATTTTCCTTAATTTGGCAACTCTTTCAGAGTATTTTGAGCTCTATATTTCCCTGAAAAGTTTTACTTTTTTTTGATTTATGGTGTTCATAAAGTTCTGATTTTTATTCAAATTTTTGGAAGTTTAGTCTATATTTTTATTTGTTTCGGTCTTTCTTTTTCTGTTTTTGCTTATGTGTTATTTATACTTAGTTTGCTTGTTTCAATCTTCCTTTTTCTATTTTTGCTTTTGCAAATGGATTATGGTCTATACTAGACTTTTGGTCAATTATTCTTATTATTATATCGTGTTGATCAACGTCACTCTGTTGTTTGTATATAGATCATAAAGAATGCCTAAATGTAGAAGAAGAGGAGGACAAATAGTCCCCCGTTCTGTTGATATGGTTCAAACCCATTGTAATGCGAATGTTAAATATAAAAATAAAAAGAAATGGTGAAGAAGTTGTTAGACGAGAAGGAAAAAAAAGAACTGTAGAAACTGATAGTGAGGCCTACTCAGACCTCATGGACGAACATAGTGTAGATGAAGATCAAGATGATCGAGGTGATAGTTATGTTTCTGAGGATGATTCAAAGTAGTCCGATTCTAATGAAGATATTGATCCCCTGTTCTAACGAGAAGGATTCAAGCTCAATCATGATACAATCTCTACCACCGCCTTCAACGTCTTTCACCCGACGTACTCCTCTTGAGAAATGATATGGAGCGTCTTTTCATGGGGCTTAGAGATGACATACATTGGTTGAAAATGCATATTCTCTGTGTGTAATCTTTGAAAGGCTTGGGAAAGAGCTTGATGATCTGACCATCATCTTCCTACCCCCTAATAGACTATTATTTTTATGTAATTTTTTTGTAAAACTTTTATTTATGAAAAGAGAATGAAGGAGGTTGATCAAGAAAGATAATGTAGGAATTTGAGCAAGAAAAGAGACAATGGAGGAAATAAATCAAAAATAAACCACCTCACTCTATAATAACACAATTTTAGAATATTTTGATCAATGATAAACTAGAGAAATAAAGGCCGCTGTTGGAATGTGAAGCATGCTGAATTTGCACTAAGCCAACAGAAAAAAATTAAAAAGAAAAAAAAAATCAAACCCAAACCCCAAACCCAAAATTGCAGAAATATAAGGGATTATGGATAGGTATACCATAAACCGGTTGTCGTCAATAGCTAACAGTTATCATTTAGGCTCGACTTCACGCATGGTCAATCATTATCCACATGTTATATATAGATCAAGGACAATATTTGTCTAAAAATACATAAGTAAATAAAATAAAATAAATAAAAGGATATGCCACTATTTAAACATTATAATAACACTTTAATACATCATATGAGCGTCCTCATCAATTGAACACGTGATCAAAAGAGCTTTAGAACAAGTAATGATACTTAAAAGGCCAATATTTGTCTTAAAATGCTATAAATAATTTTTTTAAAAATAAAAAGACTTGATACTATTTAAATATTATAATAACACTTTAAGACATTATATGAGAGTCCTCATCCATTAAACACATAATCAAAAGAGTTTTAGGACAAGTAATGATACTTAAAAGGCGTATATATTTATCTAAAAAGTCATAAATAAATAAAAAATAAAAAATAAAAAATATTGATACTATTTAAACATTATAATAACACTTTAATACATCATATGAGAGTCTCCATCCATTAGACACATGTTCCAAAGAGTTTAATTACAATTAATGGTTGTCCTTAGAAAAAGATTGTGTTTTGAGAACAATAACTTGTTGTCAGACTAATTGGATACTAGTGTCATGGTTACCATTACTTGTACTAAAACTCTTTTGATAATGTGTTAAATGGATGGGGACTATCATATGATGTATTAAAGTATTATTATAATGTTTAAATAGTATCAAGTTTTTTTTTATTTGTTTATGACCTTTGTGGACAAATATACGCCTTTTAAGTATCATTACTTGTCCTAAAACTCTCTTGATCATGTGTTAAATGGATGAGGACTATAATATAATTTATTAAAGTATTATTATAATATTTAAATAGTATCAAGTCTTTTTATTTATTTTATTTATTTATAGCTTTTTAGACAAATATTGTACTTTTAAGTATCATTACTTGTTGTAAAACTCTTTTGATCATGTGTTCAATTGACGGGGACTCTAATATTATGTATTAAAGCTTTATTATAATATTTAAATAGTATCAAATCTTTTTATTTATTTATGGTCTTTTTAGATAAATATTGGCCTTTTAAGTACTGTTACTTGTCCTTAAACTCTTTTAGTCATGTGTTCAATAGACGGAGACTCTCATATGATGTATTAAAGTGTTATTATAATATTTAAATAGTATCAAATATTTTTATTTATTTTATTTTATATATTTATGGTCTTTTTAGATAAATATTGGCCTTTTAAGTATCATTACTTGTCCTAAAATTCTTTTGATCACGTGTTCAATGGATGTGGACTCTCATATAATGTATTAAAGTGTTATTATAATGTTTAAATAGTATCAAGTCTTTTATTTGTTTTATTTTATTTATTTATGACTTCTTTAGACAAATATTGACCTTTTAAGTACCATTACTTATCCTAAAACTCTTTTGATCATGTGTACAATGGATGAGAATTCTCATATGATGTATTAAAGTATTATTATAATGTTTCAATAGTGGCATCTCCTATTATTTATTTTATTTTATTTATTTATAACTTTTTAGATAAATATTGTCCTTGACTACATATAACATGTGAAAAATTATTGACCATGACAGCCCAGGCACAACGACGCAATTATCAGGGGCGCGCTCTACCACTGAGCTAATAGCCCTGAAGTCGAGCCTAAATGATAAATGTTAGCTATTGACGATGATTGGTTTATGGTATACCTATCTATTGTCCCTTAGATTTGTGCAATTTGGGGTTCATGGTTTGGGGTTTGGGATTGTGGATTGTGACAGGATAATCTATCACCTTGTTCATAGAAATCCAATTCCAACATTTTGAGGTCTCCTCCCATTCACCCATGTAATCACTACCTACTATAATATATTATGCAATCGACGTCATAATAAATCTATAATAGACTATGACTGCAATCGATGCCATATTAAGTTGTTCGGGACTAATTTTCTGATGAAAATTGAAATTTTTGCTGAAAACGAAATCGGAAAAGTGGAGAAAACGAGAGCTTTTGGAGGAAGATATTTAATCTTTTATTTATTTTTGGGGTAATTAAAATGAAGGAAAATATTTAGTTTTTTATTTCTTTTGGGGTAATTAAAATGTTGGGGGTTGAGGATCAAAATGTATTTTTCAAAACTTTGAGGCAAGGATTGACAATAAAAAATTCTGACATGCTGACGTAATAAATTGTGGTCTTTCTTCAAATTTTCGGAGACTTGTGGTCTTTTACCAATGAAAGTGTTGACACTAGCCTTCCAGTAAAAAGCCCCAAGTAACTTCGATATATTATTTTAAGGTCTTGAAAAAGAATAAAATATTTTCAAAATAACCACTATGTGGATCATACATTTTATAATAACTTTTTAAGATTTTAAGAATTAAAACCGAGTTTATCCTTGAATATCTGCTCTCTTTGGGTTTGTTTCCAAGATTAAATCTTGAACGCATGTAAAAATACCTATCATTTTATTTTCACTTTATAAACCCTTACCCAGCTATTTCTCCTTTTTTTTATAACCACATAGTTCTGATACTGAACTTTAGCTGTGTTCATGTGGTATTTTATTTTCAGAAACAATAATAACAATAATGCAACACATGCAAAAAAAATCGTATTATATATGCATGCATGAGAGAAGAACGTTGTATATGCACATAAAAAAAACTACACAGTACACTCTATAAAAAGTGTAAGTCAGTTAAATCTAAAGTAGCGAAGGGAATACAAAGTTTATCCGGGCTCTTGGCCAAAAGGCCACTTTGAAGACTTATATTGGTGAAAATGGCACAAGTCTTAAAGTAATGATAAAACAACAATCTATTATGATGTCAGCAATGTCAATCTTTGTTGCGTCCAAACCTAACCCTCAAAGTCTTGAAAAATACATTTTAGTCCCTGATCTCAACATTTTAATTACCAGGAAAAGAATTAAAAAACTAAAATGTTTCCTTCCACAATCCCTCCAAATGCTCCAATTTTTTTATTTTTCATATCCCCTTTCCGGCGACTAATCCGGCTATTTATCGAAAAATCAGTCCCCAACGACGGAAAGCTTCCTATTTTCACCATTGTAGCTAAAAGCTCGTTGAAATCGTTGGAAAAGTGCTTTCTCCATTGTTTCAAAAGCTCAGTTTTCTGATGAAAATTGCGGTGTCGGTCCGACATTGGAGTTCGTACAAATTCTCTTGTGGAGTCAATTCTCCATTCAAATACCTCATTTGTAACTGGTAAGTGCTTTATCCCTGATCGTTTTGGTTCTGAATCTGATACTGTTCGTCGGCTAGTCATCGTCGAATCATAGACTATAGACATAGTCTATTATGATGTCGATTGCCGATTATATTATAGTTGGTGGTGATTACATGGGAAAATTATCTAAGTGAAAATAGCTTTATTATTATTCAATGAGCATCTTGTATTTCATAAAAAATGGGGGCAATATAATCCTTACGTATGGCGAATGGATGGAGACCCCAAAATCTTGGAATTGGATTTCTGCGAGCAAGGTGACAGTGTGGATTGTCGTGCGTCGCAATGGTAGATATAACGACTTGGTTACGAGCGTAATAAAAAACAAGGAGTTAAGTTGTGAGCCCAGAGACTTGCGCATTAGTTATATTATTAATACCCGACCCAATAGGGGAAAACACATCTTTCTTTCATAACGAATGATAGGCAGGTGGGATTGTACATGCTTGATGTTGTTGTTGATGGTTCTAGGCCTGTTTTAAGAGTAAATGTTGTTGAGAGCTCTCAAGAAGATTCTACTTCAGCAACACCACCCCCATCCCCACCACAACAGCCAGCCGATGACAATTCAATACAACTTGAGGGCATATGTGATCATTTAATGGATACATATGATCATGATAGTGAGGACGGAGAGTGTAATGGAGGTGATGGGCAGCCAAGTGGTACACAAAGCAGCCACAACTTCATTGATGGAACTGATTTTTTCGTGGGAAACATTCGACAACAAGGAGTATTATTTAAAGATTTTATTGAAGAAAGTTTCGGTAAAGGCCCTGTTCTGTTTTAAATCGAACAAGTGTAATAACAAATATTATTAGGTGGAATGCAAATCTCCTAATTGTGGATGGATGTTGCATGCCAGGAGGTACGAGAACTCAAATAGGTTTTGCATTTACAAGTATGTTGGTGAACACACTTGCGGGATTGAAAATATTACGAGCACTCATAAGAGTATCTCGTCAGTTGTCATTCCATCAGTCTTGATGAATGACTATATTGACAACAAAGGTCTGACGACAATGGAAATACAAAGTATTGTTTTCATGGAGTTTCGTTGTAAATCAAGCTACTGGATGTGTTAGAAGGCAGGTGTAATGGCTAAGAACATGATTAGGGGGACACTGGAGCACGAGTATGGCATCTTATCATCTTATTCTTTCATGGTTCAAAATTTAAATCCGAGTTCTAGGATTTGCCTTAGCCTTGATGATGAGAACATATTTAAATATTACTTCATAGCTTTCAGAGCTTGCATTCGAGTATATACCTACATGCGAAGGGTTATTGTCGTTGACTGCACACATTTATACTGCAAGTACGAGAGTGTGTTGTTGTCTGCCGTCACACAT
This sequence comes from Anisodus acutangulus, assembly GCA_029783415.1. NCBI lineage: Eukaryota > Viridiplantae > Streptophyta > Magnoliopsida > Solanales > Solanaceae > Anisodus > Anisodus acutangulus. The sequence continues at coordinate 19,985,249 of CM056505.1, forward strand.
GATATTGAGAACCATATCTATCCAATTGCATTTTTCGTTGTGGAGAAGAAGTGTGATGAATCTTGGACTTACTTCTTCGATCACCTGAAGTATATAATCGTCGATGAACCTGACTTGTGCATCATCTCTGATAGGCACAAAAGCATAACCAACAATGTTTCAAGGATTTTCACGCATGCCCATCATGGACCTGCATGAGCATATTGTTGAAAACCTTTGAAAGAATTACCAATGTGGAGACGCTCTTCATTGTTATTATAATGCAGCAAAGGCATATGGTTACCAGGAGTTCAGCGAGCATTTTCAAAAATTAAGAGATAATTGCCCTGAAGCAGCTAATTGCCTTAGGTTTATTGAGCCACACAATGACACAACAACAAATCTGCCAAAGAAATCTCAAATGGGTCCAGGACCTAGAAGTAGCCCAGGAGGATCTACGACACCAACATTTAAAAGTGTAGCCAAATTTGAAATACTGAATAGACTTAGAGAATCTGAAGAAGACAAGGATTTGCTTAAGTCATTGTTTAAAGAATATGAAGAACAGAGAGATCACTTGAAAGTTATGTTGAGAGAAACCAAAATAGAGAGGGGTGAACTAAAACAGAGGCTAATAACGGCTGAAGAAAAAAAGAATGGACTAAGGAGGCCGTTGTATGAATTATTAGTGGTGTTTGCTATTTGGAAAAGTGTAATAGAGCTTTAGTGTGATTGATTCTTTCGTTTAGTGTGAACAAATATGAACAATATAATATATATATATATATATATATATATATATATATATATATATATATATATATATATATATATATATGTGTGTGTGTGTGTGTGTGTGTGTGTATATATATATATATGTGTGTGTGTGTGTGTGTGTGTGTGTGTAAGTCCTCAAGCGTCTCTATTATGTTTGCATATAAACTTTCATTCCTAGTCGATAATAGTAAACACTAACTCACAGTCGATAATCAACTATGATTGTAGCTTATAGATAAAAGGTGTTTTAAAGCTTTAACCTTAATATATTTGAACACATCCAAAATATTTAAGCATATCCAAATTCAAAAGGCAACAAAGCACAATTAGATACAAAATAATTGACCTACAACTTGTAAAAACAGTCATATATGAAAACATTCAAAAAATGCCACAACTCAAAGGCAAAAACAATCAAAATTAATTATTTGTTAAACCAGTCATAATTAGAATAATTAGCAACTACAAATGATTGTTTGTCATCCACCACCACACATCCACAAAAGAAATTTACTTGTTTGTTAAAACCCAAATACCAAATTAATTGTCTAAATAAGCATTAATCTAGGTGATAACGCCCACGACAACCTTTTCACTGTCAACCTCAACTTCAGAAACAACCATGCCATTAACTTGAGCAGGGATATTTGTTGTCTTCTCATCATGAGCAGCTGGCATAATGACCTCTACTGCCTTCTCAAATTGAGCAGCTGGCACATGGACCTTTGCTACCTTCTCAACTTGAGCAATTGGCACAGTGACCTCTGGTGCCTTCTCAACTTCAGCAACTACCACAGGGATGACCTTCTCAAGTTCAACAATAGGGACATCAACGTTCTCAACCTCGGCAGCTGGTCTAGGGATATCAACCTTCTCAACCTCAACAATTGAACTACGAATGATGCCAAATTTTTGCACAGGTGTTTGCGCTACATTTTTTTAACATAATTAACAATAATACATATCACATACAACATAATTACAACAAAAATAAATTCAAATTGTTCACATTTCTCTTTGATCCTCTCATTTTCCTTCTTTTTTGCCTTCTCGCTCCTTCTCAATTTCCCCCCTCCACTTAAGAGACAAGAGTATTCAAACACTCATTCATCCTATCTACACGCTGCATCAATTTCTCCTGCTCCAACTGCACTGATTGGCCCCCACTTGGTTCGGTACAATCCCTAGATGTCCCAACACCAACATGTCCTCCATCATCATTTGTGTCTGAATTACCATCAATATCTTCAGAATGAGTAACCTTCACATCAAAATCCTCATCGGGATCCTTTCCAAACCTACTAGGAGCCTTCGAGGCATGCTTTGATGAAAGCAATTCAGTCATGTCTTTCAACACGCTTCAAGTTATCTATGATGGGATCATTCTCATCGTCATCAAATGGCAAGAAGTTTTTCATGTAATCCTGCTCCATCTGACGCATTGTAGGGATGATGTAAGAGTGCACAACCTACAAATAAACAAAACATTATCATTTAGCTTCTATGTTTGCAAACAAATTCATAATACACTCTAAATTTATACTTTTGAAACTCCCGCTCCAGCCCTAAATGGATCACTTTCACTAAATCGCTCTATTTTTATGGTGTGCCACCTACGGATCCTAGGAATAGACAAAGGAACCTCATCTGATTCTCCATCATTTCTTCTAAGTGAGGGAAAAACTTCATATGCCCATACCTGTAATCATACAAATCATCACTGGGTGTAAAAATAAATAACACACAGTCTATACTCCACTACACCAGTGGTTTATAGTATTTACCATGAAAGTCCATGGGAAGCCATAGAGAACATATGATGCAGTCTTCTTATCAGTGTGCAATTGTTGGAGCCTTGGAATGTCTACCTTGTTCCTCAAGTAGTCCAATGTGAGATCGAATGATTTCTTTCCCCAAGAATATCTCTAGAAAAGTTCCAAATTGTCCACCATTTTAATCAATCATGATCCACAACCTTGGCCACATCTTTGGCAAGCAAGATTGTGTGCAAAAATCATACAAGATAACATTTAAACTTTTCTTCTTTGTTTAGTCTGGCCCTTCTAATATCCGTCAATAGCTTATTTGTTGTCATCTTCCTGTTGCCGATAATCTTTTTGCAAAAAACCGCCCCTTTTCTTATTTCCCTCTCCTCTCTGGATTGGCTGGGATAGGATCCACAATCTAAATCAGTGATCAAAGCAGAACTCTTTCAAGCCAAAACACACAGGCTTGTTATTCACGAGGAACCACATCTCATGTTTTTTTCTCAACGACATGACGAAGAAGCAGATAATAGACCATCTGTCCATTGAATTTGATGAAGTGTTAAGAGACCTTTCTAAAGTGACCAAAATAGGAATGCTTGAACATTTTTCTGGTTTTTTGATCTTTCAACACTTATTTAAAATCATCTAACAAGGTCAGCCTGCTTCTAACAGAAAGTTTTGTTGGAAAAGCTTCATAATCATCCAGTCAATTAGTCAAACCATACTTCTCCACATTAATTGTCTTTGCACAATATTGCAAGGACAGAGGATCAACATCTTCATCGTCATCAGACTCATTTGATCCATCTTCAGAATCATAACTATCACCATCAACTCTATCTCTTTCACTACCAGTCACACTATAATCATCATTCTGATCCATGGGATCTGAGTAGGTCTCATTATCATATTCTACAGTTCTTCTTCTTTTTCCATCTCGTTGTACTTCTTCACCTATTCTTTTTTTTATCATTAGGATTGACACCAGAAGGAGTTTGAACCATTTCAGGATGGCTGACTATTTTTCCTCCTATTCATCTACTTCTAATCATTCTTTATGATCTACGTACAGATAATAGAGTGACGTTGGTCAACCACGATATAAAAATAACAAAAATAGACCAAAACTCTATTAATAGACCAGATGATGTATTTAAAATTGAATCATAAATAGTAAAAAGCAAGATCGAAATAACTAAAATAAGTAGAAATAAGACATATTTCGATAAAAAATAGGCTAAACTTCCAAAACTTTGAAAAAAAATCAGACCTTTATGAACACTAGATTTTATGAAGATGAAAAAATAAAATAACTTTCAAGGCAATATGAATCTCAAAATGCTCCGACGAAGTTGCAAGAAAAAAGAACTTACTTGGGGATGACGCCTGAACAGTATCCGAGCTTGGGAGAGGAGAAGAGTGCGCCGGAAGTTGAAGAGAGAGTTCAAATTGGAAAAGTGAAATCAATTGAAGAGGGAGAGTGAGCTTTTGTATATTTTAATACAACTCAAAGGGACTTAAGTGTAGAAGTTTAAAACTCCAAACTTTTAAAAATTGTGAACGTAACCTCGGGCCCACATATTCAAAATCCTAATCCAGAAAAATAAACTAAAAAGAAATTAAGTGGCATGTTGGCCAATTTAAATTTCAAAGTGGCCTTTTTGTCAATTCTTCTCAAGTTTATCAATATTCAAAAGCCTATTATGTTGGAAGACCAATCCAACGTTAGAGAAATCATATTAGTTTAGGATTTGATATTTGTTACTCACCCTTTCAATTTATGTGACACTATTTTATTTTAGTCAATCTAAAAATTTAATAATATATTTTGAAATTTACTAATGTGGGATTAAGTTTATCCCATTATTTATTACTCGAATAATTGAGGCCCCGCACATCGGAAATGTCGTTTTCACACACGTGCAATCTTAGTGCCAAATATCATAAATTTCGTTAATGAAAGAGATATTAGTACGTAAGTGAAATGTTTGAGACATAGAATGATGGATGGTTATTGGCTAAATAACAAGTGTTCCACGTTGGTATACGAAAGAAGGATTGTGCGAAGTGTAAGATGGTACGGGTCGAAAAAAGGGCTGCGGCGCCTCCCGGACTGGGCCGCGACTCCTGATTGGCAGTGAGCATCGTGAGTTTCTAGCTGAATTAGCGTCACGACGCTAATGTGGTAGAGCCGCAGCGCTTCATTGGCAGTGACTGCTCGACGGAATCCCAAAGGTTTGGCTGTTGAGGTGATTTCAATGGCATTGAATCCACCCAATAATGGGCATTACTTGGACCATTATGTTGCTGCATTACTTGGGGGTTAAATGCCATCCATTACATGGCAATTGAATGTCATTAGGGGGCATTTGAAAGGCCATCTTGCACACCTATAAATTGAGGCATTTGGCTCAATTCTATAGAGGGAAAAAAATGAACAGATGAATATACTTACAAGTTAACAACACCACAAAGAGATCAGTTTTTCTGATAAGCAATCATTCTCTTAGCAATCTTCATTATTCGTGTTCTTCGCTGAGATCATTTGTGTAGGCTTTGCACATTTGATAGTTTGTTGTTTGATCTTGGGAGACTATTTTCCACACTTCCATAAAGCCTATACACGGGGGCAATCTTGTCTTAAAGACAGAGAGCCATCTCTCGACTCAGACGGTGGTGTTGTGATTATCTAATTGGTTGCTAAGTGTTCCAGTAAACTAGAATCTCAAAGGACTCTAACAGTTCGAATTCTCAGCGGATCTACAAGCCACAAGTGTAGCAGTTCATGTTATTATATTTTTGAATACAAGATCCATATTTGAAGTTCCAATTCAAGATCAAGATATTGACAACTTGTTGTTGTAATCTTTGTTGTTTATCCTTTCGATCACTGTAATAGTATTTACTATTCATGTACGTGCTTTACATATCCAACAATTTCAAGACAAGATTGTATTAGCGTTCGAAAGATGTTGGTCGACAAGTGTGTGACCAAATCTGGCTATAGTTGTGGTTTTCTGGTTGAAGACAGTTCTGTTAACAGTGCAAACACTGTCTCTGACAACAACCGTGTTGTTGACGGTCAAGGAGTTGATTGTGTCGCCGCTCCCAAGAGTAGCGCAAATAAGCTCCCACGAGAGGTTGAGGATGTCAATTGGGACAAGAGGAGAAGGCTGAAAATGTTGTTCTATCTTGTAGTTGAGGGCCTATATCTGTCCCAGACAAAGGATCTGAATTATGGTAAGGGGGATGTGGACACTCAGTCTGACTGAAGTGGGCCAGTATCCAAAAGGTCTAAGTTATTTATCCTTCATTATCTATAATGTGTTTAAATAATATCTGATTAAGAGTGTGTAAAGCAAGACTGGGAATATGAAAGTGTTTTCATTAAAAACTTATATTCCCTACACTCTAAAATCAGATATTGAATCTCCTTCCTTCCTGGTTAAAGATTGGACTATTGTAAACAAAACTTAAAAGATCCGTTCTTTTGGGTGTAATTATTAAAAGGGTGTAAAGTATGTTCGCACATAGGAATGAGAGATATCCACTTACTGTGCGAAAACTGTTACCACTCTTAAGTAAGCGCTAAGGATTTTCCTGGGCACCAATCACAAGGGAAGAAGACTAAGAGATAATGGCTTATCTTAAGACGTTGAACATGTCACCTATCTGACAGAAGATCTTTCATTTGATAAGATGATATTTGACACTCAGTCGTACAAAGCCTACGGGGCGACTGGAGTGGGCCAGAATTTCCAGGTCTTAAATGATCTGAAGGCCAAAAGAAAGGCAGAAAAGTAATGGACACCTAGTGAGGTGGGCCAGAATTTTCAGGTCTTAAATGATCTGAAGGCCAGAAGAAAGGCAGAAAAGTAATGGACACCTAGTGAGGTGGGCCAGAGTTTCCACGTCTTAAATGATCTGAAGGCCAAAAGAAAGGCAGAAAAGTAATGGACACCTAGTGAGGTGGGCTAAAGTTTCCAGGTCTTAAATGATCTGAAGGCCAAAAGAAAGGCAGAAAAGAAATTGGACACTCAGTCTGCCAAGACAATTGGAGTGGGCCAGAGTATCCAGATCACATATGATCCGGTTACGCCCTAACCATGGGCAAGAAGTTGTTCATATGAAACAACGCCACCTCTAAAGTAGAAGGGGTTGGGAGGTTGTCCTCAATAGGACTTCAGGGAATGGGATCACTATAAAAGGAGGTGATACATGTCCCAAACTTGGTTTAAGGGACGTTGTTGGTCAAGTTGGTTTGAGACTAGTCTACATGTCTATAATAACTAAGAATGGTACAGTATGTATGTAGCTAAATGAATGATATATTTATAATCAGTGCATCTATGCCATCATAGATTAATACATGCTAAATAGAAAGTCATTCAAAAGCTAACGAAGTTGAGATTGTTGCCTTCTGTCGACATAAACCCTCAAAATGAATGTGAGGTAGGCGAAGAGGCAAAATCACATTTCCATTCCGTCAAAGGAATAGCGAAAGAAGCATTGCTCCTCTAGAACTTAGTCACACCTACATGAGTGAATTGAAGTTTGTACAAAATAGAGGGGGAGACAAGTTTCGTCAAAGGAATAGTGAAAAAAACACCGCTCCTCTAGAACTTAGTCACACCTACATGGGTGATTTGAAGTTTATACAAAATAGATGGGGGAGACAAGTACTTTGTGACCTTCATTGATGATGGTACAACGTATTGCATCCTTTGTTTGTTGAAAAGAAAAGATGAAGTTGTTGAAGCGGATAAGCGCTACAAAGCAGAAGTTGAAAATCAACTAAGCCTAAGGATTGAGGAATTCGTAGTGATAGAGGAGGAGAATGTGAAGCGTCGTTTATTAAATGATTGTTCCTTACTTACCTCAGTCTAACGGTGTTAGCCAAGCGCAAAGTCGTACGCCTAAAATATATAGGGCAAGGCAATCCTTACCGCTAATGCGACTCTCAGAAGAACTCCACATAAGGATAAGGATAACCCTCCGTGTGAAACATGAAAAGGATCCCACCTACAAATGTTATGATGTGGGGTGGCTTGGTAGAGGTTGGAATACCGAAACAGGTCAAGTTGGACCTAAGACTGTAGATTTCATATCCCCTGAATTTGCAAATAACAGTAGTGTTTATCGTCTCTTGGTATCAAATGATGCTGAATTCTTTGAGGATAACTTTCCTTGAGAAGGAAAAAGAAGTAGTTGCTCGAGGTTAACAAGAACCCGCGAGTGCCTGATTATCCGAAACCAGACGTTCCAGAGCTACAGGAATCGGAAGTTGTTGACTATCAGGAATGTAATGTTCCAGATTTACAGAACTCAGGGATTCTAGATGTTGAACCGAAATGGAGCAAAGAGGGGACAAAGACTTATTCCAGGCCTTCTAGCTTGTATGGTTGAGAACGAACCATGGACAATTAATAAATAATTGTCATCTCGAGAAGCGTTGCTTTGGAAAGAAGCTACAGAGAGAGAAATAGATTCTATCATATAGAACCATACTTGTGTAATGATTGACCTTCCTCCGGGAAAAGAACATTTGGGTTGTAAAAGTGGATACTCAAAAGTGAGTACAAAGTAGATGGATCCACTGACGAGTATAAGGCCTCGGCTATTTGTACATGTGCTCCCCTATTAATAGCTTAACATCCAGGGCCATTACAATCTTGCGTGACATGGATGTTGATGTCGCCTTCCTAACTGAAGAGTTAAAAGGGGAGGATCATAGTTGGTTTGTTGGACTTGTTCCTGAACTTTCATTTTGGTCCCTGAAATATTTACATTTTGGTCCTGAAAGTTTCAGTTAAAACAGAAATAATGAATCTGACAACAGAAACATTGACTCTGAATTTAGAAAGCCAACAGTTGGAAAACCAACAGTCTGAAAGTGGAAGTCATATTGAAACAAAAGTCTCGATATGAAAGATATGGGTATCACATATGACATCTTAGGAATTGGGATTTCTAAGACATCTAACGGACTGGTCTAACTCCAAACTCAGTTGTGAGATAGTTGACAGTCCCGTTGAAGCCACCAATGGATATGAATCATAGAACTGATTGGAATCATAGTGCACCCATATACAAGAAGCGATATGCGCAGGTCACATGTAATTCAATGTATTGTACACACTACAACCGACCTGGTATCGACCTACAAAGTAGATCAATTGAACTAAGGTTCACTCGTAATTCTAAAAATAATCGATAGAAGGCGTTAAATCTGATATGACAATGTCTGAAATGTTCGCTTATCTACGGATTACGGTATTCTGGATGTCCAGTGGTTCTGGGAGAACACAATGATGCAAACTGGACATCAGACTTGAAGAACACCAATGCCACAAGTAAATGTGCATGGTGGGTCTTGGAAAATCCTCTAAGCAAACTTGCATCGGTCGATTCATGATGGAATCGGAGTTTATCGCTTTAAACAAATCATGAAAGAAGTTGAGTAACTTCACGACTCCTTAGAGGATGCCCCTTATTGGGAGAAACCAGTGCCTTCAGCAGTTATACAATGTGGCTAGCCGATCGGCTTCAGAAAGGGCACGGATGACGGCGTCTGGACATATCTGTCGGATCTGTCGGAGACATAAGACAGTATGGCAGTTGATCATCACGGGTGTCACTTCCTTAATTACTAATCAAAGGATATAGCGGACCCTTTAACTAAGGGACTAGCCAAAGATCAAGAGTTTTGCATGTCTAGGGGAATGGGCTTAAAACCCAAATAATACGAACCTTTGCGGTGGTAACCCAACCATACTGACTGGAAATCCCAAGAATTTGGTTCAATGGGAAAACTAAGCTGCAATGTTCAGTTGAGCGCTTCGGTGGAAGCAAGAGTACTTCGGATGATGATTTCTGTAAAGAAACATGAATCCAAGGTCGTTCCCGCGATAGACACTAAAGTGGTACCTGCATGGTGTGTAAAGGTTAAACTTCCAAACATTTAACGATCCTTAAACGGTTGAGGTTAAGGTTGGGGAAACTTTTAATGATTCCTAACACTTGTGAAGTGGGGTATAGCAGGATACCTTGTAGGAGATCACATATTTAAGTGCGAGGACATGACACCTCAAATGAACGCACTTAAGAATCCAAGTGTGTCCACGGCCACAACGGACAGAACAATAAGAAGAAACGAATAAATGAGAGGTATTGTGTTGGTACCGTTGTCTTGGCTTACATTAAACACTGACGGTTCAAGACATCACGTTCACCACACAATAAGTAAGTCCGATGGTATTCAACTAGGGAAGGTTCAAAGCGGAAGCTACCTCTCATGATGCAATATCTTTTCGCTGAACTATTGTTGAAAGTAGGCACTTTGTGTGTGCGCCAAAATCTCTTTCAAGAGGGGATTGTTGGAAATTTACTAATGTGGAATTAAGTTTATCTCATTATTTATGACTCGAACAATTGGGGCCCCGCACGTCGGAAATGTCATTTCCACACACGTGCAATCTTAGTGCCAAGTATCGTACATTTCGTTAATGAAAGAGATATTGGTACGTAAGTGAAATATTTGAGACATAGAATGATGGATGGTTATTGGCTAAATAACAAGTGTTCCACGTTGGTAAACGAAGGAAGGATTGTGCGAAGTGTAAGATGGTACGGGTCGCGGAGCCGAGAAGGGCAGCGGCGCCTCCCGGACTGGGCCGCGACGCCTGATTGGCAGTGAGCATCGTGATTTTCTGGCTGAATTAGCGATGCGGTGCTAATGTGGTAGAGCCGCGGTGCTTCATTGGCAGTGACTGCTCGACGGAATCCCAAAGGTTTGGTTGTTAAGGTGGTTTCAATGGCATTGAATTCACCCAATAATGACCATTACTTGGATCATTATGTTGTTACATTACTTGGGGTTAAATGTCATCCATTACATGGCAATTGAATGCCATTATGGGGCATTTGAAAGGCCATCTTGCACACCTATAAATTGAGGCCTTTGGCTCAATTCTATAGAAGGAAAAATGAAAAGATGAACATACTTACAAGTTAACAACACCACAAAGAGATCAATTTTTCTGATAAGCAATCCTTCTCTTAGCAATATTCATTATTCATGTTCTTCGCTAGGATCATTTGTGTAGGCTTTGCACATTTGATAATTTGTTGTTTCATCTTGGGAGACTATTGTCCACACTTCCGTAAATCCTATACACGGGGGCAATCTTATCTTAAAGACAGAGAGTCATCTCTCGACTCAGCCAGTGGTGTTGTGATTATCTAATTGGTTGCTAAATATTTCAGGTGTGAACTAGAATCTCAAAGGACTCTAACAGTTCGGATTCTCAGCGGATCTACAAGCCACAAGTGTAGCAGTTCGTGTTCTTCTATTTTCGAATACAAGATCCATATTTGAAGTTCCAATTCAAGATCAAGATATTGACAACTTGTTGTTGTAATCTTTGTTGTTTATCCTTTCGATCAATGTAATAGTATTTACTATTCATATACGTGTTTTACATATCCAACAATATCTTTATATATTTAGTAACAACTAATTTTTAGACACGTGTATCTCACGCTATTTAATATAATATTTTAAAATGATATTAGATTATTCATTGGACGAGTTACACAAAATTTGACAAAATGCAAGTTAAACTAATGAATATGGGGTCTATTAGGTCGGTATTTATTGTCATTGCAACCCACCTAAATCACTTTGTAAGTAATATTGTAATTTTCACATATATATACTTGCGTCATTTTTCAGCTAGGGAAAAGATGGGGGGAATACTCTTGTACAAGGAAAAAGAGATAAAAAGAAAAAATCTATACTAAAAAATGAGAATTACACTCTTCACACATGAAGGTAATTAGACATACCGAGAAAACATGTGTGGATAGATGCCATAATACAGAACAACAACATTTGATGATATCGATCCACTAAAAAGGTCCAAATGAAAGGCAACCAAAGTTTATTTGTAGATTCTTTTCAAACATTATTGTTGTGGACAAATAATAGTTGGAATATGTAAAGCAACAACGGGAATAGTAAATAACTATTACAGTGATTGAAAGTATAAACAACAATTTGGATAACAAGAAGTTGTCAATATCTTGATCTTGAATGAAACTTCAAATATAGAACTTGTATTCGAAAATACAAGAACATGAACTGCTACGCTTGTGGCTTGTAGATCCGCTGAGAATACGAACGGTTAGAGTCCTTCGTCTGTTAAGTTAACACCTGAAACACTTAGCAACCAATTAGATAAACCACAACACCACCGGTTGAGTCGAGAGATGGCTCTCTATCTTTAAAACAAGATTGCCCCCGTATATAGGCTTTACGGAAGTGTGGGCAATAGTCTCCCAAGATGAAACAACAAACTATCAAGTGTGCAAAGCCTACACAAATGATCTCAGCGAAGAACACGAATAATGAAGATTGCTAAGAGAAGGATTGCTATCAGGAAAATCTGATCTTATTGTGATGTTGCGAACTAGTTTTTCTGTTCATATGTTCATATATGTTCTCATGTTCATCTATGGAATTGAGCCAAGGCTTCAATTTATAGATGTGCAAGATGCCTCTTCAAGTGCCCCACAATGGCAATCAATTGTCATGTAATGGATGACATCTAACCCCCAAGTAATGCAGCAACATAATGGTTCAAGTAATGACCATTATTGGGTGGTTTCAATGCCATTGAAGCCCCCTCAACAGCCAAACCTTTGGGATTCCATCGAGCAAACACTGCCTGGGAAGCGTCGCGGCGCTGCAGCATTTAGCGTCGCGGCGCTGCAGCATTTAGCGCCACGGCTCCATAAAGCCGACGAACTTACTGCCAGACACGCGTCGCGGCCCTTCTCGGCTTCGCGGCCCTTTTCCGGCCCGTTCCATCTTACACCTTGCACAATCATTCCTTCGTTTACCAACGTGGAACACTTGTCATTTAGCAAATAACCGTCCATCATTCTATGTCTCAAACATTTCACTTACGTACCAATATCTCTTTCATTTACGAAATTTACGATACTTGCCATTAAGATTGCACGTGTGTGGAAACGACATTTCCGACGTGCGGGGCCCCAATTGTTCGAGTCATAAATAATGAGATAAACTTAATTCCACATTAGTAAATTTCCAATAATAATTTCCGCCCCTTCCCACTTCAATCTTTTTAAAAATATATCTAGGACTTTTATTCAACAGGCACATCATTTTCCCCATGAATTCATCCGAGAAAATAGATGAGATAGAGGATACTTCAAAGGCCCTGATGATCATAATTAAGAATCCTGTGTGTATAATATACATATATAGGAGCAGTTGAGACTTTTGGCGATAAGAAACAATCCAAACTACTGGAAATAAATTAGTATATATCCTAATAATCGTAGAAAGAAAACGAAGAATCAAAGATAATTATTAAATACTCAACTAAAATAAAGGCAAACAAACTCAAAATAATGAATAAAATCATATCTCATGAAAGATGTTGCTAACATGATATCTCATGGATTTTTCATTTGGCTTTAAGCTTGTGCTGCATATATAAGTTAATGGGGGAGAACACGTACAATCATATTATTAACTTACACATTAAATTTTTGAAGGTTATGAATATAAAAGGCATGTGAGTTATGAATATATATTAGTGCAAATTAAAATTACTTCATACTCTTAAATGTCTTTTTTAGCAATGGATGTACACAATTAACCAAAGGCATGATGTTGTCACTCATTTAAAATAATTTGAATAAAATTCTTGAATCATGAAAAAAATCCGTTCCATCGATCCTGGCTAGAATTTTCTTTTGTCAATATGCAATAACTGTATAAGAAAACGAAGAAATGAGGGGAAAAAAGAGCAAAGAATTCACTAAAGAGAGGTGGCATATTGGAAGAGTATATGAATGTGTTATTAGGAGAATTTAAGAAGGGAGCTTTAAGTTTTTCAACATAATCAGGAGAGTTAAACAGAAATGATTTTTCCCGTTTTTTTAACATAATATATTTAGCACATTTATCTACCATAATGATTTATTGCTATGCTACGTGAGGTGACTCAACCAAACGGTTACTTGAGTTTTATTACAAAGGAATATTTACTTTATGTGATGCTTTTGTTAATCCATTTAGTTAGTAGATTATGTAGAGAAAAAATAGAACAAAATTATCAAAATGAGAAAAAAAAAGTAGGATCCTTGCCTAGCTAAGCCTAGTCTTGTAACTTAGATTTTTTCTTTAAGAGAATATAGGCGAGTATAGTATGTGAAGCAAGCAAGCAAATCTCTGCATTGGTGCTTTCTTGTAATCTTTGTTCCACGATACTGACACTCTAGTCTAGCGTGTAGAGGGGATCTTAGGTTGGCGGAAAGTAATTACACGAAAATCGGTTACTTAGTCTTATTTGCCCTTTTCATATTCTCTAGAAGGCGCCGCGTAACAAGTATCATGAAATGTGTGGTAGTACACAATTAATTGAAAGCTTTGAAAGAGCTATTACCATTTCGAAGGAATACAATTGATTATTAATAAAATATTATATTGTAGTAAGTCTCAGATACACATTGAGTTTCAAAGATATTCACAAAAGTGATTCTTCATATTAAGACTAAAAATAACGGGAAGATTGAATATCTTCGTATAACAACAATTTATAACGGATAAGAAATTTAAATTGTGAAAGGTTATCCCGCTTTTCTGCTGTTTGTACTTTGTAATACACAAGTTAAGCATGAACAAATATCAGTTGCATGACCGGTTTGATCATTCCGGTTCAATTATGATGCAAAAAGTAATTGATAATTGAGAAGGATGCATTTTAAAGTATTATAAGATTCTCCAACAAAATTCTCTTATGCTGCTTATGATAAATTGACTACTAGATCAGCTGAAGTTGGAATCAGATCCCTATTTTCTTGGAATATATGAAAGCTGATATACATTGAAGTGTCATCGATCGATGTATTTATTCTTTTCAAACTCATATATCAACTCCTCTCACTCAAAACACCAAACTCCTTAGTGACAATTGTTGCATCCTTGCCATCCAGTCAAATGTTTGTATTTTTCCGCTAAAATATAAAATTAATACTCACTTACACTTGATTGTAGCTAGTAAAAATTGACCGAACCTATGAATCTGAGGCGTCAAAATAATGCCAGATAAAAATATAAAATAAATTTTGAGAACACACGTTTGAAATCACATTCAAGGTCACAAAAGCACAATCTCCTTAACATGCACCAACTGCCTAACCTTCTACAATCTATTACTCTATTAAATTATAATGTGTTCTGGCAAAAGACATAACGTTGAATTAAAGATGAATCTAAAAATACCTGCCGGGGAGCTTCGGATGAACTGAGGTATTATACTTTGGAATGAGTACATTATGCCAAAGGAAGCTTTTCATCAAATTGTGGAATCTGGTATTCAGATCAAGTAACGATAACAAAAAAAAGGCAGCCCGGTGCACTAAGATCCAGCTATGCGCGGGTCCGGAGAAGGGCCGGACCAATTTAAAAGAAAACCCATGCAAGCAGAAATTATTAGGCTATCGAGTAAACTATAGGAGAAAGGAACATCAAGAGGAAAGAAACTTCCTAGAGAAATTCAACAAACTTTCATGGGGAACAAGAGAGCAGAATTACTATAAAACAGGATGGTCTGTAGATTATAATCAAATACAACAAACTTTTATCATCACTCCCAAGTGACATGGAAAGAATGCCAAAGATTCAGGACATCAATATTTCAGCACCAAGAAAAGGTGAATTGCTTTAGTCATCATTATAAGCCGCGCACAAAGAGGTTCTTAGGAACGTTAAAATTCCCAGCAAAAGATCTAAAAGTGAAACAATAACAAACTACGACCAGCTAAAGCAAAGGGGGGGAAAGGACAGGAATAAGAATAGAACTAAAAATCTCCCGAGCAAATTCACAATTCAGGCTAACTGCAAAAAGTGAAAAGATGAAACATGATTCTCACTGGCATTACTTCCCACCATCCCAAAAAGACAACCTTGCAACTTTTACAACTTTAAATTGGAACAAATGAAGCCAGTTTTCCATCACATATACTGCATCACCAAGCGAATCTGCAATCAAAATTTGATAAAGTAGCTAAGGTACATAAATATTCATGCCTCAAGAAACCACTTGGGCAAAAAGTTTTTGTAGAAACATGTGGACAACAAAAAAAAGATGCAGCACACCTTTAGTTGAAGCTGAATCCACCGGAGGGCACAGAGACCTCGCCACCTCCAAACTGAAAACCCTGTTGGGGTGCATCACCAGGTGGCACGGTCTCGTCATCTTCATCCAACCAGTACGTCTCAAGAATCTTAACTGCCTTTTCATAAATCTCTTGATTGTCATGACTTTGAAGATTCTCAATTTTTTCTAAACCTTCAGCATCATCAATCAGCTGAGGATAATGATTTACATCTGCTGTCCGGCTCAAATTCTTCTCAGCTTCCCCAACCTTCAAAATATTTTCCAGCCCTTCAAGACAAACTGTGACAATCCTTGGGTCAGGACAAATGAGGAGATCACACAATGGTTTGATACAACCTTGACTAACAAGGTACCTGCAGGTAATTAAAACATAAACAGAGCATGTCTCAGTGTATGCCGATAGCTCATGGTGCACACCAACCAGAATATCAAAATCTTACTTGATCTGCTCATGTGAACCACCAGACGTGGCATTTGAGATTGCCCATGCAGCCTCCTTTTTTATATCAAACTCCGCATTTTGTAGCAAATTAACAAGGGGGCCAAAAATATCAGCCTCAACCACACACTGCAGCATAGAAAGATTAAGATAACCATAAAGCACAAGTGAAAACAATATATATACATCCTCAAGAAAGAAGGGTCATGATAAAGGGGAATTCTTTTTCTAGTCCAGTTCTTTTTCTTTGAGAAGGAGAGGGGGTTGACAGTGTGTGTGTGTGGGGGGGGGGGGGGGCCAATATTAATAAAAACATGCCATGAAACCAGAATTACATGCCCAGCACTACCTGAATTTGCTCCCTGTTGCCAGCTGTGATGTTTGAAATTGTCCAGCAAGCTTCCTTCTTAATACTCTTCTTGTGACTACCATTCAACAAGTTCAAAAGACAGGGCAAAGCCTGATGGTTGATGATACACTGAAAAGAGATTTTATTAGTAAGAAAGTTAGCCTCAGCATTTGACAACAGACAGCAAGATACTAAAAGAAGGATTTGATTAGTCAGAAAAATAAGCTTCATGATCTGACATTATAAAACAACCACATATAAACATAGTTTCAACCCCAAAAGGAACGAAACAGAATTAAAAGGAAGACACAAAACTAGCAACCACAACAAGAAAATGCAATTTAGAATGTGAATCATTCTCTGACAAAATTCCACCCAAGGTTAGGTTAAGACAGATAAAACTTCGGAAGAAGACATCATCTTCTCAATTATCTTACCATATTTCTGTAGTGCTGGGTATAAACAAAGATAGACATAATAGACGAAAATGCCCCTATATTATAAAGGTGAACCAAATTTGTATTTTTTAGCCTTTGAAGAATGTATATTGTGAACCAAACATGAGAACATGCATAGCACAATCAAGAATAACGAAAACTTAAGTAAATAATAATATACATGAATATAATATTCATGTATAATATTAATAAAAATTAAATTCTTTAACAACTTGAGTAAGAAATACACTAAGAAAATCCAACTGATAATGATGCAATTAAAATAAAGCCCAAAAACCTATGATGTTTTACAAATAAAGCATATAACAATAGTGATTTAGCTAAAACAAAGTTCAAGTGAAGGCACAAAAGAGTTTTTTTTATTGACCATTAATTAAAATTTAGGTGAAGGCAAAAAATAGATTTTATATATATTATAATCCAATGAGGCTCATATCTTGATCTTATTCCCACCTCAACTAAGGACTAATTTAGTGTCTTATTCTCAGACAAAAGGGACTAACATGACTTGTTCCCTTATACTTATTTTTGGCATTTCAAAGGCAGGACGAGGGGTATGATGCAGGCAAATGGAAGTTACATCACTTCCTCACAACTAAACATGCACTGTGTTTAGATAGATCACTGAAAACAAAGCATCATAAAATAAACTCAGTGTGTTGTAGCTCCCACTTGCCATAAGCTTTGACTGAACCTAAAAATATCGCCAGTTCCTTCCACCATTAAAATGCAGTGATAATTGTATCAAATGCAGCAAACAAACAGCTGTTGTATCATCGGCAAGTGGATAATTTGGAAAAACAGTACCATCCATTAACACTTTACCTGAGTTTGCATATCATCTCCAGTCACAATATTTCCAACAGTCCGAAGAGCAGGGATCAAAACTGATGGAGATGGGTGACTGAAATATTTAAATCAGTCATTCAGAATCAAGACTAAAAACTAACCCATATAAAAAGAGGAAATTTTAAGCTCTTCATAATCCACAAATAAACTGAAACAACACAGAGTACTTACAGTAATAACTCAACTAAACGCGGGCATACTCCAGAATCAATAACAGCTTGAATTTTATCATTTGTACCATCAGAGAGATATGAAAGTGCCCAGCAAGCATCAGTCAAAACTTCTTCATCAGTTGAATGAATAAGTTGTTGAAGAGCTGGAAGTGCAGGCCTTGTCTGCACAATTGAGTTCACATGTTTAGATATGTATAGAATATCAAATCGTCATTCTTGTCCTTTGTGGTGTTACTATGAAATTAACGCACCTAAGAATGATACAAAGGTATAAACTGCAAGAATAAAGACATGCACGACATGCTAAAGCTACAATAAATGACAGTACCTTAACAATGAATTTTTTAAAAATGATAGTTTTAATAATTTTGTTCAACAATATCAACAAGAAATCACATATAGTTATTTACGGAAATGAAAAAGAAACTTGCACTCGTAATTTGTTCGCAACCAACTACTAACGAGAATAAAAATGGCTTAACTTGCTTCCAGTAAAAAGACATATTGGGTTGGCAGGTCAAGTGTATCTAGACATCCGTGCTGATTGTGTTCAAGATCCTTATTTTAAAGCCTCACTAGGTACAAAACCCAAAAGTTTTTCAAGGATTGAGCTCAATGAAAAAGTATGAATGGCCTATCAGCTTTTGAGAAAGATGGGGAAGGAACAAACTACCAAGCAACACTTTGGATGGGCAAATAAAATTAATTATTTCTCAGCATCACTAATGAAGAATGTGACTAATAATGAACCCTGTAGAAGTGTAAAATCTGCTACACTAGATCTTTACAAGTGAAAGAGTGATTATCAGTAATCAAGTCTTAAAGAGCCACCTGATCAAAAGCAGGCTGTGGTTTGCCTCTGCAGAAATTTGAAAGTGTCCACGTTGCATTTCTCAACATAGAGAGCTTGGCATTTGGATTCAGCTGAGCCAGCAAGGGACCCAAAGCTCCACAGCTAAGGACGAGATCGCGGCATTTTGGGGAATCACCAGCAACATTTCCAAGAGCCCACACAGCCTAAATGAGGAAAGGGGACATGTACTCAATGCCATAAGTCAAACAATAGTATTGATTAACTGAAAACAGTACACAGAGACAAACAACCACAAATAACTTATGAAAGTCTAAATTTGCTTCAACTAGTGTATACCTGCTCTCGCACATCATCACTAGGAGAACCAAGAAGTTTCACAAAAATTGGGACTGCACCAGATTCAATCACCACCTTGGTATGCTCAGATGTCCCCGAAGCAATATTTGTGAGAGCCCATGCTGCCTCAAACTAAAATCATTGAAAGTAAAAAAGGTAAGGCTAGCATAACACTACTTTTCATCCCCTTAGGGAACAGAAAGCAAGGCAGTAAATACCTGAAGTTGTGGGAAGTCATCCCTCATCAGAAACTGAACAAGCCGAGGAACAACACCTGCTTGAATTACTTCCTCAATTGGGGGACTCCTTTCTGTAAAACAAAAAATATGATCAGAGATTAATCGAAAGTCCAAGTAACCACGAGAGAAAAGAAAGAAAAGAATATCACAAACCCATAATTACCTATCGAAAGCAGCTTCCGAAACTGACTAGTAGCTTCAAGCTGTAGGTTACCATCTTCCGTCCAAACACCCGCAACCATTGCTGGTAAATTCTCCAGCTGCAAACAAAAACATTTCAAACAAACTCAATACCCGCTATCCATCTCCCCATGTAAAGGACACAACACCGCCCGTATGCAGAAAAGAATACTTCCGATAAGTCAAACACAGTAAAAGGAAACTAGTTAGAGAAAGACTCCATCTGACATGAAAGAAAAGCCACATATATCCAATAAAGGTAGAGGTAAGGTCTGCGTACACCCTCCCCTCCCCTCACCCCACACTTTGTGGGATTGCACTAGGTATGTTGTTGTTGTTTATCCAAACACTTAAATCATCACTAGTCAACTATATGAATCTTCAATGTATAATTAGCTCCATATTGCTCACCTTTTTCAAATATCTAATAGTAAATACGAATAAAATTAATTTCAAAAAATCTAAAAAAGAAAACGAATAGACATCAAATACTAATCCAAAATCATTGCAGAGTCTCTCGAAGGTTGAAAATTCTGAATCTCACAATTTAGCCAAAGATTTTTGTAGCTTGAAACTCTAACCCTAATGGAAAACATTATTCAGCCAATAAGCACAGATATTAGGCAATATAAACGTAATCCGATCTAAATTTACGGGTAAGCAACAATAAAATGAAGATAGGGTTGACCTTCTTTTCGTTGGTGGTCTGAAGAGGAACAGTAAATTGCTGATTAGATTGAAGGCCTTCACGTCGTTTCTTCTGCAAGTTTTCCTCTCTCTTATTCTTACGAATCTCAACCATGTTGTCCTCCCTTCTCCGCCGACCTTCATCCGCATCGACAGCAACTTTGTACCGGTTCCGGCGAACCTCGGTTCTCGCGTTAGGCCTCAACGACATCCTTCAAGTTAAAAAAAAATAGCAAAGAGAGAGAGAGAGAAGTCCGTGTCACAGCAAAAGAGTGTAGCAAGGGCGGAAGGGTTTTGATTTTGATTTGGAAGGGGGAGGGAAAAAGGAGGTTTTTATATATTTATATATACACAAAAAAGGTTTTATTGAATGTTGGGAAGATGGACATGGATCGGGAGTTATTTACGGATTAAGGACTGAATTTGAATTTGAAGATGAGGGAAACCTGAATCCGCCCAAAAAGGTTGAAGGATAATATTTCACCAACAACTAAATACACGTCCCCAAAACTGTAAAGTTAAGGCGTCGGGTTGGAACCCACCACCATGAGGCTTGTTTCTGGAATCTAATAATAACAAAACATACAATTATTGAAATATTAAGGGTTCGTTTGGTTTGAAAACAAATTATTTCATGAATATAATGAAATTGAATAATGATGTGATTATTAGTTGATATTTTTTATTGATTGATATTTGGTTCATTATATTAAAAATTGGATATATAAGCAATAACAACGGGATATATCAGTGTAGTCCCACGGATATATGAGGTATAAATATAAACATGTTTTTGGTTTAAAGTGGATAAAATGAGATAAACTTTTACTTTCAATTTTAACATGTTTTTCTTAAGAAAAGCTTTGAAGAAGGGAAATGTGTCATTTTATTATTTTATCCCGAAATTAGTAATCACATGTGTATGGGGTAACATTCGATCTTGACATGTGGACAAATCAGGAGATGACACATATGAAGCAATGGCGTGGTAGGCGGGGTTCAACAGTTGCAGCTCCGGTCCTGACACGCAGGCATGTCTGAGGTAGTCAATCTTATTCATTGAGGATCCAGAATCTCGGCAAAAGCCCACCTAGCTCCAGAGAGCGACATTGAAAATACGATCAAAGTCAATCAGGATAAGTCCACTTAGTAATAGTTCCCAAAGAAATCAGGATTCATTCCTATAGGATCTCAACCACTATGTAACGACTAAAACATGCAGATAATGGCTATTAAGGAGGTGGCACATGATGCATAAAATGTTACTTGGGATTAGGCTTATAAAATTACCTCTTTCATTCACTTGTATCCCGTTTGATTCTTCATCACAAAAGCTATTATTTCACATCATTGTTGTGTAACACTTCGTACTTTCAGGCTATGGTTTGAACTGTACAATGGGAACATGATGAAACCAAGATGAGGAGTGTAGGAAGTGGTTTGAAAACTAATCAAGGCATAATAAGGGTCTTAGGAAAAATTAGAGTCGGAAGCTACTCTACGGAGCATGTTTTCAAGTGAGTTTGCAGCAGACCTCACTTAAATCGAGTTTATGGATAAATCTATAAGGAATTTGAAAAAACTTACTCATGAAAGTTGTAGCCCTTTGAATGTCCTTTCCATTCATATATAGCCCAGGTCAAACGGAGGTCTATACAAAAAGTTAAGGCCGATTTACTGAAGACGTGTAAAATAGAAATCCCGATTCTTGTAGGATTAGATTTTAAAGTCCAAACCTTTATTATAACCTATAAATACAACCCTAAAATATTTTACATGAGGATTTTTTACCAGAGCTGCTACAAACACCTAAGGCGAGTTCTTATTCAAATCCCTATGTCAATTATATTAAGTTAACACTAGATTAACACCGAATTCATTATTTGAAATCGCTAGATTTTGGAAAATTAAGTCAATGTCTTTCTTTCAAAAAGGTATCCCCCCCCCCGAAAGTTATTATTATGTTTTAGACATTTAAAATGGTTGGCAGAATTCATGAAATAGGATTGATTTAGATGTACTCCATCAAACGCAAAACTCTAGTAATTTTGTTGTAGATTTTCCCTCCGACCAGCCAGCTTCTGTTGGCGTTTGCGGGTAATTTAATTGTCTGATCGAGGCCAAATTTTAATAGAGTGGTCACAATATATAGGTCTTAAATATGAACGGTGAAGATCTGATTTGGAGGTCTGTAGTAGTAAGGTTTGAGCTATGAACAATAACTATGAAAATCGGTGAAAATTCTTCTCAAGGTTTCAAGTTCAAAGCTTTGGGTTTCTTATTCAAAAGTGCAGACCTTTTCTTCAAGTTTTGGAGCAACTAAGTTATGTAGAGCTTCTATCCATGTGTGGGAATATTATTTTTCTTCCCAATGCCACGTTTATCCATGAAACATAAAATTCCATAAGCTTAGATTTTTTTTATTCTAAGTTCATGATAACACTAACTACATGTATTATTGTATGTCATATCTATATTATCAATTCCTTAATTGTATTCATGTATATCATTGCGATTATCATGAACCTGTCTGTAATTCATGTATGCTCGTGATTATCTTTTCCATGAGCTAGCTCTCAGATATGAGCTAGGAACTCAAATTGTTCCACTCCAGGGATTTTTACATGTTTTTTATGTCTCATAAATTATATACATATATTTACTCAGATCTTCATGAAAAACTAATTTCAAATCGTATTTATGGAATTTATAATCTTTCATAAACTATATTATGGATCATGTTTTGAAAACCATGGGTGTAGCTGCCACTTATATTCATATTCATATTTTGGGAGTTGCACAGATTACCAAGAAGGTTTAATACCTGAAACTACGTATGACAACATATGATAAGGATCGCTCCGCCTACTTAGGACACATCCTTCATGTTACCCACAACGGATTATTGGATCCATTCATGTCATGTTCATATCTCATACCCCAACAAGGTATGATATGGCTTAGCTGATCGAGTAGAGAACAGACGCCACGTGCTCACGTGGTGGTTACATATCGAATTTTACTAATGCTCTCCCACATATATATACACTTAAAATGATTTCCTCTTGTTACAACATTTTCATACCAGATCATGATCATGTCCATGTTCAGTACAACTTACAATTACAGTTTCAGATTACTTCATGTATCCATGTTATTGATTTGGGTTGCCCATTCCCCGAGCATCCCACTTACTATTCTTTCATTCAATTACTTTACATACAAGTACAATTCTAGTGTACTTACATCCCTATTGTATGAGGCATGTATTTCACGATGCAGGCATTGATTTACAGGATGACGAATGTGCTCATTAGGACTTTATCGTATCAGCTATTTGGTGAGCCCCACTTCCTTCAAGCATTGTCTTTACTTTTCAGTCGTCATGTCATGATAGACAGTCAGGTATGCTGAGGGCCTTGTCCCAATACAGTTCAATATTTCAGACTCTGTGTCAGAGGTTTTATAGACTAGTCAGTCATGTCATATTGGGTATTCAGTTATGTTTAGCCTTGTGGGCTACACTATCATGTTTTCAGACTATTTTCGCACTTATGTTTTAAAATAGTATTTTCAGTATTATTATGATGTTCAAATATTTTATCCAGATTATTCATGTTTTAAATTATATTCTGCATCAGTACATGTCTCATGTTGACTCAGTCAACTATGTGGTTCGCTCGATCACATACAGTCAGGCACCGAGTATCGTGTTACGTCCAGGCCCAAATTTGGGACGTGACATATTGTTCGAACTTTTAAGTTCTACAATTCACAAAGCTATTATTTTTCGGAGACGTTGTCAGGCAATTCTCCAAGAGACGACATGATTGTTATTCCACATTGAATGTGGTATCAAAATATTAATTACCATAATTGTGCAATAATAATTTTGAGATTGCTAATCTCAGATTAAAATATTATATCATGGAATAACATAATATCATAATTTATTTTGAGATTATAATCTCTTATCTCACTAATCAATCGACCCCTAAGTTGCTCTTTATTAGTTACTACATAAAAATTTTAAAATTTTAGTTCTAATCAAACTCCTTCACCTCTTGGAGTAAGTTTGTTTGGTGAAGTTATTAAAAAATAAAAGGGAGAAGTTAAAAAACTTCGCTCTTTTGTAGTTCACCATATTATGCTTAACCCCATTATTTTTAATACTTTATAATAATTCTTTTAACATAGTCATTATTGATGTTAAAAAATCCAATTTGACTAATTTACTCTTTTTTGATATTTAATTAATGATTTTATGAATACCTTCATTAATAATTTTTTTAAAAAAAACACTAAAAGTCTTCCTTAATTTTATGTAAAAGCACTGGTTCCACATTCTTTTTCCCCTTTCTTCTTCAATTTTTTTGGGTTAAATTCTTCAGTTTTCTTTACAATAATCAAATTCCATTCTTTGATTCTATGAGCGTAATTTTTAAGGAAAAATTAAGCCCCATACCCATTCGGCCATCTACGTTGTCAAATATGGTGGAACTAGTTCTTAATTACCGTTTTACCAGTTTATTTGTAAAACCCTAGCCACCAAGTCTATTCCTTTCTTTCCCTTTTTTCAATCGATGCAGCAGACCGTCACTTTACCATGTTTGTCGCCTTCTTTTTCTAGGCTTTGAAGCTTTTATCTCACATGTCACCATTCGATAATATCTTTTCCTTTTCAACCTCATTGCATCTCCCAACACTAAATACTGCAAGAAATTCAAATCTCCTAGCTAAGGAATTAGGACGATAGTCTTTCTTCAGGTCGACCTACACAGTTTGGGCACTTAGGTGATCTATCCCAAACGTTAGCTGATTTTCCATTACAACTATGTGTCAGAAAGAGAACTACCTTGGGTGAGTCTGGGATTTGCCATATTAAATCTGTTTCATTTCTGAACTTCACCGTTAGGTCTAACTTAACCAAAGAGATAAAGATATTCAAATTTTCTTTCATTAAACCAGACAATGAATCAACATGGGTTCTGAGGTATTCTAACAATTATGCTCTTGTCGTATAGAGTGCCCTTTCAGCTATCATCGTGGTTAAGCATAAGGCATTTTCATGGGCCATTTTTCGTATTAATCTATGTATAACTATTGAAATATGCTTGAATTAAAATCCCTATTTATGAATAGTACTGTGATCCATCCTAGTAGTAGATTTCTTTTGTTTTGTTCTATTCTTAATATCCTTTTAGGCCTGGCCAAGGCTTTTACAATGGTTTCAGAGTCATGTTTTCAAAGAGTATTCGCAAACAGTATTTTCATTATCATGAATATTTTCAGAAAATATAAACATAGCATAAAGAATGCTAGATCGGAGGAATATGAACTTCCGCAACAACTAGATGTTTTAAACAAATGGACTATTCCGTTTGTTGCTACTAAGGAAATTTATAATTTCAGTATATTTGAAAATTTGCGAAATCGCCATGTTATAAAGACACTGATATTGAAAGATATCAAAATTTGCATTATAAATTTTTGCATATTGGATTAGTGCAAATTGCATTTAAACCTTTAACTTTAAAGGGTTTACCTGAAAGTTTATGATTGTTTTAAGAGATGCTAGGAATTTAAATTGGAAGCAATCTCTTATGGGTACTATGCAATTCAGTTTGGCTTATGGACCAGTTTATTTTGATGTCAGACCAAATCTTACTTTATCTTTGTCTGATCCAAATTTTTTGCATGCTTTAACTTTATATGTAAAAGCTCATGGTTATAATTATATGCCTGAAACAGAAGTTATGTGTATCTGTTATTGTATTTATTTTCATGTGTTAGACACCATGAATCCTAATTGTAAGATTATGGATGATAAGAGAAATAGACAAACGATTCTTATAGAAACCAACCTAGCCAAAAGGTCTAAGATAACAACCAGGAGACCTATTAGTTGGGATGAAATTGATTATCCTGATGATTGGCTAATTCAAATAGCAATCCCAATCCAACCTAGGATAGATACTCAGATTGGTCATGTAGTTCAAACTACTGATGGCAATATACATCTCCAATTTGCAAAACAACCGCCTAAATTGAGTAGATCGATGTCATCTCATTATTATCTCTCTCCTCTCGATGACATTCCCACACCTTCTACAGTTAGAGTGTCAACCTCTCAGGTTAACGAAGATCTTTATAAGGTCACCACTCCATTAGAAATCTCTCAGGATGAGAAGATTGATAAAATCAAGATAGGAGATGATTAAATTCATGTAGGAATTAACACAAATCCTACTCTCAATGAAATGGATTTCACTGATTATTTTAAAGATAGATAGCGATCATATTCGTGCTTCTTCTCTGGATTATAGTCCAGGTTCAGGTTTGAGAAAAATTATTTCGAAAGACTTCTGAGGAAAGATTATTATCTTTTTAGAAGATGGTTTTTTTAATTTTTTACTACAAAAGAACAATGTTCCATTAGATATCAATTTTATGATGAGTTGCAAACCAAGCAGGATTATAAGCCTTTTGTTCGAAGGTTTGTCGAAGACTATGCTCTACTCAATATCAATGTTATTGAAAGACAATGGCATTTAGATTCCAAAAAAGGTCCTTAACTCATATACCCTCCAGATGAACCATTTTCATTAAAAAGGGACAATAATAACAATGATTTACAGGCCCAACCTTTTATGAAGCTAATACATCAGAACCTTCATAATGGTCCTACTATTGATCATATCAACACCTTGTTCAAACAACATAACCACACCAATATCCATCTTAAAGTTATTAGTGAACATATGAGTTTATTACATAACAAGGTAGACAAGCTCAGATCTCTTATAGAGAGCCAACGAGTCAAGATTGATGTTGCTACCGACTAGCCCCAAAAATCTCTAAAAATTCCAGCAAATATCCAACCTCCTCCGTCAATGGAAGGAATTTTCCTGACAAAAAAAACCACAGAACCATTAGTAAAAAAACTTAAAAATCTACTCTCTCAATTTCAAAGTAAGTTGAAGATTTCTCCAAAAGATGATTCTACATCTACTATTACGATGATTAGTACAGATAAATTATCTGAGTCTGACAATGAAGCACAAATTGCTGCGATGAGAAAGGGTAAATGGAAACCCAAATTCAATTCGTAAAATTACTACTATCTGAGGCATACACCCATGGATGTTCTAATTGAAGAACAAGCTTGTAAGAATGAGCCTACCGCTTATACCGGTACATAAATTATTGAATGGAACATAGATGGTGGCGCTGATAGTCAAATCTTCAGGACTTGCCACAAAATCATCATGTATGCTGCAACAGCCAAAGGAAATCACCAAATCGATGCTCACATCGTTAAGATAATAACTGGTGGGATAATTATCTCACACCAGACCAAAAAGCTTATATTCATAATGCTGTAAAGTAAGAGGGTAATGAGGTCCAACCTTATGCAGTTTTTACTTTCGTTCTAACCATTTTAGATCGCTTTACAGAAAATTATTCAACCAATTATGATATTATCAAAACTCTTCTACAAAACCATAGGTGCCCCACCTTAACTTTATTTAGGTGGTACAAGGATGTTTTCCTTAGCAGAGTGTTAAACCTCCCAGAAGCCAATATTAGTTTTTGGAAAGCCAGATTCATAGATGGTCTTCCCTCTCTTTTTGCTGAAAAGATTAAGAGAACCTTAAGAAAGGATTTAGGGGATTCTCAGATCCAATGGGATCTTTATTCTTACGGTCAGCTAATAGGCAAATACATGGAAGAATGATTATCTCTATGCAATGATCTAAAATTACAGAAACATCTTAAAAAGCGAAATTGACAGAAAAACCCAATTAGGGGAATTCTGCCAACAGTTCGCATTCAATGAACCGACCTCTCACCAGAATGGGAAAAAAAAAAGGAAAACCCGAATAGACCCCATAAAAATAATACTAAGAAAAGTACAAAGCTGACTCTTACAAAAAGTATGCTGCAAAGAAAAGAGCCAAAAATGCAAAGAAGGGTTATATCCCTAAAAGAGAGAAAAAGTCTCCTACATGTTATGCATGTGGTGAAAAAGGACATTACACCAATAGATGTAAGAAGAATAAGATCAACAAGATCAAGAATCTCAATATAGATGAAAGCATTAAAGATGCTTTGATGAAAATTGTTTTCTCATCGGATGAGTCTAATGACTCAGAGGAGATTATGAGTTCAGACTATGAAGATCCTTACTCCTCCTATACAGAAGAAGAAGCTCCTTGCACCTGCATTTCAAAAGATAAATATCAGACTATCAAGGATAATGAAGAAACTAATGATGAGTTTTATAGACTTCAAGCACAATTCTCCAGTTGCAATATAAATGTCATAAATGGAGAAAAAGTCAGTGACATACTAGATAATATTTAGGATAAAGCTCAGAAAGCACAGGTCATCGAAGATTTGTTTAAAGCTCAGGGAAAGGACAAAGTTTCTCTCCAAATTAGATCAAGAATTGATCCACCTTATAACTTTTCTGAAGTTCTTCAAGAATTACAAAAAAAATGAGTCCTAATAGTCCTCTAACAGTCCAGGAACTGAAAATTGAGATTTATGATCTCAAAACAGAACTAACTCTACTACGACAGCATTACATTATGTTGGATGATAGAGTTACTTCATTAGAATCAGGATAGGCTAGTCATACTCCTCTTACTGATACTCCTATAGAGTTAGGTTATACTCCTCTACTCGACCAACCAACTACCTCTGATAATCCAAATGGGGCAGACTTTATGGGAGCCATTAATTTGTATTCCTGCCAAAGGCGGATTACCCGTATTAATTTGTTAATTAATAGAGGTATCATGTCTAGACATGTCCCTACGTTGATTGATTCAGGGGCAAATCTTAATTTCATTAAGGAAGGACTTATCCCTACCAAATACTTCACCAAGACTACTCGTAGAGTAAGTGGTGCAGATGGGAGCAGATTAGATATCTCCTACAAATTACCAAGTGCCCATGTTTGCCATTACATGATGTGTATTGAACATTCTTTCATCTTAGTCAAAAATTGGCTCATGACATAATCTTAGGCATACCTTTTATTAATGGTCTAATGCCTCTTACACATATTGATGATAAGGTTTTCACAAGTACCTTTGAGAATAATTCTATTACTTTTCCTTGGGACCCTGCATCAATAGTAAGCCTTGTTAATCTTGTACAGAATAAAAAGACAGCATCTTGATTATCTGCAACAAGAGTTAATGATTTATAATATCATTGACCAATTGGAAAATCCTAAATTACAGGATAAGATAAAAGGAATAGAGCATGATTTTTCTATTTCTATTTGCAATGATTTACCTACTGCTTTTTAGAACAGGAAAAAGCATATTGTTAGTCTTCCTTATGAAGAAGGATTCCATGAACAGAATATTCCGACCAAGGCTAGACCTTGCCAAATGAATGCAGAATATTTAGAGGTGTGCAAAAAGGAAATTGCAACCCTGATAGAGAAAAGGTTAATTCGACCTTCAAACTCCCTATGGAGTTGTACAACGTTCTATGTTAATAAGCATGCTAAACAGGAACGAGGTGTTCCTAGATTAATTATCAATTATAAACCTTTGAATAAGGTTTTAAAATGAAATAGATATCCAATTCCTAATAAAAAAGATTTACTATACAGGTTATACCAGTCTAATATATTTTCAAAATTTGATTTAAAATAAGGTTTTTGGCATATACAGGTTGATGAATCTGACAGGTATAAAACCGCATTTACAGTCCCATTCGGACATTATGAATGGAATGTCATGCCTTTTGGGCTAAAAAAATGCACCATCAAAATTTCAGCATGTCATGAATGATATTTTTACTTCATATAGTAATTTTATCATTGTCTACATTGATGACATACTAGTTTTTTTCAAAAAACATACAAGATCATATTAAGCATCTTGAAATTTTTTTAAAAAAATATTATTTCAAATGGTTTAGTTATATCAAAATCCAAAATGAATATTTTCCAAACAAAAGTTTGATTTCTTGGTCATAATATTGAACAGGGGAAAATTGTTCCTATTACTAGAAGTATAGAATTTGATTCTAAATTTCCTAATGAAATTCTTGATAAAACCAAATTACAAAGGTTTTTAGGGAGTCTAAACTATATTTCTCCTTATTTTAAGAATTTATCTGTGGATGCAGCCATCTTATATGATAGGTTGAAAAAAACTGTCACTCCGCCCACACAGAAGCGGTACAAAAAATTAAGAAGAATGCACAAGCTTTGTCATGTCTTATGCTTGCCAACCCAAATTGGGGGAAGATTATTGAGACTGATGCTTCAGACATCGGTTATGGTGGGATACTTAAACAAATAAATCCCCAAACCAAACAAGAATATTTTGCTCGGTATCATTCAGGAAAATGGACTAATAGTCAAAAGAATTATGCCACTATAGCTAAAGAAATTCTTGCTATTGTTAAGTGCGTCCTGAAATTCTAGGATGATCTTTACAATACAAAATTCTTACTAAGAACATACCGCAATGCAGCTAAATTTATGTTTCAAAAAGATGTTAAACATAATGTATCCAAACAAATGTTTGCAACAAGGCAGGCACATTTAGCCCCATTCGATTTTGAAATTCAATATCTTAAAGGTGAAGATAATTCACTCCCTGACTTTCTTACTCGTAAATATTTGCAGGAATAAGATGCATCCAGAATGGACACCACATACTCCTAATAGGGGTAAAGGCAGAGGAAGAGTCAGAAGCTCGGGACGAGGTTCTGGCAAGTCTAGTTCCACTGGAAATATTATTTCCAATGTTCCAAGAGTTATACTCGAGGACAAAGCAAGCTCTTCTAGCAGGCAACAACAAGACTCATATGCCGAAAAACTCCAACAATTGGAAAAAGAAAACAGAGATCAATATTTGGTCAAGGGTCATGAAGAGATAATTCTCTACCTACATCATAAAGATAAAAATTATCTAAATGATCATTGGATTCTAATGAATCGATATGTAGAAAATTTCTACAATCCTTTCCCAGAAAAAATAGGATGTATTATGAATATATCCTTATTGCAACCAGCACTGCTGAGATCACATCGTTCCCGGATAATAAACCAGGAGCTGAAAGGAGTTTTTCAAAATTCTATCTCAAGAAGATTATATCTCCTTATTAGTGGGGCATTAGCCCATTTAGATCAAAGGATTTTATAATTCCTCGAACGACCATTAAAATGATGTTTAATTATTATGAATATATCAATGCTTTTATGCAGGTTTTCTATTATGAAAATAGCAAGCATGACCATTCTTGGTGGATTAAAATTAATTCGGAGATCTTTAAAAGCAGCCAGAATAGTTTATTACTTCCAGGATGGATATTCCCGTGGTGGAGTGTCATTGGACCTGAAATTCAGGTCTTACAGGAGCCTTATATGGCTTTCTACAAAGAATGGGTTCAAGTAACCCCATGTGTTACTCCAAAAAATCCTTCTGATTATATCGAAGGATCTGCTTCATTATTTTTCATTATGCAGGCAGGAATCCTTTGGATCTGGAAATGGATTCCAGACGCAGGAAGAAATCAGCAAAGCATCATATGTCTCAAAAGGAAATTCCTTTGTAGGTTTTGGTCCAAATTGTTGGATAAAGATCCAGAGGACAAAACTCGCCATTATGGATGGCAGTTAGAAGACAATATATCTTCACTGGTCAAAAGTCTTAAAAACATCCATCATATGGAGGAAAAGACTAAAAAGATGAAATGTCTTTCTTTTCCAAATTGGAAAGAACTATTAAAGTCTGAAACCCCCTAGCATCGGACGAAGATCTCATGTCAGCATACCTTGATAAGGTAAAGGAGGATTTTATAAAAAAATTTAAGACAAAGGTGGATGATAGTCCCATTTTTGAGACGTCCACCGCATCCATGAAAGATGTTCCCGATGACAACCAATATGCTTGTCTAGGAGGTGAATCACAACCATTGGAGGATTATACCTACCATCCGATGACAGAAGATATGTTTGACAGCCTAATAGAGGCAATCCAGTAAAAACACAAATTCAAGAAGGAGGACACCAATTCAAAGGGAAAAGCAAAAATGTCAGAGTGAAGTGACATTGGTGGCCACGCGGAATCAATAATGACCGGATATGACAAATGTCCTTTCACAACTTTAATAAAGTTTTTAACTTTTTATAAAAGTTTTTTTTTTCAAGATAAGAAAGCGACGTATGTCGGGGAATCTTATCTTTATGTAAAAAGTTTTCCTTTCCGCAAAGTTGTTTGTCTATATGTAATTATTAGATTCATTTACTGTTTCTATTTTGTAAATTGTATTCAGTTTTGAAGTCTGCCTTCACATATAAAAGGGGACTCTCTTTCATTTGTAAATCAAGTCTTGGAAAAAAATCACCAAGCACTGTAAAAATTCTCTTAAATAATATTTCAAAGTTTTTCTTGTATACTTACTCTCTCTTGGGCACATATTCGGTACGATTCTCTTCCCTTCTCTTTTGCTTAATTTCTTGTTAATTCATATGATTGGATAATAAGCTTATAATGTCTGTGATACTCGGCGATGATAGGGTTAAATTAAAAAAAAAGGATAGAATGCAATAGAATTCTACACTAAAATTCTGGGGAGGATATTAGTACATATCAACATTGGTTCTGAGGTATTCTAACAATTATGCTCTTGTCGTACAGAGTGTCCTTTCAGCCATCGCCGTGGTTAGGCATAAGACATTTTCATGGGCCATTTTTCATATTGATCTATGTATAACTGTTGGAATATGCTCGAATTAAAATCCCTATTTATGAATAGTACTGTGATCCATCCTGGTTGTAGATTTCTTTTGTTTTGTTCTATTCTTAATATCCTTTTAGGCCTGGCCAAGGCCTTTACAATTTGTAACTCTTTTTTGAATGAATTGTTTCCTTTTGTGCAGTCTCAATATCTAATACTTGTAGAAATAATACAGATACATTATTATGTATTGTTATACATTGTTTATTAAGGATTTTTGTTGGGTTGTTGTACGTAGCGGATATTGAAAACTTATTTCAAACCCAACAAACGTAGAACTGTTTGACTATAGGGTAATTTAAAACCGTAAACATAAGACTTGAATGATGCTTACATGTTTACAATATCTGAAATCTTTATCAACTATGGGTGCGCATGTGAATGCTCTTTCGATTGCAAGCTCCAAGCTTCAATGTATTCCTCATTTGGAAAGCTAGGAAATCAGGCAGAGGTTTGAGAGAGTGTTTTGATTCTGAGTCTCTAAAAAAGGAATAATGATCTGAAAATCAAGTGTAATGAATAATGAAGTGTAGGTCTATATTTATAGGTGAAAAATTAGGTCAAACCGGATTAGGATTTGACCTTGGGCCTGACCCAAAATTTGAGATATATTAGGTCATTGCGCCGCAGCCCTATGGTGTGGGCGCTGAGGCTCTGACGTGGCCCTACACTGTCTCATTTTATTTTCCGCACATTTTTAATTAAATCCAAAATCCAATTTTGACTTAATTAAAATAATCATTATTCATTTAAATATCTCGATTCTAAATCGAATATTTAATACCCTCTCAATACATCCTTAGATCGAAAAGACAATCAACATAATGTGACCCTATAGACCTTCACATATCGACATTAATCAAATTAAGGTATATGTGGAACTCCTAGACGATGCCGCAAGACGAACTCAATATGTGAAGTACGTTTACACGAATACAATAAACTTAACCTCTATGTGGTAAGATAAAATCCTTTCATTCGCGACACACACAATCAAGCTTAGGATTTGTCAAGTGTCTATCCAAATGGCTTAATAATTGTATCTCATCTATATTAGTTGACAACTAGACCATGTTATAAATATGTCTATTGCGTTGGCCAACGACTTAGTCAACCTAATATCACTGAGAAGCTGAGTGTTCTCTCGAATATACATTCGAGGAATAAATCATAATCTTGGCTCAACTACCACCTTTAATCCACATCGTAATGTACCCAATACAAGCCGTATCTCAAGCTATAAGGCATTTGAGCTTAGGACAGGATCAAAGTATATTACTTTGTAAACAAGGTGTGCATTGACCTCAAGTCTAAGGACTTCTATCTCCCACATGCTGATCATACTTTAGACAAGTATAACAAATAGTATATCAACAGGATATACTTCCAAAGTATCCATGTGTCCATCACGAGTAGTCATTACTCATAGCAGGTGAGACATAATACATTCTCTAAAGATGTGATGCAGACCACATGTCGACTTATCACATATCATCGATATCCCATTCTCGATGATCATTAGTCGAGGCTATTTTAAGAGTTACGTTATAATATTAATATCTCACATTATTAATAACAATGTAACCTCTAGGAATGCATATTATAGAATATTATAAACAATCAACTAATGATTCAATAATTGCAAATGCCAAAATATTAATCTCCATTAATAATAATACGAATGTGTATAAAGTACATTTGTCCTAATACAGATTGTCTCTAGGACATACATATATTTTCAATCTCTCGCTTAGCCTATAGCCAATCTCCAACATATCTAATGCCATATTCTCAAAATGACCATTATGCTTGACTAAGCTTAATGGTTTAGTGAATGGGTCAGCTAGATTATCATCTGTGGGAACATAGTCTAATCTAATCTCTTTAGTCTCCACCATCTCCCTGAGTATGTGGTACTTCCTTGGTACATGTTTGTTTCTGTTTGTTGATCTTGGTTCCTTAGTCTGTGCAATCGCACCAGTGTTGTCATAATAAATAGTTATTGGACAACTGGCACTCGGAACTACCTTTAATTCCTTCAGGAACTTAGAAATCGCGATAACTTTTTTACCAGTTTCCGATCCAGCAATGTACTCAGTTTCTGTTGTCGAATCAGCAGTTGTATCTTGTTTGGAACTTTTCCAGCTCACCGCTCCACCATTGAAAATGAACGTGTACCCAGACTGAGATTTGAAGTCATCAAGGTCCGTTTGGAAGCTAGCATCAATGTACTCAGTAGCAGCTAGCTTTTCTTCCCCACCATAGACTAAGAAGTAATCTTTAGTTTGTCTAAGATACTTAAGAATACTCTTGACTGCTTTCTAGTGTTCTTCGCCAAGATTCTGCTGGAATTTGCAAGTCATACTAAGTGCAAAGGCCACATCTGTCCTAGTATAGGTCATGGCATACATGATCGATCCTATAGCCGAAGCATATGAGATCCTCTTCATGCGTTCAAGTTCTATAACATTAGAAGGACTGCCCTTCTTAGATAACCTGATGTCTTGTCCCATAGGTAGACCGCCTTTTCTTCGAATTTTCCATTGAAAAATGTCTAAGCACTTTGTCTATGTAGACTGACTGTGACATCCCCCAACAATCTATTAGGTCTATCTCTATAGATCATAATTCTCAGAATGTAGCAGGCTTCACCTATATCATTCATTATGAAGGTACTGGACAACCACTCCTTGACTGACTGCAAGAGAGTCTTATTGTCTCACATTATCAATATGTCATATACATATATAATAATGAAGGCAATACTCCCATCCTTGCGCTTACTATAAACACATGGATCCTCTTTTCTTCTGACGAAATCAAATGACTTGATAGCTTTGTCAAAGTAAATGTTCCAACTCCTCGAGGCTTGCTTAAGCCCATAAATGGACTTTTGTAGCTTGCATACAACATTTGGTTTGGACTCAAGCAAAAAATCCTCAAGTTGTTTCATATACACCTCCTCAACTAGATTACCATTGAGAAAAGCAATTTTGACGTTCATCTGCCAAATGTCATAGTAATAATATGCAGCTATTGCAAGCGAAATCCGAATGGACTTAATTTTAGCAACATGTGAAAAGGTTTCATCATAATCCACCCCAGGCCGTTGATTATAACCTTTAGCCACCAACCTTGCTTTCTAAGTCTGTACATTTTCAAATGCATCGATCTTCTTCTTGAAGACCCATTTGCATCCTATGGGTTTAACCCCAGCTGGCAAATCAACCAAGTTCCACACTTGATTGATGTATATAGATTCCATCTCGGATTTCATGGCTTCTTGCCATCTTTTCAAAATAATGTCCAACATTGGTTCACTATATGTTGTAGGCTCATCGCTATCGAGAATATCTCTCTCACTGTGTGTTTCCACAAGTAGATTTAGTTTTTTAGGAGGACGATGAGTCCTAGTGGACCTACGGAGTTGATTGTTTTGCAGTTCAGTGCTTGGTATGTTCTGACTGTAAGAGGGTTCTTATGTGTTGGATAATCCACTAACTTGAGAGCTTTCAGGAATATCATTTTCATGTATTTCCTGAATGGGAAGAGGTGTAACCATTGCATCTACTCCGAAATGTTGTGTAGGAGGATCTTGCATTTCTGCATTGTTCCTCGTAACACTCCTACTGCCCGAATGGCGTACTTGAAGTACCCAATCTTCGTCAAATACTCCCACTGAATTCTTGCCTTGGTCATTCGGCAAGGATTCAACATCTATGTTATCTTACGGTTCTTGAATTTCTTCAAGTTCTATCTCTGTGCAACTATGTTCCTTGTAGACATATTCTTCTTCAAGAAAAGTTGCATTCCTGGAAACAATGACCTTACGTTCTCCAGAAAGATAGAAGTAGTATCCCTTAGTTTCCTTTGGATACCCCACGAAGTAACATTTTTCACTTTTGGATTCCAACTTGTCAGTGAGCATCTTCTTAACATATGCAGGGCACCCCCAAGGTCTCATATGTTTAAGAGCTGGCTTCTTGCCACACCATATCTCATGGGTTGTCTTTTCTACTGACTTGGAAGGAACCCTGTTCAGAACATATATTGAGGTTTGATAACATGTCCCCAAAGGTATGTCGATAGAGCTGAGAAGCTCATCATGGATCGAACCATATCTAATAATGTTCGATTTCTCCTTTCGGCAACACCATTCATCTGTGGTGTTCCAGGAGGTCGTCTACTCTGATTGGACTCCATGTAGCTTTAAGTAATCTAGAAAATCATTGCTCAAGTATTCACCTTCTCGATCCAATCGAATGGTCTTGATACTTGTTGCAAGTTGCTTCTCTACTTCTGACTTGTACTCTTTGAACTTCTCAAAAGCCTCGGATTTATGTCTCATAAGATACATATATTCATACCTTGTGAAGTCGTCAGTAAAAGTCATGAAGTATGGGAAACCTCCATTAGCTTGAGTAAAAAATGGCCCACATACATCAGTATTGACCAACTCAAACACCTCCTTGGCTCGCACACCTTTCCCAGAAAGTGGCTTATTGGTCATTTTTCCTCTCAATCAAGATTCGCAGTTACCATAAGACTCCAAGTCAAATGGTTCGAGGTAGTCTAACCTCCTCAACCTTGCTATCCTTGATTTGTTGATATGACCAAGTTTGCAATGTCATAGGTAGGTAGAGTTTCTATTACTTATCTCATTTATTTTGTACATTGAATATTTCTCGACTATAATTTAGTGTATATAATCCATCCACAAGAGGAGGAGTTCCTTCTATAACATTATCAAAAGACATTACTTGACTGCCATTATAAATATATGAGGAAAAACCCTCCATGTCCAAAATAAGGATAGAAATGATATTCCTCGTTAACGAAGGTACATAGTAACAATCATTTAACACTAGACAATAGCCAGAAGGCAAATTTAATCTATAAGTTCCTACGTGCTCAGCATCCACTCGTGCTAAATTTCCAACGCGTAGGTCCACCTCTTTTGGTCCAACCTTTCTGCTATCAGTTAGCCCCTGCACATTGGTACAAATGTGTGAGCCACAAGCGGTATCCAATACCCAGGAATGAGAGTTATTTATATACATATTTATTTCAATGACGTACATACCTTGTCCACCAGAGGTAGAAGCACCTGGTGCTTTTCCTCCTCTTGGTGCAGTGCAGTCCTTCTTCCAATGCCCTTTCTTGTTGCAGTTGAGGCATACATCCTTAGCTGGATTCACCTTCTTTTTTTTCACACCTCCCTTAGGCTTCATAGCCGAGGGCGCAACGACTGCTTTGCCCTTCTTCTTCTGCCATTCCTTACCTTTAGGCTTGGGTCGGCTAGTAGAGCTCACCATGAGCACAACTTTGCCTTTGGAAGTGGAAGACTCAAAGGTCTTGAGCATGTTGTGCAGCTCCGATAGACTCGCCTTTGTTCCATTCATATTGTAATTCACTATGAAGTTTTCAAAAGAACGAGGGAGAGAGTTCAGGATGAGGGTGGTAGCGACATTATTTTGCAGCTTCTTCCAATTGAAGCAAGTCTCTCTATCAGCCCTATCATCTTCAACACATGCTGCGAGACCTGGGCCCCTTCATTGAGCTTACACTTAAAAAGTTCTATCAGTAACTCATATTCCATAGTCTGGGATTGTGAGTCATAGAGACTCTTCAAGTGTTCGAGCATCTTATTAGGACCCATGTTCTCATGTTGTCTCTGAAGTTCCATAGACATGGAAGACAACATCATGCACTGTGCTAAAGTGCCATTATCTAGGTGTTTATGGTAAGCATCCTTATCAAAAGAGGCATATTCAACAGTCTGTCGCAAGGACTGTTGGAAACACCGTGTCCAACACGTATTCTAATTTCTCTTGTCTCAGCGCTATTCGAAAATTTCTTAGCTAGTCAAGGTAGTTAGGTTCAATAAGTTTGTTCATTTCAATCAACATTTTCAATGATAAGCTCGACATCTTTGATAATCTGAAAAATTAGATAGACTGGAAATCAAACTCAAAATTTATTTTCTATTATACACATTCGTTTAGGCTAATAAACATGGTCTTTTGTTTAATTAGCTTCCACTATTTTAACATACTTCTACAATCCTATGGTAGAATACATACCTATATTAATTAAGGTCATAATGGGTCAAGATCCAAGCCTATGCTATCTCCGTGTTTGCTTTGACTGATAACTTTAATGACACATCTTGGTAGGTTCTAAACCAATTACAAAACTTATTTGCAACTCTTGGTTGATCAAATATTATATTTAATCTTGCGTCCTTAGATTAGTCCGACACTTTGGCGCCAAGATTTGTCTAAGCAAGTCAACCCCATTACACGATTGCGTTTATGTATCTAAGTAAATTTGGCCTTTGTGAGCAAATACTTTGGTGTAAATACCCACAAAAGTTTATCGTTTAGCTTTACATTTAAAACACATCTATGAAAGAGTCTAGGTCCTTGTAGACTTAGAGCAAATGCTTTGGCATAAATACTCGTATCGCTGAAAAGGATTTTGCACTCTAACAATTATAATAGACGACGCATTTTTAATTTAGACTTGTATTTAAAATTTTGGGGAACATTTTAATTCAGGGTTTTAACCAAGATCAACTCTTTTACGTCATATCCAATATGACATCTTAATATCATGCAAAACTAATGACACATATAGTTGGGAACTGTCAACCCAATAGGCATGATATAAGATAGTTTAATCAAATACTGGGCGCCGCCTGCCCAGACAGTTATAGCGGACACTATGTTAATTATTAAATGAAAGCATTTAAACACTTAGCATATAGTTCGTATATTATTCAATAATATACAATTAATAATAATCATGGGTTAACTTGTCTAAACTCTAAAATTTAAGTCTAATCCAAACAATCCCTTAAACATTTTCTGATTTTAAAAACTGATTTTCAGGATATTTCTGTAAGTTTCAGATTTTTAGAATTTACAGTTTAGTCCCTCAAGAATTTAAAATTTTAATTTTGAACCCCTTTAAATTCAGAAAATCCAATTTTAATTTTCAGAAAATTTTTTCAAATTTCAAGGACATGTCTGTAATTTCCAAAATTTTAAATTTATTACAGATTTGGCCCAAGGGACCAAATCAACTTTTCTGAAATTTATAGATTTTCCCCAAGGGCTAAATTGTAATTTCAGAAACCGTCACTGCCCGCCGGAAGAGTGACTGCCGCCACTGTTCACACCGGAACAGTGTTTGATTAATGTTCACTGTTCCGTAAAAAAATATTTTAAAAAAAAAAATTTGAGCCTCGGTGCCGCGGCGCCTCCGTCTCAGAAGCACAAAATCCGCATTTTCGAAACTCTAAAACTGGTTCAGGGTCAGATTTACAGATTCATCTTCGTTACCCATCACTACCAAATAACACGTTCATCGAACATCATCCAATCCCTTCTCATTCCTTGCTTCAGTGCACCATGTTCGCAATGAACCGGTTACGCATATTGACTTAGAAGAGTTAGATCGAATAACTTCCTCGATTACATCATTGTTTAATAGTTTGGGAGACAAGGATGATGTGCTTTTAAGATATTAGGTTTTCAAGCTTTATTATTAACTAATTACCTTATATTCATACAAAACAACCCTGACTCTTGATACCACTAAAGGATTTTTGTTGGGTTGTTGTACGTAGCGGATATTGAAAATTTATATCAAACCCAACAAACGTAGAACTGTTTGACTATAGGGTAATTTAAAATCGTAAACATAAGACTTGAATGATGCTTACATGTTTACAATATCTGAAATCTTTATCAACTATGGGTGCGCACGCGAATGCTCTTTCGATTGCAAGCTCCAAGCTTCAATGTATTCCTCCTTTGGAAAGATAGGAAATCCAGCAGAGGTTTGAGAGAGTGTTTTGATTCTGAGTCTCTAAGACTTAGAATAATTATATGAAAATCAGGTGTCATTAATAATGAAGTGTAGGTATGTATTTATAGGTGAAAAATTAGGTCAAATCGGATTAGTGTTTGACCTTGGGCCTGACCCAAAATTCGAGGCAAATTAGGTCATGGCACAGCGGCCCTATGGTGTGGGCGCCGCGACGCTGACGTGGCCCTACACTGTATCATTTTATTTTCTGCACATTCTTAATTATAACCAAAATCCAATTTTGACTTAATTAAAATAATTATTATTCATTTAAATATTTCGATTCTAAATCGAATATTTAATACGCTCTCTATACATCCTTAGATCGAAAAGACAATCGACATAATGTGACCTTACATACCTTCACATATCGACATTAATCAAATTAAGGTATACGCGGAACTCCTAGACGGCTCCACAAGACGAACTCAATATGTGAAGTACGTTTACACGAATACAATAAACTTAACCTCTATGTGGTAAGATAAAATCCTTTCATTCGCGACACACACGATCAAGCTTAGGATTTGTCAAGTGTCTATCCAAATGGCTTAATAATTGTATCTCATCTATATTAGTTGACAACTAGACCATATTCTAAATATGTCTATTGCGTTGGCCAACGACTTAGTCAACCTAATATCACTGAGAAGCTGAGTGTTCTCTCGAATATACATCAAGGAATGAATCATAATCTCTGCTCAACTACCACCTTTAATCCACATCGTAATGTACCCAATACAAGCAGTATCTCAACCTATAAGACATTTGAGCTTAGGACAGGATCAAAGTATATTACTTTGTAGACAAGGTGCGCATTGACCTCAAGTCTAAGGACTTCTATCTCCCACACACTGATCATACTTTAGACAAGTATAACAAATAGTATATCAGCAGGATATACTTCTAAAGTATCCATGTGTCCATCACGAGTAGCGATTACTCGTAGCAGGTGAGACATACTACATCCTCTAAGGATGTGATGCATACCACATGTCGACTTATCACATATCATCGATATCCCATTCTCGATGATCATTAGTCGAGGCTAATTTAAGAGTTACGTTATAATATCAATATCTCACATTATTAATAACAACGTAACCTCTAGGGATGCATAAGAATAGTATAAACAATCAACTAATGATTTAATAATTGCAAATGCCAAAATATTAATATCCATTAATAATAATACGGATGTGTATAAAGTACATTTGTCCTAATACAGATTGACTCTATAACATACATATACTTTCAGTTTATACATAATTATACGAAGCATTGACATTATATATATAGAGTATATACCGTGTTTATATATAGCTATACATAACATATACATTATCTATATATCAATGATATAGTGGGCTAC
Source organism: Anisodus acutangulus (assembly GCA_029783415.1). Lineage (NCBI taxonomy): Eukaryota > Viridiplantae > Streptophyta > Magnoliopsida > Solanales > Solanaceae > Anisodus > Anisodus acutangulus. Next base: position 20,027,539 of record CM056505.1, read on the forward strand.
GTCGGTTGAAAACTAGATGTGTGGGACATGTAGTTATAAAGAACATATACATTATTTATACACAGATAATACAATGCGCTACATCGACTGTAACTAGATGCATGAGCTGTATATATGAGTTATTTCCCCATTCTTAGATTGTGAGCTTTGATGGGATACCACAACCTAATGCATGACTATTTTTTCTACTTCAACTTTTGATTAAAAATATGTTTGATCAAACTCTTAAAAAGTATTTTTATCAAAATAGCTTTTAGAGAAGTAATATTTATGAGTACGAATTTGTGTTTAACCAATTCATTTGAGAAAGGTCTTTTTAATATTTAATAAGCATGTTGTTTTTTACCAATCTTTTTAAAAAGTGTTTTAAATAACAAATTACATAAAAGACATGTACAATTTTAATTTACATAAATATTATCTAAAAGAAAAAATAATTTAACTATTTATTATTACTTTATAATTAATATTGTCTAAAAAGAAAATATGGCGTTAATTATTTTATATTATATAATTTAATTAAGTTTATTTAATAGAAAATATCTTATGTTGTTTTTAGATTTGGCAGCATTTGTGAAAATAAAGAGACGGGAAAAGAGAAAAAATGACATGGTGAATCAGGAGAAGTGCTATTTTTCACGATCAAATATGTAATTTAGATTATGCCCAATTTTTGAGTAAAGTATGGATGTTACTATATCTATTCCAACAACATTTTGCTGAATAATAACGAATAGAAAAGTAACAACATTGTATTTTTACATAAAAATCACCCGGCTCACAAGGGTGAAAAAATCATGATCTCTCGGGATTTGTCCCAAAACTCCACTACAACTATGAGCCTCAACAAATTCATATTACAAAGCTTGCAACCTAGGAACTAACTCTAATCACTATCCTAACAATCTACCTAGACTATTGAGCTCTCTCCGAGTTGCTCTAGACTTGGAGCTGAATTTGACTATTATGTATACCTATTACAATGCTTCTAAGAAAGCTGGAAAGGTACAACTCGATAAATAATTCTAAAACAAAATACTAGACTTGGGCAAAACACGACACTCGGTGCCTGACTGCATGTGACCGAGTGAACCACATGACTTACTAATCGACATGAGCATCAAAACATGCACTAATAATGATTTAAAACATGTGAAACATAATACTGAAAATTTAGTCTAAAATATAATAGCATAAATATCTGAATAAAACATGATGAATCTGAGTGACTGACATAACATGCTAGACAAGTCTATGAAACCTCTAAATATGAGTCTGACTAAAAACTGTTTACTAGGACAAAGCCCTGACATACCGCTACTCTAAAACATAATCGTGAAAATAAGCAACTGACACCCCGAATGAAATGAGGCTCACCAATAGCTAATATAGATAAAGTTCTAGCGTGCAGATCCGTCATCCTGAAATGCAGTACCTGCACCATGAGTGCATGCCCCGGATAAAGAGACGTTAGTATACTTGAATTGAATAGTATGTAAAGCAACTGAAAGAATAAGCAGGCATATGATATAATAGGAATATGAAACTGAAACTGAACATAGGCATAAGTGTCATTGAGCATAGTAATTTATTTAACATGTGGAGGGGGTCACCTCTTTCCTGTAATGCACCATATTGGGGTTCATAATCCATTTTAACTCAAAGAATAGGTATCTCAAATAATGCACCATGGGTATTGACATGGCGGACATCATCACCTACTACTAGTCTATGTATCATAATGCACCATGGTTCATAACAAGGCGGGCAACATTATCCACTGCCAGACAATGTATTATAATGCACCATGGTTCATAATATGGCGGGCAGCATCATTCACTGCCAGGCTATACATCATAATGCACCATGGTTCATAACATGGAGGGCAACATCATTCACTACTAGGCTATAGATCATATCATCATGCACCATGCTTCATAACATGGCGGGTAGCATCATCCACTACCAGATTATGTGCGTAACTGTAGTTCTAATGTGAATCTTTAGAGTCATTTTGTAACATTGTTATTGGATACTGAGAGTTTATATACTAAGACATGAAAACATATTGAGGTGTTGAAATGCAGTACTGACTATTACTATACTGAACTAAGACATGAACTCATGAACTATTCATGGGATAAACATTGTCACTATGCATAAGCATTCTTGAATTTAGGCATGTTTGTCAATTGATACAATTACGTTTCTTAAACTCTTTATGATTTCGTGAATCCTGTCATGAGTTCCTAAACTATAGGGTCATCAGATTTCTGTCCTTTTCGAAGAAGTATCATAAGTTGAGGAACGAAATTGAGAATTATAGTGTAATGCATGACACTGGAATACTTAACAGAACTAAACTAAGACATGTACTCATAAACTGATTACAAAGTTTGAAGCATTAATTGTTCATAGTAAACTGAATTATCTTAACTGAGACTAATGGGATATCGAACACGAGTCTATACTGATTAGGTAATGAGTTCACAATATTTGGAGTGATAATTATGAACAAGTATGAAGTTATAATCTTAAAAGATAGAAGTTCTAGACTTTTCATGAACTAGGGTATAATCTCTAATTCTGAAGTAATTAGTAGTGATTCTGATGAACGCGGCATGGGGATGATTAATAATGTTCCCACACATAGAGAGTTAGTCTCACATACCTTAACTTCTGGTTCTTGAGCGTAATACAACATTCGTCACTTCCTTTTGACTTTAATCTCTATCAATACATGTCAATGGAATCAATATTAGCACCAATTCTCATGGTTTAGCCATGTAGGCATTTTATCAATCACTTGGTGGACATAAAGCTTCATAGCCCTTATAAATGGTGTTTCCACACCCAATTTCTCATCCTCTTGTTTTTAGGTGATTCTACAACCTCAAATAGATATAATTAACACCATTCTTCATCACCCATACGATTAGAACAACCCTGAGTCAATTATTCAAAATCCTACAATGGTTCATATGTTTCTCTTTATCAAACCCATCAACTTATGGCCCAAGAATTTAGAGTCTAATAACTAATTCACAATTATAATCGATTAGAGAGTGAAAGCATTACCTTTTTTAAGCTTAATCCTCTTGAATTTGAGTTCTACGATCTCTTGTCCAAGATGAAGACTCAAACGAGGATCTATGAATTTCCAAGGTTTAATCTTGTTAAGAATCATGAAATTAATGAATTAACTGATTAAGAATCATAGGTATGATCTTATCTTGATGTAGGAGGGTGAGAGGAAGAGAGAAATTTTGTGCTAGGGCTTGGGGGTTATTTTTGTCTCTCAAAGACATCCACAGAAAGTGTGGAATTACTCTTAAAATTTTAAATTTTCGTACTTAATACTCTTGCTTCAGCATCGCCCGTCACATCGGTCTACTTTTGGTCGATGCGACGGTCGCGACTAACTAAGGGATTTTTGCACCGTCGCATCCATCAACTTTTAATCGCTGCAATGCTCGCTACTTATTTCACTCCAATCATTCTTATTATGTTTTAACTCATCCCATTCAACTTCCAAACACTCATATTACTTCCAAACATAACCTTTAAGTATTGCAAATTACTTTAGCCATAATTAGAAAGTAACAAACCCATTGGATTTCACATCCATCTTACGGGTCGAACCTTAGCCCGAGATATGAGGTGTTACAATATCTCCCCCTTGGGAACCTTCATCCTCTAATGATGGTTCATGGTTAGGAGTATGCCTAACTCTGGAATTTTACAAAAAAATTTGACAAGGTTTCCTCTATAAATAGGACTATCCCAATTTTTTTCGAACACCTGCAAGATAATCGGAACACAACGCAAGTCTCACAACACATCTTAATACGCATGACGTGATATTACATGGTAATTGAGGGATGGACGTGACTAACATGAATACAGAACTGGCATGAATACGTGAATACCAACTATCATGAATATCACTATGACATGAACGCATGGATATTGAACTGAATGGATACATTAATACAATACATGGTATTTGGAAAAGAATTCGTAGGCACGAATGACATGAGTACTGGAACATAAGCATGAACATGACATGATTACATGGACGTGAGGAGCATGACATGGGACATGAATACATGAAGACTGGCTGACATGGATATATGAGTGCTAAACTGACATGAGATATATTCACGTGTAAACATGGCTATCATAACGTGATATTCGATTATCGAAAAGATGAATGTTACAACATAATATTTGAATGTTAAGCGCAGATGGATTCTGAACACTGAACTAACATGAGGTCTGAATACTTGAGGTAGTTACCCTAGACATTTTTTGCTTGTCCATCAATAATTGCGGATATTTTAGCTTCATGTCCTCGTTGGCTTCCCATATAGCCTCATTCACACTTTGGTTCCTCCATAACACTTTTACTTAAACAACTTTCTTAGTTCTCAAGTTACGAACTTGACGATCATTCTACTCAATTCTTCTTTCTTACACACACGAGGCATACTCCTGATGGTGACTATATTATTTTTCTCTCACTACTGAACTAAGTTTCTTCATATCCCCCACCTATTAGAGTATCCTAGTTCATATCAATTTCTATCCATGTATATTTTATATCCTTGTAAAATTATGACTCATAATCCTAATTCTTTTTTATGTACGGTAACTACATGTATATATATTTCTCATATGAATACAACAGAACTTGAGGGTTTCTATTACATCGTATCCCTGGAAAAACTGATAACGTTAATATGGTATTAGAGCACAACAATTTTGGGGAAACGTCATCCTCGATGACCCCTGCATCTCCCTCGACAACCAGTATCTCAAGCTCCAACCCCCATTCTCATGCTCATCACTTTATCTTGCTCAAACTGACGTCGAGCAATTATCTCTTCTAGAAAACCTAATTACTACCGTACCTTAAAGGATAAAATCTCCATGACTTTATTACATGTGCAAATCCATGTCCCTCTCATATTAATACAATTGAAGGATCCAAAGATGTTCAATCGAATCCTCTTTATGCTCAATTGGTTCAATAAGATCAATTATTATGAGTTTGTTAATTTCGTCTCTATCAGAGGACAATCTACCTATCGCCATAGGGCTCAATATGTCTAAAGAAATTTGGGATACCATTGAAGCTGCCTTATTGTCAACACCCAACATAAGAATTTTAAATCTCCAAATGCAACTTCAAAACCTAAAACAGGACGACATTAGTATGTTGCAATACCTTCAAAGGGATAAACTTCTTTCAGATGAGATAGCCGCCACAATAAGTCCTCTCAATTTATTGGACTTCAACATCTATATGTTTAAAGGCTTGCGTCCAGAGTTCAAAGATATAGTAACTACGCTCTTTGCACGTCCTGAACCTGTATTGTACTCAGAGCTCTATAACCTACCGTTAAATCATGAATTTATTCATGGAACATCATTGTCACAACTATCCATCTCGTCATCAATAGTGGTGGATCAAGTGCAATCCCCTGCTGCAAATGTCAGCCAGTGATCCAATTCTAATTCTGATCGCAACCAGCAAAACGAACTCATTCTAAGGTCGTGGTCGCAACTCTAGAGGTCATGGAGGTCATGTGTTACACCCTATAAGTTTTGAGTCTGTTGTATCGTTATTAGATGCGGATGTCCTGAGAAAAAGTACGGTTTTACAAAAGGGTAATAAAGGTTTACGGCTTGTTTAATGAAGTTCATAGTGTTTGGGAAGTCAAACGGATCAAATAAAGTACATTTCGATGAAATCAGAAAGCTGGGCAATTTGACGGGAAGATCGATGGACCATCAAATGTTTCACGAACCATCAATTTTTCCACTCTGAGCCATAAAATACCCTGGCATTTTGAAGGGAATATTGACAGACTGTCAAGTATTTGACGGTGCCGTCAATCCCACCATCGAATTACGGCGGTGGAGAGTTTTTCTTGGTTAAATACGGGTTGTACAATTTTCTCATCCATTTTTTTCGCAGAACCAGATCAAGAACTCTCCTAAAATCATCTCCAAAGTATCCCAAACTTCCAAGATCAAATCTAAGCCGAATTACGTAAGATTAATGCTACTAATTCCGTGATTATCATAATAATGACTTCCTCCATGTTGAACCAGGTTTAGAAACCCTTGAATTTAGGGAAACCTGTGTTTTGAGAAGGCTTGGTGTATTGAGGTAAGATTTACCTTCCTTTATCTATAATTGTGGTTAATTGATGATTCAGAGTAAGTTGTGAAAGGATTTTCGTAATCGAAACCCGTAAATCTAAGAAATCATTGTATATAGACTCGTGGGCTATTTTGATCATGATATGAATTGGAATTTATTTGTATGTTGGTTGTCAGTGTTGTAAAACCTAAGGAATTATGTTTCAGAAAATCGTGGGGTCAAATTACATAAGTATCCTTTGTTAACAAGTCCAAGGATTCTTTGTGTTTAAGATTCTCGATAAGGATACCTAAATGAAGTTTCCTTTTTGGATTATGGATTCGATATTGATATTGACCCTTTGTTGTTATAGATAACTATTCATAAGGCGTACGAGAGCTTGTAAAGTGATTATAACTTCAAGGATAAGGTATGTAATGGTTATCCCCTCTCTCAATTGGCATGACTCAATAGAAAGTGTATTTGTCTAGCAGAGTTAGGAAGTGTAATTGTCATAGGTATTCTACTCTTTTAGTTGAAGTTAGTTTTACTATCGATTGTACGGTATATAGTCGGATTGAGAATATGAGTTGTTCTTAAGTTCCATAACTTTCTATCTGATATGTTGCGCAAGTGTATACTTATAGTTGAAGTAGATAACCAGACTCATTGGTAGGTGTGTCATTGAGCGGAATCTACTCTAAACCATTAGATCTCTACTAGATGTCGTAGCATATGAGATGACCATAAGGCATTTGGGATCGTTAGTGTTTCCTTAAAATAAGAATTGAGTTTTATACTTGTTCGTTGCATAGTTGCTATGTTAGTTGCATTATTAGAAAGACCGCCCTAATTCTACACCTAGGTACTTGGTTGGAGATTAGAGGAGCAAGCTAGTTGTAGTTGCATCAATTGTAGTTAATTGTGCGTGCTATAAAATTTCTTAGCAAAGAGTAGGTGAATCGACTTGTAAGGAATGATGTTGCTTATATCTTGAAATCTCAATAGTAAGCAATAGTTGTTGGTAGTGATAAAAGTCGAAGACCCATAATAATCCAATATAAATGCTAGTTGATAGTTTCCCTTGTCCATTACACTTGTAGCCCAGTCGAATACATATGCATTCATAGTTGTCTGTAGTGATGACAGTAGTAGTTGCTACCCCTCTAGTTGGATGCTTGTCTATTTGGTTGGACTTAGAAGGTAAATGAGTCCTTAGTTGCATAATTGGAAGGTAATTGCCGGTAAGAATCTAATCTAGATATTTGTTGATAGTTTGACGTATTGAATTGGACCCATTTCAGTTTAGTAAACTTTCATTAGAGGTTATGCCACTTGATGTGCCCATCGCAATAGTTGGACTTATTAGTTATTTTCCTGAAATGAAAGTCAGAGGTCAGATGTAGTAGGCGCCGAGTTGCGTACTTGCTAGTTATACAGTTGCCCCATGTTAGTTGCACTAGTTGCTCGACTTCCCTAGTTAAATGTATATGCACTTGTGTAGTTTTCAACGTTGGTTGCCTTAGTAGTTATTACTCATCTGGTTGGAAGCTTGTGTACTTCGTTAAACTCCGAGGACAAGCGAGTCTTTAATTGCATTTCTCAAAAGTAATTATGGATAACATATTGTGTTGCCTCAAAAGGGGAACGATAGTTGAACGAGTTGATGTATAAAGAACTTAGTTGAGTTATGTGATACGATTTGTTGGCCCTCGCGGTCTATTTGCTAGCTTACGCCTATTTGCTAGCCATTGAGCTATTTGCTAGCCTTCAGGCTTATTTGCTAACTATCGAGACTTATTTAACGGCCACCGAGGCCTATTTGACGGTCTACATGACCTATTTGTCACCCTAAATAGAACATATTTGCGAGACAAAGATCGACTAAATAAGTAGACAACACTTAGGCTTGTTGTGATACATTCACTGGTATAAATGATAAGTATTCTGGTAGAGTGCATTTACAGGTAACTGACAGTCCTCATATACTTGTTGTTACTTATTTTACTTTAAGTTCCAGTGTTTAACATTTGTTTTATCTGCCTTACATACTCAGTGAATTATTCGTACTAACGTTCTTTTTGCCAGGGGCACTGCAGGTCCAGGTTCACAAGTGACAGATTTAGGAATAGATGCTGCAGTTAATCATCAGAGTTTTGGTGAGATCCACTTCCTCCTAGAGTAGCCGAGTCAAGTCACTTGGGATATAATTTTATACATGCAAGTTGGGTAGGCCAGGGCCCTGTACCAACCAAATTGTTTTGTCAAACACTCTTAGAGGCTTTTGTAGATAGATGGACAAATGTGGCCAGTAGTGTTATGTGATGTTGGGTTATACAATTGAGGGCTTGTAGGCCCATGTATCTATATACTTGTTTTGGGCTCTCATGTTTACAGGTAGTTGAGTACAGTAAGTTATGTGTATTACAGAATATGTCGTTCGCATAATTGTGGCACTAGGTGTTATCTGCTCCACCAAGGTTGGGATGTGACATCGTGGTCGCAACTACCGCCATCCAAGCTACTCTAGTATCACTGGAAGTCCGTGTTGCCAAGTCTATAATGACACAAATCATATCGCGCCAAATTGCTTTCACCGCTATGCTCAATCTATCAATCTAGCAGCTCATCTCGCACATCATGCCCCGATTCAATCTTTACAAAATTGGTATCCTTACTCTGGAGCAATGCATCATATTACTCTGGACCTTTCTAGTCTCTCACAATATGAAGAATACCGAGGTCCTGAATAACTTCATGTAGGAATGGCCAAAGTTTACCTATTCATCACACCGGTAAGGCATATCTATCGAATTCCTCAAATTGATACTTTTCTCTGAATAACGCCCTTCAAGTTCCTTTTATTACTAAGAACCTTTTATCTGTTCAAAACATTGCTCACGATAATCATGCTTTTTTGAATCTCACCCATGGTATTTTGTTGTTAAGGATCACAAAACCAGGACTCCTCTTCTTTCCGAGCCGAGTAGCGATGGACTCTATAACTTGTCATTCCGACTTGGAAAACCTTATTCTCCCGTGGCTTATGCTGCTGTCAAGCCTTCGTCATCTTGTTGGCATCTTCGCCTTGGTTATCCCCATCAAAGAGCACTCAATCAAGTCCTTCAAAAAAATAGTTTGCATTTTTCATGTTCTAAGTTAGCTTCTTTATGTAGCACTTGTCAACTTGGCAAGTCGCACAAACTTTCTTTATCGAATAGGTTTAGTAAAGGTCCTCATATTTTGCAATTGGTGTTCATTGATGTATGGGTCCTTCACATTTCTTATCATCGAATGGTCATAAATATTTATTAGTCTTTGTGGATGATTATTCTGGCTATACATGGTGCTACCCATTATTTCAAAAATCAGACGTTGTCTCCATTTTTATACAATTCTTAGCCCTCGTGGAACGCCAATTTTCCCCTAAATTAAAAGCTCTCCAATCTGATAGTGGTGGAGAGTTTCGACATCTATCCACTATTTACACCAATCTTGGCATTCAACATAGACTTTCATCACCACACACACATAAACAACAAGGTCGAGTCAAACGTAAGCATCATCACATTGTCAAAACAAGGTTAAGCATCATGGCTCATAGCTCTACACCCTTAAAATATTGGCACTTTGCTTTTGAATCCACGGTTTACTTGATCAATCATCTTCCAACTCGCATTAACGGAGGAAAATCACCATATGAGATGCTCTTTCATCGCTCACCAGATTATTTGTTCCTCAAAGTCTTTGGATATATATGTTATCCCTATCTTAGGCCTTATAATAAGCACAAAATTAAGTAGCGCAATGCTCCCTGTGTTTTCTTGGTTATGTCTCTAACTATCATGCATATAAGTGTCTCACAAGACATACCGGCCGAGTTTACATTGCCTAATACGTCAAGTTTGACGAGTCAATATTTCCATTTGAAAATCAGTCCATCATCGGCCCTCCTCCCTCTCGCTTTCCAACTCCTCCCTATCTCTCTGGCCCCTGCATTGTGTCACAAAACACCGCTGCCACTACAACTGCCCTTCCTTCTATCGCACGACCGTCACCCTAATCCACTTCACTAAAAATGATTAGCCCACTTCCGCATCCTCTTCCACTCCAGAAGCCCGTAACTCTCCTTCAAGCAACATTCCAGTAGCTTCTTCTCTATTAGTCTAATTGGAAATTGACTTCTCTGGATCCAACATTCCTGTCACACCCGCGTTACCCTTGGACACACAAACTATCATTCTTCCTCTTCATAAAGCTACTATTTCTTCTACTCGTCGTCCGTCAATGAAAATTCCACCTGAGTGCACTTATCACATGCGACTTCGGCACATGCCACCTTCATCTCACTCTACTTCTTTGTCCATTTTACCCCAGCCATCGCCTCCTACAACTGAACCATCATGCTTCAGCGAAGCTACTAAACACAAGGAATGGATAGATGTTATGGCTGCTACGATGACATCTCTATTAAAAATAAAACTTGGTCTCTTGTTCATGTGTCATCATCTATGAATATATTAGGTTGCAATTGGGTGTTTTGGATTAAACAAAATTCTGCCGAGGTCATTGAAAGGCATAAAACTCGTCTTTGAGCAAAAGGTTTTCACCAGGTTGAGGGCTACAACTTCTCTGAAACATTTAGCCTAATTGTGAAACCCATGACAATTCGTATCATTCTCTCCCGGGTAGTCTCACAACATTGGCTTTTTTGTCAATTAGATGTTCAAAATGCCTTTTTACATGGCGATCTCATTGAAGATGTTTTCATGGCTCAAAGGATTCGCTCATCCGCAATTACCTTATTATGTCTGCAAACTACACAAATCTTTATATGGACTCAAGCAAGCTCTGAGGGCTTGGTACACCAAGCTTCTCCAATTTTTGGTGTCTCTCGACTTTTCTCCTTCCAAAACATATGTTTTGTTGTTTAAATACAACTCAGGTGGTATTATTTCTTATCTTCTTGTATATGTTGATGACATTATTTTGACAGGGAATTCTGACAAATTCGTTGTTGCCACTATAGACCAACTGGGTCGCGCCTTCTCAGTTCGAGTTTCGAGATATGAGCAATCTCACCTTATTTCTTGGCATTCAAGTGAAGCGATCCTCCTCGGGTTTAGGGCTCTCTCAAGCTCAATATGTGCAGAACTTGCTGGAACAAGCAAGAATGAACACGTGTAAGCCTCTTCTCACGCCAATGGCGACTAATGCCAAGTTATATCAAAAGGATAGTCCGGCATTCCATGATCCTACACTATATTAGCATATTTTTTGTGCTCTTCAATATCTCACTCTGACGAGGTCGAACATTGCATTTTCAGTTAACAAAGTGTGCCAGTTCATGCACTTTCCAATAGTTAATCATTGGTCTATTGTGAAACGATTATTGCACTACTTTCAATAAACGAAGACATGGTCACTTATTATCTCTATCTCTCCGTCTCCCGACTTACAAGCATTTAGCGATGCCGATTGGACGGGGCAGTATTGATGATTGCAAGTCCACATGTGAATTTGGACCTCCAAGAAGCAACACACAGTAGCCCGATCGTCGATAGAGTCGGAATACAAAGCTTTGGCAGATACGGCAACAAAGTTAACATGGACTCAATCTCTCCTTTTTTAACTTTGAGTTCACCCTCATGCTCCGACTCTTTAGTTTGACAATATCGGTGCAACTTATCTATCTCTGAATCCTATTTTTCACTCTCGCACAAAGCATGTAGAGATTGATTATCACTTTGTTGACTCTTCGGGTTTCAAATGTCCAACTGGACTTACCGACAATTTACTCATCTCCCTCAGACCAAGGGTTAAGTTCTTATATTTGCGGATCATTCTATCTTATTGGGATCCAACCAACTTTCCTTATCTTCTGCAATTTTCCATACTTTACGTTACAGACTAGTCATCTTTAAACTCCCTTCTGAGCAATTGCCTTTCTAGAAAAACTAAATTACTTATATGGACTAGGAACTAATGTACTTTTAACTATCATACAAAATCTTCGTGACTTAACTTTTCTCCCACTATCAATCTTAGGGAAACTCCTTTATGATAACTCTTAAAGCTATTTTTTTTTGTAGTTTGCTCCCTTACGGCTTAGCTGATTTCTTCTTTCACTAATCACTATACTTCAAATTTTAATTTAAACCTTTTGTATACTAACACGTATTCGGGTGTATTCAAGCTGTCACCCACTCACTAGTGTTCTTCTGACTAAGGAAATCAAATCGTACCTCTACTAGCTTTGCTGAAATCCTCAATTCATATTTTCTAGTGAAGACATAATCTTAGGACTTATATACTCTTCATAATCCTAAACTCTCCTTAATTAGCTCTTACTTTTTCCCTATCCAGGAACTTGGTCACACCACTATACTTGGTTTACTACCTCTAATCGTCGTTTATATCTGCTCAAAACATACTCACTATATTTCTACTAATTGCATGCTAGCATCATATTTTCTTATTCTGCTCTGAACAACCAAAGCGAAGCATAAGATTATTTATACATTCCCCTCATCAGATGACCCTATTTTACAGTCGTATACTATCGTTTTCTAAACTATAGTCATGGTGATACACTTAGGGAAATTACGTCTCTCTTAAACGAAATTGAAATACCTAACCCCGAACTTTCTGTACACTTCAAAATCATATCAAACTATACACATCCAAGATAAAAACTTAATCACATAACTTTATAGGGAAATGTCACATCTTATCATCTCATAGCAATATCTACTTCTTGTAGTAACTTACTAAGTTATACTCTTTGGTTCTGATCTAAATAAACTTGCACAAATAAAATTCTACTCCCTGAAGTCCAATATCATTTGCTCTTGGTTCTCATGTCGTGCATCGTCTCTTCTTATTCATATGCATATGTTGTACGGAAACACATTCTGTAATATCATGTCATCTTGCCTTCTAGGTATTTTGCCCTTAGGCTCTTTCTGCTCAAACTATCTTGAGCCGTTTATACCCATTGTGGCTAACTTCTTATCATGTTACCCTGTATGGTCTTAAATCTGAGTTATCATCCTCACACTTATAGCTTCATGGTCCAAAAACCTAAATAAACTTATTCTATAAGGTATGCAATATACGTATACTATCATGCAAAAACTTGTTCTTAAAAATGGTACGATCACCTGATAAATACATCATGTGCCATTTGGCGAGCCTTGGGTCTTAACCCGGACTTGAAAAATATGAAGATCCTGCTATAGTCATTGAAAAATACAAAGATCCCGCTCCACTGTGTCCTCACAAGTCAAGTCACAAGAATCTCGATACACTGAAAATTAGAAATATGATAAACTACACAACCGAACACTGGCGTACTGAATAATCATAATCCTACTAACTGAAACACGGTATAGCTGGTAACTGAGGTAAAATGATAACCATAAAACATGATAATTGCCTTTGTACTTTCTGATAAGGGTTATGTTCTGGGCTATACTAACTACGAATTTTGTTTCACTTTTGATATTATATCATCTCTCATCTGCTACCAACATGCACGATTATACCCTCAATGGGTAGTCATCCTCACTTGAACCTTGAATTTACTTATCGTCGCATGCGCATTCAATACGTTCTTGAATTTACTTATCGTCGCATGCGCATTCAATACGTTCAGAATTCGATGGATAGAGAATGTTACGTACTGCTCTAGTCTTCATGGCACGGGTTAGAATAAATCCTCTAAGTACTACTCTAATTGCACGATCTAGGGTATGAAAGAAGTGAGACAATCCTAAATGTCTTGATGGTCAACCATTTATATGTGGCGCGTACCCATATATAGAAGTGACCCCACTGGATACGGTTTTATAGACTCGCTAAGACACTTGAACCTAAGCTCTGATACCAAGTTTTATAACACCCGAAACTATGACCTGGACGAAACACGATACTCGATGTCTGATTGCATGTGACCGAGCAAACCACATGGGTTTCTAATCAATATGGGAATCAAAACATGTACTAATAATGATTTAAAACATGTTAAACATGATACTGAAAATATAGTCTGAAATATAATAGCAGAAATATCTGAATAAAACATGATGAATTTGAGTGACTTACATAACATGTCAAGCTAGTCTATGAAACCTCTAAACATGAGACTGACTAAAAATTGTTTACCAGGACAAGGCATTGGCATACCTCTACTTTAAAACATAAACGTGAAAATACCCCCCGAATGAAATGGGGCTTACCAATAGCTGATATAAATGAAGTCCTAGAGTACATATCCATCTTCTTGAAACTCAATACCTGTACCGTGAAGTGTACGCCCAGGCAAAGAGACGTTAGTACATTTGAATTGTACTATATGTAATAAAACAGAAAGAATAAGCAGGCAAATGATATAATAGGAATATGACTGAAACTGAACATAGACATAAGTGTCATTGAGCATAGTAATTTGTTTAACATGGGGAGGGAAGTCACATATGTCCTGTAATGCACCATACTGTGATCCGTAATCCATTTTAACTCAGAGAATAGGTATCTCAAACAATGCACCATGGGTTGTGACATAGCGGGCAGCATCACCCAATGCCAAACTATGTATCATAATGCACCATGGTTTATAACATGACGGGAAACACTATCCACAGCCAGGCAATGTATTGCACCATGGTTCATAACACAACGGGCAACATCATCCATTGCCATGCCATACATCATAATGCATCATAGTTCATAACATGACGGGCAACATCATCCACTGCCAGGCTATAAGTCATATTATCATGCACCATAATTCATAACGTGACGGGTAGCATCATCCACTACCAGTGTAACTATTGTTCGAACGTGAATCTTTAGAGTCATACTGCAACACTGTTATTGGATACTTAGAGTTTATATACTGAGACATGAAAAAATATTGAGGTGATGATATACAGTACTGACTATTACTATATTGAACTAAGACATGAACTTATGAACAATTCATGGGATATAGAGTGTCACTACGCATAAGCGTTCTAGAATTTAGGCATGCTTGTCAATTGATACAATTAAATTTTAAACTCTTTATGATTTCATGAGTTCCTAAACTATAGGGTCATCATATTTCTGTCCTTTTCGAAGAAGTATCATAAGTTGAGGAATGAAACAGAGAATTATACTGTAATGCATAACACTGGAATATTGAACAGAACTAAACTGAGATATGTACTCATAAATTGATTACGAAGTTTAACACGAGTCTATACTGATTACGTAATGAGTTCACAATATTCTGAGTGATAATTGTGAACAAGTACGAAGTTATAATCTGAAAAGATAGAAGTTCTAGACTATTCATGAATTATGACATAATCTCTAATTCTGAAGTAATTAGTAGTGATTCTGATGAATGAGGTGTGGGATGATTAATAATGCTCCACACGTAGAGAGTTAGCCTCACATACCTTAACTTCTGGTTCTTGAGCGTAATACAACATTCGTCACTTCCTTTCGACTTTAATCTATAGCAATACATGTTAGTGAAATCAACATTAGCACCAATTCTCATGTTTTGGCCATCTTGGCATTTAATCAAACACTTTATGGGCTTATAGCTTCATAGCCCTTATTAATGGGTTTCTACACTGTATTTCTCATCTTCTTGTTTCTAGGTGATTCTACAATCTCAAATAGATATAATTAACATTATTCTTGATCACCCATATGATTACAACAATCCTAAGTCAATAATCCAAAACCCTACAATTGTTCATATGTTTCTATTTATAAAAACCCATCAACTTATGGCCCAAGAATTTGAGTCTAATCACCAATTCACAATTATAATCGATTAGAGAGTGGAAGCATTACCTTTTTGAAGTTCAATCTTCTTGAATTCGAGTTCTAGGGTTTCTAGTCCAAGATGAAGACTCAAACGAGGATCTATGAATTTCCAATATTTAATCTTGTTAAAATCATGAAATTAATGAACGAACTGATTAAGAATCATAGGTATGATCTTACCTAGAGATGACAATGGATCTTGGACCCAGTCCGGATCCGGTGGATCCATATCCATTTTATAGGATATAGATCTTCAAAATTTGGACCCGACAGATCCGGATCGGACTCGAATCCATTTCTGACGGATCGAATCTGGATTTAGATCTTGTATTTGAGATCCGTATCCGATCCAGATCCGATCAGTGGATCTGTTTTTATTAAATATATCCATAACCTAGAATGTAATTTTATAATTATTTTCTTAAATTTTTTTCATAATTTATGTATTGGGTAAAGGGTTGAACCAGGATAAGGCACAAGTCACACATCCATGTAATTTGTCTTTGAAGTTTCATTTCTTTTACCTATATGCTATATGCAGTTTCCCATATTTTCATTTCTATAAAGAAAAAATTATCACTCTTCTTTAAATTTTCCTTTATTGAATCTGCTAACCGTAAGCTTTAAGTATCTTTCTCTCATTTGTTTGATCAACAAAAAAAAATTGAGACTTTTAATATATGACTGACATTATTTTATGTTGTTTAATGAAGTCTTTAAGTAGAACTACAAGTGCAGGATCACTAAAGCCTTCAAATATTAGCTCAAAGTTGCAACATGTCCATCATCACTAATGAAGTCAATCGTCTTTATTTTCTTGTGATGCTAAAACTTTGTTCAGTATTTTGGAAGAATGGTGTCATGTTTGTATAGGTTGATTGAATGAACTCAATCATTTTTTTCAATTAGATTGCGTTTCATTTTGTCATAAAAGTTTCAACATGTGAGAATATTATTCAAGCCAAATTTTTTTACATGTAGATCCAGATCCAATCCGATAGATTCGAATTTGGATTTGATTTTTATGGACCCGATGAATCTGGATCCAGGTATGAAAAATGGATCTGGATCTGGATCTAGTAGGATCCGATCCAGATCCAATCCGTTGTCATCCCTAATTACCTTGATGTAGGAGGGTGAGAGGAACTTTGTGCTAGGGCTTGCGAGTTATTTTTATCTCTCAAAGTCATCCAAAGATATTGTAGAATTGCTCTTTAAATTCTGTTTTTTCATACTCAATACTTTTGCTTCAGCATCGCCCATCCCAGCGGTCAACTTTTGCTCAATGCGACATTCGCGACTACCTAAGGGATTTTTGCATCGTCGCAGCGGTCAACTTTTAATCGATGCAAGGCTCACTACTGATTTCAACCCAATCAGTCTAATTATTTTCCAACTCATTCCATTCATATTACTTCCAAACATTCATATTACTTCCAAACATAACCTTTAAGTGTTGAAAATTACTTTAGGCATAAATAGAAGGTAACAATCCCATAGGACTTCACATCCATCTTACAGGTCAAACCTTAGCCCGAGATACGAGGTGTTACATATAGTGTTTGAGATGGAAGCAATTTCTTGTTATCACATGGCTTGATGTGCTTTATGAGAGTCCCAAGTTAATCTCAAATAATTCTTTCATAGACTCCTAGATCATGTTCGCCAAGTCTTATCTTGAAATCGCTTTATTTTAGGAGTCCTACTACATTTGGGCTCTAAGATGGAACATGTCCAATGGACCTAGATCATTCATCTGGTTCATTCATTTTGTAAATCATCAAAACATCCAAGGTTCAACAAATTCTCCCTTTTGATGATGACAAACTCATGTTCCTTTGTGCTTTCTATGTAACCTGTTCCAACCATTTCGCAACCTAAAATATACCACATGAACCACTAAGATGAACCAAGTTAGTAATATTGTGTTATAAACATTACACAATATACATCTTCCCCCTTTGGCATCATTAAAAAGTTGCTCCATTTTAATAAATAATTCATTGGATGGCGGTCAATATAAAACTCATGGCCACTGGGCTATCACATGTATAACATAAATAAGAGCTCAGTTATATATTATTAGGATATTTTAGTCAAGTAAAATAGACACAACTATGTATAAAAAAGCGGATAGTTTCCATTAAAAGTGATATTGTAGCATCCATACCAAGTTATTGAATCAAAACATGCTACTTTATAGCATCAGAGTGGGAAGAAAATTGGACAAAACATAAATAGGGGGAAATGATTGAAGGTGGAGGGACAACTTAAGGAGACTATGAAGAGGACTTGGAGCTATAAAGAGGATTCTTTGACTAGGTCTTGTAAGGCCTTGGTTTTATCTACTCTTTCCTTATCCATTGCTGCCTACAGACTTTGAATTCGAGCATTTTAGACCCTCCTACTCAAAGGCATACTTGAGATGCAACATGTAGATGGAATCTTGATGAGAATCCCTTAGAGCTACAATTTCAGCTTCTTTAGCTGCCAGCTCTTCCTTCAGGCACAGCAGCTCGACATACGTCTCCTCTAGAGGAGCAGGTTGATCAACATATTTCAGCTCTCCAATGACATCCTTCGTAGTCTGATACAAGTACCTTAAAGTGCTCTATGATGTCAACTAAGCAGAACATGTAGGCTAGTGTATGCTCTTTGTCCCTTTGTTGGATAACTTTGGTCATGTGTTAAATCATAAGGCTTCACAAGTTTATCTAGACCCCAGTGTCAAAGAACTCTATCAACAACCTTGCCTTCCTTTCTGGAGAGAATCATCTTGTGAACTGCAATGACTCATTCAATCATTATGTGAATTTTGACTATTTTACCCCCGTTGACTTGATTGATGGAGTTATCGGACTATTCTAATAGAAGTTGAGAAATTAAAACCTTAAAAAGTGAAAGTATTGATCAATAGTTGACTTTTGTGTAAATAAATCTTTTTCAGAATTTCATCAATTCCGCGAGGTCTGATGGGTCATTTATGACTTGGTGGGATATTTGGTTTGGTTCCCGAGGCCCTTGAGAGTGTTTTCATTTATTAGTTGGGAAATTGATTTTAGGCTGTTGGGGATTGACCCAAAGAAATAGACTTCCGATGGAAATTCTGAGATCGCGCGTGAGTCCGTAGTGTTTTTTTTACATGTGTACATATCTGATTTATGTCTAGGAGATTTCAGGTGATTGTCGGATTTCGGGTTGGAATTGTAGAAAACTTATTTTACTGTTTTTCTGGTGTACTCACTAGGGTGAGCCTCAGTACGCCCCAGTGGACCGACACCACTGCAATGGACGATGATCCGCTACAACAAAGGATTGTATTTTTGTACTTGACCGCGGGCGCATATGACCGATCACGGGCACGGGTTCGTTGCAGCGAGCCTTTGGCAACTATAGCGGACGACGGTAAAATAGTAACCTTTTTAAGTGTAAAATAAACCATTCATTTCCCACCTTCCCAAATATTTCTCCAAGGCAATTCTAGGGCGAACCCAAGCACTTCTGGGAGGATATCTCTTTGTGGTAAGTCTCTCAACCTAGTATTCACTTTTTCAACATTCCAAAGCTTGATGCCATGTTAGAAATACATTATAATCTAGGAGAAACTATGGGTGTTGATAAAAACTTCATGAAAAGAGTTCTAGTCTTTCTAAATGAAAATTATTGGAGGATTTAACTATTATAATGACAAAAATTGATTAGTTCATGGTTTATAGGCTTTAATCTTCCCTTATTCTTGATGAATTTGATTGTTGGAAAACTAGGGTTTATACCCAAATTGGGGGTTTGGAATTAATTGATGAAATTAACCTAATCTTGAGTTGTTTTAGCATGTGATTAGTAGGATTGAACTCCTAGAATATTGAATTTCATATTTCACTTTTGAAATGACCGTTACACCTCTATAAGCATGTTTCCCCCTTTCTCCCATAGTTGAGTTTGGTTCAAAGGATAGTTTAATGTTATGGGTGTTGTAAATTTCATTCTCTAACTTAGATTTCGATAATATTACAATTCGAGTACGATTTTCTCTCATTTATCTTGGTATTATCATGGATAAAGTAAAGGACTTGACTTGATGACGATCTTATGATATGTGTCCATATGTGGAACAGTTGGAGGTTTGATATGATACACTTGATATTATCATTGTATTGCATTCATCCTCATTTGCATGATATATTGATATTATATGTGGTTGGCATGATGGTGATAAATGAGAAGGAAACAACGGTGATTCTTTTGACATATTAATTGTGTAACAGTTCTATGCTGAGTGATACAGAATGGCTAGTGGGGTGTTCAGTGGAAGGGTCACTCTAGGCTGAGTGATACGAAGTGACTGGTATATGAACTTTGCGGGTCCCTCATTGGTCATAATTATTTGGATGTAGAGATATTCCCCCCGGAGCATGTATGTACAGATATTGCATGTGGCCATTGCATCGCATTGCATATTTATTCATCATCTCATTTATATACTTGAATCCTGACTTGATTCTCTACACTTGGCTGATTATTATTGGACTGTGATATTACTTATACCTGATTGCAAGCATGTCTATCTTTTAGTTTTTTCTTATACATATGTTGGCTAACTATTGTTGGCCTATGATATCTACCAGTACATAGTGTTTGTACTGATACTACTTTGATGCATTCTTTTGAGTGCAGAGTACGTGACCTATTCTACATCTACCCCTCGAGACCAATCTGAGGCTGTTGTTGAGTGTTTAAGGTGAGCTTGCTAGATGATCTGCTACCCCGAGACTCCTTATCACTTGTCTTTACTTTGATTCTGAGATAGTATTCTCATTTTGAGACTATGTATCATTTAGACTTGTAATTATTGGTAGTAGCTCGTGTACTATTCCAAACCATTTCCTTAGGGTGTTTTTAGTATTGTACTTCCGCACTTGATAGTATGATATAACTTAGACTTATATTTATTTCGCTTATTTACTTTGTGTATTGATGGATTATTGGTTAAGGGAAGAGTTTGCCTATCGATGATGGGAATAGTAGGTGCTCGCACGTTCCCCGATTTGGGACGTTATAAGTTGGTATTAGAACCCTAGGTTACCCGGTCTATAAATACAAGAGCATGTCTAGTAGAGTCTTGCGGATGGGTATGATGAGCTACGTACTTATCTGCAAGAGGCTATGGAATATTTAGGAAACTTTGAATTCTTTCATTCTTTCATGCTACTTCATTCAAATTGGTATCTAGTCGATTCCAATTGGTATATGAATTTCTTTGTCTTACTCTCTCCCAAATAGTGGGAATTCATGTTTAAATTCTTATATAATCGGTTTGTCTATGATGGTTGTGGTATGGTACGAGATGTGGTATCCAAATTCAGACGCGTGACCAAGTTCAGTTCTAGCTTTGGATTGAAGATTCAATTGTGGGGGTTTTCTTGAGAAATGGGAGAGATGGTACAGAGGGTCACATGGTTTCCATGTTTCCAGTGTTGGGTTGCTCGGGAGCGGAAATAGTGCATTTATGGCTAATAAGAGTGATTTGTTCGATGACATAATTGGTTTGGGAAAGTTTTCAATATTGTCAAGGTATTATGATGGTTTGCGTGGCACGGGTCTACCAATGACCGGTCTACGATTTATTAGTGGCAGGGTATTGGGTGTCGTTATATGGGGATGAGTGTAAGTTCGGTGAGGATCACCGGATGTGGCAAAAGTATAGTGACCATGTGTAATAAAGAAGAGAAGTTGAGAATAAGAACATGAAGGACGACTTGTGGGAAATGTGTAGGAAAGTAAAATTTCTTAGGGTATTTTGGTAAGAATGTATTTTGTGTTAATGGGATAGAGGCATAAGAAAAGGATTTGGATATATCAATTTCCACTATTAAGAAGAAAAAAATTTGGTTTATGACATGGTTAACATGATAAGGCTGCAATTGGTACGAGAGTGGATTTTGTCTTCGGTCGTGAAAGTTAAGTTGGACTTTGACGTGACTGCATGGTAGTGGCTTGTGGGTTCTTTCAGGAAAGTGGCTATCGGTTCTAGACCGGAAAGAAATGCTACTTGTGACGAGTGGAGACTTAAGATATTGAGCAATTGTGGACTCGGTCCTTCAGTAAAGGGCATGTTCACTGGGTCTTCATGTTTGATAAGGATATCGTGGGATCAAAAGCTAGTTGATTTGAGAGTTATCTTGCAGTCATACACGGTAGAATAGACATAAGGGTTCAATGTCGAGTTGGTAAGTTTGGTTATGCCGTGGGCCAATGGGAGCTAGTGGTTGACGAGTAAGAATGACTCTAGTGTTGGACAAGTGAAAAGTTTTAGTACTCAATGAGCTATCAGGTGTTGTATCTAATATTGTTGTTGTGTAAGTTTCAGCTAGTTCCTGCTACTACTGGTGTACTACTCGGTTGAGTTGATCGGATGAAAGGGATAATCGCGCGAATGGTTAGAGGTGTTCTGGTTCGACAATTAGGACGTTTGAAGTGGTAAATCAATGATGAGGTTTGAATTGATTCGAATTATAGAGAACATCTCAAAATTTGAGTCAAATGAATTTGTGCAAAGGCACCTTGGTAGAGATACATGAGGACATTAGTTGGACTGTGTATGTGATACGCTGGATTTAGAAAGTATTCAGTTTTAAAGTTGAGAGTGTTTGAGAAATGGTTAGACAGTGATGATGATTCTGATTTAATTGGAATTGGGGAATTGAATAGTCAAGAAAAAGTATAGTTGATCGAGAATCAGTAAAAATAAGGTATATCTTTGGGATTACTTTGGTCATTATGGGTTATGGTGTTGTTGTCTTGCTTATTTCAGATGAGGTGTGATTGTTGAGTATGCTTAAATAAGGGACTCCACAGAAATGTACTAAGTGATATGACGAAGTTCAGTGGGTTTCGTGATCAGCGACAAGTGAAAAGCAAATTTTAGGTAACCGACATGTTAATGTTTATGGAAATGGCTTATGTGGTGCACTGTTAGGAAGTTTCATAACACTCTTTCGTGGATGAGTTAGTGTGGTTTAAGGAAAAGAAATTGTGAAAATTTCTATTATGTGGAGGCTAGAGTCATATTTTTGAGATGAGACCGAATTCGTGGTAGTGCATTATATTGCAAGTAATATTGTCTAGATAGCTTAGGTGAGCACTTTCGGATATTAAGGAGTTGGGAGTAGTTGCGTGAGATTTAGAGCGGTAGTTGTAAAATTTGATACTTTCGGAATTGTTATGGGCATATCGAGGTGTTACAATGGGAGATTCGACGGTTAAATGAGTATTATATGAGGCTACATGTTTCACGTCGAAAGGTTCGAGTTTTATCAAATTTGTGTATCGGGTAGAAGTTGAGAAGCATGAAGATTGCAATCATAAAGTACATCTCTTCGATACTAAGTTGGCAACTTGGATAGGACTCAGCTTTTGGAGTCGAGAGTGACTGACATAATTGATTACGTATGAGGAAGAGACTGGAATTGGCCACCACAGATGTGTGGTAGGATGGTGATTGGTTTCAGAAAGTTGGAGTCAGTTCGAGTGACTATTGGTAGTATTTAGGGGTTGTGCATTCATTCCGGGTCAAAATTGTTTGATTAGAGCTTGATGTACTGTGTTTATAATTCCAGGAGGACTTATGGGTACCCAGTAAATCACCTTCACGGATTCGATTAGTTTCAGTTCAGATTTGAGGTATGACAGGTTTATTGAGCTTTATCAAGGTTACAAGTGGACTGATGATATTTTACCAAGAGCAGCTACTTGGACAGATGTAACGGGTTATGTCGGTACTTGGTAGTGATTTAAGGAGGTACTATGATTGCTAGAGGTCTTTACAGTGATCAGATGGTGTCCTACGAACTTGGCTTGGCGGGGTATTCAGTGGTATGCTTCATGTATTGTGATTTGAAGGTTTAAGGAGAATTGAAATTAGTAAAGTTAGTTATGAGTAAGATCAGTTTGATGGAGTTACTTAGAGTTGCTCCGATAAAGAAAGAATTATTTTCTGGCAAGAGTAAGTCATGATTTTGGGCTTGTGTTTCTAGGAAATCGTGGTGTGAATGACAATTGTAGAAGGGTGAAAGGAAGGTTAGCAGAATCAAAATATTTTACCGGTTCATAGTGGGATATAATTGTGTCTATATCTAAAGGTTTGTTTTGTTTTAGCAATGTTTGTGGGACCTACCGATCACGTTCAGAGGCATGGTTATATCGAATTAGATAATTTCAGCAAAAATAGTTCTTATATTCGAGAATCGGTGGTGAGAGAAATTCAAATATGGAAATATGGAAATTGGGCCTTTTAGCCAAGTTAGAGAAAGTTTTGACTGATAAGGTGAACAAGTAGTGATTTGGCATACTTCGTGCCATGGAGGCTTCTGTGTTGTTATATTAAGGATTCCTTGGTTACCGTTAGCTTTTGTAGTTTTTTTCTTCGTTCGAGGATGAACGATTGTTTAAT
Organism: Anisodus acutangulus; assembly: GCA_029783415.1. Lineage (NCBI taxonomy): Eukaryota > Viridiplantae > Streptophyta > Magnoliopsida > Solanales > Solanaceae > Anisodus > Anisodus acutangulus. Next base: position 20,051,964 of record CM056505.1, read on the forward strand.
TGGTATTTGATGTAATGACCTATTTGGTCATTATGTACATTTTGACTATTTTACCCACGTTGACTTGATTTTTAGCAGCTGGCCCTATGTAAAACCTTTCCGCGGGAGAGACTTTCTCCAATGAGAATCAAGAAATGTTTTGGGCAAGACAGGTGATTCACTACCGAAGCGAAGAAAAGGTTGGATCAATCAAAGGGGGTACTACGAGCCCTCTGCCACGATCTTTGCCGAGAGATAGGAGCATTCGGTGGAACCGGTGAACTACACTTGCTTCTGGATAGATGTGTGGGATAGAGGGCTCGTGGTACCTGCTGCCCACCCTTCCTCCGAGTTATCGGACTATTCTTGTAGAAGTTGAGAAATTAGAACCTTAAAAAGTGAAATTGTTCACCAATAGTTGACTTTTGTGTAAATTGATCTTTTTTGGAATTTCGTCGATTCTGTGTGGTCCAGAGGGTCGTTTATGACTTAGTGGGATAGTTGGTTTAGTTCCCGAGGCCCTTGGGAGTGTTTTCATCTATTGGTTGGGAAGTTGGTTTTAAGCCATTGAGGATTAACCCGAAGAAATAGACATCTGATGGAAATTTTGAGACCGCAAGCCAGTCTGTAGCGTGTTTTTACATATGTGTACGTATCTGGTTTGTGTCTAGGAGGTCTCGAGTGATTGTCAGATTTCGGGTTGAAATTGTAGAAAACTTGTTTTACTGATTTTCTGGTGTACTCGCTAGGGCAAGCCTCAGTGCGCCCCAGTGGACCGACACCATTGTAGCGGACGGTGATCTGTTGCAGCGAAGGATTGGATTTTTTTGTTTGACTGCGGGATCAGGTGGTCGATCGCGGGCACGAGTCTGCTGCAGCAGGCCTTTGGCGGATACAACGGACGACGGGAAAACATTAGCCCTTTTAAGTGTAAAATAAACCCTTCATTTCCCACCTTCCCAAATATTTCTCCAAGGTAAATCTAGGGCGAACCCAAACACTTCTGGGAGGATATCTCTTTGTGGTAAGTCTGTCAACCTAGTATTCACTATTTCAACATTCCTAAGCTTGATTCCATGTTAGGAATATATTAGAATTTAGGAGGAACTATGGGTGTTGATGAAAACTTCATGAAAAGGGTTCTAGTCTTTCTAAATGAAAATTGTTAGAGGATTTAACTATTATAATGGTAGAAATTGATTAGTTCATGGTTTATAGGCTTGAATCTTCCCTTATTCTTGGTGAATTTGATTATTGAAAAACTAGGGTTTATACCCAAATTGGGGGTTTGATATTAATTGATGAAATTGACCTAATATTGAGTTATTTTCGTAAGTGATTAGTAGAACTAAACTCTTAGAACGTTAAATTTCATTTTCACTTTTGAAATGACTGTTATACCCATATGAGCATGTTTCCCATTTATCCCATAGTTGGGTTGGGTTCTAAGGATAGTGTAATGTTATGGGTGTTGTTAATTTCATTCTCTAACTTAGATTTCGATAATATTAGACTTCGAGTACGATTGTGATCTTCGGACGGGAAATGCTTAGGTGTGATCGTTGTGACTCCCGCTCGACATTCTAGGTTGGTTATGACGTACCTTCTTGTTAGACTTCGATTAGCGAAGCGTATGTATAGTTAGATAATGTTGGAGAAAGCATGTACGCCTTCGGGTATGAAGTTGGGATAGATTACTTAGGTTGGTTACTGTTGACTAAATGTGACTTGTTGCCTCTTTGTGATTACTAGACTGTATGTAGTTTCCATACTATACTTATGATATAAATGTCTCTTATTTATCTTGGTATTATCATGGATAGAGGAAAGGGCTTGACTTGATACTGATATTATGATATGTGTCCATGTGTGGCACGGTTGGAGGTTTGATATGATACACTTGATATTGTCATTGCACTGCATTCATCCTCATTTCCATGATATATTGATATTATCTCTGGTGGCGTGATGGTGATAAATGAGAAGGAAACAACAATGATTCTTTTGACATATTGATTGCGTAGCCATTCTATGCTGAGTTATACAGAATGACTAGCGGGGTGTTCGGTGGAAGAGTCACTCTAGGCTGAGTGATACAGAGTGACTGGTACATGGACTTCACGGGTCCCCCATGTGTCATGACTGTTGGGACGTAGAGATATTCCGCCCGGAGCATGTATGTACGGATATTTCATGTGGCCATTGCATCGCATCGCATTACATTGCATATTTACTCATCATCTCATTTATATACTTGAATCCTTACTTGATTCTCTATACTTGGCTGATTATTCTTGGACTGTGATATTACTTGTACCTGATTACGAGCATGTCTATCTTTTAGTTTTTTCTTATACATATGTTAGCTAATTGTTGTCAGCCTATGATATCTACTTGTACATAGTGTTTGTACTGATACTACCATGCTGCATTCTTTTGAGTGCAGAGTACGTGACATGTTCTACCTCTGCCCCTCGAGACCGATCTGAGGCTACTGCTGAGTCTTTAGGGTGAACTTCCTGGATGATCCGCTGCCCGGAGATTCCTTCTTATCACTTATCTTTACTTTGATTCTGAGGCAGTATTCCCATACATTTTTTCTTCTAAGCTTGATGACCTTTTTCATTTTAGGATCAGGCACATCATCTCCATTGACATCATTCCCTATGTCACCACTAGTATCATATTCAGAGTCAGATGACTCTTCTTTTTCACCCTTAGAAGGCTTATCTAACAACTTGAAAAGAGAACCATTCTTTGATGAAACAAGCTGACGAACTTGTTTCTTTGCAACTGTAGGTTTGGACTTTGGGGTGGCGAACACCTTTCCCTTCCTTTTTCTAATTCTCTCATCATCCTTCTCTACAGACTCCACCCTTTCTCTGCAGCAGTCTCCTCAACATCAAAAGTTTGTGCAATCTTTACGGAGTCGTTACCATCCCTAGTTCTTGAGGTTCAGGGCTTCTTGCTAGCTTGCAAAGCCTCCTCCAGTCGTGCCTCAACCTGTCTCTTTTGACTCCTGGTGTGAGGAGTCCTTGGTAGGACTGAAGGAGATTCTTGTCCACCAACTTCGTGAGCAAGTCTTAGAATAGGCTCCCAGATGTCTTTCTAAGCCTGGACCAGAATTTCTTCTCACCCTATTCTGTTACAACAGTCACACTTTGAACAGGTTGCACAACTTGTTCCATGGGAGCACCTTCAGCCACACATAGAATAGGATGCTCAACATGTTCCATTAGTACAAGGGCATCAACAGTTGGTGAACATTCTTTCTCACAAACTGAGGGTTCAGTATCTTGCACCACCTCAGTTTCCACTAATATTTCTCCACCCATATCCCACATATGCACAAAGGCATTAACTATTTCTTCCTCAACAGATTTTGCAACTTCAGTTTCTTCACCTACTACTTCAGTCTTCTCCTCACTATCAGTCCAACACACACTATCATCATCCACGTTAACCAGTAGGTGAACTAGGTTCAGTTGTGGGGTTACCCATATTTTCCCCCTCAACATGTGCTTCACCCAATTCTCCCTCAAGATTATCATACCCCAAATTTAACTCCGCTATGCTTTTAACAACATGATCCACCCCCTTAATTAACACTATTACCACTTCTGGAACCTTTATCAGATCAATTTATTCTAAAGGGCCATTATAACTTTCCCTATAACCTCAGAAGCCCGTTATTGACAGGAGGAAATGGAAATGGACCACCTTCAAATGCAAATTTGGCAGGTGGAAATACTTATACAAGTGACTTGAATACTTTTAGTAGGTAACTAAAGGTCGTATATTCACACTGCATAAATAATAAGGATGACCTTCGGGGTTCTTCTGATGTCCTTGCTATAGCTATGTTGTAACCTTTAGAGGACTTGAGATACTTGAAATCCTCAACTGTGAATATTGGTTCCTAGAGTATGAGTTCCCTGAGACAATTATGGTTCTTAGAGACAAGCAAATACATTTTTTGTGTAACCAGAAGAAAACATCATTGCTTAGTGTTGTAAAATTGCTACTAAAGAGGCTATGATGTGTAGGTTATCATGCATGTGAAGGTGAAAAATAAGGATGTGACTGCTCAAATGGACAATGTGCTCCACACTATCTGTATGCAACCAAAGTCAGATGGTCATGCTACCTCAGTCATTGGATATATTGCAAGAGAGCCCCCGAAAGAAAACTTTTGGAGATATGGACTGATAAGATGATAAATTCAAGACTTTCTCTTAGTGATATCACAAATGGTCTGGTTAACCTCTTTGTCATGAAAGATTAGAGTGAGATAATAAATATGAAGAAAGTTGCATATTTGACTGTTTTTACAATGAAGAACTTTCTTGTTCCGAAACTCGAGAAAGTTATTGATAAGGAGAAGAAAGTAATGCATTCTTTATTAATGGATGACACAGAAAAGGCTATTCTAGAACTTGTTAAAATTAAGGTGAAGCGTAAAGCTTAAAATGTCTATATATGTTATCCTCCAATCTTCCGGAGTGATGGAAATTTTGATCTTAGACCTAGTGCTACAAGCAATGATGATCATTTGTACTATGATTCTGCCAATGTCATCATATGTGCGGTTGGATCACGATATAACAACTATCGTTCAAATGTTTCCAAAACATTTCTTATTGATTCAACTTCAACGAAGATCACGACTTATGAAGTTCTTCTTAAAGCTATGAGGTAGCAATTGGTGCATTGAAGCCTGGAAATGAGCTTAGTTCTGCATATCAAACAACTTTTGCAGTGGTTAAGAGGGCTGCTGCTAAATTTATTAGCAACCTTAGAAAATCTGTTGGGACTGGGATTGGTCTTGAGTTCTGAGAGTCTGCGTTGAGGCTTAATGCTAAGAATGATAAGGTGTTGAGAGCGGGAATGGTTTTCAACATGTCACTTCGTTTATAGAATTTGAAAACTGAGACCATCACTGAAAAGAGTAAGAGTTTTTCACTTTTGTTAGCAAATACAGTTATTGTCACAAACAACGGCCACGAGGTAATTACTCATTTGATCTCAAAAGCCTTGAAGGATGTGGTCTATTTTTTTAAAAGAAAGACGAGGAAAAGGGGGAGAATGAGGTTAAAGTGAAAACTAATTCAAACATGAAGGGAGTCTTGTATTCCAAGGCACACTTAGGTCAAACAACCAAGAAGAGCTCTAGAGGAAGCACCAAGTAGAACTTGCCCATCAGAAGAATGAAGAAACTGCTCATCGTCTTGCTGGTAGAAGGGATTCAAGTGGGAATAGCAGGAGTGCTGCTAGGACCACAAATGACCTTATTGCTTATAAGAGCATTAATGACCTACCATCTCCTAGGGAGATGATTATTCAAGAATGAAGCCATTCTTCTTCTACTATATGGTATTATGGTTCTTTTCTATGTGGCTACTTTTAAGAATGTTTCAAGCCAGCAGGATACCAGTCGTAACTGTTATATCCGTATCATTTTCAATGTCCTCATACCCCTTTTACACATGTTCATGCAAATGCTTTGAAGAATTAGGGTGATATTTACCTTAAGGAAGTTTCATTTCATTCTAAGAATCTAAGGCACATAAGTGAAGTGGTTCAACTGATTAAAGCTCTTAGTGGAATGTTATGGCCACAGAGTCTAAGAGAGCCGAAAGGGGGCAACTTTGGTGACTTAAAACTTTCACTTGTAGGGAATAACTTCAAACCAGTAAGGTTGTCTGACTTATGGATTAGTCCGTCTTTTGGTGATCATGCAAGAAAGTTTTCGGGCACATTTGAAGCTCATGTTTATGGTTTCTGGTACTCGACATCAAGACCAGATGAATGTGTTGATATCATGTTTGGCAATATCAAACATGTGTTCTTCCAGCCAACAGAGGAGATGATTACCCTTTTTCACTTTCATCTACATAACTACATAATGGTAGGAAATAAGAAAACTAAGGACGTGCAATTATATGTCAAGGTAATGGATGTGGTGAAAACACTTGGAGGTGGAAATTGGTCTGCCTATGAACCAAACGAGATTGAGGAAGAACAGAGAGAAAAAGAGCAGAAGAACAAATTCAACATGGCATTCCACAATTTTGTGAACCCGGTGAATGGTGTGGAGCCAACCCAGTTTAAAGGACTCGGCATGGAGTTTGATCGACCTTTGAGAGAACTTGGGTTCCATGGGGTGACCTATAAATCATTACCATTCATTGTGCCAACCTCACTCCGTTTGGTTGAGCTGACATGGATGCCATTTCTTGTGATAACCCGATGTAACGACCCGTTTGATCATTTAGGCATTTTACCCTTTTATCCCTGTTGACTATTTCCCTAGCATCGTTAGAGAATTTTTGGCTTGGGAGGTTGGGTGGAGCGGTTACCGAGATATTCGGATGAGTCTTGATTGATTTTGAGAAAATTAGAAGCTTTTAAGTTGAATAAGTGGAAAAAGTGTTGACCAATAGTTGACTTTTGGATAAATAAGTATTTTTTCAAAGTTTCGTTGATTCCATGAAGTTCGGAGAGTCGATTATAACTTGTGGGATAATTGGTTCGGTTCTCGAGACACTCGGGGATATTTTGATCCTTTGGTTGGAGACTTTGTTTTGAGGTTTTGGGGGTTGACCCGGTCAAGATAACCTCCGTTGAAAATTCTGAGGGCGCAGGTGAATTGTAGCGTGTTTTGCAATTGATATGCATGTTTGGTTTGTATCTGAGAGGTCTCGGATGAGTGTTGAGTGTCGGGATGAACTTGGTGAAAACCAGATTTTTACTGATTTCTGATGTCTTGCCTTTGCGGTGGTTGATCCGTAGGAGCGATATTTTAGAAAGTTAGGCAAGTTCTGCACTTGCGAAGTGCGAAGTTACCCTCACTTTTGCGAATCCTGGAATATTTTAAGTGACTTCGTCTCTACGGGTGATTTTCTGCATAAGTGACTCCACCTCTGCGAGGGATGGTCCGCAAAGGCGGAATCTCTGGAAATCAAAAACCTTTTTTGTTCCATTCTTCACAAATTCGCCCCATTCTTTATATTCACGATTTTGGAGTCTCAAAGAGCTCTAAGGGGGTGATTTTTCTGTGTTTGTGAGGATTCTTCCTTGGGGTAAGTTTATTATCTGCCTAATTTATTTATGCTATCATTAAAGTATGGAAAATCATGTTAGAATCATGTATTAGTTGGGAGGTTTTGGATGATAAACCCATAGTTGAAATTTATTTTCTTCTACTTTAAATCTTATGTTGTTGGAAGATTCTTTGAATCTAATCACTTATTTATTTTGGTAAACTAGCCGCTAATCTTGAACTTCTCTTTACTATGAAATTGAATTATGGAAAAATAAACATTTTAAGATGATCAACCCTAGATGGGTTATGGTTTTCTTATAAAATTGGGGGCCGAGTAATTGTTTCCCCTTTTCAGTATTGGTTCTTATATGATATTAAATGTGTGTTAATATAGGACTTATATGTATACGCTTAGACTACTACCGTCCGATGGTACTTCAGAAGAACAATGTGGCGTAGGAGTTCGGGGCACCCACTTGACTATGAGGTAGGCTACGGTTTAATATTACTAGACCCCGATAGAAGCATGTAGTTATAAATATTGAAGGGTATTGGACGTGTACGGGTCCCACCTTAGCGGCTGTGATGAGCGCTTGGGTGGGTACCAGTGTTGAATTGTTTTGATGGGTGATTTGGGGAATCAACATTGTTACGGTTCACTTTTACGCGAGGCATAAAAGCTGATTCATAACTTATAGACCCTAGAATTTATTTATTTTTTAGAGTCGCCACCTAATTTATAAGAAAAAACTATGAAAACCATTTTTTGAAGTTTTTTTTTAAAAAAATCCTAACTCTAACCGAAGTTCGGAGTAAGAGTTCAAGTGATCCCCGGGGAAGGTGTAAGGCACCCCAATATTAAAATATTAAAGATTCGTAAAATACGATTGACATCAAGTCTTGGATAATAAAAATTGCTTTCATTTGCTACAAAAGTTTAAAATATTGTAAACATATACTATCATTCAAATCATTTTCCGCCAAAATATTGCACTTCCACACTTCGTTTTTCTCAAAAAAGAGCACAAAATCTTTCTATGAAAAAAATTCTTCCTTTTGGTATGCAATTCCCTTTTGTTTTTCATACAAAGGGATAATAATTTTTTTTTAAATATCTAACTTTATCTAAAGTAGAGAATTAGAATATAACTTTAATAAAATAAGCCCTTTATTTATAAAAGAGGTCAACCAATATTTCTTGTTCCCTTTTACCCAAAACCTTAACTATAAAGGATTTTTCTTTATGAAGAATCTCAAATTATTAAAGAGTAATTAGACTTTAGTTAAAATATTAATTATTTAAGACTTGACTTTAAAAACCTAAACCAATTTCCAATTTTTGTTTTCAAATCATTTTATTTTCAAGTCATTTGCAAATCTAGTTAAGGAAAATTAATCCAAACAAACTTTTATGATGAAATAGCCGAGACAAAACATCTCTTATTAATCCGGATTAGTATTGCAAAAACTCAAACTTTTATTTTAAGGTGTAAAAGTGGCAACTACATAATCTCAACTAAATTATATCCTATGGGTAAGCGTTTTACAAAGAAATGAATACAACATCATAAAGCAAGAACTAAAGATAGAAATGAAGCAAAGCGGGTTGGTGGGTATACTTGTCCACCTATTTTTTGCAAAATAAAAACATAAATCTTATTTTGGGCCCTCATGTCCAACAACTTCAAAGAAATATATTTTTGGGCCCTCATGCCCAACAACTTCAAAATGGATGCGCATGAGAGGGAATGTGGGCCCACAGGCCCACGAGACATGCAAAGAGAAGGGGGGAAACAGACGAGGGAGTGAGAACACGCTCAATAACATATCAAAAATAAAACAAAATAAACACCGATATATAATTACACACAAAAAATCATGTTCAGGTATTAACAAAGGCAAAACAGGCCTAACTATAAAGCAACCCACAACAAAATTAATTCGTATTGGGCATTTACAAGTAGACGACACACATCAATAAAAGAAAGGCACAATATGACAACTATTACAAACAAATCAGTCCAAATAAAATATGAGCCCAACACATTCACGTTGTTATTACAAACCCATACTTAACAGACCAAAAGGGGTTGATATACATAATATTATCTGATATACCTGAAAGATGTACATACATATACAACTCCCGTATACATTGGATGTATACTGGACCTGTATACCATGTATATTTTGAGGCATATCACTTTAGACAATACATCAACTAGGGGAGAAGACAATAAATCCTAGGCAGTGTAGAAATATGCTAGATACGGAGAAGGCTTAGATGATTCACACAAGACAAGCAAAGAAGAATGGGCAGAAACGAATAGATTTAGCTTTGATAAGAAAGGGAGAAGTACAATGCACATTGCTCAGAATTCAAAATAAAACCAATATCAACTCAAACATAATAGGCAAATAACATAAACCATAGACATGCTTATTCCTAAGACTTTTGGAGAAACAGTCCTGTTATCTTCAATTTTTAGCATACAAAATTAAGGCAAGTCATATTGAATCAGGGGAAGATGATCACAATCAAAGGTGGGAGAGGAATATCTTCCTAATTCTTTCATATTAACACAAGGCTATTACAGCAAAAGGTATGGCTCAAAACCAACATGATCATCCCACTAGGATATCATACAATGACAATACTGCAGGTTGAGTCCGTTTTTACTGTACATACATAATCAAATAAGGAAATCAAGAAAGTTGAACATGGTCTGAGTCATTCATCCGAGACATACACATACATCTTCAATAGGCAGCCTAAACATGATCAACTATTGTCACAAGACATGGACCCTATTTGGCCAAACAGAGGACCTGGGCAGTTTCTACCCTAGGCAGTTTTCAATATCACAATTTCTCCTATATATGCTTTACATGACCATAATTATCTACCAATATGAGATACATCCAACGTCTATGGCTTAACATGATTCACACTAGTTCAACTAAGTGCAAATATGCCATATACAGCCAACTAGTCCACAACTGAGCAGACAAGGCATAACATTGGCTATTTGAGGAGATTTCACATGCAGACTAACTCTCGGCTACTTTGTCTAGTCCTCTTGTCAGCATTGTAGAATAACTCTCTTGGTATTCTTTTGTAGCCTTCTTGGCTTCTTTGTCTGGTCCTCTTGGCAGCATTGTAGAATGACCATCTCGACATTCTTCTGTAGAATGACCTTCTCAGCATTCTTCTAGCACTCTCGACTTATTTGTTGTATTTACGATTCTCCCAACTTTGTTGGTTTTACCCTGCTGTTATCACAAACAAATGGGTTAGTGAAAATGTTCTGCCGCCTTTCTGGCGACGGACTGAACCTACATTCACATAAAAATTTTAGTTTAATGAGGCTAGCTCGTGTCATGGATTCTTCCCTTTTTCTTCCTTCGGATCACGGTATTTGTTCCACCCCGACTTTCGATTCGGTAGCATGAAAGTTTGAGTATAGCAAGAAAAAAATTTGAATATTTATTTAAAACAAAAGGTCGCTTCATCAAAAAATCTTTTTAAATGTCATGACATGTGCTTTCGAGGTGAGCCTTTCTTCTTGATTCTGTTTTTATGGAATTTTTGAGGTCTTCTAAAAAATTCTGCCCCAGTCTGAAGCTTATACCATGGAACTCTTGCGGTGATCGATGATGAAGGAATTTTCGAAACCCCCTCAAAAATTCTGCCCTAGTTACGAAATCTTCTATCGGTTGACAATTCTTAGGTCTTTTGTTGAAAGGTCCTCTCAAAAATTCTGCCGAGTTGAAGCTGTGACAGTAATCCTCCTTGGTCGAATCTAAATTTTCAGAAATTTTTGATATCTTCTCAAAATTTCTGTCCCTGTGGATCCCTAAGGGTTTATTTGTTTTTTCTATTAGTGTGACTGAGCTTAGAGAGCGCCTACATATCCTGTCACAACAGGATCAACTAGAACATAGTTCAGAATAAACATGATTTAGTTTTTCTAACGATATGACCGAGTCCAAAATGGACTGCCTACGTATCCCGCCCTGGGGGAAATCAGGTCATTGTGTAGTTCATGTTACATAAAAGTCAATGGATTTTCTTTCTATTACAAGGAAAAAGACCAGAACCCATCACGAGTCCCTCTATGTATCTCTGCTACAGGAGATAGGTCTTGTTGTAGTGATTACGAGTAAAGAAAATGAGATTACTTAGAAAAAGTGTGCATTCACACGTAGTATCTCTTAACTGCATCCGAATTGATTGCCTTGGGCCACTCTTGGCCATCCATTTCTGCTAAAACCAATGCTCCTCCGGAAAGAACTTTACGAACTATATAAGGACCTTGCCAGTTTGGTAAAAAATTTTCTTGGTACACGTCCTAATGGAAAATACTCTATTGAGTACCAACTGTCCTATCTAGAAGATTCGAGCTCTGACCCGTTTGTTGAAGGCGCAGACCATTCTCTGTTGGTATAGCTAACTATGGAACACAACTAGAGATGGAAATGGATCTTGGACCCGGTCCGGATCCGGTCAATCCAGATCCGTTTTATAGGATATGGATCTTCAAAATTTGGACCCGACGGATCCGGGTCCAATCCGAATCCGTTTCTGACGGATTAGATCTGGATCTTGTATTTGTGATCCGTATCCGGTCCAGATCCGATCCGTGAATCCTTATATTTATAACCTAGAATGTAATTTTATAAGTATTTTCTTAAATTGTTTTCATAATTTATGTATTTGGTAAATGGTTGAATCAGGATAAGGCACAAGTCACACAGCCATGTAATTTGTATTTGAAGTTTCATCTCTATTACCAATATGCTCTCTGCAGTTTTCCATATTTTCATTTCTATAAAAAGAAAAAATTATCATTCTACTTTAAATTTTCCTTTCTTGAATCTGCTAGCCGTAAGCTTTAAGTATCTTTCTCTCATTTGTTTGATCAGCAAAAAAACTGGGAATTTTGATATATGACTGACATTGTTTTATGTTGTTTAATGAAGTCAATCAGTAGAACTACAAGTGGAGCATCACTAAAGCCTCCAAAAATTAGCTCAAAGTTGCAACTTGTTCAGCATCACTAATGAATTCAATCGTCTTTATTTTCTTGTGATGCTAAAATTTTGTTCAATATTTTGGAAGAATGGTGTCATGTTTGTGTAGGTTGATTGAATGAACTCAATCATTTTTTCAATCAGATTGCATTTTATTTTGTCATAAAAGTTTCAACATGTGGGAATATTATTCAAGCCAAAAACATTTACATGTAGATCCAGATCAGATCCGTGGACCCGGTGGATCCGAATTTGGATATGATTTTTATGGACCCGATGGATCTGGATCTGAATCTAGTAGAATCCAGTCCATATCCGATCCATTGCCATCCTTCATCAAGTGACTGTTCAAATTTAAAGCTAGTTGATCATACAGTTTTAAAAACCCATTTTGCATTATCCAACTCTATTTCTTGGATAATTCAGAGTGATAGTATCTCGACCTCAGTCGGGATAACTGCTTCTATGACGTAGACTAGAAAGTATGACATGGCTCATGTCGAAGTTCGAGTTCGAGTTCTAGTTTTGTATCCAAGTAAAGCATAAGGTAATTGTTTGTGCCAATATTTGTAGTTGTCGGTCATCTTCTGCAGTATCCTCTTGATATTCTTGTTGGCGGCTTCTGCAACTCCACTTATTTGTGGCATGTATGATGTTGAATTTCAATGGGTTATATGAAATTGGTCACAGATATCCTTCATCAAGTGACTGTTCAAATTTGTTCCATTGTCTGTGACAATAGACTCTGGAATGCCAAATTGGCAAATGATGTTTTTCCTTACAAAACCAACCATTACCTTCTTCACTGACTTGTGAGAAATAGCTTCGACCCATTTGGTGAAGTAGTCTATAGTTACCAGGATGAAACAATGTCCTTAGATGTTATTGGTTCAATCGGCCCAATGATGTCCATGCCCCAAGCAACTGAACGACCAATGTGAACTTATAGCGTTGAGTTCATTTGATGGAACTCTGATCAAATCTCCATTTATCTGGCATTGGTGACATCCTTACACAAATCTGGCACAATCAGCTTCTATAGTCATACAGTAGTATCCAGTTAGCAAGAGCTTCTTGGCTAGAAGAAAATAGTTCATATGAGGACCGCAGGCCCCGGTATGCACTTCTTCCAATAGTTTGGTGGCTTTTGTGGCATCCACGTATTTGAACAATCCTAGATCTAGTGTCCTTATGTAGAGTGTATTTTTGCTCAAGAAGAAACCGTTATCCATTCTTCGGAGGGTTTTCCTCTGATTATTTGTGGTACCCTCGGGATACTCCCCATTTTCTAAGTAAGCTTTCAGATCAGCATACAATGGTTGACATCAGTCCCTACCTCCATATGTTGCCTCCACATAAGAGTAGTAAGCATGTTCATCTTTCAAGCTTATCTCAATCGGATTGATGTGGCTGCTTTCAGGATGTTGTATCATAGAGGCTATAGTGGCGAAAGCATCTGCGAACTTATTCTGCACTTTTGGCGTGTGTTTGCAGAATATAATTTCAACCTGAAATCCGACAATCACTTGAGATCTCTCCGACACAAACCAGATATGCACACATATGTAAAACCATGATATAGACTCACTCGCGGTCTCGAAATTTCCATCAAAAGTCTAATTATTTGGGTCAACCCCCAACGGTCTAAACTAACTTTCCAACCAACAGTCAAGAACACTCCTGAGGGACTCGGAAACCGAACTAACTATCCCACCAAATCATAAACGACCCTCCGGACCTTACGGAATCGACGAAATTTTGAAAAATATCCTTTTACACAAAAGTCAAGTATTGGTCAATACTTTCACTCTTTAAGGTTTTAATTTCTCAACTTCTACTAGAATCGTCTGATAACTTCAGAAATTAAGTCAACGAGGTAAACTGGTCAAAATGCACGTAATGACGGAATAGGTCGTTACACATCAGTAGTTGGAATCAATTTAAGGTTGATTTCCCAAATCACCCATCATCACAGTTCAACACTGGTACTCCCTCAATCGTTTATCACAACCAGCTGAGTGGAACCCCCATACATGCCTAATACCCCGTGATATTATGCACTTCTATCGAAGTCTTGTGAAAGTAAACCATAACCTACCTCTGGGCTGAACAAGAGCACCAACAATCAAGTCTCGGTGATAGTATTGCTCTTCCTTTGTGCCTCGTGATAATTGAAGTTTACATACGCATATACTATTTGTTAATATAAGGCTTACACAACAAACAAGGATATAATCCTTAAAAAAAACAAGACTCAAATACCAGCCCTAGGCCCACATCATCAAGACTCTAACTTTATTACCAAAAAAACCACCAATACATATTATGTAGTCATATTCTTAAGTTAATTAGAAAATTATACTCAATTGGACCTTCAATTGAACAATATATAAAAAGCCCCAAATTGAAAACCCTAGAATTTACCCCCAAATCAAATATGTATCTATACTTCAAATTAAGCCCCACAACATGATTGTCTAACATATTCCATCACTAATTCATGATAATCAAAGCAATCTAATCTATAAACACATTTTAAATCAATAGTTTAACTCTCTTAAACTCATAAGAAATTACAACTCATCTTCCCCAACTTACAAACATACTACATTACCAATAAAAGACTTAGAAATGTATAATCAAATCATAAAAGAAGGAATTTCTTACCCCAAATATGAAATCACTCTTAAACCTCTGAAAATTCTCCCTCGCGGCTCTAGGTTCGAGGGTCTCTATTTTGGGAAAAGAAATCTGACATAAGGAATATAAATAGGACACAAAGAAGCTAGGTTTGGGCAATCCCCAACCTACAAATATGAGGTTGCTTATGGTGGATAAAATGGTGAAAAGGCCAATATGGAATATATATGGTGTGTTTGTGAAAGTTGATAAGTTCATCTTCTTCGCCGACTTCATGATATTGGATTGTGTGGTTGACTATGAAGTTTCCATAATCTTAGGATGAACTATCTTGGCGACGGGGAGAGGAATTTGTAATATGGAGAGTGAAGAGTTGACATTCCGAATGAATGATGAAGAAGTTATCTTCTATGTGTGCAAGTCTATGAAATAATCCATGGATATGGGGGTACAACAACAACAACATACCCAGTGAAATCCCACAATGTGGGGTCTGGGGAGGGTAGAGTGTACGCAGACCTTACCTCTACCTTGGTAGGTAGAGCGATTGTTTTCGAGAGACCATCGGCTCAAGATATGGGGTGATTTCGATTATTGATGTGATTCATGATGAGGTAGAATTAAATGACGATATTGATGTCATTAAAAGAGCTTTGATGGCGGTATTGTTGAATCATGATGATGAAGTAGTTGAGGGCATTGCAAAGACCATGCTTGCACTTGAGGGCCAAGGGTCCTATTCTTATTCTCCTAGTCAATTAGTCTTGGATTTGGAAAACCGTGAAGTGCCACCTCTCAAGCCTTCTATTATTGAACCGCCAACTGTTGAACTCAAGCCACTTCTAATCCATTTGGAATACAAGTTCCTTAGGTTAAATGACTCTTTGCCGATTATTATCTCACCAAATCTCAATGAAGATCAAATGGAGGCTCTATTCTCTATCTTGAGAACTTATAAAAGGGCAATTGGGTAGACTATAGCGGATATCCGAGGAATAAGTCCGAGTGCTTGCACTCATCGTATTCATATTGAAGAAGATAGTTCCCCATGTGTTGAACATAAAAAAAGGTTAAATCCTTCAATGGAAGAAGTTGTTAAGAAAAAGATCATTAAATAGTTAGATGTTGGGGTTTTGTACCCCATTTCCGATAGTGCATGGGTGAGTCCTGTGCAATGTGTGCCAAATAAGAAAGGGATCATGGTGGTCCCTAATGATTAGAATGAATTGATACATATGAGTACGATAACAGGATACATAGTTTGTTGGGATTACCAAAAGTTAAATTGTGCTACAAGGAAGGATCATTTCCCCTACCTTTTATTGATTAAATGTTTGATAGGTTGGCGGTAAAAGCTTATTATTTCTTTTTGGATAGGTATTCAGCCTACAATCAAATTTGAATAGCCTAGAAGACCAAGAGAAAATGACATTCACTTGCCCATATAGTACTTTTGCTTTCCGAATTATTCTGTTTGGTCATTACAATGCTCCCGCCACCTTTCAATGTTACATAATGGCCATATTCAATGATTCAATGGAAGATATTATTGAGGTATTCATGGATGACTTCTCCGTCGTTGGGGATTCTTTTGAAAATTGCTTGGAGAATCTCTCCCAAGTATTGAAGAAATGTGAAGAGACCAACTTGATCTTAAATTGAGAGAAATGTCATTTCATGGTCACGGAAGGTATAGTCATTGGTCACAAAATTTCCAAGGAAGATATTGAGTGGATAAGGCAAGGATTGAAGTGATAACCAAGCTACCTCCTCCAATAACTGTCAAGGGTATTCGAAGTTTCTTGGGGCATGCCTGATTCTATAGGAGGTTCATAAAAGATTTTTCCAACATCACTAGCCCGATGTGCAAGATCCAAGAGAAAGATTCTAAGTTTAACTTTAATAAAGCATACTTCAAAGCATTAGAGGATTTGAAAGAAAGGTTAGTTTTGACTCCAATTATTGTGACTCCAAATTGGGATCTTCCCTTTGAATAAATGTGTGATGCAAGTGGAGTAGCTATTGGAGTTATGTTGGGACAAAGACATGGCAAGACCGTTCATCCAATTTATTATGCAATTAAATCTCTCAATGAGGCTCAAAAGAACTATACGGTGATAGAACAAGAATTGTTGGCCATTGTGTTTGCATTTGAAAAGTTTCGCTCATACTTGTGGAGTTCTAAAGTGGTAGTATATTATGATCATGCAACACTCCGATACCTAATGAAAAAGAAGGATGAAAATCCACACTTGATTAGGTAGGTGCTCCTTCTACAAGAATTTGATTTTTAGATAAAAGATCGGAAGGGTTGTGAGAACCAAGTGGTGAATTATTTGTCTAAAATTGAAGAACATGAGGGAAAAGAATGAGTTGGAGATCAATGTTATTTTTTCCGATGAGCAAGTCTTAGCATCATATCAAGTTCTCATCCCATGGTATGCCGATTTCGCAAACTACTTGGTAAGCGGAATTATGTCGGATCATTTAAACTTTCATCAAAAGAAAAAATTCTTGAAAGATTCCCGGAACTACTATTGGGATGAGCCTTATCTATTATGCATTTGAGCCTTATCTATTATGCATTTGTGCCAATAATATGATTCGAAGATGTGTGCCTGAAGTTGAAACTTTTCCTATCATGGAAGTATGCCACACTTCACCGGTTGGGGGTCATCATGCTAGTCACCTCATGGCCTCCAAAATTCTTCAAAGTAATTTCTATTGGCCAACAATCTACAAGGATTCTTATGATTTTATGAAGCATTGTGACCAATGTCAACGGGAAGGAAATGTCACTAGATGACATGAATTGACAATGTCTTCTATTTTCGAGGTGGAGTTGTTTGATGTTTGGAGGATTGACTTCATGGGGATGATTCTGAGCTCTTATGGAGACAAATACATTCTTGTGGTGGTTGACTATATTTCCAAGTGGGATGAATCTATATCCCTTCCAAACAATGAAGGGAAGAGTGCCACCACATTCATAAAAACATATTTTCACTCAGTTTGGGACCCCCTAGAGCTATCATAAGTGATGGAGGCTCTCACTTTTGCAATAAAGTATTTTCTTCTCTTCTTGAGAAATATGAGGTGAAGCATAAGGTGGAAACTCCTTATCATCCCTAAACAAGTGGTCAAGTTGAAGTGTCCAACCGGGAGATCAAGAGCATATTGACAAAGACGGTGATGTCATGCGGATGAATTGGTCAAGAAAGCTAGATGATGCATTGTGGGAATATATAACAGCATACAAGTCTCTAATTGGTATATCGCCATACAAGTTGGTGTTTGAAAAAGCATGTCTCCTTCTGATAGAGGTAGAATACAAGGCACTATGGGCATTGAAGAAAGTCAACATAGATTAGGAGATTGCTTTGAGGTTAAGGGTGGATCAACTCAATGAGATGGATGAGTTCTGTCTCCAAACTAATGAAAGTTTCATTCTTTATAAAGAGAGGATGAAGTTCCTCCATGATAAGAGAATTTTGAAGAGGGAATTTTCACCCAGGGACTTGGTCTTGTTATACAACTCAAGACTCAAGTTGTTTCCCGGGAAGTTAAAGTCAAGATGGTCCAGTCCTTTTAGAGTGACAAAGGTGTTCCCTTAGGATGTCATTAAATTGGAGAGCAAAGCCGGTCATACATTCAAGGTGAGCGGTCAAAGAGTAAGGCATTATTTGGGGAGTGTTGATGATCATAGGGTGAACACTATCATCACCCTTCATGAACCTTGAAGAATTGGGTAACAATTGTCGTGCCACGACGTTAAATCAAGCGCTAATGAGAGGCAACCCAAAGTTTTATTTTGTTTATTTATTTTGTGTTGTTCACTTGTGTGTTTTAATAGTTTGTCTAAAGTGTGTAGTATCTGAAAGCACAGGCAAAAGGAGGAGGAGAAAGAGACCATTGTGTGATCTTTTTCTGCGCATCGCAAACACGATTTGCGGACCTCACAATGGTCCGCAGAATTCCTCATGAAGTTGGAAAATTTTGAACAAGAAGAGATAAAAAAATGCGGACCCATATATAGACCGCACTTTGGTCAGCAGAATTGCATAGTGTACCTAAGAGTTCCAAAAGAAGAATGCGGAGAACAAGTCCCATTATGCGGACTGCAACACAATTTTTTTACTTGCTCTGTGATTGCATAATGGGTCCACATCATCAATAGATAAGTGGGTTGTAGTTCGGTTCTGTGGTCTATGGACCGGATCCGCAACCTGCACCTTAAAATGTGCACAAGGTATAAATAGGGCTTTTAGACCTAATTTTTTCTTTCTTTCTCTCATTTACATTTCAAATGCACAAACTCCCTCCTTCTACTTCAACCGTTACAACACTCTATCGCAAACACCCTTTCTCTCTCGCACTCAGCCTAACCACGTGATTGTATGTCATCTCACTCATCTCCCTCATTTCTCTTTCCATCGATCAACATGTATGTCTCCGTTTCTCTTTCTTTTCGTGCTTCTTGGTAAGGGATGGAATATTATTTTTGAAGAGTGACTTGTGGGTTTGGTTTGATGCTCATTTATGGTCCACAATGTTATTTGAATCATGAAACTCCCCGTAGTTCTCTATTTTCCTTTTTTGTGTGAAATTGGTTCAAGTAAGAACTTGTATAGGATTGAATCATCTTAAATTGAACGAACAAAGGAGTTGAGCTCAGGATTAATTGCATTATACTTGACTCGGGGTAGATAATTTATGTGGGATGATGGTTGGATTGATCGGAATCAAAATTTGACTATACATGCCTATGATTGTAGAAATTTGCAAAATCAAAGCCGTAGGGAAGTCTGAGTACCCATGAACTTTGTTGAATGCGTTTAGTTGGTTGTGTGTATGTTATGTGTAGGATGGGGTGTGACAACACCAGGTTGTGAAAAATTGAAGTAAAACCCTTGAAAATGACCCAAAATGCGCTAACTGGGAACCTTTTTAGGGGCCACAGAATATTCTATAGACAGAAGGGTGGCAATTATGTGATGCCTCTTTGCGAGCCGCAAAGTGGTTCTACGGATTTCAAAGGTGGCCGCATAATTGCCAATGAATTTTAAGTTTCTGGGAAAAATTTCGATCTTGATATGCGGACCGCAGTTTAGATTTGCGATGTTGCAGACATGGATTGTGGCCCGCAGAATAGATCTGCCATAATTGAAGCCTGTTTACATGTTAGATGATTTGCGCTCGTGGGCAGCGATGATTGTGGCTAGTGAGACCCCGGAGTGGATAGTTGCGGCAAGAAGATATATAAGAACACATTAAAGACTGAGGCCAAGTTTTAACTAAGTTTTGTGAGTATCCATTTGCAACCTTCCTACAACGAGACGGATATCCAGTTGGAAAATATTGCACTCATTGCTTGTATCATGAGTCGGGTCCATGTCAATGTGGGTGATGTGATAGAGAAGGAGCTCATCAAGAGAGCGCAACAAGATAAGACCTCATTTCCTTTTCCTTGCCTCATCACTAAGTTATGCCGGAGAGATAATGTGTCGGACTTGCCTTGAGTTGACAACACCGTTGAAGCATCTATGACGGTTGATATCTTGCAGTTATAAGATGAGAAAAATCAGGCAATGAAGAAAATAAAAACCATCAGTAGTTTAGTGAAGACCTCTCCGTCTTTGGAGATAGCTAATATAGAGGGCTCAACATACGAGGGGACAAAGACACATGCCACCACTTCAGCCGACCCTGCTTCATCTATTCCTTCCACAGCCAACACTTCTACATTGGCAGGTAGTTCCACCCCATCAGCCCCCACTCCTCATGCACCTTCATCTACTTCAGGATTAGCTCACATTCTATTGAGGGCCGGGATAGTGAGGATATGCCAGATTGTTATGACTGCGGATACTAGGTCATCTCGTCTTGAGAATAGTATCTCGGAGTTTATTAAGAGTGTCTTAGCCCCGATCAAGGAGGTCATGATAGCGGTGCAATATAGATAAAAGGATCATGAGGATGTACTTGTTTTATTGACAGGCCAGATAGAGATGTTAGAGGCTGATATTAGTGGTAATGTTTCTTCACTATGGGCAAACATAGAAAGCTTTAAGAAGGAAGTGGAGAACTTGAAAACTACCGAGATTGATGACCTTCTTGTTGTCCCGCTCCAGCCAGAAAGGGTGGAGCCACAATAAGTGAGTGAGCTCGAGTTGGAGGGTCAGAAAGAGGATGTTGGTGAGACTCCAGATGACATGAAGAGGCAGGATGATGAGGATAATGAGACTAATGAAGAGGGGCTTGATAATCCCCGCACTATAGTTGAGACAACTAAAGAAGACATGCATTTAATTGAGGAGGAAATTCTTGATGCGCTAGGGGAGCAGTCTCTTCGAGAGACTTCAATGATTGGCACTAGTGGGGTGGCCTAGGAGCCACAGACAGAGATTGATGTCGGAGGTTCTATTTCTCAACTAGTTATGGGCACCACTCCATAGGTCCGAGAGATTAGTCCAGCACCGCTACCATAGACTGAGCCCGTGATGAGAGATCTAGAGATACATGTCCCCATCGCATGGCATTAATGCCCTAGTAGAGGCCACATCTATGAAACAGACTCAGGAGGGCACTTAGTGCGCCTTAGGGAGACCCTTAAACTTTTGTCCTTGTACTTTATATTTTTTATGCATTGAGGACAACACATGTTTTTTTTTATGCTTTGGAACTTGTAAGACTTGACAAGTAGTTTAATATGTATATGTTTTAGTTATGTTATTGTTAGTTTTTCTTTTGAGGCAATTGTGTATGTGTTTCTAATATTTGACATAAATGTCTATATTTTGCGTCATTTCTCCTCGGTTTCTTAGAACTTTAGTCATACCTCTTGCATTTGATTTGCTATAATTGAGCTTATGTTGTGGTATTTGTGTTTCTAGGCTCCATGAGGCAGATTTGATGAATTTTGAGCATTATGATGACGATTTGGGATAATTTCAGGATGGAACTAAATCACTGAAGAGATGCGCGGTACAATTATATCGCATGGGTGCTGCAAGTGCACACAAAAATTACGGAGATTGGCCACATCTGTGACACCTCTGCATTGTGTGGGTGAAGCACATCAACAAACTGTAGGCAAATTTTCCTTCATTTGTGGCACCTCTGCGTCGCATGGGTGTTGCACGTCGGCGTCTGCTTTTCCTAATTTGATGGGAATTTGGTCTACTTATTTTAGTTTTAACCTAGACTATAAATAGACATTTTATCAATGTAAACGGCGTGCTGGGATATTTTTTAGACTTGTAAGCTGCTCTTATTGCTTTTCCTTTAGTTTTCTTATTTTCTATCCATAAACCCTGAGTTATTTCATGAATAATTTTGTCGTTCTTCGAATCATGACTAGCTAATCTCCTTAATTTCTAGGGTTATGGCAAAGATATGAATGTTGGTTTAATGATAGTTTTTTCATATTAGATTTCCATTATTGGGTTTCTTATTTATTCTTGAGCTTAATTGTTTGATTAATTGAAGAATTAGTTGAGCACTATATGTGGCGTGTGAATTGGACTAGGGATAGGAAATTTGCATGCGTAATAAGAACAATAGGACTTGTTCATATTCATGTTTTTCGCTATTGGGATAAGAATATACCTTTTAGCCTTGCTTAGTTAAATATAAAGATATAAATGTGTTCTTGTTACCTCTGACATCCATAGGGATATAGGCGTTATAGTAGCATCTACAGGTTTGTGAGCAACTCGGAAGATATACTCATAAAGTTAAAATCAATCTGTCAACTAGTAACCTACAAAATCGAAATAGGTAGAACTATCGGAAGACCAACTGGATTGTTGAAAGTCATAACCCTGGATTCCATCATCATCTGATAAATCTTACAGTCTTAGTCTCAATAGTCTCGGTCACAAGATTACTCAATCTTACTTATTTCCTTTTGCATAAATGCAAGGTAAGGCTGCGTACAATAGACCCTTGTGGTCTGGCCTTTTCCCAAACCCCCCACATAGCGGGAGCTTAGTGCACTAGGCTGCCATTTTTTATAGTTAGTTTAACAAAACACCTGGATTTTTACTCTCTTGAATAGTTACGAATGAATTTGAATTAGATAGATAGTAGAAAAGTACAAGTCCCTATGGGTACGATATCTGGACTTTAATCATATATTACTTGTCAACCACGTATACTTGCATGTGCATTTGGGAGCAACAGTTTTTTTAGTTCCCCTTGGTTTTTCTGTGCCTGGTTCTTTTCCAAGGGTGTAAGTTTAGCAACCATAGTTAGAGATATAATAGTTTGACTTGGTTGGTACTTTTATATAGTTTCTAGCATGTGTAGCTTCTTTTTGGCTTTGGTGATACCCCTTGAAAAATTGGATTTTGAAAACAAGAGTAGCATTGCACTTTAATGATTGTTGTATGAAAACATGCCTCATTTTTTTTACTCTATGACTACTTATGTTTGAATCTTCATGAGATGATAGCCTTGTGTTCGATAGAGGGTATGAAATGTAGTAATTTTTGTAGTTCATGTGCATTGAGTGGTGAGGATTTGATTGCTATCTTGTGTTTGCTTGTATTATCTAGAACTTGCCTCATTAGTTTGTCACCGCGAAACTCGGAATTGTTTGGTTGAGGAAAGGATCTTAGGATTTCATATGAGAGTGAGCCTTCTTGATGGAGATTCTTTGACCTACCCGTGAGTTGAGAGAATTAGTTGTCCCCTTTTGAGCTTTTTAACTTTTTCTTTGGCTACCATATTACAAGCTGAACCCCTTTTGAAATGAACCATCTTTGGACCTCTTTAAAGCATAAGAAGTGAAAATTGAGGCCAAAAGCCTAAGTTAGGGGTAGAACATGAGAGAAAAGAAGGAAAAAAGATTGTAATGTGAGTGATGCTAAAAACATTAGAAAAGAAGAAGAAGAAAATGAAATACAAAAATAATAGAAGAAGAGAAAAGAAAAGGAAGAACAAAAAATAGTGAACTAAAATGGGGATAATTAAATAAAATGGGTGGGAAAAGGATTTTGGAAGAAGAAAGAAGTAATTGAGCTAAAGAGTGTGAAAAAGTGTAGTGCTAAAGTATCACGATCCAAAATCTCATTGTGTCGTGAGGGCACCTACCCTAATTTGTAGGGGAACCCCAATCTTATAACATAAGAAATGTGAAAGTAAATGCGGAAAGTAAACAAGAGAATTATTAACAAGTCTTAAGACTTAATACATACTTTCTCAGTCCCAATTTGTTTGAAGGTCGTTGACTTGGCATGGAATTTAATAATATGAGAAGACTGTGTAATGTTCCAAATTTACCCTTACTGAAAATAATAATTTAAATAGAAAACGAAAGCAATTCTGACATGGTAAAAGAAATCAATGACTTTCTCTCTCCTATGGTGTCATCTCATTAATGTACTCTAATTCCATAGAGTCAAAAAATATTATCAGATGTACATTTTTCTCCATCTCCCATTTATTTTCTCTCTCATATATGAAGGAGTCTCTAACTCAAACTCACACCAACGCTGATGTATATAAGGAGAGAATTGTATAGTTAGGTATGTCGGAGTTGGATTGGAACCGAATAGACATGAAAGTGGGGTCAAGTGGAGGTTAACAGGTTTCCGGGCAGTGTGTGTTTGGTGGGAGGTGTGCGGGTACCTTCGGGTGGAATCGGACTGAGGCGTTTGGAAAGGTTGATTTAGACATATTGTAGGTTATGTTGGTGGTTGGTATTTGGTGGTTGGATGATGGTAAGGTGGCGGAAACTGATCGGGACAGTAAGGGTGGCAGTTTAGGGACTCGATAAGGACGGTGGGAAACTGGTTGGGGTTTCAAGGGTTTGTGGGAGGAATCGATTGACGACCTTTTGGGCATAGGTTGGGGGTGTTATGGTGTATTGTGGTGAAAGGAATTAGGTAGTTTGGACAAGGATGGATCACGAAATTGACAGACAAATTCGTGTGCGGATAAGGTGATGAAAGTCGAGAAGACTTTTAATGTATTTGTTACAAGTAACCGGTCAGAACCTTGGCTTGGGTATAGTTAGATCACAAAAGTTCTAACTAGACTTACATCGAGGGTTTGGATCTTAAAAGGACCAAGGGGTGGCCCGCAAAAGGACCGAGGTTCGGACCATAAAAGTATCGAGGTTTGGCCCATAAAAGGACCAACTAAGGATAACAACACAAAAGTTGAAATACTTAGCAAAGTTTGAGAAAACTCAAATATATTTCATATAACTTCAATGTCTCTTTATATCAACTACATGCCCTATTTATACTAGTTCTAAACCTTCTAGAAGAGCAACTAGATAGACATCATACATGGAAATCGGCTGAATGGGAAAGGGAGAGGCTTCGGCCGACTTTGGGAAGGGAAAAGAATCAACCCTTCATGTTCTCTAGGCTACCCTTTTGTGTCATCTATGTAGATAAGTGCATGAACTAGCTAGTTCATGAACTACCTCCTTGGGGCATGTTTGGAAGCTTCTTCTTCTAGATGATTCTCGGCCTAGTCATCCTATCTTATAACATGGTCGGCTTAGTCATCTCATCATATTACACGGCCTATTAATTAAGCTATAAAGAATTTAAGCTAGGAATTTAAAATAAGCTAAAAGTTGGTCTCGGCCAAGACCTACAAAAAATCTAAAAATTTATGGCACTTCTTGGATCTTCAAGTCTTTTAATTAACTCCACCCCACACTCCATTCCATATTAAGTATATCACCATATGTCGGACGACAATCTTTGGCATGCCTAGCAAATGACCTCGCGGCTCATGTTGGACGCTTAAGTTCACAGCCTTCTTTTCATCATACTCCCCTTCTTTAACAGAATTTACCCTCAAATTATCGTCGTATAAGTATGGTGATAATTCTCCAACATCAAACGTTGAACTAATACTTCCATGTTTGTCTGGAAGTCCTACCTTGTAGGCGCTTTCTCCAAGCCGGGCCGATATCTTGAAGACCATCCGCCCTTGGCATTAGTTTGTTCTTTCTCATGTCTGGAAATCCTTCCTTTCTTAGGTGTAGCCAAACCAAATGATCTGAATATAAGACAAAAGGTTTTGACTTCAAATAATGTCCCCCATTGGACCAAGGAGCTCACTATATAAAATTCCTTGTCATAAGTAGAATAATTGAGTCGTGCACCACCCAATTTTCCACTAGAGAAGGCAATAGATCTTTGTCTTGAATCAAGATGGTACCAATTCTACTAGCATCACATTCAACTTCTAGTAGTTTCTTAATGTTCGGAATAGGGGAAGTAAGGGTACAAAAATCTCGAATGAAACGATGACAAAAAGAAGTCAAACCATGGAAACGTTTTACCTCACTTACATTCGTAGGCTCGGGCCAACTCCGGATAGTTTCCACCTTGGATGGATACACATGAATGCCCTCGGATGATACAATGTAACCCATGAATAGTTGTAGTACATCACACATGAACCTTATGAAAGAGCTTGGAGCGTTACACAATCCAAATGGCATCACAAGTCATTCGTACAAACCATACTTGAAAGTCGTCTTACATTCATCCCCCTCTCGTGTTCTCATTTGATGATAGCCACTCTTCAAATCTATCTTGGAGAACAACTTGGCCCCACTCAATTCATCCAAAAGATCATCCACTCTAGGCATAGAAAACTTGTACTTCACGGTGATGTTATTGACCGCCTAGCTATCAATACACGTGTACCAAGTTCCATCTTTCTTTGGCACCAACAAGGCAGGTACTGCACATGGACTAAGGCTCTCTCGGACAAAGCCTTTGTCTAGTAATTATGGCACTTGTCCTTACAACTCCTTAGCCTCTTTCGGATTGCATCTATAGGCTTTTAATGGTGGGAATCCGGGTGCAAAAACATCCGAAAATACATCTTCTGATTTCTTTAAGAGATCCTACGAGTCGGCATATTCTACTGTATCTCCAACAAGACTTTCCTTCTCCTTTCACACCAATGCATCTATAGAACTCCCCTTCTTCAACTCCTCTTCCATCTCCGGTTCGTTAAGCAAGAGGGCCTCAGACTTTTCCTTGCGGTTCTTAGCATTTTGGACCTTCATTTTCTTCACATCACTAGGTGACAATGGTATCAACCGGACCTTCTTATCATCATTTTGAAAAGAATAGATATTCGTTTCTCCATCATGTTGTGTTTTCCTATCAAATTGTCATGGCCCTCCCAATAAGATATGACAAGCATCCATAGATAGGAAGTCACACCAAATCTCATTTTCAAACTTACCAATCCGAAAACTAACAAGAGCTTGTTTCATTACCTTTAGCCCATTGTCTTTGTTCAACCATTAGAGAGCATATGGTTTAGGATGGCTGCGGGTAGGCAATGTTAATTTGTCCACCATTTTCACAGAGGTCGCATTGGTACAACTTCCTCTATCAATGATCACATTACATACCTTATCATTCACCTTGCATCGAGTGTAGAATAGTTGCTCTCTTTGTGTCGCTTCCGGTTCTTCAAGTTGAATATTTAACACACGTAGGAGTACTAAACTTTCACCCTCCTACACAAGATCAACATCCTCCTCAAGGACCTTCCCGACTTCAGGTTCTTCAATAACAAAGGAATCCCCATACTCTTGATATTCTTCAATAGTCATTACCCGAGGGTTAGGACATTCATTTTCAAAGTGTCATAATCCTTGACATTCAAAACACATTTTTCTACTTCTATCTACCCTCTTTGTAACATCTACTTTCTTTCCTTTATCTTTCTCTACACTTTCTTGGCTATACAATGGGTTAGTAAAAAAGGTACTACCCTTTTCATTAACATTAGTGGGCTTTACATAGGATTTTGGGGTACCTTTCTTTTGTTGTTTTTCAAACTTGAGTGCTAAGTGACATACATCTTCAAATGTGTGTATGTTGCAACTTTGACCTTCTCTTAAATCGCCACGTTCAAGCCTTCAATGAATCGTGCAATCCTTTGAGCCTCCTTTTTTTCTAAGTGTCAAAGCATGGTGACTTTCTCGAACTCTCGAACGTATTCTTCAACTTTAAGAACTCATTGATGAATTTTGGTGAGATTGAGGTATAGGTCTTGTTCATACTCCCTTGGGAAGAACTTCTTCTTCAAATGTTTCTTTAATTTGTCTGAAGATTTAATCTTGGTTTTTTCATTCCTCCTCCAGCTTGTTTTGAGGTTTTCATACCACACAGAAGCAAATTCCTTCAACTTCAATGTAGCAATCTTAAAACACTTGTGGTCATCATATTGCTTGTATTCGAAAAGCCTCTTAATGGCCCTTAACCATTCAAGAAACTCTTCTGTGTCCATATTTCCTTCAAAGGTTGGAAGATCAAACTGTAGACTTCGGTCATCTTCCCTTTCATACCTCGAGTTGTCTTGGACATCTTTATTTTCATGTCTCGGGTTGTTTTATGCAACCTCCTCTCCGAACTCGGAATCATTAATCATGACACGCTCCGCAAACTCTCTTCTAAGGAGTTGCATTTGTTCCGCCACAAGTTCACTTATGGTCCTCCGAAGTTCTTCGTTTAGGTTAGCCATAAAGTCAAGGCATGGGACAGAAAAACCTTGCTCTGGTACCAAACTGATGTATACAATGAGGGGATTGTATGGTTAGGTGGGTCGAAGTTGGATTGGAACCGAATGGATATGAAAATGGGGGTCAAGTGGATGTTGACGGGCTTTTGGGCAGTGTATGTTTGGTGGGAGGTGTGCAGGTACCTTCCGGTGGAATCGGACTGAGACGTTTGGATGGGTTGATTTAGACATGTTGTGTGTTATGTTGGTGGTTGGTATTAGTGGTTGGATGATGGTAAGGTGGCGAAAACAGATCGGGACAGTAAGGTTGGAGGTTTAGGGACTCGATAGAGATGGTGGAAAACTGGTTGGGGTTTCGAGGGTTTGTGCGAGGAATTGACTGACGACCTTTTGGGTGTAGGTTTGGGAGTGGGGGTGTTGTGGTGTATTGTGGTGAAAGGAAAGGTAGTTTGGACAAGGATGGATCACGAAATTGACAGACAAATTCGTGTGCGGATAAGGTGATGAAAGCCGAGAAGACCTTCAATGTATTTGTAACAAGTAACCGGATAGAACCTTGGCTTGGGTATAGTTAGATCACAAAAATTCTAACTAGACTTACACTGAGGGTTTGGATCACAAAAGGACCAAGGGTGGCCCATAAAAAGACCGGGGTTCGAATCATAAAAGGATCGAGGTTTGGCCCATAAAAGGATCAACTAAGGATAACAACACAAAAGTTGAAATACTTAGCAAAGTTTGAGAAAACTCAAATATATTTCATATAACTTCAATGTCTCTTTACATCAACTACATGCCCTATTTATGCTAGTTCTAAACCTTCTAGAAGAGCAACTAGATAGACATCATACGTGGCACTCGGCTGAATGGGAAATGGAGAGGCTTCGACCGGCTTGGGGAAGGGAAAAGAACCAACCCTTCATGTTCTTTAGGCCACCCTTTTGTGTCATCCATATAGATAAGTGCATGAACTAGCTAGTTCATGAACTACCTCCTTGGGGCACGTTTGGAAGCTTCTCCTTCTAGATGATTCTCAGCTTAGTCATCCTATCTTATTACATGGCCGACTTAGTCATCTCATCCTATTACACGGCCTATTAATTAAGCTATAAGGAATTTAAGCTAGGAATTTAAAATAAGCTAAAAGTTTGTCTCGGCCAAGACCTACATAATATCACCATATGATGGACGACAATCTTTGGCACCCCTAGCAAATCACCTCGCGGCTCATGTTGCACGCTTACGTTCACGACCTTCTTTTCATCAAACTCAATCAAAGAAGATGACTCCAAATTGATAGAGATCTTGGTGAATCAGGTTTGTATTTTGTATGTAAACAAGTTTTTCCTCTTGATTTCACCTATAATTTCAATAAAAGAGACTACCCAAAGTTAATTTTGAAATCATGACTGTGCCCTATCAATCTATTCTCTGAAACCACTGCCAAGAAAAATCATTTGAGTTAAGGACTCTAAATTTTTAAATAGTGGCGTCAAACTTTTGGCTGATTTTGAATTTTAACAAGTGATGAGTATATAGAAGCACAATGACATTCGTATTTGTGTCTTCCTCATCTAGTATTGCATCACTGCTTTCTATTTATCTCCTGCTCTGTATTTGTATTTGTGTTTTCCTCCGCTGGTACTTGATCAATGATCTGGAAAATATAAATGAGATTAAATTTGAAAGAACGCCGAGTAGTCGCATATTATCTTTTGAAAGAAGGTGATGGAGGAAAGGTTAAACATAGTGCTATAGCACGAGCTGTTACTTTGTTTAATACATCAAAGTCTACTGTTGAACGTATTTGAAGACAAATTAGATCATCTATTATTAATGGTGATGTGTTAGACCTGTCTTCAAACCTTACGAGCAATGTTGGGAGCAAGATAATACAAGTTAATATTAACAAATTCAAAGAAATTTTGTTGCGTCGTCGAACAAATATTCGGTCTCTGGCTTGTGCAATAAACATGACAAAGTCAACTATTTTTCAGCGTATGAAAGAATGTTCTATTAGGCCATATACCAATGCCATAAAGCCACAATTAACAAAAGAAAACAAGAAGGCCGAGTGATGTATATAAGGAGGGGAATATGTAGGTAGGTTGGTCGAAGTTGGATTGGAATCGGATGGACATGAAAATGGGGGTCAAGTGGAGGTTGGCGGGTTACGGGCAATGAGTGTTTTGGTGGGAGGTGTGCGGGTGTCGTCGGGTGGATTCGGGTTTAAGCGTTTGGAGGGAATGTTCTAGACACGTAATGTATGACGGTGGAACTTGGTAAGGACAGTGGAGTAGTTGGATGGGGTGTTCGGGTGGTTTTGGGAGGTTTCGGTTAATGGCTTTTTAGGTCGAGGCTGGTGAAGTGTTGTGGTGTATTGTGGTGAAAGGAATCAGGTAATTTGGATAAGGATCGAACATGAGATTGTTAGACAAACTTGGGTACGAACAAGGTGATGAAAGCCGAGAAGACCTTCAATGTATTTGTGACAAGTAACCGGATAGAACCTTGGCTTGGGTATAGTTAGATCACAAAAGATCTAACTAGACTTGCACCGAGGGTTTGGACCACAAAAGGACCAAGGGGTGACCCACAAAAGGATCGAGGTTCGGACCACAAAAGGACCGATGGCCCACAAAAAGATAAACTAATATAAGCAACACAAAAGTTGAATAACTTAGCAAATTGAGTAAAACTCAAATATATTTCATATAACTTCAATATCTATTTACATCAACTGCATGCCATATTTATACTAATGCTAGACCTTCTAGAAGATGCAACAAGAAAGACACAAACAATGTACCATTCGGCCGAATAGGAAAGGGGAATTGGTTCGGCCTATTGGGGGGGGAGTACCCAACTCTTCATGTTCGCTAGGCCATCCTTTTGTGTCATCTATGTAGATAAGTGCATGAACTAGATAGATCATGAACTAGATAGATCATGAACTAGATAGTTCATGAATTACCTCTTTGGAAGCTAGGTTCGACTGAGAATGGGAAAAGGAACACCAAATCTTCATGTTTTCTAGGCCACCCTTTTGTATCATCCATGTAGATAAGTGCATGAACTAGCAAGTTCATGAATTATCTCCTTGGGGCACGTTGGAAGCTTCCCCCTTTCTAGATTGTTCTTTGGCCTAGTCACCTTATCCTATTACACGGATTGCTTAGTCATCTCATTCTATTACAAGGCCTAGTAATTAAGCTAGAAGGAAATTAAGCTAGAAATTTAAAACAAGCTAAAAGAAAGTGGTCTCGGCCAAGACCTGCATAAAGGCCGAAAATGTTATCTTCTTGAATCTTCAAGTCCTTTCTTCAATTCAACTCCATACTCCATGCCACAATAAGCATATTATCATAGGACAATCAACATTTTTTGGCATTCCGAGCATATCACCTCGCGGCTCACGTTGGAACTTTAAGTTCACAGTCTTTTTTTCATCACCGAGTTTAATTATGTCTCTCAAATATTGATCAGGTTACAATCAACTCAAACCCATATTTAATGATATGTTAAATGTTGTTTATATTGATGAAAAGTGGTTTTATTTAACGAAAAAATCTGAAAAATACTATCTGCTCCATGAAGAAGAAGAGACTAATACTTATCGACCTTGCAAAAGTAAGAATTTTATCACAAAAATTATGTTTATGGTTGCAGTTAAGCGCCCTAAATTTGATGAGAATAGAAATGAGTTGTTTTCATGAAAAAATGAATTTTCCCATTTATAGTTAAGGAACCTGCTAGAAAAATAGCTAAAATCGAACAACATGAACTTTAAAAACAAAACCTATTTTATTTGTGACTAAAGATATCACAAGAGCTTATTTGATAGAGAAAGTTCTTCTGGCCATTTCAAAATGACCAGCTTTAATGTCAAATGGTCCATTTTTATACAACAAATAATGCAAGGCCACATATTGGTGTTAATGATCCAGAATTTAATAAAGTCGGTCAACAAGATGGATTCGACATTCGACTTTGCTTTCAACCTACTAACAACCCTGATCTAAATATTTTGGACCTTGGATTTTTTAAAGCAATTCAATATCTTCAATATAAGATGGCCCCTTCAAATGTTGATGAATAAGTGGAGGCCGTTGAAAAATCTTTCAATGAAATGAAAGTAGAACGACTCAACCATGTATTTCTAACTCTATAGTCTTGCATGATTTAGGTGATGAAAATTAATGGTGGCAATAATTACAAAATGCCTCATATGATTAAAGAAAGACTAAAAAGAGAGAGAGAGACATCTTCCGCGTCAAGTTTCTTGTGATATTTATATTATCAATCAAGCTTTAAATCTAATTCAACAATGATTGGGTTGCTACAATGTCAAGATAGTTTATTTTTCGCACACTTAGTATTTCTGGTGGTACATTGTAAGTTTAACTGTTGAAGTTAGCATGTCATTTCGTAAAGTGTATTAGGAGTAATATTATGGTGTACAATCCTTCATGATCATTATGTAACATTTGCACTCAAGGTATGGTTGTATTATAAGAGTACTTATAATATGCTGACACACTTCAATACTTTTGGTTAAATTGTGAGATTTAGTTCTAATGAGAAACTTTCTGGTTGTAATTGTTCCTCATCTTATGATATGCTCCTTGCATTTAGTGACCTTTTTTTTAGTAAGTTGATTCAAAAAAATCTCCAGTGAAGAAATTTTTACTTCTTGGTAATTCTTTGACTTCAATACCGATCATTAAAGAAATTATTTTCCATTTCTACATGTGTAGTATGAACTGTATCTTTTTTTTAGTAAATGGATGAAGGCCTCTTACAAATATTCTTTGTTCTTTATTTTGATGTTAAATAAAGGAATATAAAAAGATCTCTCACTATGGAGAACAAAGAATTGATGCTTGAGAAAGAAATATTTACAGAAGAAAAAAATTAAATTTGTGTAGGTAGATGATATGTATGCATGCAATGTAGATGATATGTATGCATGCAATGTAGATGATATGTATGTATGAAATGATCATATGTATCATGTATACACATGCTGTTGGAGCAGCTGTCACGTGACCCATGGGGGACTTATGAGGTCCATAAATCCATTTGATCCCATCGGATACCAGCTCTGTGGCTGAAGTGTCGTCGTCAGTCATCACTCTCGTATCATGTACCATATCCAATAACCTACTTTCCAAGCCTCTCTCAGCAGTAACTCAACAGTTTGAAATGCCAAATATAATATGTATAAATGAGATGGATATATGTACACCATGCAATCAACATAATCAATACAATCAGTATTATAAGTTCCTTTTAAAGTATTTAGATGAGATGTAGAGTGATGAATGCATGACAAGTCAAATCAATAATAGAAATATCAAACAAGGCGACGAGCCCAAATAATCAGCAATCATACCAAATCTAAGCGGATTTATGTACCACGCTCACGACCCGAAGGGTAAACACATAATCTCCTTCAAATATATCATAACAGTTCATTAATTTCCCAAGTTAAGTTCAAGGTGCCCGTCCTAGTGCC
Source organism: Anisodus acutangulus (assembly GCA_029783415.1). Classification (NCBI taxonomy): domain Eukaryota; kingdom Viridiplantae; phylum Streptophyta; class Magnoliopsida; order Solanales; family Solanaceae; genus Anisodus; species Anisodus acutangulus. Next base: position 20,085,698 of record CM056505.1, read on the forward strand.
CGTCACCTCACTAGTACATGACCCCTAATACCCCATCACTCCCATTAATTCACTAACAGCATACCAACACATAACGCTATACTAAAGTCTAGTAAGTCTCAACTTGCCTGATTTGAAGAGGAAGACTTATGCAGTAGCTTTGCCTTTCCTCTGAGCCTCCTCATGAGCCAGCTCTAATCAATTACATTGATTACATGAGATCATGAGTCTAACTATACACATATCAATAGGGGAAACTAGAGTCTCCAACTTAAACTACAAAGGAACTCGGCCCCACATTATCAAGACACGAACTTTATTACACAAATAGCACTATAACATGCTAGATAATCATAATCTTAAGTTAATTTAATAACTAAGTCCGAATGGATCCTCAATTTCATGAATTAGCAAAAAGCCTCAATTCTAACCCTAGAATTTCTCTCAATTTCCAAAAGGGTTTCTAATATGCAATTGATCAATTAAATATCACCCACAAGTCTAACTAGTTTACAATATCAATAACAATGATTCAATAACCCACCCCCAAATCCCAAGTATTACTCACTTATTCTCAACAAATCCATTCCCTTATTTTCCCCAACTAAGAATCATACTTAGGATAGAACTTAACTAGTATACATTAATTCAAGGGTGAAAAGTTACCTTAAGTGATGAACTTCCTTGAATATTCAAGAATACCTACTGCCCAAGCTCCAATCCCAAGGAGAATGATTTTGGGGAATGAGAATTGAATTCCCGGTCATTAAGAATTTATAATATTAATAGTGTTCCCATCCCAGCGGAATCGACTTCGATGGAGCGCACCCGCTTCAGAGGTAAACCCATCCGCTGAGGCAAGGTCATATAAAATCCCGAATTGCGTTGGGCGGAAGGAAACTCCGCAGAGGCACACTCGTTCCGGAAAGGAACTCATCCGCTAAAATGGACCCTCGATACATGGTCAGATCTCGTTTATGCGAGCCAGACCTCCGTAAAGGCGGACTCGCAGAAGTGAACATCAGCTCGCTGGTGCGAACACCAGACACCAGCAGTAGTCCAAGAATTATCAACTCCACGTCAAACATCTGAAACACTGCCGGGACCTCCTGGATACAAACCAAACATACATTCCTATTAAAAATACATTCCAGACCTGCTCGCACACTTGGATTTCCTAGAAAATGTCTCTAAGGCTCGGGTTTGACTAAAGTCAACTCTTAAGTTCTAGTATCACAATTTCACAACCAAATCCCCAAAACGCACCCAGCTGCCTCGGGGATCGAACCAAAGACTCGACTAAGTTATAAACGTCATTTCAGAGCTGATGGAACCGACGAAACTATGAAAAGAGCATGTTTACCCAAAGGTCAACTATTAGTCAAACTCTCTATTCTCTAAACTTAGCATTTCTCAAACCTACCAAAAAGGATATGGAACCTACCGAATCACCTCGGGAACTATGTCAGATATCCTCGCAAGTCACAAGAAAGAAATTAAACACTCAGGAAGGGTAATTTAGGGGTTTCAAGGAAAAATAAGCAAAATGACTTTTCGAGTTATTACATCAGGTACCAGTTAAATAAATGTTCATCCTCAAATAGTAAAGAAAAAGAAATACATGGACTCTCAAATAGCTCATGGTAGTTAGCCCGTCTATTGGACTCAGTCTCCCATGTAGCCTCCTCCACTGGCGATTCCTCCATTACACTTTCACCGAAGCTATCTCTTTGGACCTCAACTTTCAAACATGCCTGTCCAAACAGCTACAGACCCTTCCACATAAGCTATTTTCTGATCCAGCATCATCGAATCCCATCTAATCACATGAGAACCATTCGCAACATACTTCTTCAACATCGATACATGAAACATAAGGTGCACACCAGATAAACTAGGAGGTAAAGCCAACTTATAGGCCACCTCACCAACTCCGTCTACTATCTCAAAAGGACTGATAAACCTCAAGCTAAGCTTTTTCTTCATCCCGAATTTCATCACACTCTTCATGGATGAAACCTTCAGCAAAACCCACTCTCCAACCATGTACTCCAGAACTAAAGTATAGGATCATGAAATCAGAATAGCAGAATTTGCCTAAGTATTTAAGGACAATAGAAGCCCACTGAGCGAGCTCCAAAGTAAGACCAGTGCTCGCTATAATTCTCGCTCAGTGAGGCATGGTGTGCAAGTTGGAAAAATGTCAATTTTTGGCTAAGTATAGAAATGGCAACAAGGCCTCACTGAGCAAGCTCCAGAACGAGACATGACCTCGTTATAGACCTCACTCAGCAAGGTATTATAGCGCATATATGAAAAATTCAGAAAATTGACTAATTATGGGAAGGTCCGGAGAGCTCGTTGAGCGAAGCACATAGCGAGGCATGGTGCCCGATGACTGACCCACAATAAGGTCACCCCCTTGCATTGGAGATCGCTCAGGGATCCAAGCAGTCCTGAAGCCCCCTCCTATAAAATCAACAGTTAACTCAAAATTTCATTTCTCAGACATTCCAACCTCATAGAAAATCCTTGAAGGATGACTTTTCTCTCATATCACCCCCCCCCCCCGCCGCATATCAAAGTAAGAATATCTCTATGATTCCTAATCAATCCTATCACTAAACAAATTATTCTTAAACAAAAATATGAGATTTTTGAGGTAATCTTCGCAAGCGATTCAAGCAAGAGTTTTGGGTGTTCTTCATTAGAGAAGAAACCTAATTCATTGGATTATAGCATTTACAGGTATGTAAAGCTTCTATACATGTGTGGGAACATCAGTGTTCTTCCCCACGTTATGTTTAACTCATGATAGTAAAGTTCTCCTCAAAGATAGAGAATTATGTCTCAGTTCATGATGAACCCTATATACACATCGATACAAATATACACACACGCACACATAAGACTAGAAGTGCTTAACATGCTATAAAGATCATGTTATGAGGTATATAAATCATATAATAGTCTGATGTTTAGTGTTTAAGTTGACTAAGTTGTAAGACAAAAGTTAGCAAAAATTATCAGAACTTACGTTCGTAAGGATACTGAAATTTGGGTCAGATCTCACTGAGTTATTCTCCTAATATACTTATAGTTATAGGGTTATCCACCCATAAAATTGAAGGTCTACGATTCTAATTTCTGACATATTAAACCGTTTGTCGATACAACAATAGAGTAGAGAGATATTCGCATTTTCGCAAGACTGCGCAGACAGTCCTTTGGGACCCACTAGAAGTGGTGGAACTTTCCAATGTAGAAATTGGTGGCCTCTTATTCAGTTTATTATTCATGATTTCCAGCTCCTATACACTCCTAAACCCTATCTAAAGGTTTACATATGATACTAGAGTGAAATTAAAAATAAACAACGCAAATTAAACATTGGGAATCACGTGGTGCTCATTAGATTGTTCTTCCTCTTCTTGTGGTTGATTTGAGGAATCCTTCAAGGTGAAGTAATCCCATATTTGGGATTGTTCTTGATGTTTAAGGTAAGATTCACCTCTTCTATATATATTTGAGCTTATACAGGCCGTAACTAGATTATTTGATTGAGAACTTGTGAAGTAAAAGTCAGAAATCATTGTTTGAGTTGTTGTAGTATATTTGGTTGTTTTGGAAGTTGTTTCAAGTTGAAGCAAGTTATAATCTGAGTTGTTTTGGTTTTATTAAAGGTAAGAAATCATTTTTCCTTGATGTATATGAGCTTATGCTAGTTATAGTTGTGTTAACTCCATGGAAAATGTGGAATAGCAACTAGAAGTTTTAAACTAGTGTTAAATGTTGTTGTTGTGGGTTGTTGGAACTTTTCTTGTATTGTTAAAGGAATGAACTTGTGATTGTTGATAATGTTGGTGTGTTGTGGTGATGTGCTGAACTTGGGTATATGTAAGATAAATAAGAGAGATTTTGCCCATTTTGTTATAGAATAAGGTTATCATTTGGAATACATTACGATTGTTATATCACGTGTAATGTGGTGATAGCGTTATTTCATTGTTGTAGATTCAGGTGTGGTGCATTAAGATTATTGTGGTGATTGGACAGATAGTCGCAAGGTATGTTAAGGCACCTTCTTTCCTTCTTTTGTCATGATTTCGAATGAACGAAACATAAACGTAAATGAACGATATTCATAAATGACTCTACTCTTTGTAGTTTTAGAAACTTATGTCTATTTTCGTCCATGATGTATTTCTGATCTGTATTGCCTTGATCTTTGGCTCCTAATGAATTGTATGTTGATGATGTTAGACTCATAATGATAACCAGAGGGTTAACAACATTACGTCAATCTAATAAGTTCATAATGTCTTTTATGACTCTTACACATGCATACATGTACATTATGATATTATGAGTCCGTGTGAGGCTCTATAACTTTATATATATATATATATATATATATATATATGTACGACGACGTTATGTACACACCATTGATCAGTTGGTTATTATTATTATTATGATGATGATGCTCACAAAGGTTTAATAGTGTTATATACGTGTGTGTATATATATGTGTGTGTGTACAATGACGTTGTATACACATATAGATGTACTTATGCATATCATGTCCCCCAGAGGCAATTCAGATATTAAGATAGATCTTCTTGTCCCTGTATTACATTGATATCTTTACTCATGTTGTTATTTGTCTTACAAACTTGGTATTTCTATTCGTATTGACGTCCCTTTGCCTAGGGATGCTGAATTTCATGCATACGTGTCCTGATAGATAGGTTGATGATCTTATTCAGTAGGTTACCAGCTCAGCAGAAGGTATTGGTACACTCCACTTGTTCCAGAATTGCCGTTCAGAGTCGGTATGATTATGTACATGCATGGGTAAGGTGGGGCCTTGTCTCGACCTTATGACATTTATGTACTCTTAGAGGCTTGTAGATAGATGTCCTATGTATATATGATTTGTATGGCCTACATCATGGATGTGTAGATGATCATGGTGGCATGGCGGCCCGTTCTATCATGTATATATGCACGTACACCATTTTGGGCGATCTATCATTGAGTTGTCTTTAATGTTTCCTTAGATGGTCATTGACGGCCCTTCTGGCCACTTATATATGTTAGTATGCTTATCGATGTATGTTATATTGGTGCTCGGTAACGTTAGGCCTGGTTGTTAGCCATGCCCCTCGGGTTTGGGATGTGACACATGAGTTCTCATATACTAGTCAAGAACCAATATTGTTCCATTCTATGGATTTTATACGTTTTCATGTCTCTTGCAAGTTATATTATAAATATACATGTTATACTATATTTACAATCACGTTATATAAGTCATGGGCTTTTAAGCCAACCATGTTCACGTTCACATTTTTTGGAGTAGCACAGATTACCGAAAAGGTTTAGTACCTCAAACTATGATGCCAACGTAAGATAAGGATCGTTTCGCCCAGTTTGGATGATTCGTTCATGTTACTCATTACATGTTATTTTAGGATCCACTCATGTCATGTTCATATCTCATACCCCGGTAATATATGAGATAGATTAACTTATCAGGCCGAGATCAGACATCACGTACCCACACGGTGGTTCATGTTGGTTTTACTAATCCTCTCCCACATACTAGCAGGTTTATTCATGTTTTACCTTTGTGCCATAATACACTCATGTTCATGTTCAGTTCAGCTTTAGTTTTCAGTTTCAATTTAGTATTACTTATTGATTCATGTTTATTGATTTGGGTTGCCCAATCCCTGACCACGCCACTTACAGTTTAGTCATGACAATAAATTCTTCGATAGTTTCTAGCATCCACCAAGGCCTATCTAGTTTATCACCCCTACTTAGAGGTTGAATCTAATTTATAATGTGATCTGCAAGTTCTTGAGGTAAGTTGTTTCTCAAAGAAACTTCATGCCGCCTTTCTTCAGTAACAACATCAGAGACATTATTTATATCTTCATTGCAATAAAAGTCAGGTGGAGTGATGATGTATAAAGGACCTAACCTAGTCCAACTGTCAAACCAAAACTATGAAGACTCCATTATAAGTTTCCACCAGATTTGATGATCAATCAAGTCCCTAGCTTGCAATATTTTCCTCCATATACGAGATCCTCTCTTCCATGGAACCATTATTGGATTAAGCTTTTTCAGTACTTGTTGCTCATAAATGCACTCCATAAAGAAGTAAATGTATTCACAAAGAAGTTTTGATCCTAAAATTCCACCACAACTTTACAAACAAGGCCTTGGACATGTAATTAAGTGATCTAATGCCCAAACCTCATTCACTCAAAGGCAAGCAAACAGTATCCCAACTAGACTAATGATAACTTATTTCTCCAAAAGAACTGATCAAATATTTTGTACAGTTTCTTAATCACAAAAGAAGGACGATCCACTACAGAAAGCAAATAAATTATCATTGCTTACAATACATGAGAAAGTAATATGGCTCCTCCGAAGGAAAGCAACTTTTCTTTCCATCCTTGTAGCTTGTTCCCCACCTTAGCCATCAACTCTGAGTAGAAAGACACATGACTTCTACTATAGTATATAGGGCAACCCAAGTACATCAAATTAAATTCTTTCCTGCCAATACAAATGACCCTCTCAACCTTGTGAACAACCTCCAAGTCCACCTTATCATGCAAATGCACATAACTTTTTGCCTTGTTTATGAACTGCCTAGAAGCATGTTCATATTCAGTCAACACATTCATAATCAACTGCAAATAGATCTCACATGAAAATGAGAATATGATAGTATCATCTGTATTCATAGATCAAGCTAATAAACATCTCACATAATCTCATCATTCTTAAAACATTAGTAAGGAAAATCCATGACAACATATCATAGGCTTTTGTTATGTCCAACTTCATAACAACATTATGACCTATTTTAGTTCTGAGCCTAATGTTAGTGATGATCTCTTGAGTTAACAAGATGTTTTCTACTATGCTCATTCCTCTAACAAATCCTACTTGATTTTGAGAGATCAAATCAGGCAGTAAATACACCAGCCTCTTATGTACAACTCTAGAAAACACCTTATTGATTAAGTTGCTCAGACTTATAGGCCTCATGTAAGAATAAGTTTTGTCATATCTTTCTTCTTTGACAACAAAACAAGATTAGTATGTGTGATGTACATGGGCAGTTCCTAACCTTTGAATAACTCGTAAACCATGTTGAAAAGATCATAACCAACAAATCCCAATATGTTTGAAAGAATAAACTTGTGAAACCATCAGGACCTACTGCACTTGCACTGTTCAGGCCAAAAACTACTTGTTTTAACTCTCTTTGGTGGGAACTGTAACCAACTCTTCATTTTGCTCCCTTGTGATCATGGATGGAACATGATTTAAGATATCAAACTGTGTAGGAACCACAGTTTCAGTGAACTGAGCCTAGAAAGTCTTAATGCTTCATCAACTATTTCCTGCTCATTGTCGATCCACTTACCTTGACTGTTTTGTATCCTCTTAAGTTGCAACATCTTCATTTTTCCATTCATATGTGAAAGGAAATTTTTTATAATTCTCGTCACTATCTTGAAACCAACGCATACCTGCCTTCTACTTCTATAACTTTTCCTCCAAGTGCAATACTCTAGTAAGTTTATCTTGGAATTTTTGAAGCCTCTCCCTATTGAGATGAGAGGAATTTGCCTCAAATTGTGCTTTAATAACCTCCTCAAGATTAGTGATCTTCTAAGAATATCACCATAAGTGGCGTTGCTCCACACTAATCGTACTTTTTTCTTCAATATCTTCAACTTCACATTAAACTTTATAAAAAAGTTTAACACCACATATGTTTTCTAGTTTTCCTTTATAACATCCATAAATGTAGCATGCTTAGTCCTAAAATTAAGAAACTAGAATTATTTCTGAAATCGTGGAACCTCCTTCTTGCATTCAATCAACAAGGGAGAATGATCAGTACCAAACTTGATCAAGTGTGTGATTTCCAATCCTGGAAATTGATGTTGAACTCCAAAGTTGCCCAAACATGATGAAAAGAAGGTCATAAACTTAAGTTTCCAACATGAGTTGCGAGTTGATTTGCTAGAAGTGCCAAAGATTGCCAACCATCCTATTGTGACATGTTTAATGTGAGGTGGAGTGTGGAGTAGAGTTGAAGACAAGACTTGAAGATCCAAGAAGGAAATATTTTTTTGGCTTTTATGTAGGTCTTGGCCGAGACCACATTTTAGCTTGTTTTAATTCCTAGCTTAATTACTAGATCTCCTTATAACTTAATTACTATGCCATGTAATAAGATAAGATGATCAAGCCAAGAACCATCTAGAAGGAGAAACTTCTAACGTTCCCCAAGGAGGTAATTCATGAACTAGCTAGTTTATGTACTTATCTACATGGATGACACAAAAGGGTGGCCTAGAGAACATGAAGAGTTGAGTCTTTTCCCTTCTCTAAAATCAGTCGAACCTCTCCCCCTTTCCCATTCGGCCTAAATGCATTTTTATGTCTATCTTGTTACCTCTTCTAGAAGGTTTAGAACTAGTATAAATAGGGGATGTAGTTGATGAAATGAGACATTGAATTTTTATGACATATATTTGAGTTTTCTTAAAATTTGCTAAGTTATTCAACTTTTATGTTGTTATCTTAGTTGGTCCTTTTGTGGTCCAACCCTTGGTTCTTTTATGGTCCAAACCCTAGGTGTAAGTCTAGTTATAACTTTTGTGATCTAACTATGCCCAAGACAGTGTTCTATCCGGTTACTTTGTCACAAACACATTAGAAGGTCATCTTGGCCTACATCACCTTACCCGCAGGCGGTGGGTAGTTGGTGGGATGTGGTAGAGGGGGTAGGTGGTGGCGATGAGTCATGGGTGGTAGTGTAGTGAGGTGTGGTAGCGATAGTGAGTGGTAGTGTGGGGGGTGGTAGGTTTGGGTGTGATGGAGGGGGTGGGTGGTTGTGTGGGGATAGAGGTGGGTGGTGGTGGGGTATAATGAGAAAATGAAATACATAACCAAAAAAACTATCAAATCCGTAGTTATAAAAAATGATTTTTCATGGTTATTTAACCACGAAATTACAATAGATTTACAACATCATACAATATAATTTTAAGAACAATTGAAACAGACATGATTTCATTAAAAACAATACAATAATGAACCACGGGAAACAACCATCCAAATAGGGGGTAACTGGGACCATCCAACTAAGTCCAAAAAACATGATACTAAGCTATCTGAAGCATCACAACAAGAAATAGAGTACAAATGCTCAAAACGGGAGTTTGAGTTGTTACATTTGTTTCATTGTGTTATACATTCTGCGTCGTATTTAACCAAATCTCATAGAGAGTTTGTAAATGTTAATAATATTTTCATTAAAGGTTAAAAGGAGTCAAATTGAATTTGAAATAACAATTAGATTTGGTAGGGATTTAATACCGAGACAAACTCCTTTATGAGCATATATAAAAAAATTCATATTGAAGAAATTGAGGTCAAGCTTTATGATGCCGATCTTCAACATGTCTTTAGTCTTTTAGTATGTGTTTTACATTATATGATAATCATATTTCTGTTCCAAAGATTTAACAAAATTAAGTTTTGGTTCTTTTTCGTTTAAAGTCAATTTTGTTAAAATATTTTTCAATTTGTTTTGGAAATTAGTGAAGTAAAATTGATGATATTAATAGTTTTAGAAACAATTGAAGAAAACATTTATACTCGTCTAATTTACAACAAGATCTTCATTTTCGTCAATGTACTTAGTGTAGAGGAGAATAGTGAAATTTCTGAAAAAGGAGGGAGCAGTGCGCAAAAAAAGAAAGAAGTGCTTACTGCTTAGGCATAATTAATCAAGGCTGTCAATGAGGAATGAGCCCATTACCAATACAACCGGCTTTAGACAAGGTTTATCTCTTGCTTCTATGATCTGCTGTAATAATATATGAAAAAAAAGTTGTGATATTGAAGTTGTTCATCGAAACTAGCTGGGTCAATAGTGATTTCACATTATTTATTTGCCAGGTTTTCTAACGCTATTTTGTAATTGACGACTGATAGGGTTTTGAAGCAGAGAATTTTGGGAATTGTCATGAAAGTTTGGATTGGGGTTTGACATTAAATAAATAAAATAAGTGTGAGATATTTGAAGGCTGGGTGCCAATCAGTCTCGGCAAAGACCGTCATCGGCTGGGCCAGCCGGTGTCCACCACATCCTTACTCTCTCCAAATGGATACTGTAACCCGCCCTTCTGCTCCTCCACCCTTTCATGAAGAACCCGAGTACTTGGCTCGTTACATGGTTGTCAAACACTCATGGCGTGGTCGATACAAAAGGATTTTTTGCATATCTAATTTCACTTTGATTACACTCGATCCATCTACATTATCAGTCACTAACTCCTACGATGTTGGGAGTGACTATGATGGTGCCGCCCCTATTATTGGCAGGGATGACTATTCAAATGAGTTCACCATAAGTGTGAGGACTGATGGCCGTGGCAAGTTCAAGGCTATCAAGTTCTCTTCCAAGTATAGAGCCAGCATTTTGACAGAGTTGCATAGAATAAGGTGGAATAAGCTTGGAGTTGTGGCAGAGTTCCCTGTTTTGCATCTAAAGAGGAGGACCTCTGAGTGGCTTCCTTTTGTAAGTGTGATTTTAATTCCTAGCACTCTTATGGTATATAATTGTTTCTATGATAGATGCTTTGACCCCAGCTGTGTTCCCTTAATTTTTTTGTGACCATCAGGTGACATGTGAAACGATGCTCGTCCTATTGGTGTTTGGTAAAAATAGTATATTTTACAGTGAGAATTCATATAGAAAACAATAAGATTAGTTAAAACAAAGTGTTCCCTGTCAGAATGTACTTACCCAGAAAAAAAGGTAGTGGAATGTTGTTAAAACACCAATTTTGAGTTGATAGAGGAACAATGAGATTTGTTAAGTGAGGAAATAATGATTCAATGCTTCTATAGGATCTTTCACTACCCCCTATATCTTTAGTGCTCATTACTGATTATCCTAGCTATTGGCTTTTTAAGTTGTTTTTGACCTTTCCATTAAGTGTATCTTTTATACTATTTGGCTTATTTGTTTATGTTTTTACTTTTTTCATACTGCTTTGAATTGCTTGTACTTATGCTGAGGGTCACCGGAAACAACCTCTCTACCTCCCAAGGTAGGGTAAGGACTGTGTACACTCTACCCTCCCCAGACCCCACTTTGTGGGATTTCACTGGGTATGTTGTTGTTGCTGCTGCAAGTGTATATTGTTAAGGTGGGAAGTCCTGGGAAGTACACGTGGACAGTTTATTTGCTTCAGGGTAAATTGACTAGCTCTAGTATATTTCTTTAAAGTTTTGCAACAGATAATTGATTTTACTGTTTTTGCGATATTATCTGATGAAATGATGTGTCTCTAATAGTGCTTATATGTTGGACTGAACCAGGAAAGTAGACTAAGGTACTTGGGTTTAGTTGAGAACAACACTGGCTTGAAATGATTATGATGCATAGTTGAGCTTAAGAAATTGTAAATCTAATCTTCATATAGGCTTATTTCAATCGACTACCATCTATCAACTTGGACAATGATTACTAGAACCCAAGGGTGTGGCCTAGTGGTCAATGAAGTGGGTTGAGAATCATGAGGTCTCAAGTTCAATTCCGATTTCTCCCCATCTATCCAAGCCTTGGTGGACAGAGTTACCTGGTACTTGTGCTGGTGTTGTAGCAGGTACTCGTGCATTGGTCGAGATGCTCACCGGGCGGCCCAGACACCATGGTTTCAAAAAGAACTATGACTTTACTGTAATGGGGATTCAAGTGGGTAACTGTTTGGCTTATGATCGGATGGGCTAAGTTCCAAAATATCCTAGGATGCAAGCACCAATCTGCTTTCGTATATAAAGAAGATATCTTGCTTCAAGCTTACAGATCAAGCCCATTAACCTATAGAACATTGTCACTTTCTATAATTGATTCTAGTCCTCAAATATTTGCTCTGTGCGTCTCTTTTCCTTCTCTTTTTTCGTTTCTTTTGGTTATTGCAAGATCCACTGATTATTGGAACACTTAGTTTTGAGCATATAATACATCTGCTAGTGAAATTATTTTATGTCACTATCCCAGTTGGTGATACATTCTAGGCAGTTATTCTGGATTTACTTGGGGTCTCAGGTGTCTGGTACCTGAATGTGTGACATATCTTCTAATGAGTAGGGGATTTAGTCCTCTGCTTAGTAACGCTGTTGGCTTTTGTTATAATGTTCATTAGTTGAATTACAGAATGCTTTGAAGTTGTACTTGGCGAATTTTTTTTGTGAATTGCCTACAATTCCAAAGGTTTGTCCATTGACGAATTGTAAAATAATCTTTAATTTTCTTTTTGGTTTTGATGTTTCAAGATTCGGCTCATCTCCCAAAAATCCATGCTTGTGGCATTAGTGGCAGAATATATGCTATTAGCTTTCTCTTTCACCATGTTGTAAGGAATTGGTGGCAGGTGCTTATGTACTTTCATTTTCAACAGTATTTCAGGTCTTGATCTCTGCTCTCTGCTGCTAATAGCCTAATCTTGATATATAAACCTACAGAGTGGAATAGGGTTTTTCGATCATTGCTGCTTAATTCTCGCTATGCTTTGGCATTATTGTTTGTGATGATCTGCTTTACTATTGTCTATTTGCTCTCTCTATGTCAACTTGATGAGTTAAGTGATGTATACACTAATACTGAAATATTTGTATGGTAGAGACTGTACTGGTTGTATTTCTTTCCCTTCTCCTCTTTTCCTTCCAAACCCCCTGCCCCGGTACAGAAAGTAGACAATGATAATTTTCCTTTTCATCTTCGGGGGTGCAGAAGTTGAAAATTACTTATATAGGATTTGAGCTTATTGAACTAAAATCTGGAGAACTTCGTTGGTGCTTGGACTTCAGAGATATGGGCTCTCCTGCAATTATTCTACTATCTGACCCTTATGGTAAGAAAAATACAGATCATGGAGGTTTTGTTCTTTGCTCGCTCTATGGAAGAAAATCTAAAGCTTTTCAAGCTGCTTCGGGAACTACAAATGCTGCCATCATATCAAATCTGGTAATAAAGCCTTGCATTGCTCTCCAAGTCATTAACTTTTGGCTCTGGATCAGGATGATTCTCATCCAATGAAACTCTACTTTCTGAAGCATGAGTCATTTTCATGCTCTAATCATACTTTTATGATGCTTAATTTACTAAATCTTTTGATCAGACTAAAACTGCGACATCCATGGTGGGTGTGGGATTAACCGTTGACAGTTCTCATGCTCTGGCTGTATCTGAGTACATAAATAGGAGAGGTATCTCTTGAGAGAATAATTATACCTTTATTCTCACTTTCTTCTTGTGAAATCCTTGTACTCACAGAATGTCATCCTATTTGTTTTGACTACATTGATGTCAAATTCAGCTAAAGAGGCTGTTGGGGCAGATGAAACTCCTTCTGGAGCTTGGTTAGTAACAAGATTGCGTTCTGCTGCTCGGGGGACTCTGGATACTCCAGGAGTAAGTTTGTCTATTGGTCCAAAAGGTGGCCTAGGAGAACATGGTGATGCGGTATCTCGTCAACTCATTCTCACAAAGGTCTCACTTGTGGAAAGACGACCCGAGAACTATGAAGTAAGCTGGATATTCTTTGGTTTCTTTCTTTTTCCAGGAATTGTATGCTTGAGACATTTCTCCTTTTCTCATACAAATCTTTATTCTTAATCCCCTCAGCTCGTCCCTTCCTAGCAAAAGAAAAAAACTTATATAAAAAAAGTTTGCGTCTTGCATGTTCCAGTCGCATACTTAGAAAAAAACTGCTCCTCAATCCCGTACAATTGGTTTTAGCTATATTAATCCTCTGTACCTATTTCACTTTGTTCAGGTCCATTTTATTTCAGTATTAAATAATGTCTTTTAAGGTAGCATTTGGAGTTTTCTATAGTTAGAGGTTCTTCTCAAAATGTAAACTTATTCCAACACAGGACATACGAGTCACTTAGTAGAATAAAAGACTGCTGAAAAAAAAAGTTTTAATCCCAGTTAGATGGTGTCATCTATATGAATCCTTTGCTATCAGTGCATTATGTTTTTAACTAAATTTGCATTGACTTTAAGAGACTAGTGTTTTATAGAAAACTTTCATCCATCTGATCTAAGTTTTCCTTGTCTCCTTTTTTCATCTTCAGTATTACATTGATGCACCTATGAATCGGTGTATTTGACGTCTATGTAGGGCATAGCTAAACCATTTTTGTATTTGTGTGACGACCCAATTTGCTGAAGTGTGATTGGCACCCAACACCCCCTTTAGGAGAACCAAACAGTTTTAACAACGTTTACATTGCCAATTAAAGTTAATAAGAGTCTATCAGGGAAATTAAATAGATAATGAAATTCATAATCTGATACAAGTTCAGAAATCCATAAAACAACCCCAAGGACCTGATATAGATTAGTTATGAGCTACTAGGAATACAAAAGTACATCAACTATATCAAAGCCGATGCATAAATTTCTGAGTATGAGAAAACAGAATAAAAAACCCTGAGCTACCGCGAAATAAGTTTGGTACCTAATTCCTGGAATAGCGTCAAGCTTTCACTCACGGACTCTACTGGTGATCGGATCCAAATCTGGCAGGAAAGACAGGGGGTGAGTACAGGGAGTATTCAATAAGTATTATTGATCGCCCCCACGAAGTAGTAGCGAGAGTCGGTATGAGAAATACTCTCTCAAAATATATCCTGTGCATGTATTATATTCGACGATAATAATATGCATGAAATCACATTTAACCTCAAGTACAACATATAACCAATGCATAGATAAAACATATAAAGATATGCACAAGTCCAAATTTAATGAAAAATGCCTAATCAATTACTCCCTCTGTCCCAATTTATGTGATGGTGTTTGACTGAACACAAAGTTTAAGGAAGAAAGGAAGACTTTTGAAACTTGTGGTCTAAAATTAGGTATAGATATTTTTTGGCTATAAATCATCTCATTAAGGGTAAAATAGGCATTGTAATGTTATATTGTTACTAAATATAGAAAAATGTCATCCTTTTTGGGACTGACTGATAAGGAAAGAGAGTCACATAAATTGGGACGGAGGGAGTAACAATTAATGATATGCATAGGTAAAGCATATAAGGATATGCACAAGTTCAACATTTATTGAAAAAATGCCCAATCAAGTGTCAAGAATCAATATGCATAATAAGAATTAAACTTTACACCGAAACTGCCAGTTTCAACCAACAAACATGCGCACACGCCATCAAGGGCTCCGCAAGACTAGTGACTCATGAGGGATGGATCCGATGCACATGCAATAACAGGGTCATGGACACCTTACACGCCTAAAACTCAATCACTGGGTTGTGGCCAACTCACAGGCCCATAACTCAATCCGCGTGGCCAAGTCACACGCCAAATTCCACATATCAATGTGAATCACATATGCAAACTGAATATGCATATTCATATTACATGACTAAAATCAGGCCAACCATGAGATACATGTAATTTATGATGTTAAACTAACATGTAAGGGATAATTCATTTCTTGAAACACATGATGGCTTGAGCTAGCTTTTTCGGTATCATTTTTGGTTACTTGTAAGGAATATATACAAATTTCAAACCCCAATAGCTGTTGCCGCCTTTTGGACTATAAGGACAAGGAGTTGTTTATCTAAGTTGTTTTAGTGTGACGGAGCTTTCAAAGTTTGGTTGTTTTACTGTTATCCAAGGATATTCTTTCTACCTGAAACTATCTATGTTTTTCGGATGAAACCCATGTGATAAAATTCATCGATTTATTGGTTCTGTTATGGTTCTTGGATTTTTGAGTAACACACAAATGTGGCATCTCTAAAAAATAATATACAGTACTAGCATATATAGAATGCATATTTAGTCATGTTACAGATTTAGCAAGTTATGCACAAGTAGCAATAATATTCCTACATATTATCGGGTATCCACATATATACTCGTCACCTTGTATATAGTACCCCATATACGTAGTGTATGAAAAAACAAGTTTAATTTGGGAAAATCCCCTTATTGAGGTCAAAGTTTTAACTTACTCCGATCCAAGCGAAACTTTAACCTTCCAAGAAAGCTTTTCCACGCCAGGATTCCTCCAAACGGCTCAACTATATTCACAATAATACTTAACGGCGTCAAACAATATTGTTGGTCTAAGTTCCATAATTTAATGCACAGTCTAAGTCAAAGTCAACTAAAAGTCAACCAAAAGTTAACCGCAAGCCCACATGGTCAAATCCCAAAACAAAATTCATATTTGGGTTACACATAACCCCTCTATCGGAAAAAGTCTCTCTACCCTCACAAGGTAGGGGTAAGGCTGCGTTCACACCACCCTCCCCAGACCCCACTTGTGGGATTACAGAGTGCATGTTGTTGTTGGGTTACCCATTACCCCACGAGTTCAAATCTATGCTTATATTTTCATTTTGAGTTCATTTAGGTGTTCAAATCATCCTGGTGATTATACGGTTTATGCCATGACTACCCAATTTCACCCATCAAATTCCATGTCTAGATGTTAAATCTTAAGGAAAATCCATGAATTAAACTCAAAGTTATGTTTAAATCACTTACCCCAAACTCGTAGAAGAACTCCTTGCTTAATACCTCTCAAAATCAAGCTCCCCAAGTCTCAAAATGGTGAAGAATGAAAAGGAATCACTCAACTCAGCCTTTTATATCCGGACAGGAAATTCAGCAGTGCTGGACGCCATTGCCGGCTGCAGTTGGAAAGTTTCCCAGCATTGCTGGATGCAGTTGAGAAGTGCTGCAGCACCACTGGCCGAAATAGGGACTGCTACAGTGATTCCTACAACGTCCAACTTTATTCCAAATGGTGCCAAAACCCACCGAGCCCCTCAGGCCCAACCCAAACCTTCCCAACAAGTCCCAAATCATAATACCGACCTATCCAAAGTCTTAAATCACGAAACTAGGCGCAATTACTCAAACAATTTGTTACTGTTTACTTCTTGCACCCTTTGTTGGATGTGATTATTCTAATCTGGTTCAATCTTATGTGACATTATATTCGTCTTGTATCTGTAATTCTACTACATTCATCTTGTGAATATGTCCCACATTCACTCCATATAGCGTCGTGGGTTTTACAATCGTTCCATAGGTCTTCTATTTTGTTAGTTATGTTCCTATTGCATAACCATTCTGTAGTGTTCCTCCAATTCATCCATTTTAGTTTAATTATATGTGCTGCATCTTTCATCTATTACACTATTATACCAAAGATTGAGTCTGGATATATGAAGTTCTTGCATTTAGTTGCAACAATCTTGTTTAATCTCATGTCACCTTCTCATCTTGTGGGGGTGAACTTGATGTGCATATAATCTGTCTACTTCTCCTTAATTCTAAAACCTCACTCTCTAGATTGCTTCACAGTTTCAAATTTTGTTGATTCCCTTGCTATTCTCGTCTGCTAGAAAAGACATCATCTCTTCTGCAAATAACATGCACTATGAAAACCTCGTCCTATATTGGCTAGCTCATTAGATCATTCATAAAATAGGGTATACATAGGACATGGAAGATTAAGCATATAACTGTGGTTAACACATTCTGTATACTCCCTCCGTCCCAATTTAAGTGTCT
Source organism: Anisodus acutangulus (assembly GCA_029783415.1). Classification (NCBI taxonomy): domain Eukaryota; kingdom Viridiplantae; phylum Streptophyta; class Magnoliopsida; order Solanales; family Solanaceae; genus Anisodus; species Anisodus acutangulus. The sequence continues at coordinate 20,103,363 of CM056505.1, forward strand.
TACTTTCCTTTCTGGTTTGCCCCAAAAAGAGTCTCTTTCTATATTTAGTAAGTTTTGGCAAGTTTAAAACCACAAGATTTAAAGGACCCCACAAATCTTTAATTAAAGACCACAAGATTCAAAAGTCTTCCTTTATTTCTTAAACTCCGTGCCTAGTCAAACTAAGACACTTAAATTGGGACGGAGGGAGTATTAGTTAAAATTTTAAGACATAATTTCTGTTTCCACTAATCAATCAGGCTGAAAAGAATAAACATAGTAATTTTTTCAATTTACTATGGTATGAACAGTACTACTCTAAGTACAGTAGAAAGTATTGGAGGCAATTCCTACTTGCATTTTCTGGAACACATGGCAGAAGAGAAACAACAGATGTCTTAATGATAGAAGAGACATTATCTTACATGTCAAACCTAGATGTTTGTAGAGCCTTTATTTACGGTGTAGAACTAGCATTTAATCTGTATCTTGACTCTATGTTTGATCTCCTGAACCTTTAGACAAAAAATTTCCTCTTGTACTTTCTTGTACTCATTAGTAAAACCATTACCATAGTAATTTTTAAAAGTTACTATGGTATGAACAGTACTCCGAGAAGTACAGTAGACAGTATTGCAAGGCAATTCCTACTCGCATCTTCTGGAACATATGGCAGAAGAGAAACAACAGATGTCTTAATTATAGGAGAGACATGATCTTATATGTCAAATCTAGACATTCGAAGAGCCTTTATTTATGGCGTAGAACGAGCATTTTTATCGGATCTTGACACTATGTTTGATCTTCTGTACTCCTTTAACCTTTAGATGGAAATTTCTTTCTCTCGTGTACGTTTTGCTACTCTTTGATAAAACCATTACCTTTCATAAGAAAAAAAGAAAAATTTTTAAAAGCTCAACATGGACATGTACACGAGGTGTTGTCCATGGACATGATGACCTAAAGTACTGAGCAATATGGGCAATAGCTTTCGAGCTATTACTGTAGACTTGTCACTTAGTTACATTTACCTTGCTCCGCAACCTAGCACTAGGTAGAGGGGACAAATCTATGTCCTGCTTGATCTCCTACTTTAGGAATCTCTAATGATGCTCTTTTTGTTTGATTTATAAAAGAAGTTATTAATACTTTCTAACAAATGCTTGCAGGCAGTTGTTGTGCATTCTCTATCTGCCGTTGGTGCCCTTGTTCGATTTGCTGAGGAGCCCCAAATGTTTGCTATTGAATTTAATGATGGATGCCCAATTCATGTGTGTTTTTCTGGCTTTGCCAGATGTCAATTTCATTTATTTACTTGTGTTGGTTAGACTTTTAGTTTTATGTCCTTTTTTTCCAGGTATATGCTAGCACGTCTCGTGATAACTTACTTGCAGCAGTTCGTGATGTTTTGCAAACAGAAGTAAGTGGACATGCTCTTCTTGGTCATTAATAGTTTTTTCCCCTTTCCAAGGGGTCTGATTGAATGCATTCTCCGCTCCGTACACGTTTAGACATCATTGAATACATGAATTTGCTTAAGTCATATCGCTTTAAAAATCTTGTTTATACGGAGGTTTGTTTTGTGTAGCGCCAGTGTCCCGTACCAGTGCTACCAAGGCTAACAATGCCTGGTCATCGAATTGATCCTCCGTGTGGCAGATTCCACTTAAAATTTTCTGCTTCACAACAACCTGTTGCTGACTTGGAAACTGCAACTATGCATTTAAAACACTTGGCAGCAGCCGCTAAAGATGCTGTGGCTGAGGGAGGATCTATTCCTGGATCAAGAGCAAAACTATGGCGTAGGATACGAGAATTTAATGCATGTATTCCATATGGAGGAGTACCTTCTGGTATTGAAGTACCTGAGGTGACGCTAATGGCTTTAATTACAATGCTTCCGGCTGCTCCCAATCTCCCACCAGAGTCACCATCACTGCCCCCACCCTCTCCTAAAGCCGCTGCTACAGTGATGGGTTTCATTGCTTGTTTGCGTAGGTTGCTTTCATCGAGAAGTGCTGCTTCTCATGTGATGTCTTTTCCTGCTGCTGTTGGTCGTATAATGGGTCTACTTAGAAATGGGTCTGAAGGAGTAGCTGGTGAAACTGCAGGCCTTGTGGCGGTACTTGTTGGTGGTGGTCCAGGGGAAACTAATATGCATACAGATACAAAAGGGGAATGGCATGCAACAATAATGCATACCAAGTCTGTGCTGTTTGCTCAACAAAGTAATCTTATAATTCTGGTAAATCGGTTAAGGCCTGTATCAGTGTCACCACTATTGTCAATGTCTGTTGTTGAGGTTCTTGAGGCAATGGTCTGTGAACCACATGGAGAAACAACCCAGTATACAGTGTTTGTGGAGCTACTACGTCTAGTAGCTGGCTTGCGCCGCCAGTTGTTTGCATTATTTGGACATCCTGCCGAAAGTGTGCGAGAAACAGTAGCTGTCATTATGCGAACAATTGCTGAAGAAGATGCAGTTGCAGCAGAATCAATGCGTGATGCTGCTTTGCGAGATGGTGCACTACTGCGGCATTTGTTGCATGCACTATACCTTCCTGTTGGTGAGCGACGTGAAGTTAGCAGGCAACTTGTGGCTCTTTGGGCCGATTCTTATCAACCTGCTCTTGATCTGTTATCTAGAGTTCTGCCTCCAGGACTTGTTGCTTATTTGCACACTAGATCCAATGAGGTTCCAGTTGAAGATGTATCTGACCCGGAAAATTCATTGCTGAGTAGGAGACGCAGACGGTTACTTCAGCAAAGGAGGATTCATCCTGGGAAAGGGATCACATCTCAAGGGCATTCTTTGCCCTCTGCTACTAACTATGATGTTAGTGAGCAAGCTCCTGTAAGTGCTGTCCCTTTCAGAACTTCTGATGGTTATCAAAGTGCTGCAGTTGATTCAATCTCTGGACAGGTGCCATCCATGCAATCTTCAGCTGGGAATGCAGGTGAATACTTCCAAGGTGAGCTGTCTGCTGCTGCTGTTCCTCAAACTGATCAGTCGTCAACCATTCCTGCTCCTGATGGTCCTTCAACAAGTACACATTACTTGGTTGAATCAAATGTTGCAAATGCTGTGGATTCAGATGTTAGTGCAATTTCCCAGGATACAGGCCTTCCAGCTCCTGCACAGGTAGTGATCGAAGATGCACCTGTGGGATGTGGAAGATTGTTACTAAATTGGCCAGAATTTTGGCGAGCTTTCAGTCTTGACCATAACCGCGCTGACTTAATTTGGAATGAGCGGACCAGGCAAGAATTGAGAGAGTCATTGCAGGCTGAGGTTCATAATCTAGATGTTGAAAAAGAACGCTCTGAAGATATTGTCCCTGGAGGTGCAAATAGAGACTCAATAACCGACCAAGATAGTGCGCCTCAAATATCGTGGAACTACATCGAGTTTTCTGTTAGATATCCTAGCTTATCAAAAGAAGTTTGCGTAGGTCAATACTATTTGCGTTTACTTATTGAGAGTGGCACAAGTGGGAGGTCACAAGATTTTCCCCTGCGTGACCCTGTTGCTTTTTTCAGAGCACTGTATCATCGGTTTCTATGTGATGCTGACATTGGGCTTACTGTGGATGGTGCTATTCCCGATGAATTGGGTTCTTCTGATGATTGGTGTGATATGGGAAGATTAGATGGTTTTGGAGGAGGGGGTGGCTCCTCCGTCAGGGAGCTCTGTGCACGGGCCATGGCAATTGTTTATGAACAACACTGCTACACAGTTGGTTCATTTGAAGGCACATCACACATTACAGTTCTCTTGGACCGGACTGATGATAGAGCTTTACGGCACCGTCTTGTTCTTCTTCTAAAGGTTCATCTCATTTATTTTACTATTGTATTTCTATTTAACGACTGTCTTTAAATAACACCACATGTCCGGAAAAGGTAAAGACGATTGGTTCTTCTAAGTGTGAGGAGTACAAAGAAAAACAGCAAATGCTGTTTGTTGATCTTTAAATAATACCACCTGTCCATGGAAAAGAAAGAAGTTGCTTCTTCTAAGTATAAGGAGTAAAAAGAAAAACAGAAATTGAGGTTTGTTGGGCTAATTACGGGTCCTAGTAACAAAAGATATAAAGAACCTTCAAGACCCCCCATTTATTAATGAAGCTTCTGTTGGATACCTTGATTCACTTTAATGATGAAGATTTACATTCTTGTTACAAAATCTAGTGTCTTTTTTGGAAAATTTGGTAAAGTTGGAAAAATGAGTATTTGGAAGCTGATATTTTGTCTGGACATGAATTTCACTTAAAAAAGAAGTTGAAGTTTTGTGATTGTAAACCATTATTTCACTTGAAACACTCCTCAAGCAAGTCAGTCAATTTCAAATTCTCTATTTCAAGTTGGAGTTTCAAATAATGGACAAAATTGTAAAACAAACATTGATTTGCAAATAAAAAGTATATATATGTGTGCGTGCCAAAATGCCTATGTGATCTGTCTCGCTACTGCATGATGCCTGTTGCTTCCTATCTGCCTCAGTTAGGAATCTCTCGTCTGCAGTTCCTATATGCTTTGGCATTTCTCATGCTTTTGCTGCTTTATTTGAAAATAGATATTTTGGTCGTGTAACCATTCCTTCACTTTAATGTTCTAGTAACTGTCCTGCTAAAGCATGGCTTATATCTCAGAATGAGAAGCTTGCTTGTAAAAATGGCCATTAGATGCGTTATGATGATATCCTATATCAGTTATGGTTCTGATCTCTATTCCTAGATATCTCAGGTTTAAGATATTTAGCGTCTGGAAACAAGTTATTCTAGTTTCTGCTTTCTTTTGGTGCTTTCTCATATTGGTGGTCGCCATAGTCTGTGTTCTGCATTGTAGATAAGATGAGGTGCAAATAGTGAATGCTATTGTTGTTTTCATGAAGCATTTTAGTCAAACCTGAAATCTAGTCTGGGCCTTGCTTACACTGAAGCATAACCTAAGTGAGGCTAAGCGCTTACCCGAAGCTTCTCTGAGATTCAGGGCTTAAGTGTGCCCTCAAATTAGTCTTTGACAGCACTTTGTCCCTAAGACACTTGAAACTTCTTTGCGCTTTTTTCCCTTTGATAACTTCTCAACCAATGGAGTTGAGGAATGTAAAAATCGAAGTCTCACACCAATCATGTTCCCTTTTGTTTTTTGGGAATACAATTTGACACGCCCCAAAAATGAGTAAGTGCGTGACTGGCGCCCAATACTTTAAACTCTCATCAAGCGAGCCCATACATGCACTGATATTTGTAATACAAATCTCATTAATAAAACATAAGAATTGGCACCATCAACCTCATATAATCCAAAAGGGAGAATGCATAAAAACTAGGGGTGGCAAAATCACCGCCAAACCCGTCTGGTGTTTCTACGGGTTGGGTCATGACCTGTTTGTTGAGTTGACCCAACAGGTTGAACCCAAAATGACCCATCAAACTTGCGCAGGTTTTGATGAAGGTTTTGACTAATGTAGAGGCATGTGTCTTGGTTGGAGGCTGTGTACTGGCTGTTGATCTACTAACAGTAGTTCATGAAGCTTCAGAAAGAACATCGATACCTCTGCAGTTGAATTTGATTGCTGCTACTGCTTTTATGGAACCATTAAAGGAGTGGATGTTTCTTGACAAGGATGGTGTGCAAGCTGGACCAGTGGAGAAGGATGCTATCAGGAGACTCTGGTCAAAAAAGGAAATAGATTGGACCACAAGATGTTGGGCTACTGGGATGCAAGACTGGAAGAAGTTGCGAGATATTCGTGAGCTTAGGTGGGCTTTGGCTGTCCGAGTTCCTGTTCTCACTCCAACCCAGGTATCATGATACTTTCATTTTGATACAGTTACAAACTTGTTTTTCGATTTCCCTCGTCCCAATTTAATAGTGAATAGAGTTGAAAAGAACTTTGAAATTTTGTAACACTTGAACTGAGTGGTCTTGAAGTTGATAACATATTCTTTTTTGGGAAAAGATGCAAATATACCCCTCAACTTTGCGATTTAGAGCGGATATACCCCTCATTAAAAAAGTGGTGTATATATACCCCTGCCGTTACAAAATGGTGCAAATATATCTTTTTGTGGACGGAATTTTTTGTAAAAATCATTCAGCTTATTTTTTAATTAAAAAAATGCCATGTGGCTTTAAAAAAATTCTATCCATTTTTTTGAGTAGACATACTTTTCTAAAGCCACATGTTAGTTTTTTTTCTAGGGGGTCGGGTCTGGTTCCTTTAAAAAATTGGGTAGACTTATTTTTTTAAAGTCACGGAGTTATTTTTTTCAACGAACCAGACCCGACACACTAGAAAAAATTGCCATATGGCTTTAGAAAAATATGTCTACTAAAAAAATGGGTAGACTTTTTTTTTAAAGCTATGTGGCATTCTTTTTAATTAAAAAATAAGCTAAACAATTTTTTTTTAAAAAGTTTCTTCAGCGAAAAGGGTATATTTGCGCCATTTGTGTACCAGAAGGGGTATATTTGCACCATTTTGTAACAACAGGGGTATGTATACACCATTTTTTTAACAAGGAGTATATCTGCTCTGAATCGCAAAGTTGAGGGATATATTTGCACCTTTTCCCTTCTTTGTTAATTATATATTTTTGTTGTAGTGATGTTAACTTCTTACTGTAATATTAAGATTGTGATGAATACTTTATGGTTCAAATTGTGATGAATACTTTTAGCGGAACGTTATGGACAAAACCGCGACATTTGGTAATGGCCTGTAGATGTAGGAGGGATGGCCTGAAAATGGAGGGAACTTTGGGTTTGGAAAAACTTTGCATTCTGAGGAAGTGAATAATTTTACGGAAAAGGGTCAGATTTGCCCTTGTACTCTCATAAATAAGCTATATTTTCCTTCGTTATGCTTTTTCAACATATTTTCCCTTGCTATCCAACTTCAGGGTCATTTGCGCTTGTACTCTAAAAAGTCATATTTATCCCTACTCCGTTAAATCCTCATGTCCCCTTAATTTTCCTACGTGGTGCCTACCTGGCATATATTTTTCCAAATTAAATCTGGTCATCATTTTAATTTTTTTTAACCCGCCCACCCAATTAAACCCGATCCACCAACCAAAATAAATCCAACTCCCTGCCATTCACCCCCTAATTAATTATTCCTGATTCCATATTTTGTGGCTACTGGAGAGATTATGTTGGGTTCAATGTGGATAATTTCCTTCATTAAGAAATCTGTTCGCATAATTGGATGAATTGTTTATGAATATGGGACACAGGTTTAGTGATGAACATAATCAAATACTTGGAGCCTAGTTCCAGAGGTGAAATTTAGCTGGAATTCTATGATTACCATGGGTTGTCCATAATGCAAGGGCCAAGGGGTAGTGGTTTCAATCTGATTTATCGCGTTGACAGTGGCCTTCTGAACACTCTGTGAACTATCTAAATATTTTTCCCATCCTTTATATACTCGATCATTTTGATTCTTGAGTCTAGGTACTTCGTTAAAGTTGTCCTGAATCATGTAAATGCAGATTTTTGTCAGTGAGCTTCCACTGAAAATATTGTGAGTAGGGAGTGAACGGCGAGGAGTTGGATTTATTTTGGTTGGTGGTTCGGGTTAATCGGGTGGGCGGGTTAAAATAATTAAAATGGTGACCATATTTAATTTAGAAAAGAATATGCCACATAGGCGCCACGTAGGAAAATTAAGGTGGGGCATGGAGATTTAACAAAGTAGGGTAAATATGGCCTTTTTTTAATGGACAAGGGAAAATATGACCCTAAAGTTTGATGACAAGGGCAAATATGTTGAAAAGTATAACGAAGGGCAAATATGTTGAAAAGTATAACGAAGGGCAAATATAGAATTATTTGTTAGAATGCAAGGGCAAAACTGACCCTTTTTCGATAACTTTATTATGGACGGAAAATGAATGGGTAATATCAGTTTGGTGTAGGAGAATTAATTCTTCGCTCGAATTTGTGCTAGATTTTTAGTAAAACAAGCTAAGGTGTATATTCTGTTGGCTATGTTGGTTTTATTCAAATGATGCACTTCATCCCAAAAGAAGTGTCGCTTTAGCTCATTTTACGCTCATTAAGAAATCAATAAATACAATGTATAGTTTACTCAATTACTCCTATTTAATAAAAATAAATTAACTTTCCCTCTTGAATACTATGCATCTTATTAATTATTTTGACATTGGAAAACATTCTTCACAGATTCCAAAAATACTAAATTACTATGTGTCTTTTCAATCATCATTTTGATATGAGTAGTAGGAATTCCGGATGATACAATATAGAGTGAATGGTGTTGGATCTCCACTAATTGTTATAATTCTAATATTTTGACTATTAAATGTTTCTTGAGAATTGAGCATATTAAGAAGTAGTTCTTCAGTATAAGGGTATAGTTTGAATAAATACTAACTTTCCTCTTGAATTCCTAAAGCGACTGTTATTTAGGCCATTTTTTTTTTGCTAAAACGACACTTATTTTTGGACGGAAGGAGTACTATGATCTTCTCGGGCTTGACTTGTTTGATTTATGCGTAATCACAGAGGAAACAGTCAAGAGCCTCTTTTTGCATGTATGGAAATATGTCTATGTACGTGTATTGGGGTTTGAGAATATAGTAACAGTTTGTTACATGCTTCTAATTCTACTACCTATGTGATCACTCAAAATGGAAATGGCATTCCAGGTAGGAGAAGTAGCATTGAGCATATTATACAGCATGGTTGCGGCACACTCGGATATAGATGATGCTGGAGAGATAGTTACACCAACACCTAGGGTCAAGCGAATCTTATCAAGTCCACGTTGCCTTCCACATATTGCTCAGGTTAATATATTTGACTTGTTTTGGTGTACTTTTCTATAGTAAAGGAGTCCTTGGTTATCATCACGGTTATACTTGACCAAAGTTTGAAGTTTCATCTTATTGTGTGGATTTGGAACAACTACAACGATGCCTCATCCTAAACAAGTTGGATTAGGTCTAATTGGCCTCTAAAATATATTCTGAAAGCATTGATGGCGTAGCTGTTGCTTTTCTACTTCATTTATCTATCTTTCCCTTCTCTTTTTCTGCAATATTAGTTAGTGTATTGGTATTTATAAGTGTCTTAAATCTATTATTCTGTTTAAACATGGTTTCTTCTAGTGGAAGTATGAAAAAGTTTCTGAAGTTGTGGAGAAGGTTTGTTTTAGATACAGGCAATACGATTTCTGTAAGATTTTTCTCCTTAAGACCCTTGTGGTCCGGCCCTTCCCCGGACTCCGCGCATAGCGGGAGCTTAGTGCACCGGGCTGCCTTTTATAGATAAAAAAATGAAAAACTTAATTTTATTTTGAACTAAAGAAACTTAGGTTGCAGATTCCGAATATCCATCGGAATGCTCAACAGTCAATGTGAAGGTTGAAACAAACAATTTGAACAGCTCTATCTGTGTTTACATAACAACCATGACACTAGCATTCAAAGTTCCTTAATGCCCTCTTGATACCCCATACTGCTCTGTTGAATTGTTCTTTCTCTTCCCCTATGATCCATGTAAAAGGTTTTGTTGAGACGTGTAATATTTAATCCTATTCATCTATCCAAGTTGGAATACCACAATGAAATAACTGACTGGGGCTTGCGTTTTCAGAATAAGGGTTGACACATAAGATTGAACAGTCGAGGCTCTGGATTTAATGCTCCTCAAATCACTTGAAAATAGTGCTTCAAATGGGAGTGGGGAAAGAACTCCAATTGAGAATTAGCCTTTTTTTTTTATAAAAATGTTGGATTCTAGTCGAGAAGTTTGATGCATGAAAATGCTCGGAGAGAGATGGGCAAGCTGTAGCTATCAGACTTTCGGAAGTTTCTGGCACTTTCCGGATAAGATGGAGGAAATGATCCTTCTAGAACTATGACTCCTGACTGGTCCTTATATTTTTATTGGATCAAGCAATATTTGGAAAGTGCAAAGTTCTTTAAGTTCATCCTCAATGAAAGTGCTGGTTCGTGCAGAATAGGCAGTTTAAGTTAGGAAAGTCAACATTATTAACTAGTTTAAAGCATTTAGTACCTGAACTACAATTCAATGTAAATATTATCCTTTTTATAATGGATATTACTTATAAGGGCTTTAAGCATCACTTACGCTGTACCAGATGGAATTTCTCTTATTTCATATTCATTTCTGATAGTTTTCTTAAGTCTCAAGTTCGGATTACACTTTTATAGAGTGACATGGGGATGTTCTCTACCTTCCTCTCATTGATTCTTCTTTATAACGGTGATTTATAGGCTATGCTCTCTGGAGAACCGAGTGTTGTAGAAGGTGCTGCTGCTTTGTTGAAGGCCATTGTTACTAGGAACCCCAAGGCAATGATAAAATTATATAGCACTGGAGCCTTTTATTTTGCTCTAGCTTATCCTGGATCCAATCTCCTCTCAATTGCTCAGCTGTTCTCAGTGACTCATGTTCATCAAGCATTTCATGGAGGGGAAGAAGCCGCCGTCTCCTCTTCTTTGCCTTTGGCAAAACGCAGTGTTTTGGGTGGGCTTTTACCTGAGTCCTTGCTCTATGTTCTGGAACGTAGCGGTTCTGCTGCATTTGCAGCAGCAATGGTTTCTGATTCTGACACTCCTGAGATTATTTGGACACACAAGATGAGAGCTGAAAATCTTATCTGTCAGGTTGTTCAGACCAACAGGATTTTGTGGTACCTTCTTTGTACCTTTCCAAGATTGTGAGTTGCTGCTAAACTTTACCTCTATCTCTGCAGGTCCTTCAGCATCTTGGTGATTTTACCCAGAAGTTGTCACAACATTGCCATTCTTTGTATGAATATGCTCCTATGCCACCTGTGACATATCCAGAGCTGAGGGATGAGATGTGGTGCCACCGTTATTACCTTCGTAATTTATGTGATGAAGTTCGCTTTCCTAATTGGCCAATTGTTGAACACATTGAATTCTTGCAATCGCTGCTGGTTATGTGGCGAGAAGAGTTAACTCGGAGACCCATGGATCTTTCTGAAGAAGAGGCTTGCAAAATATTGGAGATTTCCTTGGACGAGGTATCAAGAGATGATGCTCCCAAAAGACAATCACAAGAGACAGTTAATATTTCTAAGGAGATTGAGAACATTGATGAAGAAAAGCTCAAGCGCCAATATCGAAAACTTGCTATGAAGTATCATCCAGACAAAAATCCTGAGGGGAGAGAAAAGTTTCTGGCAGTGCAGAAAGCTTATGAACGGCTGCAGGTAATTGCTTGCTCCTAGTTTAGCGTTTAGACTAATAATTTTCTGGTTTACCAAATTTTCTTTCTGAAACTTCAAAGTTTGAGATCAGGAGAGTGAAATGTTGTCGGACTCTAGGCCAGGAATTGTTTGATATTTTATAGTTTCAATCTCCTATTCCATTATTCTATAAGCTGTGTGTTCCTTTTTTTGTTTCCCGATCGGTACCACATTTAAAATAAGCTCAGTGTGTTAATGCAATTGTGGGTAGGGTTTAAGCTAGAGCTAGGAGTTGAAGCCTCGTGGCTTTTGACTTCTAATATTCTGACATCATGTGCAATCTTGAAGTGCAGTGAATGTGCATACAATTGGTAGAAACAGTAAGACCTTTACTACCCTTGCCCCCCAAAGATTGCTGGTTATGTGAAATTTAGAGGTGATAAGGCCTTCAATATCTTAAATAACATTAAAACTCTATTTTGATCACTTTAGCAGATTTGGCTTCCATAAACGGACTTCCTAGACAGTGCGTTAATCTGGTAAAGCACACTGCTTTAATTGTGGTTAATCTATTTTATTTTATGAACTGCTCGAACATAAATTGGATCTATTTAATTATTCCGGTCCGTCATTGATGATCATTGTGCTTTATGTTCTGTCCTCTTATCCCACTGCATTGCCCACCTTATGCACTGGTTTTATTAGACACCTTGTCTCCCAACAAGCATAACTAGATCAAGTCCTGTCTCTTATAAGATGGAGGAGATGTTTGAGAAAAATATCAACTAGGAAATAATCCTAACTGATGTTATTTCTACAGTTAGAAATGGGGAGTCCTGTGGGAGTGGGTGGTGGCTTGTGGATTAGTCACTAGATTTGTGCTTACTGTGCTGTAGCAGGAGATGTGAATTTTAGGGGAGTGGTCTTCTGTAGATTAGTTCATGACTTGTGATTGTGTTTTGTGTCTGCCCAACTCCTTATGGACATGCCAATCTTTTTCAAAGAAGACCGTTATCTATTGTAACCTTGCAGGGGGGACTCCGTATATAAGATCTCAATATGAGAAAGATATCAGACCTATAACCTCACTGCAGTGGCTTGTAGCCTTGCTTTGCTGCAGAAAGCTCAAGTGGAAACCTATTAGAACTGTACGCCTCACCCGTTTACTAGTTGACCTTAAGTAACTAAAGTTAAGAGGATCCATCCAATAATTTATGACTTGCTTGGGTCATCTAACAGGTATGACCTCCTCCGATCAACCCTGACCTTCATTATAGAACGAGCCTACTTTACGCACTTCTGCACTGAGTAGGCAAGTCCAACTACAGAAGCAAGAAAGCATCTGGGACCACCCCAGTTACAACATATTCCTTTCTGTTATGTCTAAAATCTCTATTTTTGCTAATATTTGTTAGGGATGTAGAATGATTTCATTAACTGATGTTGAAAGCTTGGGGGCCAAAAACTAAAGAATTCTTAAGTGACTACCTTTTGTTTCATTATCTCTTTCCAATGTTTGTCTCATACAATAGGATATTACTCTTCAAAAACCACTTATATTGCCAACATTCATTCTTCTTATCGATCACTTCTCTCCAAGTTGCATTTTCTTCTTATACAAATCTCTATAGCCCTATCCCGATCGTGCTTGATTAAACATCCAATTTATGTGTACTCAACGCCCAACCATGATTTGGATCATGACCCTATCCCAATTTCCCCCCAAATGACCCTATTCAGTTAGGCAAATGAAATTCATTTCATTTCTCCATCCTAAAGGAAATCCCTCTTAAATCCCCACGTCTTTTTACACACAGTTGTTACTTAGAACATAGATATTACAGGGTCGTTTGGTTTTTGGTCTAATCATGCAATGATTATGGTGCAAAGATCATTTGTATAGAAGATTGGGTCTCTTTCGTTAATATTCTCGGGTAGCTTCTCAGCTTTTTGGTATACGTCTTGAATATGGGGTTTTCTCCAATTCTTAATAAGATTATTAACCTTATCAAAGAAACACCCTGCATCATTATCCATCATATACAAATGGGGACCTCATGAGTACACCAAAAAGAAACTAGAAATCAAAGACTATTTTGCAATTTTACGAAAACTTGTTCTACCACTTCAAATTCTCTTTATTTCTCTCCTTCCAAATATCCCACATAATTGCAAACGGGGCAATATCCAATACCCTTGTACTTCCATTTCTCCTCGTGAAAGCCCAGCTATGCAACACCTCTTTTATTGTACCCGACATTACTCATTGTAACCCAAACCAATTTAGGACCAGCCTCCACAGGCGATTAGCCACTTTTGACAATGCAATAGAAGATATCTACATCATCACCCGAACGTTCTCACATGAAACACCAACTAACACAGGTGATTATCCTCTTTTTCAAATTTTCCGCTGGCAAAATCACAACCCTTGTTGCCAACCACACAAAGAAACACACCTTCCTTGGTGCACTGGGAACCCAAATAGATCCGAGGGAAAATACCTTCCTCTCCCTAGTAAACTCTGGTAGAATGGTTTGACTATGAACATGTAATCACTATTCTCTCTCCATCTCCAAACATCCTATATATTGTTCGGTGTATCCTGCCCATATAATATCTCAACCAAGTTATGAAATTCTCCAAACTCCCAACCCTGTAGGTTCCTCCTAAATCTCAAATCCCAAAGAACTTACCCCTCATATGACCTATGAATTTGTTGGACTGTCATCTTTCTTTGGCAATATATTCTATTTATGTTGGGAAAAACCTCCCTCAACTCGTTCTCCGTACACCACTTATGCCCCCCAAACCAACCCTGCTTAAATTGCTAGCCTTGAAAGAAATATGTCCATTGAAGTCTTCCCGCTTATTCATAATACTCCTCCATAGTTCCAAACGGTGTTGTGATGTTTTTGTCCTCCATCCCCTTCCGTGATACCATATTTTTCTGCTACCACCCTCCTCCATAGTGCATTCTCCTCCACCCCAAACCTTTATATCCACTTACCTAGCAAAGCTTTGTTGAAGACCTTACGATCTTTCACCTCGAGTCCTCCCGATTCGGAGAAATGACAACTCTCCGGTTCACTAATTGAAACTTTCTCCACCCTTCTGCGGTATAATGTTACTAAGCCCTCTAAACAAAGAAGAGAAACCCTTCAACAGACCACCATTGACTGTCCTATCCATCATTTTGCTCACCACTTCCATAACCAAAATGAATAGTATCGTAGATAGTGGATCACTGTGCGACAACCCCCTCGAACTCCCGTTCACCGAAACAGAGAATCTGGCAGTAGTAATACAAAATTTGATCCATTTCCTCCACTTATCTCCAAAACCCATCTTCAACATACTAAAGCTGCATCTATAACCTGTCTTCCTTCCACGAATGCTCTTTTGAGAAGTGGACACCGTCTCATCCAATACCTTTTCGAGCCTCTCAGAAAGCACTTCAGAAATTATTTTATAGATGCTTCCCACAAGAGTAATAGGCCTATAATCCTTGATGCTTGTCGCTCCTTCCTTCTTCACCGCAATGATCATAAAGAAAGCATTAAGGCATCTCTCAAAGTCCCTAGTTTCTTGGAAAGCCGCAATTGTCTCCATCACCTCACCTTTGACAGTACTCCAACAATGTTGGAAAATGCTAAAGTGAATCCATTTGGTCCTTAGGCCTTATCTCCTATACAAATTACTACCGCGTCCCTCGACTCCTCTTCTTCCATAGAACTTTCCAACCACTCCCTCATCCCCCCCTCCCCCCCAATTTGACTAAATACTACCCTTCCCAACTTAGGTTTCAAACTAACATCTTCCTTAAACAAACATTCATAATACTCCACAATAAGCCCCCTTAACTTCCCCCTCTCCCTCCAACACCACACCGTTCATTTCTAAGGATTTACTAATGTTCCTCCTGCTCTTCGCTATCACCACCCTATGAAAGAACTTTGTATTGGAATCCCCCTCCTTCAACCATAACGCCCTCGTTTTTTGCCTTCGACTAGTCTCTTAAGCAATTGCGAAGGCGACTTCCTCTGTTTTCACCTAATTTCTGATTCTCTCATCTCTTCTAACGTCCTCAACCTCCACCCCTTACCTTATTAATTAGCTTCCTCATCTGAACTTCTACCCTCTCAAACACCTTCGTATTCCACTTCCTTATATCCCTTTTTAGCATTTTCAACTTACTTGCAAGTCGAAGATGTTGTCCCAGTAATATCATAACCATTCCACCAAACATTTACTCTATCTCGAAGTCTGTTTCCTTAAGCCACATATTCTCAAACTTGAATGGAATACACAAACTTCTACTCCTACCATCTAGAATAATTGGCCAGTGATCTGAGGTGAATCTAGGAAATAGAACTTGCAAGACATTTGGCCCCATCTCATCCCAATCAGTAGGCACAAATCTTTCAAGTCTTGATTTTAATGTGGAATCTTCTCCTCTGGACCATGTGAAGCTTGCCCCTGTTAAGGGAAGATCAATAAGACAATGATTGTTAATAAATTTTGAGAATTCTTCCATCGCCCTAGACACCACCCTACACCCTGCCCTTTCCTTCGGGAATGAAAATCCCCTCATAAAACCCACGGTACCTCCCACCTCGTCATTAATGCAGTCATCTCTACCCAAAAACTATCCTTTGATCCCTCCCCCACAGGTTCATACACTCCCAAAACCCCACTTCTACCCACTACCCTAGTTTTTTATTTTTGATAAGGTAAATAATTTTATTAACAAATGGGGAAACCCCGTATACAAGCCGTATACCAAGAGAACCTACATCACAATATGGTTTTCAACAAAAGAGGTCCAATCCTCTATACAAATAGGGACCTCGTACGTACACCAAAAAGAAACTAGAGACAAAACACTCCTATGCAATTTTACAAAATCTTGTTCCACCCCATCAAAAGCCCTCCTATTCCTCTTTCCAAATGACCCACATGATTGCTAAGGGGGCAATCCTCCATTCCCTTGGGCTTCTCTTTCCTATCCTATGAGCCCAACTTTGCAAATCCTCCTTCACTGTGCCTGTCATCACCCATTGCATTCAAAACAACCTTAGCGCCACCCTCCATAACCGACTAGCCAACTTACAATGCAAAAGAAGATGATCAACATTGATCCTCCTCTTTCTTAGGTTTTCCGCAGTCCCCTAGCCTCCAACCATGCAAAGAAGCACACCTTCCTCGGTGCTCTAGGAATCCATATAGCGTCATAGGGGAAACTACACTCCTCTCTCACCAATAGCTTCTTATAAAAAGAGTGAACCCTGAATAACCCATCTCCACTGTCCTTCCAGCTCCATACATCCGTCAGGTTGTTATGAGTGTCTAGCCCATACAAAAACTCAATTAAATTGTGAAACTCTTTCATCTCCCAATCCTGAAGGTTCCTTCTGAATCTTAAGGCCCAGTGAATAGCCCCCTCGTGTGACCTACATATTTGTTGGACTGTCATCCCTTTTTGACTGGATAACCGATAAAAAAATAGGGAAGGTTTCCTTCAACACATTCTCCCCACACCATTTATGTGCCCAAAAGCTAATTCTACTACCGTCCCCAACCTTAAAGAGTATATGTCCACAAAAGTCTTCCCATCCCTTCATGATACTCCTCCACAAACCACACCCAAACGGCATTATAATGTTACTAGTCCTCCATCCTCCTTCTAAAAGACCATACTTTTCCGCTACCACCCCCCTCCAAAACGCATTTTCCTCCATCACAAATCTCCACATCCACTTCCCTAACAAAGCTTTATTGAACACCTTAAGATCCTTAACTCCGAGACCTCCCCATTCCTTTGGAGATGTCACAACTCTCCAATTCACGAGGTGGTGTTTCTTGATACCTTCCGCTGTGTCCCACAAAAAGTTGCGCTGAAATCTCACTACCCAAGTTTTTTATCCGACTACTATTATGAAATCCCCCTTACTTACCTCCATGAGCTCTATTTTTCTTTCATCCCATAATATTATGATACCCTGCATTCCCTAATGTCAACACCCAATCATACTTTACCCACCACCCTCCATACACCTTTGACGACTTCATTTGTTATAACTTCCATTTTAGTCTCTTAGAGACACAAAAGATCCCGTCCCCATTAACTTTACCAGTTTCAAAAAAAAAAAAAGATCCAGTCCCCATTCCGTAACCCCCCACTTTGATGATGGCCCTCTTATTTGGGTCATTCATCCCCTTATATTCCATGTAATGATTTTAACTTCCATGGACAATATCTTTACCTTCAATCCATTCCTTTTCTCCTCCATAACATCACTCGTTTCCCTACTTCTAAATCTCCTATCATACACCATAATTTTCCTTCCCCAATATCCTTTCCCTCCCGGTGAAGTGTATAAGAAAAGAAGGTTTGTTATGAGGCATAAACAAGTGAATTTGTCTCCCTGCAATCACCTTCCTCCGTTTCTCTAACCCCTTCTGCCTCATTTGATTCTAACACCCTATCCTCCTTTTCCTCAAAAGACACTTCAAAAAGTTCCCCAAAACTCAGGTATTTCTGTCCCACACAACTAATGAAGTTTCGTCCTCCCTCAAACTAGTTAAAGGCTGCTCATCATCTTCGTGTGCCTCTTTCCCACCATTGCCAGTTCCAAGACTCAACTGGAAGTTGTCTGATTTTAGAAAATCAGCTTCTCTCCCCCAAGAAATTGGGGTTGGAGTAAATACAAGTCCCCTGGCCATTTCCCATTTCATTCCCATTTTTTGGAAATTGGAGCAAATAGTACCAGTTCTGCACTTCCGGCGTGACCAGTAACATTTTCTGTCGCCAGACCAGCCCTAGAGTCACTGCAGCTTGCGTCGCCCAATAACAAATAGGGTTCAGACTCCTTCCCCTAGCCCAAACAGCTCTCACCCACCACTATATTGTTTCTTTTTAACGCTGCCGGAATAGTGATTTGATGGACGGGCTCAATTGGAGTTCTGGAATCAGCTTTCTGCACATCCCCTACCCCTAAAAATGAAAAACCAGGCCTTGCATGTGGTTCGCGAACTAAAATCGAGCCTTAGAGATATGTTTCCGGTCAAGTCTCCCTCAATTTCCCGTGCTGGAACAGTAGTGTTCTGACTGTTTGCTCTTTTAGTGACTTCCGCGAATTCACGCCATCAATAGAAACGGTCAACTCTTTTTTTTCCTGGCAGTTTGGCCCTCTTTGATTATTGAACCGCCTCAATCTGCTCTTTCAGCCCTGTTTAGTATTTACTAACCCAAGGGTGAATGTCTATTCCCCTTAGGGGTTTTCTCCCTCTCTCAAATTGTAAAATTATCATCGCTTCTTTCTTACCTTCATAGCTGCCCCTTCCATAACTTCCGGCAAGGATCCACCCTTCTCAACGATCCTTCCTCCTTCCCATCACCTATTTCTCCTCCCCTCCTAATTAAACCCTCAATTTTCTCCCCCTTCAGTGGCAGCATCTCTGGGAGAAATTCAATGGACAACCAGATTCTATACCCCATTTCATCATCATCCACTCTAGGCGAAATTCAATGGATAACCAAATTCTATACCCGTTTCACCATCATCCGCCATTATAGATACAGGAACCTTCCCCCCTTTCCTCACCATAATTCTCACTCTAGATATGTCGTGTAGGCCTCAAATGACATTCACAATGCCGCCCACAATGATCCTCCACCTTCTTAATAAGTCAACACACCATAAATTAACCGGGAGGCCCACCAAGTTTATCGCTGTATCACCAGAAAAACGTGCATCCACACAATCATTCTGCTCCAGCAACCGTCCGCCTTGATGAAATTACCATCAAACCACCTTCGGTGTATCTTAAGATTCTTAACAGTTAAGCTGGTCATTTACAAAGCGAAGCAAGAATTAGGTGTCGCTCAGCTGCATGATCTTCAAACCATCTGCGACTCCCCATTCCTTGGCATTCCACTTTCTAACCACTGCCAGCGAACTCACCCATTTTTTGAAGGATCCAACCAAGCAAGATTTGTAAAAACTTTTCCTTTTTCAGAATGTGTTCTTCTGACAGCGAGAAGCTGGGCTCTCTCATTGACTCCTCCTTTCGGCATCTACCTCTTAGTAGATGCTGTCCAAGCTAATGCTTCCTTTAAATATACGTTCTCCACCTTCCCAGTGATATAATATATACCTCTTAGTAGGATAATATATACCGGAAAATTCTTTTGTTGCTTGAAAAAATTTCTCTAAAAATACAATAAGTTCGGAAATTTTTCCCCAATCGCTACCTACAACCATATCAACTGGATTTTGATTATGAGAGTTAAGAAATAAAGTTATAGGTTTTCTATAGTCATAAGCAACAAATAGTTGTTAGTATAAAGAATTCCACCTAGTGGATACTTTTTCTGGAATTTTTCTATAAGGTAGTTGGCAATCGTGACAAGTTTTTTTATATTCTTTTCTTCATTGTATTCTATTATTTTTAAAAATAAAGTTTATAACAAATTGTATTTTACTAAGAATGTCTTCAAAAAGTGATAGACCATCCTTTACAATTAAGTTATATATATGACACACACATTTTATATGAAAATGATCTGGAAAAGATGGAGTTAAAACTATTTTTTAAAATTGTAATAGCGTAATTGTTAGAAGAAGCGTTATCTAATGTAATAGTCATAATTTTATCAGTTATTCCGTAATAATTGCACACTTCATAAATATTTTCTGCAATAAAAGTACCAGTGTGCCTATCATCTATATATCTATACGCTAAGATACATTTTTGCATAGACCATTATAATCTATCCAATGATAGGTTACTGTTAAATAATCATGACCGTTAGTACTACGGCCTATATCAGAAGTGATAGCCACTTTTCCATTAAAATGATATAATGAATAACGTAAATATTGTTGATATTCATGTGCGAATTTAAATACATCTCTCTTAACAGTTGATCTAGGAAAATCGTTAAAAGCAGGATTATACATATCTCTAATGCAATGAATAAATCGGGAGATGAAGTAAATGAAAAAGACAAACCCTCCACATCAACTAATTTTGCTATTGCTTCCCTATCTCTATGTTTATCGTATTTAGGGCCTACAATTCCCCCGTCATAGGGTTAATTTGACCTGTACTTGGTCCGGGACAGTATGTGAACCTTGTCCCGATGGAGCGGACGTTTGCGCACCTGGTTTTGAAGCCTCGTATTGGGCATATCTAGCTGGATGAGCCCTTGCTACGTGTCTTATTAAACCCCCCGTCCCACCTTGGCCTTTTTCAGTTTTAAATTTTAAAACATCTTTATAAATTTTACATCTAGCTACTTGATTCTCTACGTCCCTATAAAAAAATGTCCATGCATCTGATTTTAATGTTCGTTTTGCTGGACCTCGTCTCATACTAGGTGGAATATGAGGCATTTCAGTTGAAGGTGCACTAGTGGGTGTGTTGTCATGTACATTAGTGGGTGTATCATCTAGATCATCGTCTAAATTAAAGTCTTCTTGATTATACGTTTAAATCCTTCCATTATAAATTTATAATTATACTAATAAATAATTAAAGTAAATGAAATTAAGTGCGCTAAATAAAATAAACAGATAATAATAATTTAATGAAAGAACGAATGTACCAAACGCCGACGTAACGTCGACGTGTAATCGAGAGGTTGAAAATTGAAACTTTGCTCGATGGAAGATCCTCAAGCTAGTTGCCAACTTCACTCCCAAATGAATAAATAAAATTGAATATTTAGTAGACAATGTAGACCTATAGAGAGATAGATTGAGAGATTGTAGGAAGATTTGTGAGAACGATGATGAGAAAATGAGTTATTTATAGTTGAGAAATTGGGTTAAAGTGTACATATAATAACTTATGGGTTAAAAATAAATATTAAGGGGTTTGGGGGAGGCCAAAAATGGTCGTTGCACAACAGCCAAAATGTAAAATTGCCGTTGGTGCAACGGTTATTTGTGCAAAAGGGAGATTTCGGGCGGGACTGGGTCGGGCCTGGCGGGATTGGGCGGGCGGGACGGGTCGGGACGAGACCATGTCCCGTCCCGGTTTGAGTCCCGATACCGCATTTTTTTTAAAAAGGTCATTTTCGGGCCGGGATCGGGCCGACCCGGCCCACTGGCCAGCCATAGCATAAACTAACACCACTACAAGGATGAGAACCCAGTGTGAGCAAAATCCCATCAGAGCTTCCACGCACCACCCAGTAAACTCCTTTCCGAGAAAAAACTCAAATTATCTCTGGTATATCAAGGGTTGACTCATATCAAAATCGCATTGGTTGATTTACAGAATTTTCCAGCGAACCACGTTGTTCTTGCCACATACCCGCCAGTTTTTAATAGCTTTCTGGATAGTAACTTTTAGTTTGTTCTCTTGATTACGTGTGTTGATTCTCTCTCACAATTTGAGGTTATTCTTTCGTTTTCTTGATATTTGTTGTTGAACTCTTTTCAACCCAATAACATGTCATTAAGATTTGAGAAATTTTGCTGCAAGAAAATGGATTCCGGAAGTTTCTCAATAAAGAAAATGGAATCCAAACATTGAATGGTTGGTTGGTTTCTTTACTTGATTATGTTTAGTTTCTTCAGCAGAAGATGCTTAAACAGATATCTTCTAAGGTAGCTTTTGTTGTTCAGACATGTAATAGTGTTATTAGTTGAATGAATGTGTTGTCTCCTTGTATGTTCTTGGAAAATCCTCACTTCATGAGCTAGATTTTATGTAGGGATGGCCTAATTTGAAGGTGTTTTAAGACTAGTTCATATGTTGCACTAGACTTTTAATCACCAGCCTTGAATTTTCCTTAAAAATATTTCTATAAGTAATGAAATGCAGATCATATATATCTAAGCTGAGGGCGCTCTGTCATGTGTAATTTGAGCTCGAATCTCTGCACATATCTTATGCATGAAACAATGATTAGAAGTCCCCTGATAGAATCCTTCTTCATTAGTCATACCTTTTATTACACATCCCTACATGGTTAAAATTTTCCTTATAACAATCCCTCTATTAATTTATGGTCAATAAACCATCTCATGCTGTGAGTTGTAAACCATGATTTTTATAGTATCTTTCCATGATTTTTTACTTCCGTTATTTCCTTTTTGACCTGATTTCTCTTGAGCCGAGGGTCTATCGGAAACAACCTCTCTACCTCCCAAGGTAGGGGTAAGGTCTGCTTACACTCTACCCTCCCCATACCCCATTTGTGGGATTACACTGGGTATGTTGTTATTGTTGTAAACCATCTCATACGGTATTAACTTTCTGATCAAGTCTTTTCAGTGACGATTCTACTTTAAGTGATATATCTATGAATGTCTGTTCCACAATAGCTTTATGGCTACTTCCTTGCAACAAAGTATGTGGAAAAAGGCAAGAATAATATATAATTCAAATATAGGAGCTTGATTTTTCATTTATTTGGCTCTGTAAATTTTGAGGGGAAGGATAGGAATGCTGCAAAATTTAACCTTTCCTGTCAAGAAAGGTGGAATACTCTTGAGGAAACCCAAAGAAGGTATGTGCAGATATTCTAAGTTTGGAGGGAGTAAAATTATAGCATGTTGATGAGTTTACTGCCTTGATGACTTGGTTGTTTTTTGCTTCTAGTTTTGACGATTTTTTTGTTCTTACCACATCCTCTAAATCCACATGTATATTAACTTCTATCTCCTTTATTTTCCTCTCTCTTAAACACTTTGGTCAGGCTACAATGCAAGGACTGCAAGGTCCACAACTTTGGAGACTATTGCTTCTATTGAAAGGACAATGCATTTTGTACAGACGATATGGAGATGTACTGGAGCCATTTAAATATGCTGGTTATCCAATGTTGTTAAATGCAATCACCGTGGATAAAGACGACAACAACTTCCTTTCCTCTGATCGAGCATCTCTTATTGTTGCCGCATCCAAATTGATATGGCTAACGTGTGTTTTCTGGATATAATTGAATTTTTGTTTTCTATACTACCCCCTTTCGGCTTTATGAACTATTTCCATGTTTTTAATGTCTCAGGTGTGCATCTTCTTTACGGAATGGTGAAGAACTTGTAAGGGATGGAGGAATACAACTTCTTGCAAATCTTCTGTCCCGTTGTATGTGTGTAGTTCAACCAACTACTCCTGCAAGTGAACCATCTACTGTCATTGTCACAAATGTGATGAGAACCTTTTCAGTTTTGAGCCAGTTTGAGAGTGCCAGAGCTGACATGCTTGAATTTTCTGGCTTAGTTGATGATATTGTACATTGTACTGAACTTGAGCTTGTACCAGCTGCTGTTGATGCTTCCCTTCAGACAATTGCTCATGTTTCTGTGTCCTCCGAATTTCAAGATACCTTACTCAAGGCTGGTGTTTTGTGGTACGTGAAACTTTTTGATTTTCACCCTTTCCAGATGAACTGTATAGATTACCAGAACCACTGGATAGTGTCAAAGCTGTTGTTTCTTAGGGCCATCATTTTTGCCTAATCCTACCTCTATTGTAGCTTTTTGTTTCCACTTTCAGGATGTGCTAAACAGGTGATGCGACTGGATCTGCTTTTGATTTTACTTTTGTTGTATAAGCTATTTTCTGATGAACTGAAAAAGGACCTTGAAAGTTTGTTTTAGGAACACTTATTTATAGATGTCGTATAGTACTCAAGCTAACCTTATATTTTGATGATGAGTGATTTCTGTGATGGTTTCTTGCCATTTACGGAACAGGAAACTATCAGCTACTGCTTTATCTTTATCTTTGTGAGTTAATGACAGGTTATCAATCATGCTTGCTCATGTCTTATCAGTTTCATGTAGTACATGGCCATTTTCTGAAATAGCACTTTGGTTTGTTGATATGCTTTCAACAAACAACAACAAGCCCAATGTAATTCCACTAGTGGGGTCTAGGAGGGTAAGATGTATGCAGACCGTACTACCTTTGTGGGTCTGGTTGTTTCCGATTGACCCTCGGCTCTAAGAAAGTAGTCCCAAGTGGTAATGAAAGGAAAATAACGATAGCAAAAGGCAAGATAAACAAAGCAAATAAAGCAACAGTAGTAGTAAGAAATGGAGAATACATATGATACTACATGAATACTAAAAAAATGCTACTCCCTTCATCCCATTTTATATTTTATATGAGGGTGTTGGACTGGGCACGGAGTTTAAGAAAAAAAGGAAGACTTTTGAAATTTGTGGTAAAAAA
Organism: Anisodus acutangulus; assembly: GCA_029783415.1. NCBI lineage: Eukaryota > Viridiplantae > Streptophyta > Magnoliopsida > Solanales > Solanaceae > Anisodus > Anisodus acutangulus. The sequence goes on from CM056505.1 coordinate 20,127,757, forward strand.
CAAGCTTCAAAAATTTTTGTGGCTGTAAATCATCTCATAAATTGTTTCTAAATATAGAAAGGTGTCATTCTTTTTGGGATTGACTAAAAAGGAAATATTATCATATAAATGGGATGGAGGGGCTACTAAATTAGGAGAAGATGAGTAGATGAAACTAAGAAAATACTACTAAGATTACGACACCACCCAACTACGTACTACCCTTCTACCCTAATCCTCGACCTCCATATGTTCGTATCTAGGGTCATGTCCTCAATAAGCTGAAGATTGGTCATGTCTTGTCTAATCACCTCCGCCCAATTTTTTCAGCCTACATCTACCTCTCCTAAAACCTGCTATAGCCAACCTCACACCTCCTCACTGGTGCATCCACGCCACTCTTCACATGCCGAAATCATATCAGTCTCGCTTCCCTCATCTTGTCCGCCACGGAGGCCACTGCCACCTTATCCTGTATAACTTTATTCCTAATACATCCATCCTAGTATACCCACACATCCATCTGAGCATACTCATCTTCCCACCTTCATCTTCTGAACATGTACGTTACTGCCCAGCACTCTGCCCCATACAATAGAGTAGGCCTAACCACCACTTTGTAAAACTTAGCTTTAAGCGTTAATCACATTCTTTATCACATAGTACATTTATATGCCTTGCTAAATATTAATTTGCTAATACCTTATGCAATTAATTCTTTGATTTAGGATTCTTTTTTTTTGTTTGTGAAATGGTAAGGGTTATTAATGTCAAAACTATCACTAGGAAAGTGCTGTGATTACATACAAACAGAGAGAAGAAAGAAAATAAACGATTGAAACCCCAGAAAAACTAAGCTATACAAAAGATTCTATGAACTGCAATAGGGGTTTGACATCATCTATCCATTCCACTTTACACCAAAAAGAAGTCAAACTTATACATTCTGATTTGATCTTCATTATATAGCTGCTGTTTTTGCTTCAAAACATTTTCTCTTCCTTTCCCTCCTAATGCATGCAGGTATAGAGTTCCAAGCCTTCATCAGTTTCTTAGATAAGCCACTTTGTACCAGCATAAAAACTGATCAGCAGGTGAAATAGATCTTTGAGGTTCAAAACATTGAACAACAAATGCCAAATCTGATAAGTGAAAGGATAATGCAAATAAGATGTTTGTTTGATTCAGATTCTCCTCCACATAGAAAACATTTGGTGACTAGTTGTATGCCTCTATTTTGTAAATTGTAAGTTGTCTTGAGTTAGACAAGCTTCTCTGATAACCAGCCATGTAAAGCACATCAGTTACGTTGGTGCCTTAGAGCTCCAAATATTCTCCCATGAGCCATAAGTTTCCTGGTTCTTTTACGAACATGCAGTAACATGACTTCACTGACTAGGAACCATCTCTCTGCCCGTTCCAAATTAAATTACCTTCACTGTTGTTTAAATCTAGAACTAAGGAAAGAAGACCAAATGAATCAATAATTCTGCCCATTCCAGTCGTTTAGGTTTCTTATGAAGATGATGTTCCAAAAGTTGCCTTCTTTACTTTGTGCTACACTGAGATTGATGTCCACTGCTGATTAAACAGGTAGGGGAACTGCTCTTTAAGAGGGGAGTGCCTAATCCAGATATCTTGCCAGAAGCCACCCTTCTTCCATTGCCAATAAATGAGTAAAATATGATAGAATTGTGTATCTACATTGTTACATTGTTGTGCGCTATTTATAGACACTACATTATAATATTTTCCACATAGGATATTATATACAAATCCTTTTCCCATTCCTATTTTTACATGATCAACAGGTTACTTTGATGTCCATTGTTCACTTTGAACCCCTTAATCCAGCTTTTACTTGCAACATATTTAAGGAGCTTGCTTAGACTTACCATTACCAACAACAACAACAAAAAACCCAGTGTAATCCCACAAGTGGGGTTTGGGGAGGGTAGTGTGTACGCAGATCTTACCCCTACCTTTGAGAAGGTAGATAGGTTGTTTCCGATAGACCCTCGGCTCAAAGAAAGATGAATACTTACCATTACCAACAAAAATAAGAATGGAGATATTGGATGCCCTTTTAAAAGGCCTCTTTGAGTAGGGAATAAGCCCTTTGGAGAGCCATTGGTGAGAACCGAGAATCTGACAGTACTTGTGCAATACCATATCCACTTCGCCACTTACTTCCCAAGCCCATATCCGTGAGGAAATTAAGTAGAAAACCCCGATTTACATGATCGTATGCTTTTTTTTATGTCAAGCTTCCACATTAATCTTGGTTTTGTCTCCCTTTTCCTGGAATCAAATACATTCATTTGCCATAAGAGCCGTATCCATAGTTTGTCTCTCTTTTAGTTCTATTGTTGTTAAACTAGCTTGGGCATTATCTTCTTCAGTCTCTCTATAAGTAGTTTGGTTTGACCACTATCTTGTAAAACTTCCAATTAGACCAATCGGTCTAAAGTTCTTCAACTCTCGAGCTGCCTTCGTTTTGCAAATCAAAGTAATATATGTAGCGTTGCAGCTTTTTTCAATTTTTTCTGTTGGTGGAAATGATCAATAGCTTCATTAAGACTTCTTTCACACTAGTCCAACACTTCTGGAAGAAACCTATAGTGTATCCATCAGGCCTCAGAGCTTTAAGTCAAGCATATTGTTTTATTATTTGTAGTACCTCTTCCTCTCTGAAAGGTCTTTGAAGTCATGCATTTTTCTCCTGAGAAATCTTTGTTGAATCACTCATATTAAGTGATCGTTTCCAAAATCTATAGTCCAGTGTATAGTTTCTAATAGAAATCCACATTTTCATTTCTTATCTCTCTGGTTCCTCCAAGTTTGCCCCTTCCACTACTATCTTATCAATGTGATTGTATCTTCTATGAGCATTGGCCATTTTCTGAAAGAATTTGGTGTTTTTGTCCCCTTGCCTCAGCCATAAACTCTGGATTTCTGTCCCCAAGATGTCTCCTCCGCTTTGGATATGTCCTCCATTTCCATTAGAATGCTAGCTTTTTCTAACATTTCTTCTTCGGTCAACTCCCTGTCCTCCATTATTCTATCCATGTTTTCAATATTTCCCAGTACGTAGATCCTTTCTCCTGATTTCATAATTCTCAGCAGCCTCTTTAGACCACTCTTTCTATTTCAACAGCTTCAGCTTTTTAGCAAGAATGAAGTCCGGCCTACCTTCCGCAATAAAGGACCACCAACTCTCCACCATATCCACAAATCCCTCATGTTCAAGCCACCAGTTATCCAATTTAAAGTAGCTGGTATTCTTTGCTTTAGGATTATTTTAGTTTTTTTTTTCATCAAGTAAAAGTATTTTCATTCATAATCATGGCCACGAAAACGACCGTATACAAGGGATATACCAAAAGTTAAAGAATCTACAAAATATGGTTCTCTACAAACTCCGCCCAATCCTCTATACATGGAACTTTCTGTTCACACCAAAAGAAAATAAGCGGAGGCTACTCCTCTAACTCAGAGAAACTTGACTCTACTCCTTCAAAAGACCTCTTGTTTCTCTCTCTCCATACTACCCACATCAATGCAAGCGGAACCACGTCCCAAGCCCTTCGTCTTCTCCTCCTTCGGTTCTTCCAACTGACCATCAATAGCAACTATTTTGTACTCATTAAATTTCTACTAATCTAAAATATATTACTCCTCCAATCCCTATTTATGTGGATGGTTGACTGGTGAAGTATTGCTGTTATTTTACATTTAAATTGGATTAATTGTCTGGAAAAATCAAACATGAATTCTTTAAATTTAAATGTCCATCTATCACAATGCATAGATTTATTAAAATACTTATCTAATAGATGACAGAATCATATTTATAAAAATAAAAGTAAAATAAAAATAAAAAATCATAGTCAAAACCAGAAGTGGGGATCGGAGTTGCAACAGAGGTTGCGACTCTACCTTCTAACAGTTGCAGGATTCCAATCTATCAAAAGCCTCTCCCTCTATCTTCCTCTCCTACTTTTCAAGGGTCCTCTCCACCCTTAAAATAAACCATGAAATTTGACCTCTAAGGTCCAACTTGTCACATAGGATGGATGTAGTAGAATCTAATGCCTGGTCCCCTGATGTTGAATTCATTATACTTTTCTTATTAAATCATGGTTTCAGGAACGCATGGTATTCATTTTCTTATGCTTGTCTGCTTTAGGTACCTGCTGCCACTGTTGTTTCAGTATGATTCTACTGCAGAAGAGATGGACAAATCTGAAGCTCATGGTGTTGGTGTTGGTGTTAGTGTTCAAATTTCAAAGAATATGCATGCTGTACGGTCAGCTCAGGCTTTGGCAAGAGTTAGTGGTTTGGGTACTGATGAGAATCAGACACCATATAATATGGCTGCAGCTGATGCACTTAGAGCTTTGTTGACACCAAAGCTTGCCAGTATGCTGAAAGATCAATCTCTCAAAGATTTGTTATCCAAATTAAATTCGAACTTGGAGATCCCAGAGGTGATTGCTTCAGATCTTTTAAGTTCACTTGGTGGATCTTTCTGTTGCATATGCCGAACTGAGTTTTTTACTTTTACAGCTTTCTTGAGTATGATAAAGGTTAACTTTTTTAAATGGGGGTTGCCTCTGTTTTATTGCTATTTCTCATTTGTCAAGAGCTGCAGGAGATTCAATTTCTACTGCAGGGAGTAACAAAAAGAAGGCGCGAACAATAGACAATTCTGCTATTGATTCAGCATGTTTTGTTAAAGATTCATACTTAAAAACTATTTACTCTTGTTTCGTTTCTTTTTCTAATCGTAAAGAAAACGTTCAAAAATTACTCCTTCCGGTTTAAAATAAGTGTCCACTTAGCCATTTTCACACCCCTTAAGAAAACACTCCTACAAGAAAACACTTAACTCCTGGAAAAAATAGGTATTTTGACTAAACTACCCTTAATTAATAAGACTCTTACCTATTTATTGTCTAGGGAAAATCTGGAAAAATAATGTTAACTCCTTCTTGATTATGTAAGTGGACACTTATTTTGAACCAAAATAAAAAGGCCAAGTGGACATTTATTTTGAAACGGAGGGAGTGAAATGGGGAAACTCTCTTGCATACAAGTGGTACACAAAAAGTTGACACCCTACAAAAAACACGGTTCTCCACAAAATGTACCCAATACTCTATATACTAACAGGCAACTCGTGAGAGTTGGTCCTAATTTGTAGAAGAGTATTCTCTACCCCTTGAAGGCTCTTGAAAGTTTTTCTATTTATTTTTTGTTTGACAAGACTTTTCTTGAGAAACTATCTCTGTGCATGTGAAAATTGGCGATTTTAATGAATGACATCATTTAGATGGACTTGAAATGTTGTTTTCCATATTGCGTTCATAAACTTTATTGTTGATAGATTGTTTGTTTTCCACCTCCCTCTCTATTTTATTTTTTTGAGACTCAAAATGCTCATTCTGATTTCTTGGTCCATCTCAATTTGCCATTGCTTCCGAATGCAGATAATTTGGAACACTTCAACCCGGGCAGAACTGTTAAAGTTTGTTGACAAGCAGCGTGCTAGCCAGGGCCCTGATGGTTCATATGACCTGAAAGATTCGCATTCCTTCACATATGATGCATTATCGAAGGAACTTTTTGTTGGAAATGTATACTTGAGAGTGTACAATGACCAACCGGATTATGAAACTAGTGAACCTGAGGTCTTCTGTGTTGCTCTTGTTGATTTTATATCATGTCTGGTACGGAGTGATGCTGCCGTAGGATCAGATACTCCTTCAACCACTGGGTCATCAGAGTTCCAAAATGATATGACTAATGAACCACATAATGAAGAACAGCTGTCTAATGATGATTCAACTCCTTCAGATGTGAAGCAGATGAAGAAAGAGGAAAATGAATTGGTTAAGAAACTCCGCTTTGCTCTAACTGCACTCCAGGTAAACACGGGAATCATTTGTCTTGTTGAATATGTTGATTTGATGTTTACATATGCTATTCTTTCTTCAGAATCTCCTAACAAGTACCCCAGATTTGGCATCAGTTTTTTCTGCAAAAGAAAAATTATTACCAATTTTCGAATGCTTTGCTGTTCCTGTTGCTTCAACAACCAATGTCCCTCAACTGTGTCTGAGTGTCCTGTCACGCTTGACCACACATGCTCCTTGTTTGGATTCAATCGTGGCTGATGGATCCAGTCTGCTCCTTCTATTGCAAATGCTTCACTCCTCTCCTAACTGTCGTGAAGGAGCTCTCCATGTTCTGTATGCTTTAGCTAGCACACCAGAGTTTGCATGGGCAGCTGCTAAACATGGCGGAGTGGTCTACATTCTCGAACTTCTCCTGCCTTTGAAAGGTAATTTGTTTTCCTGGCATTCTCTTCTAGATTAATATCCTAGACAGTTTACAAATATTGATTAATGTTGTGCAGAAGTTCCTCTGCAGCAAAAGGCAGCAGCTGCATCATTGTTGGGAAAACTTGCTGGGCAGCCAATGCATGGACCTAGAGTTGCTATAACTCTGGCTAGGTTTCTTCCTGATGGCTTGGTATCTATCATCAGGGATGGTCCTGGTGAAGCGGTTGTGAGCATTCTTGAACAAACGACAGAGACTCCAGAACTTGTGTGGACTCCAGCAATGGCTGCTTCTTTGTCTGCTCAAGTTGCGACCATGGCATCAGAACTATATCGTGAACAGATGAAAGGCAGTGTTGTTGATTGGGATGTACCTGAGCAGGCAACCGGCCAACAGGAAATGAGAGATGAGCCTCAGGTATTGATTGATACATGCAACATTTGGTACCATTTTCTGTAACACCTTTTTCCTGGTTTTAATGGAGAGTTTTTATTGTGATGTAGGTTGGAGGAATCTACCTTAGATTATTCTTAAAAGATCCAAAGTTTCCTCTTAGAAACCCGAAGCGGTTTTTGGAAGGACTATTGGATCAGTATCTTTCTTCAATTGCTGCAACACATTATGATGTCCAATCTGTTGACCCCGAACTTCCTCTTCTCCTATCTGCTGCTCTGGTGTCATTATTACGTGTGCACCCTGCTCTGGCAGATCATGTTGGATTTTTAGGATATGTGCCAAAACTTGTGTCTGCAGTGGTGTATGAAGGGAGAAGAGAAACAATGGCTATCGGGGAAGTGAAAAATGTTGACTACTCCAAGGAAGCATATGAAGCTGATAGTAGCTCAATGCAGCCTCCTTCACCAACGCTACAAGAGCGTGTGCGTCTTAGTTGTTTGCGTGTTCTGCATCAACTTGCAGCAAGTACAACGTGCGCTGAAGCTATGGCAGCTACTAGTGTTGGGACACCCCAGGTATGTGCTTTACCAATGTATAACTTAGAAAAAGTTGATTGATTTTTGTTTCTCGGTGTCTGCTGTTTAAAATACTTAAAAGAAAATACTGTGCTGCAAAGTCATGCTTTAACTATCATTTGTGCCTTTGGTGGCTCGCTCAGGTTGTTCCCCTTTTGATGAAAGCTATCGGATGGCAAGGTGGAAGTATTCTAGCTCTTGAAACATTAAAACGTGTAGTCGTTGCTGGAAACCGGGCTAGGGATGCATTGGTTGCTCAAGGACTCAAGTGAGTACATAATTTAATTATGTGAAAAGTTAGTGTTCATACTTGGATATGTAAAGATTAAAAATTAGTTTTCTATATCTTGGAGTTGAACTAATTGCTTTTCAGAATATAATTGTGGTAATTTCTTGTCAGAAATTTCACCTATCAAAGAAAAATATTTTTTCACAGTTTGTTTGGTTCTGAAAGTAAGTTGGAGACTTGTTTCTTATAATAGGCAATGTGTTGGAAATGACTGAGTCTTGATCAAGTTCTATTTTTTGAAGCGGAAATACCGTTTTTGATCCCTGAGTTATTACCTTATTCTGATTTTGATCCTTGTGTTATTTGGCTTAGCACATTAAAACTTCAGTTAACCTAAATGTGATTTTTTTTGAACAGTTAACATATCTATTATGAACAGAGAAAATACACCAATCGTGTACTTCAGTATTAATTACAAGTAGTAGTCACAAAAGAAAAACCTACCACCTATACCCTCATAAGCTGTCTAAAATCCTAGCTATGTCCTCTGCTTCCTGAGGGAGTTCATGAATACACCAAAAATAGAATAACACTAGACAATTCATTTTTAACTTCTGGAAGGTGATACTTTTATCTTCAAAACATCTCTGATTCCTCTCCTTCCATATTGTCCACCAGATGCAAGCTGGGACAATCTTCCATCTTTCCGTGTCCTGACAGATTCCCATCTCTGTTCCAGCAAGCTAGAACTTCAACTGTACTCCTTGGCATTGTCCATTTAAGACCCTTCAAATTAAGGAATCACTGCCATAGTTGTTTGCCACTTTACAGTGTAAGAAAGATGATTAATTGTCTCTGTTTCAGTTTCACAAAAAAACATCTTGAACATAGATGAAGACCCCTCTTCATCCGATTATCTTGAGTTAAAACAGAATGTGTGATTTTGCTCCTTTATGTTGACGGATGTCAAATACTTAAGTGAATCTGTGTTTAAAAATATACTTTAAAAAAAGTAAAAAGAAAAAGAATATACTGGGGGTGGGGGTGGCTACTTTTGTTCACTCTTTGGTGGATTATCAAATTCCAATCCCTTTATCTTCCTTTAAGCGGTGACCTGACTTGTAAGACAATAAACTGTAAAATATTATTACCACAAACAAAACAACGTTCCAGTACAACCAAAAAACAAAGCAGAAGCAAAACTAAAGGATTACCCAACTCTCCTATCACCTTCTAGGAAGGGTGCAGAGAAGGTTAGGACTCAAAAGTAAGTACAAATATGCTCAATGAAATATATACACTTTCTAGCCTGCTTGGATTCCCTAAACATTGACACTCTTTCTCTAACAGTGAATTGTATTTGCTGTAATATATGACTGCTGTACATTGTATTCTCTGAAAATATTCCAATTGCTAGCTTGCCAGGTAAAGTAGACCACTGCTTCATAAATTGCAGCCACAGGTTCCTTCTTAAATCTACTCCAATGTCTCTGTTTGATCCACTGCAAGCTCTCCTTTGTCTCACCTTGTCGCATTTATATCCCTAACCAGTAACCAGGTAGTCACTTCCCTCCATACTTCAGCTGTCCATTCACAAGTCACAAATTAATGGCTGGAATCTTCAATGTACTGCTGTAGAACACAGAAGGCATTTTCACGGTGCACCCACATATTCAGAAATCTGCCTTTACTTGGCAACTTCTTGTGAACTGACAACCATAATATGAACCTTTGTTTAGGCTCTAATACCATCGACCAGATAAGCTCAGCTCTGACAAGGTTTGATCCAAGCTCTAACATAGCAAGGTAGCTTTTTGTGACAGTGTACTTACCAGAGGGGGTTAGAGTTTACCTGCCATTCCCAGTTTCATTTTATTGAGTTTCTTCCAGTACCAGCTACTATCAGAAGGAGGTACATGACCCCAGAAATCATCAACATTTTTCATATAGATGCCATGAATCCACTTCACCGATTGAGCTTCCTTTTGGTTCAGTAGCACCCAGATTAGTTTCCCAACTGCTGCTAGGTTCCACAATTTACAACTTCTGATGTTAAGGCCACCTTGATTTTTGGGTTTACGAACGGTGTCTCAAGCTATGTTATCCATGGTGCTTCCCCATAAGAAGTTCTTACATTTCCTATCAACATCCTTCAATACACTCTGGAGTAGGATGAACATAGATCCCCAAAAAATGTGCAAAGAGAAAAGAACAAAATTAATAGCCTGTTGTTTACCTGCATAAAACAAGTGTCTGGTTGATGTATCTCTAGTCTTTTCTGCAATCTTCAAGCTCAGCTGGTGACAATCAAGTTTATTCCACTTCTTTGGCGACAGTAGAAGCCCCAAGTATTTAATTGGGAAGGTGCCCAAGGAAAAACCAGTGATCTCTAGTAGTCTGCTCTTTTTTGTATCATCAACTCCTGCCACAAATAGATTGGACTTGTCTTATCAGCCACAAGTCCAGTAGTGTCTGAAAAATGATTTATAGCCTCCATAATCCTCTTGACAGAGGCTTCCTTGCCCTTACAGAAAATCATCAAACCATCTGCAAAGATTAGATGAGTGATTTTCTGCTCTTTGCACATAGGATGGTATTTGAAGTCTGGAAGTTGGCTCATCAACATTAAAACTCTTGTTAAATACTCCATTACCAAAACAAAGAGAAGGGGAGAGATGGGATCTCCTTGTATCTCCTCCTTCCCTCAAAGTAGTCACATCCCTCACCATTCACTTTCACAGAGAACCTAGTGGTGGTGACATATGCCAATATCAGTTGGATGAACTTGATAAGAAACCCACATCCCTCCAACATCTCCTGTATCATAAGCCTTCCTCAAATCTATCTTCATCAAACATCTAGGAGTAGTCTTCCTATTGTAGTGTCTCAACAAGTCATGACACATTAGCACATGATGAATCAAAGACAAGAATCCTTATTCGTCCAACTTTTTTTTATTAAACTGTAAAAACATTTATTAGGTTATATATTAACGACAAGATTATGGTTTCTTAAGTTAATTGAACATGAGAGGAGTTGAGTGAAGTATGACATAAATTCCTTTGAAGTACTTTCCTGATGTCTCTCCTCGGGTCGCAAGCGTAGATTTCCCCACGCCCCACCCAGTATAATTCTTTTTTGCTTCTCAAAAGCCATGGTGGTGACGGGACGGCTGAAACAATCAATTCAGGTCTTTCTTTCTATTTAAAGGGCAAAACGGCAGCCTGATGCACTAAGCTCCCGCTATGCATGGGGTCCGGGGAAGGGCCGGACCACAAGGGTCTATTGTACGCAAGCCTTACCTCACATTTCTGCAAGAGGTTGTTTTCTTTATTTTTTTTTTACTTTTTTTTTATAAAAGAAAAGTAGTATTTCATTTTTTAAACACTAATTATGTTTAACTATTTAACCCCTGTTAGCATAAAGGAGAAAAACCACACATTTAAATTAATTAAAGGTCTAATGTGCTTAGTCAAATAACAATGGGATCAAAATTGGAATAAGGCGAGAAACAGGGACCAAAGCCACAACTTACCCTTTTATGAAAGTGTGCTTTATGATACGTTGTCATTATTTTTTCTTTTGTTACAATAGATCCCCAAAGGAGCAAGTGATACATAGTCCACCTGGTGCAGCTTTGAACCAATGCTATTTTTAGGTTTACCCAAAAGAAGGTAGAGGAGTCAACCTACTTTAAATTGACTTTCATCCACATACGTTGAAAGTTAGAAAGAGGATAATCCGGTTTATATTGTTCATACATATCATGTAATTGTGAGGAGACAATAAAAAAGAGGTTTTGAGAAAGTGTGAAAAATGTTCCCGGGCATATTTCCCGAGGTTAGCATATCCTAGCCCTTCTTTTCAACAGAACTGGGGATTCTCTAGGAGCCTTGGCCGGAATCAAGATAGGTTCTACCTTTCAAATTATATCCTAACTAGTCTAGATGAGATGGGAGACAACACAACTTATTTTTCTGTATGGTATAACCAAATCTGCAGGAGGTGCCATGATGTATGTTATTTGCAGATGATATAGTTTTTATTGACGAGACGCGTAGTGGAGTAAACGATAGGCTTAAAGTTTGGAGGACGACATTAGAGTCTTAAAGGTTTTAGGTTAAGCAGGACTAAGACGGAGTACATGGAGTGTAAGTTTAGTGACGTGGAGCAGGAGGTAGATGTGGAAGTGAAGATTGAGGCACCGACTATACCGAAAAGAGGAAGCTTCAAGTAGTTTGGATCCATAATAGAAGGAGACGGGGAGATTGATAATGATGTTGCACACCGTATTGGAGTAGGATGGATGAAATGGAGGATCGCCTCCGGGGTGCTAGAAAGTGTCGCTCAGGCTGAAAGGCAAATTTTACATAGTGCTGGTTAGACCAACATTACTGAATGGGGCAGAATGTTGGTTAGTCAAGAACACTCAGATGGATGTGTGGTCATACTAGGAGAGAGGTGATTAGAAATAATGTTATTTGGGACAAGGTCAGAGTGGCCTCCGTGGAGGACAAGATTAGGGAAGCGAGGTTGAGGTGGTTCGAGCATGTGAAGAGAAGGTGTGAGGATGCGCCAGGTAAGAGGTGCGAGATATTGGCGGTAGCAAAAATTAGGAGATGTAGAGGTAGGCCGAAGAAGAACTGGGGGAGGTGATTAGAAAAGACACGACACAAGTTCAGCTGATTGTAGACATGACCCTAGATAGAAAGATTTGGAGGTCGAGAATTAGGATAAAAGGTTAGTGGGTAGTTGAGTTTTTGTCACATTGTGGGGAGAGGTACGGGGCTAGCCTCTTCATCTCCTCTGTAGTAGTATTAGTTCGGTATTACGTAGACCATTACTCTTTATGTGTGCATTACTATGTGTTGCTTTATTTGTTGTGTATATTGATAAATTGATGTCGTATTTTTCTTGCAATCCTGCATGGACTACTTTTCTTTTAAGTCGAGGGTCTATCGGAAACATCTCTACCTCACAAAAGTAGAGGTAAGCTATGCGTACATCCTACCTTCTCCCGACCATACTTTGTGGGATTACATTGGGTATGTTGTTGTTGTTTGTATAACCAAAACTGAAGAAAGAACTGGAGTGTGGTATGATTGGGTGGAATGAAGTCAAAATATGATCAGTAGAACTACATTTCGTCGGAAGACGATGGAGTGGCTATTCTATGCTTTAAAGGAGGCTTCAAAAGTGAAGGAGAATCACGTGAGAAGATGGAAGTTCCAAGATCATTTCTGAGTTTTTTGCTTGAGGAACTATAACAATCATGGACATTATATAAGCATCATAAGTATACAAAGAAAGAGGAGATCAGCAATAATCACCCATCATCCCTGAAATGGCATTTAATACAGGGCGGATGGAAATTGTTGTTAAAAAATAGAAAGTTTCATTAATGACAATGCGCAGAAGGTAGTTAGATTTGTTTGCAGAAGTACCAGAGGAAGTTCTGTTCTACCCCGAAACTGTCAGAAGAAATAAATGAGAAATGAATGAAGGTATGGTTCAGGAAAAAAGTGGTATTATAAGCGTATCCGGAGGAACCAACCTAATTCAAAATGAGCTTCTACGGAGGAGTGTGGTTGGGAGCCTTCCAAAAGAGATTTCTGATATCCCTACACTCTTGCACTTTGTTTGGATGGTCGTTACCCATGGTTTCCTAATGTATAGTATCGTATTGTATAGTATCGTATTGTATTGTATTAATGAATGCAATGTTTGAATAGAGTGTATCGTTTGTTGTGGTTAATAACATTTTTATTGTTTGGTTTGACAGTATGATACTGTATAATATATAAGTTTACTAAAATATCCTTAACCTTTAATTACAAAGTAATTTATATATATTAATAAAATTAGAGTAAAGGATAAAATAAAATATTTTAAAAATAAGTAGGTGGTGGGTGGGTGGGGTGGAGGGTGGGGTGGGGGTTATAATGGGTAAATGAAATAAGAAATCAAGGAAAAACCACCAAATCTGGGGTTATAAAAATTATGCTTTTTCATGGTTATATAACCACAGAATTACAACGGGTTTACAACACCATACAACATAACTTTAAGAATAATGGAAACAAACATGGTATCAATGAAAACTATACAATAATGAACCACATGAAACAACCATCCAAACAGGGGGTTAGAGATTCATTGTTGGGCCAATAACACTTGGAAGCATACACATGGAGTCAACATTTATGAAATGGGTCATAACCGATTTATCTTCGAGTTTTCTTCGAAGACAACTGCAGAACATATCATTAAAGGGAAATGAAATTTGAAGCTTCATAAGTTTCATCTCCAATGGTGGACACTAATAGTAGGTTCTATCTTGAAATTTGATAAGGTAAACCAGTTGTCGATCAGGCTAATAGGACTTCCAGTTCAGTTATGGTCGCAGAAGGTGTTCAAAGAAGTCGGTGATCATTGTGGTGGCCGGTACAAACAAAGGAGGAGACGGAACTTAGAAACAATTTAAAATGGGCCAGGTTGACGGTGAGAGGGGACGGAGACTCAGTTCCGAAGTGGTGAAGGTGGAATTTCAAGGGATTATTTTCTCGATTTAAGTGGTGTGAACCACTAGTGAGAACTAGCGCCATAGAAGATGGACTGTTCCGACCGCAAGCTATTTCAATTGCTAATGTACTTGAATTCACACGTGGCACATCAGATGAGAGGATGGATTTAACAAGCACTGGGACTAGACACTTTGGCCCAATGCATTTCGGAAGATACAACACTGAAGGAGTTAATAGTAGAGCCTAGACTCGATTGTTTTAATGAAGAGTTAGTGGCTAACTCTTGCTCGCCACTTCTGAGAACAAAAGTAACGAACTATGACGGAGAACTTACAACGAAAGAGGGAGAAGGAAATACAAGATGAAGAGGAAGAGCAAGTCCGAGATTTTGATACACCAATTTGGGTGCATCAAAACATCATCAGATTAAGCAAGGTAGTTGGGGTGAACTTCCAAGGTTGCGAGAAAGAAGCTCTAGAGATATTAATGAAAATTGATAATACGAGACAAATGAATAAAGAGGGTTCAAGTGCAGTAACTCCAAAAAGAAAGGGGACCAAAGAGCTGAAATTTTTTGATATTAGAAATAAGTTCAAGAGTAATGGAACGAGAAGCACTTGTTGTCTTAAGATTAATGAAGGTTAATATTGTATCGTGGTATGTTTGGGGGTTTAATCGCATTACGAAGAGGAGGTTGATCCAGGGCGTGATACATAGGTGGATAGCTGATTAATTTTGTTTGCAAGAGACTGAATTAGGAGGTGATATTAGGAAAATTGTAAAAGAACTATCACGATTAAAATTTGGCATCTAGGTCGCAACAGGGCACCCAACGAGCCACTACTCATTAGGCGAACCCTCTAAGTTAAACATGCTGAAAACGTAGAAGAAGATAAGAGAGAAATGATACTCAACTGTCTAATATAGATAAGTCGTGGAAGCATAACAAAAATATTTGAACAATATCCCATTAACCCACTGAAAAGACCAAGTCATGGAGCTACAATATCTTAGGACAATTATGAGTCACAGCTGGGAATAAAGAATGTACTGAAGTATGCTATTAGATGAAGCTGCCTCCACTTACTGGTGGTCGCTCACCTCAACTGGAAGGCTGATAGCAAAGCTAGAATCACTACTTAATAGCTGAATCTCTGTCTATTGTACCTGCGCACACGCAGTAACTGTGAGTCTAAAAGAACCAGGAAGATCATAGCCTCGGTCTTCTAGATTATCTCTGGGAAAATCTTTAGAAATCGCTGTTAGTGCATAACCAATGCAAAACGATACAAGTATAAAACAATATACAAGTAAAGCAACTGAATTTGAGATCACGAGTACAAATAACAAAGTAAAACATGATATTACTGAAAGCTGATAACTGCACATGGGACATGGAATGTCTCTTCTCATGTCTTACCCGTCTTCCAGAGCGCTAGTCTCATGGCTACCCATCTATTGCGGTCCATGAACTACACATTTTGCTCAGGTCTTTGTAATTCTGGCACTATTACTGGCTGAGGACATCATCATGCTCAGGCAGTCTGTGCGCTACTACATAATTATAAGGCATGCTAAATACCTAAGCATATCACATAAATATGCAACATAAATTCGGAGAACTAAATAAATGACAAGGCAAGCTAAATAGCTAAACAATATCATGTCAAGATTCAATAAACTGAAAGAACGATAAAGCATGCTAAAGAACTGAGCAATATCATATAATAACACTGAATCTGCTAGAAGTATCCAGTCATGTGAAAACACACCCTAGGGCCCTCATGGTCAAATCTTGATACTTCAAAACTATCTGATCTAGCTCACTCTTGCCCACTCACATGAACTACATGGTTTAAATGCATACAAGCAACAGATATAACATGCGTTAAAGAAAAAGCACGCAAACTTAGAGTATAAGTCTCACTTGCCTAAAACACGGCAACTTTTACTTCACTTGAAATGCTCAAACTGCTCCAAACGATCTCCAATGGCCTCCATCTATGCTTAGAACGATAAAAAATCTCAAAATAGCCATTTTTGGATTTTTGGGATCCTGTTCACAGTCAAACTTTGATAAGATCGGGTCAACTTACAGTCAACCGCCTTAGAATCCTCCCAAACACACTCCCAAGGAATGGTCCTCACCTAGTGGAGTCCGAATATATGCTCAAAGTCAAATCTCGAAGAGAAACAACACATTTACAGAGGTTTGGCTCATTTTTCAATATCGGATAAAACCACCATTTGATCAACGGGCTCTGAATTTAATAAATTTTATATTTCCATGAAGCCCACGACTCAATCTATAATCAAAATCTGATTTTTATTGGAAATGTATGGTCAATTGAGCATTTTCCCCAAATTTAGCCCCAAGACAAGAAGCCCACTAAAATCCCATGATTTTGGTGTTAGATTCATGATCCAAACATGTTATAATAATCAAAGAAGGTCCGGAAACGTTACCGTAATGTTTCTCCTTGATCCACAATGTTTTTCACCTTTTCCCACAAGCTATTCTCTAAAAATCACCTATTGTGTTTGTCTCCACTGAGATTTGAACCTAAACCTCATGGTTTTCAACCCACTTCATTTACCAAGTGGCCACACCCTTGGGTGCAAGATTGGCAAAATCCAAATTGTCCTTAGTAGGTTCTTTAATGGTTTGCTTGGCACTTAAAACGTATTCTCGGTTTATCTTTTAGAAATTTTGTGGGTTTTATGTTTTCTTTTTAATTTGGATGTGCAACAAAATTAACGAATTTATTCAGTCTGAATAGGATATTCTTTGTACCCCTCGTTCTCTCTCTCTCTCTCTCTCTTACACTCAAAATGCTTTCTATAATACAGGGTTGGACTTGTTGAGGTACTCCTGGGCCTTCTTGATTGGAGGGCTGCAGGAAGAAATGGACTTCGCTTTCAGATGAAGTGGAATGAGTCTGAAGCATCCATTGGCAGGGCGCTTGCAGTTGAGGTCAGTGTTTCTTAATACTGTTACTTGATTTTCATGATCTGTAGTCTACTTTTTCTTGTTTTAAGTATTTGGTAGTACTTCCTGTGTCATCTCATTACAGCCAATGTCCTGTGCTTAAAGATTCTGTCCGTTTTGGTTCATGCTTCATAAACCTGTAAAAGTCAATTGGTGATATAATCACAGTGGAATGGAATTCTTAATTGGTTTTCCTAAATAAAATTCTTGCATTTCTGAATACTGTAAATTTCTTTGTGGTGTGATGATATTCTAGTTTGAAGCAGTGCTAGTTATTATTTTGTGGTTATAATCTGATTTATGCTTATGAGTATGATCAAATCTTTGCACATTTATATGCATTTAGAGCTATAAATGAATCGACATGTTCACAAATAAAGTTCAACTCAATTTGAGTAAGGCTAAAAAATCGGCTAATTTGTTTAATGAGCAAATTGTGCTCGATCCAACTTTCAAGCTCGATTATCAATAACGGGCTTAGCTCTGGAAAACTTGGCATGGCTCGTTTATAGTATATTTAACTTGGGCTATTTACTTGAGAAAATAAGTTATTTACGCATCATGATTTAGTTTTTTATGTATCATTTTTACTTGGTAGGCATTTCCATTTGCCATGATATTTAGCATTTAATGTGTGTTGTTTGTATTAAAAAAAGTTTAAGAAAAGATTGACTCATCTATGAGTCACCCAAATCAATCCTAGCTCGATATCAGTTACATTCTCAATGAGCTCAAACTTGACCTGATAGAAACATAACTGAGTGGAATTCACACTTTAACTTGAGCTTGTTTATTAAACAAGCCGTGTGGAAAGTTTACCAACAAAGCTAATTAGAAGCATGATTAGATTTTTATATGTCAATACGCCTTTTTTGAAAGCCTTTCTTAGGACTTTGATCTTTCACTATTGCAACGCTTTTGAGAGCGTGAAGCGATTAGGCCCCGCTTCACTTAAAGCGTGAAGCGAAGCCCCTTCATCGAAGTGAATTGCATTTTCTAAAAAAAGAAACAAAATAAACCTTGCCCAGAGACAATACATATAAGCAAATGTTCCATTAGGAAACTAAAAAGTAGATAGCACAAAATCCTCCGTAGGACAAGCAAAATCAA
The DNA here is from genome assembly GCA_029783415.1 of Anisodus acutangulus. Lineage (NCBI taxonomy): Eukaryota > Viridiplantae > Streptophyta > Magnoliopsida > Solanales > Solanaceae > Anisodus > Anisodus acutangulus. Next base: position 20,145,904 of record CM056505.1, read on the forward strand.
AACTAAAACATAAATATATCAACATCCTATTATGCTACAAGATTGTCAAAATATCTAATTCCATCATCATCTTTATATTTCTCCTCTTCTTCTACATCATCATTATTATCTTCATCAATTAAGGATATACTTGTAGCTACTTCTTTTCCCCTCCTATGTGAGCTTGAACTTGAAGTACTCCCTCTTAAACCATAAACGCTCCCCCCAACTCCACTTGCCTCCACAACATCAGCCCAAGTGAAATTAGAATCTCCATCAATACTTCATCTTTATGATTTTCAGGGACTCCATCTAGCCATTCATTAGCCTCATCAATGTTGTCCAAACAAATTGGATCGGTTACATAACTAGCGTTGTTACGACGCCTCAATATTCTATTGTATTTAATGAACACTGGATCATTGAGTTGTTTAGGGTTGGTCTATTCCTCTTCTTGGTATGAATTTGCAAATAAGTTGTGGCAAGTAATTAGTAGGAGTTTGAACAATTGAGATATCATTTAGTAATCTCAATATACTAAATCATTCTTCTTACGTGTTCAGACACACTCAAATTATTTTCACATCCAGATTAGCTACAAGTTAGACTTAGAACTTTGATGGCAAACTTTTGTAACTCTGGAGTGGAGGAACCTTATTGCTTCCACCATTCAACTATTGAAGTAGAAGTGTAGAACAAATATTCAAAAGTCAATAATATAAAGAAATAACTTAAAAGTTAAAGCTATAAAGAAGACATAGAAGCACTTTTGCACCTGGTAGCCTCATCTTTGTCTAATAGCCATTGAATGTCCAAAAAGTCCCTTCGCATTCTTGTAAGTAGTAAATTGATCCATTATTTTATCTTGTTCAGAAGCACCAGGGATCAACTTATCAACACAATCATAGAATTCCTTCCACACTTCATCTAGTAAATCTCACTTCGTTATCATAAAACAGTTCCTGGTTCAAACATTCCCAGCTACATGCAAAGGTCGATGAAGTTGATCCGACAACCTTTTATCAATGATCTCAAATACTTTTTATATTTCAGCTCGTCATTAAACAACTCTTGAATAACCTCGTTAGCCCTACCATAGCTTCATAAAGGTAGCTCATTGGTGGTTTTTGCTCCCGATCCACCAAACAAAGTACTTGAATCAAAGGACCACTAATATTCAAAACATTATTTCACAAGGTAGGAGAAACCATAACATGTGCAGCTTCTGTCCCGATAGCTTCCTTTCCAAAATTTACTACTGGTGTACTCTGATGAAATGAACAACCTTTTCAAATTGTTCTTTTGCCGGTATATCCTATGCAAGGTCAAGAAAGCAGTGACAAATCTTGTTTTGCCAGGTTTCACCAAACTACTTTGTTGTGTGAATCTCTTCATCATGCTCATTAATAAAGGTCCTTGAACAATGTAAGTGCACCCTAACTGCCCGAGCGAAAACTGTACTGAAGGGTACTTCCTTGAAAATGTCACTGCGCTCTAATAAATGTCCAGGTGCGCTCTCTTCAACATATCACCCGCTTTAACATTTTCCCTATCAGTCTGTAACAACTTGAAGAACATTTTTTGCTCCAATTTTCTATATAGTATTCTCAAACAACGAGAACTTATTGATGGAATCGGTAGAGGAATCGCTAGCATCAATTAATTCAAGAAACAAACTTCCGTTTGGAGAATTCACCAACACATTGATGTATCATTTTTCCGTTTCTTGTTGTCCACTTATCCATCAATATAGAACATCCATACTTGTTCCATTCTACTTTATGATCCTCCACAGTTTTTTTGTCTCTTCCACTTCTTTAGTTAGATAAGGACCTCTAACTTCATGATAAGTGGGGGGTTTCATTCGTGGACCAAATTGGCCTGCTGGCCGCTTATCAAAAAGACATCTAACTTAGATCTTGTCGGTCTTTCTGACTTTATGTGCATATGTCCAAGCCGAGTCTTTCTTTTAATCTTGTGACACCATTTACAATCTGTTAAGAGCAAAAGAATTAACTTCAGCTATTTTAATTTAAAAAATCCACTGAAAATAGACTTTTTGGAAAGAACTAAATTTCAGCTATATCAATTGAAGTCTGTTAAAACTTAAGAGCAACAAAAGAATTTAAAACAAAGATGAAGAAAAAGAAAAAAAAAATAACAAGAGAAGTATAAAAGCACCTCAGCAGCTTGAGGATTCTTTTGTTGTGGAAAAAAGCAGCAGCAGTTTGAGGTTTTTTTAGCAGAGAAACAACAAGAAGAAAAAAATTGCACAGCAGCATTTACAGATTGGACAGGGCTACCCTCTGTAAATGCTGCTGGTTCAAAAATTTAAACCCTTGAAGTGAGATTTTATCGCCTCGCGTCTCTTCTCTCTTTAAGCGATGAAGCGACCACTTTCTATAACACTACACTATTGCACGCGGACTTGTTGACTGCACATTATGGGGAGCTATATCCTGTGTGGATCGTGCACTTGCAATTAAAATGTTGATTCTCTGAAGAATCTTATTGCTGTAAAGCATGTTTAAGCCCTCCACTCTCTTTGCATGTTTTTTCCAGTTCTATATACCTGGATATCCATTACTAACTAGTGTTAAAATACTTATCCAGGTTTTGCATGCTTTTGCAGCAGAAGGGGCCCATTGTACCAAAGTTCGTGAGATACTAAATGCTTCTGATGTAAGTCCAAACACGTACACAGTTTATGCTTGACATTCCAGTTTGTTATTTGTTATTACCGTTTTCACCTTCTGGATTACGAAAGCTTTTTCATCAACACCAGCCCATCTGGGTTCGTGGTTACAGAGAGAATGTCGAATTTAAAATGATATTGTCATAATTTATGGTATGTCTAGCTAACAGATGTGTCGCATAATAATGAATATTACAGTCCTGAAATTAGAATTCAACATTCAGTACGGAGTGTCCTGTAGCTAAAATTTCACGGGTCAAAATTCAGGGCATAATGTCCTAAAGTTCAAAATTCATGGCCCAAAATTTAGGACATGATGTCCTGAAGTTCAAAACCATGGTTCAACATTCAGGACATTGTGTCTTGAAGTTTTAAATTCATGTTCAAATTCAGGACAATACGTCCTGAAGTGCATATTTCACGGTTCAAACTTTAGGATACTATGAAGAAGGCTATGACATGAGATCAGTTGAGACCTTTGTGATCTTGGCAATCTACTCTTTTTTACTTTTCTATAAGAATCCAACAGTTCGATCTCTTGTTTTATTTCTTTTTACTGATAATCTAATACGAAGATCGTGCAAAAGAAGGTTCTTGTTTGTATAAAATTGTGAGGCTACTGAGAAAAATTATTTTTGCTGAAAGCAAAGAAGAAAATACAGAGTAAATTCTTTTCTTTTGAGAATTTGAATAATTTAAGAAATAAGTCATTTATCCTAGTTTTTGACATTTATTAGAAGTAGGTGGCTGAAGAAGAGAGAAAGAAGAAAAGCAGCAGTACTATTGTTTAGAGGGGTAACTTTATCGACATTTGCTAGCAAAACATCGGCCTTTTTTTTTGACAAGGGAACACGCAACTGCTACCCTTAGAGTGCGCACAAAAAAAATTGGTTATTTTGTGAATACTTCTTGAAAAAATGGCTGGAATTTAAGGAGTGGTGTTAAAAATGGCTGTTTGTGCACTTCAGCCGAGTTACATGTAGTCTGGACCAACTCTTACATATCATAAGAAGTGTTAAGACATTGTTGTAAGTTGGATCTTTTAATGAAACCAAGATATATATGCTAATCAGTGTTTGCGACATGCAGGTTTGGAGTGCTTATAAGGATCAGAGACATGATCTATTCCTCCCTTCAAATGCACAGTCTGCAGCTGCCGGAGTTGCTGGTTTAATTGAAAATTCTTCATCCAGGTTGACATATGCACTGACAGCTCCTCCAACGCAAACTGGTCAAGCAAAACCTCCTGTCGGGACAACATCTGAATCAAATGGCAAGCAGGATCAAGGTTCATAAAGAAGAAAAGTTAGCCCATGATACAGACATCTGATGAAATGTTTCGGCCATAAAAATATGCTGCTCTTCTGTTGTTGTCACTTGACATGCATGCATTGTCCTTCAATAAGTAGAAGGCGTTAAATTATAAAAAAACAAGCTTCGTCATGTGATGCTACACCCCACTTTGTTCTGCATCTTGTGTACAGTTTCTTCCCACCCCTTCTAGCTTGCTCTTATTTTGATGTCGTGGAATATGGAAGAAGTCAAATTAAAAGCAGCAGTACATGATTATCCAATGTATAAAAGTAGCAAAATATCCTGTAAATTTCTTATAGAACTAGTAGAGTTGATTTTGGTGAGTTTATGTAGTTCTCATTGTTTTACGACTGAGCTGATTCTCCGTGCTTTTCAAGTTAAATATAAAATTTGTGCCTTCCGCTGAGATGTCATGGTTGTAAATAACTCCAACTTCATATTTAGTTTGTAACTTTGAGTTTTGCTTTTAGTGAGATAATTGTGGTTCTGCGTTCTTTTGTATTGATTATCTTTGTGAAAAAACATCTGAATGCAGCAATAAATTCTCTGTATCTGCCAAGTGGGGCATACTTTTTGTCAGCAGTAGTAGACGCAGTATATGAAAACTTGATTAACAACTCTACTGTGGATTGCAGGGTAAATTCTTGGGAATCCAAAAACCCAGACACATCATACTATGTTTGAATTTTAGTCTTTCCTTATATTTCTCCAAGCATATGGGAGTAGCATAAATTCTATATCTTCTCTTTTTTCACTGTAAATCAGGCTGAGACAAACTCAAATTTTTCCAAAGCGTGAAACCTTGACAGTTGTACCCTATGTTAGCTTTATTTCCACTGGCGATGTTTTATCTGTAACACCCGTGCAAGTGATCTGAAGTCTTGGCTGAGTTTACTAAGTTTGATGACATGCTAATCATCTTATAAATTAATCAGCTGTTGTTTGACGTTTTAAAAAAATAACAATCTGCTAATGATCCGAAGTTTGAAGAGTTCTTCTCTTGCTTACTAGCTTGCCCTACAAATCGACAAAATTAAACTACTAGTTCAACACAGTAAGTTGTCAATTATAAAATGTTTCTCCGCATTCATTCGTTTTTCAAAACAGCTATTATACTAATGCACGTATACTGCATAAATAACTGGGCCGAACCTATAGAAGTCACCATACTAAAGAGAGAATTTTCATATTAATCAGTGGTTTGTGCTAGTTGTGACATTATTGCTAGCTAGCATGTGAGATGATGAGAAAACCAACTGCCATACGTGAGAATCCAACCTCAGAAAGTTAAGAGCCAAATGCCTGTGTGTTCTTCAAATGCTTATGGTTGATTCCAAAGTCTCTAATTGCCCTTGTAATTATAATCTACCCTTATGTACAAATTTAGAAAAACTTATTTATAAATTTCATTGCCCTTGCAATTTCTCCTTACTTACGCTCCTTCTTTGAGTTTCCGCACTAAAAAAAAGGATCTTATATACCACTTAATAAATAATAACTTAAATACAGTATTTTTACATCAGCATGTATCCATATGTATTCAGATGTGTTACAATGGTGGAAAGAGTGAGATATTTATAGAATAGGCTAACCCTAATTAACTATGTGCACCTCTCTCGCATGTTTCGGGGATAATATAGTGGTTGTTGAACGTGATAAATGGAATCTCGTATAACTCGAAGTTGACCGTCGAGAGAAAGTTAATTGTCTGGGTACCTTGGACCTTCTATAACACTGTGTTGGAAAATTGCTATTGGGTCGGGTCTACCCATAAGGGGTGCTAACTAGCCCGTTAACCCATTAGCTAGTCCTCCTCCTAAACTCCATTACTAGCCTATAAATACACCATTATGGGTGTAGGAGAAAGGATAATTTTCCACTATAGAATACGACTAGGGTTAGGGTTAATTCTTTGCATCAGTTAGAGGGATATCTAGGCTGTGGAAACATGGGGATGCATCCGCTTTGTGAGGATTTCCGACGACCGGTGACACGAGTCGTGGTTGTTGCAAATTCGCTTCCGCTATGGAGAAACCCGTAAAACTCCTAACTAGTATTTATGCTTCAAATACTACATTGGCATCAAATCCATTGACTCGTGTTCCGATTGGAGGCATGATCGTATGCAACACATGAAAATTAAGGTTTTATGAATAATCCTGAATCTTAGTTGCATTATTTCATGTCTGTAAATGCCTTGTTTTTACATTAAACCTTAGGGATTTTATAGATCTCATCGAGAGCTTTCCGTCGATATGTGGATCATATTTTTGGCCTGGTAGTTTGTGAGATATTGAATTTTAAAATTTTAGGGTTTTATTATTACGAATTTAACTCCAAAAAAATCAATAATCCTTGTTTCATGCAATTTTTGTGCAAATTGACTTGGGTAATATGCTACCCATATGTTTTTGAGCAAAATCATATAATCAATTGTGATTTTCATCGAAAATTTAGGTAGAATTTGAAGGAAAACCCACTAGGGTTTGTTCTACATCAACTTTTTATCACATGAATCAATTTTTGGACGGTTTTACTTTGATTTGGAGGTTTAAATCAAACTTAAAATACGTGTAGGATATAAATCAATGATTTAATTGAAGAAACATGGTCGAAAAATATGTTTTGGGCCGGAAAAATTAGTCTGACTCATCGGAGAAGAGAAAAAGAATCATGATTTTCAATTTTTGGCACCATGTTTGATGATTTGTTTGAGCAATTGATTCTTGAAATCAATCCTAAAACACGTTTGGGACAAAACTTAATTTTTTGATTAGATTCATGTTGCTAAAAATGAAGTAAAAAACCATTTTGTTGCACTAGGTCATGCCTGGCCCATGAATTGGGGAAGAAGGCTCGTTGTCCAGCCTGGACGAAGTCCACTCTCGGCTGAAACACATTTCTGGAGAGTGTAGTTCACATTGATATCGGAATTCGATGATTCATTTTTGGTTTTGCTCAAAATTAAATTTATGATTTTCCCATATATTTGAAATAATTATTAGACACTGGAAAATATTTTTTCCATAGTTAATACCGTTATGAAATTGTTAATTTGGTATTAATTAATATTTGTGGTGTTTTTCAAATATGAAAATATGAAAAATTTATATATGATGCATAGAATATGTCTATATTACTCTCTCTCTCTAAAGGTTTATGAAAAATAAAAATTCTATTTTCTAAGTGAAATTAGGTATAAATATTGGTTTTCTCTTTGATTTGTTCTTGGAAAAGTATGAAAATTAATTTTTCAGATTTAATTAAATCATTCTATTGATATAGAAGTGTATCTAGAATAAGATATGATTTTTTCTATTTAGTGTATATATTTATGAGTATATACCACTTGTTTAATCAAGAGATAAAATATTTATTGAAATATTTGGTGATTTAGCTTGAGTTGATATGGTTATTTTACATTTAACAGTTATCCTTAGATGATGATTGAGAATGTAGTGAACTTTCGACTCTAGGATTTATGTTTATGTTTAAACCCTTTCAAATTTGCTAAAGTTACATTTATGTGTATGAAAAAACACTAAACACGCGTGATTTTATGCTAATTGTGAAATTTTATGTTTTACAAATATGTAGGACTTTTGTGTTTCATAAATATTAAACTGTAATATGAGCTGGAAGAACTTTTTTAGATTGTAAATAATGTCATGGATAAAGCCTATGATGTTTGAAATTTTTTTTAGCTCGCATTATGTTGCTAAGCTGTGAAGATGTCACATGGAATTTGACTCATAAGATTACTAAAATTTTGTGCGATGCTCTTGAATCTAAGTGTGGTAGTTCAACGGTTACCAGACTTAAGGTCATAAGTTGACTAATGAGCACCAAGTTCAAGCGATTATCCGTTTCCTGCCTCAAATTTAGGAGCATATGGAGATGCACTTGGCTCATAATAAATGTAATAGTACATTTTTTATGTGAGACAAGACCTAGAGTTAGAAGATGAGCGGCATAAGGCTGCCAAACAAGGTGCAAAAGTGCACACAATAATTTCTAGCTAAAGAAATGGTTTTAAATGTAAAATCATAGAAAATTGAAAAGTTAAGGCACATCCATATAAGAATCCTAAAATGATAACCAACATAGAAAGTGAAAAAAAATGTGACTAAAGTGAAATGCTTCAATTGTGATCAAAAGGGTCATCATGCTAGTAATTGTACTAAGCATAATAAAGCACTTCATAATGAGTCTAAAAAAGATACTTCGTGTTTCTTACGCTAGTAATAAATGTGTTTCGAGTTATTTTTTTTCCTAAGAGTAATCCTTTATCGTAATTAACTTAGGAGTTGTGTATCACATTATGAGAAAAATAAAGCATTTGTGGACTTTCAATGGGTCCCACATATATATTGTGGGTCTATGTAGGAAAAGACATTAAGGTTGTTAAAAGAATCGTATCATGTGAATTAGTTTTACGTGAAAATCGAGACTTTATCCTACATAATACTTTTATTGCTACTTAAACTTTCAAGGATATTACTTTCTGTTGGTTGATTATAGTTAGGTTTCAATTGAAATTTCCATGACATTAAATTATATGAACAACTTATTTTTATTATGGTTTTATCAAAAAAAAATTTCTCTTTAATGGATTTTGGATATTAGTTCCTTTAATTCAATTGTTAGCTTCCCCAATTGTCTCATCACATAATCACAAGGATGATGTGAAATTTGACATGCTAGACTTGGTCATATGGGTCTATGACACATGGATAAGCTCATTTGTAAATATTATCTATTTCAAAAAAGCTAATAGAACATCATTTAAGAACACCACCAAGACTGATTTTTTCATTGCATAGATTTATTCAGAAGTTGAATATCTATGAATGTGAAAACGTGGCAAAGAGCTTATAATTTCATCATATTAATTTATAAAAATTACTCGTTTTGATAATGTCTATTTTATGTCACATAATCTAACGCAATAAGTTCCTTTAAGAAGTGAGTGAAAAAGATTGAAAATCAATTGAATAAACTAATAAAAGTATTGAGACCGGTCGATCAAGGCCATGAATACGTCTTTCCCCCATTAAGCAAGTTTTATTTATTTATTATGAATGTCTAATTATTTATAAGTTGATTATTCCAATATTTCACAATAAAAGGTGTTGTAGAAAGCATAAATAGAATGCTCCTTGGAACTATTAGATCAATGATGGCGCAAGTAAGTTACATGTTTCCTATTGGAGATGTGTTACACTAATTTATTGCCTACACTCTTAATCGTGTACCAGCGGAATCAATTACATCTTCACCGTAAGAGTTATGGAGTAATAAAAATCTCAAGTATTTTGTGAGACCTCTATGATGCACAATTTATATATATATATAATTTTTCTCTTGGCATATTAGGCCTATGAGAAAGGAAAGCCTTGGAGTAACTGGTAAAGTTGTTGTCATGTGACCAGAAGGTCACGGGTTCAAGCCTTGAAAACAACCTCTTGCAGAAATGTAAGGTAAGACTGCGTACAATAGATCCTTGTGCTCCGACCCTTTCTCGGACTCCGCGCACAGCGAGAGCTTAATGCACCGGGCTGATCTTTTTCATATTGGGCCTAAGAGGAAGCATAAGTGTCTATATGAGATATTATAAACTATTATCTATGGAGCTACATCACATCGGAAGTGTAACTATCCAAGAAGGGTGAGATAGGTTTAGGCTTATTCAATCATGAATCCAAGGACCAAGATAAAAAAGGATTCCTTCATTCGAGTGGGAGATCTTTAAGTGATGATGAATTAATTGCTCATCTAGATCAATCTTTATTAATGGATGAGAATAAAGTGATTCTTCTTCCAGTGGGAACGAAACAAATCTTCTTATTTCAGATGAGAGTGAGATGAATCTTGTTTCAAGTGGGATCAAGATGAATAGGTCTGGTCCAAGTATGAGCAAAATTAATGTAAACGGGATCGAGCTGTAATTAAATGAATCTCAGTCAAGATATGGTTCTCCTACAAGATGAACATGAGCCAAGAATTAGCTCTTTTATTCCCTTTAAAGAATAAAAAGAATAAATGCAATGAAAGAATAAACGGAGTCTAGGAAAATCAATCAAATTTAGGAACTAGTTGATCTCCCAAAAGAACACAAAACTATTGAAATCAAATGGGTTCCAAAAGATAAACACAAGGCTTGTAGCACAGTTGAGATATATGGCTCGACTTGTTGCTAATGTAACACGAGTGATTGACTATGATGAGTCTTTCTCACCTGTTAGGTGGATTCACCTCTATGAGCTTAATTCTGACTATAATTGCTAGCTTGGATATAATTGCATCAAACGAATGTAAAGACTGCCTTATTTCAAAGAAGAACTAAGCGAATGATTAATTTAGAATAACTTAATGATTTCATCCAAAAGGCCACAACCATATGGTTTGTAGACTTTTGTAGTCTTGTTATGGGCATACACAATCTTCAAGGCAATGGTATATACATTTTCTTAGTGTGGTCAATTTTATTGACTTCACAATGATTCACAAGGGATCATTACATTTATACTAAAAGATCTGAGTACTCATGTCAATATATGTTGATGATATATTAATAGCTGAAAAATAATTTGGAGTATATATACAAGGTAAAGACCTTGTTATAGTCTCACTTGAATCTGAAAGATATGGGTAAAGATGCATATATTCTCAAAATAAATATTTTGAGAAAACATTTAAAGAAATTATTCTTTAAATGATTAAACTTGCTAAATTGTGACCATATCAAAACTCCAATGAAAAAAAAGAATGCCTTGTATGCTAAACTGTGTTCTAAGACTTCAAAAAGATGACCAAATAAGTAAAGTTTCTTATGCTATGTACGATTTCTAGTTTTATGCAATATACGTTTGCCAGACTTGATATCTGTTTCGCAATTGGCTAGTAGACAAATATACAACCAACTTAAATCCAGCACATTCAAAATACAGTTAAAACGAATCATGACGTACCATATGAGGAACTTCTAATTATGCGCTTTGCCATAAGGGCATGACATGGAACTGAGGGAATACATTGATGCTGATTGTAGAGGAGATATGGACAAGTTGTGGTCCACCTCTAAATGTGTTTTATGCTCAATAATGATGACACATTGTGGATAATGAAAAACAATCACATGTAGCTTTATCCGTGCTCTCTCCTCAATAGCGCAATGAATTATTTAGTTAAAAAGGTTCTTGGATCATGTGTTGATGCTACAGTTAGTGCTGAACTAATAACAATCTTTGTGACCGTCAAGCTGCTATTTTGAGCACTGAGAATCCTAAATATCATCGTAAAGCCAAACACACTGACATTAAATTTAATTTTGTGATGACATGGTTGCACGCAAAGAACTAAACATAAAATATATCTGCACAAACGGTTGCAGATCCATTGACTCTGTCAGGTCCTAGATATGCGTGTTTTTGTTCATGCAAGATTTCGAGGACTGTGTGAAATTTAATATAGTCATTGATTTTTGGTTTACTTTACCCAACGTTCATGTTTCTTAAAAACTAAAATAAGTTTAATTTGCATACACTTATGTGAATGTTTATTGTACATTCATATTATGGAATACTTTTGGTGCATTCTTTGATATTTGTTAAATATACACAATATACATGTGTATATTGTGTATATATGGCTCTCGGTTTTGGTGTACAAACCGTGTACATGGTAGATAAATTAGGTAAGGTTTTAGTCTCCTAGTTTAGGTAATGTTGTAGTGTAAATAGTATTGTATACTTCCCATAATATTTGTATTACCATAATTGTATAATTAGTATCCAAGTAAAATAAGGTTTTAGGAATAGAATAGGAATAAGATTCTCCTATTATGAAAATATGTAACTTGTATAAATACTCTTTCAATTAATGAAAATAATTTTTATTTCCCGTTCGAACTGGGTTCTAATGAATGCTCTAAATTTTAAGAAGATGGAGAAAACTTGAGATTTCTTCGCTATCGGAAAAGTCCATAAAAACTTATATAATCATCCAAAGAGAGAACATAATACCGATGACCCAATGAACTAAGAACGGGAGACGTCCATAAGTCGCTATGAATAATATCAAATGACATTAAAGTATGAGAATTTGAGTATACAAATGGCAACCTAACAATTTTTCCTAAAGAATAAGACTGACAATTTGGAGTACTACGCGTACCCTTACATAAAATAAAATTATTTTTATCTAATGACGACAAAATAGAAGACCCTAGATGACCAAGACGAGCATGCCACAAGGAAGGAGCAAGGGTTGCAAATGCTGACGGTAAGACTTGACTTGATGGACTGAAATCGGGTGTGATAGGATAAAGATCTCCCCTACTATCACACCTTATGAGAGGTGTCCCCGTCTTGAAATCCTTCACAGAAAAACCAAAGGATCAAATTCAACAGAAACGGAATTGTCAGTGGTGAATTTACGGACATACACTAAGTTTTTAATCAATTTGGGTGCATGTAGGGTGTTTTTCAAGATAAGGGGTGGATGAGGGGGAGACACCGTTTTATGACCATAACCCTGAATTGGAATAGAGTTACCATTACCAACAATTATACCACGAGGGTTTCTCAAATTAGAATAAGAAGAGAGAGTACCTTGATCGGATGTCATGTGTGTAGTCGCGCCGGTGTCCATGTACCAATTCGGATCCGGTTGCATCAACCCAAGCGTGTGCATTGCGGCCTCAATATCGGTCTGAATGGGGCCTGCTGCGTAGTGGGCTTGCAGAGGTCGGGGCCCAAGAACTCCTGCGGGCTGTCCTGGGCAGTAACTGCCGGAACTGGAACTACTGGGCCAGTGGGCACTGGGCCGTCGAGGCTACTGGGAAGCCCACTAGCCAGATGCTGGAAATTGTTGTGGAGTTGGGCCGTAGGGCCACTGTCCACTGGTACAAGCCTACGGCCCAGAGGCCCAAGGCTGAGACCAGTGGGTCGGTGGCCTACTGTAACCGGGATGGGATCCACCGCCACTGTTTTGGCCACCGCGACTGCTGTCGAAACCACCGCGTTTGCCACCGCGATTTTTTCCATTATTTTTTTGGCCATTTTTGTTGCCCCCATGAGATCGGTTTTGGTTTCAATTGTCACCAAAATTTTAAGGATTAGTGGAGGAGGTCATCATGACAACGGGACTAGCATTAGTAGCCGCATTTTTAGCCAAACCGACTTCTTCCAAGGTAAGCATGGATCTGGCTTGATAGAACCTTGGAAGAAGATTACTTTGATGAAAGAGAGTTCCAACGCCACTATAGGCCTCGGATAGGCAAGCAACTATCTGTAAAACAAGACGATCTTCACTAACTGGCACACCAACGTTGCGGAGTTGGTCCGCCAATTCCTTCAACCTTTTGCAATATGCTGAAACGTTCGAGAAATTTTCCAAGTTAAAGTGGGAAAAATCATGTTCAAGGGTAACAACTCTGGAATTTTAATTATCTTGGAATATATCACGCAACCTATCCCATGCATCCATCGCCGTAGCTTCTGGCTCAATAATTATCTGCAATAAGTCGGTAGAGATAGTAGAATAAATCCACTGAAGGACGGTGGCATCAAGTGTTGTCTATAACTTAGGATCATCCTCGCGTGTAAGCACCTCTGTATCCTCAGGAGCCGCGGGGATTATGTGATAGATGATTTGATGCGAACGAGCGTGAATTTTGAACAACTCGGCCCACGTCGCGTATTGGATGTTTTCTATTTCAAGAATTAGAGGGATATGATTCTTGATGTTAGAAACAACAAGGGCAGGGTGAAACGTGTTATTTGACGTAGACATAACGAAATAACAATAGGTGATAGAGGGATTTGGAAGAGAGATTTGGAGAGCGGAAGAACAAATGGCAAACCCGAGGAGGAGGGTTCGATTTTGGCCGAGAATAAAAACAAGAATTTGTTGGATAATGGAAAAGAATATGACAATGGGGTATTTCGGGAATTCTGTGATAATAATGGGATCAATTTTTATTTTTCTTGTCCTCATACGTCTTCACAAAATGAGAAAGCCGAACGCAAAATTCGTACCATAAACAACATTGCCCGAACTTTATTGGTTCATGCTTCCGTACCCCCGTCTTTTTGGCATCATGCTCTACAAATGACTACATATCTCCTTAACATAATTCCTTCCAAAGGTTTGACATACTCTTTCCCCCTTCAAGTTTTATATAATAAAACTCCTTCGTATTTCCATCTTCAGGTTTTTGGGTGTTTGTGTTATCCGTTATTTTCATCCACCACAATTAACAAACTTCAGGCCCGGTCTACTCCGTGTGTGTTTTTGGGTATTCCGTCTAATCATCGTGGCTACAAATGCTTTGATTTATCCTTTAATAAAATCATCATTAATCGCCATGTAATTTTTGATGAATCCTAATTTCCATTTGCTAAAGTTAATACTCCCGTGCCTAGTTCGTTTAATTTTTTAGATGATAGTATATCCCCGTATATTATTCACCATTTTTCGGACGTATCTCGCACCCAAAATTCTCCAGCGGGCCCACTGCCTGCTGGTCCCACTAGTCTGTCACCTACTGCCAGTACTGCCACTGGGCCAGTTCCTGCTCCTAGATACCGAGTTGGGCCAGCAGGCCCACTGCCTGCTGGCTAGTCCGTCCCAAGCCTAACAAATTCCCAAAATCCGTCCATTTCTTCCTCGAGTCATAGACCGGTCACTCGTATTCAACGAGGTGTTTTTAAACCAAAAAGATAGTTTAATTTACATTCTAATGTCCCTAAATCTCCCTTACCCCATAATCCTATGTCTGCCTTAAATGACCCAAATTGGAAAATTGCTATGACCGATGAATATAATACTCTTATTGATAATAAGACGTTGGAGTTGGTGCCCCATCCATCTGGTATTAATATTATCTGGTCTATGTGGATTTTTGCTCATAAGGAGAATTCAGATGGTTCATTTGCTCGACATAAGGCGCGACTTGTGGGTGATGGTAAGACTCATCAGGTTGGTATATATTGTGGTGAGACGTTCAGTCCGGTGGCAAGCCGGATACCATCCGCATTGTGCTTAGATTGGCTCTTTCGAAAGCATGACCTATTCATCAGTGAGATGTAAAGAATGCTTTCCTACATGGTGATCTCAAGGAAACAGTATATATGCATCAGCCGTTGGGATTCAGGGATCCCAAACACCCTCATCATGTCTGTTTGCTGAAGAAGTCCTTATATGGGCTTAAGCAATCTCCACGGGCCTAGTATACGCGATTTGCAGACTATGTTTCGACTATTGAGTTCACTCACAACAGGTCGGATAATTCATTGTTCATCTACCGTCGTGGTTCATCCGTGGCCTATATTATGTTATATATGGATGATATTATTTTGACTACCTCTTCCGATGCCTTACGCCAGTCCATCATGACAATGCTCAACTCTGAGGTTGCTATGAAAGACTTAGGGCCCTTGAGCTATTTTTTGGGGATTGCGGTCACTCGTCATGCAGGTGGGTTGTTCTTATCTCAAAGGAAGTATGCAACTGAGATCATTGAGAGGGATGGATTGTCATCCTGTAAGTCTACTTCCACTACAGTTGATACTAAACCCAAGCTTAGTGTCGCGACCGGCGTACCATACGAGGATCCGACCCGTAGCTAATGTGGTCTCAGAATCATATTGGTTATGTAATTTGTTGTTGGAGCATCATTGTCCCATTCAGAAAGCAACCTTGGTTTATTACGATAATATTAGTGCCATATACCTTTCTGGTAATCCGGTTCAGCATCAACGCACTAAGCATATCGAGATGGACATTCACTTTGTCCGCGAAAAGGTTGCTCATGGTCTGGTACGCGTCTGTCATGTCCCGTCTAAGTACCAAATTGCCGACATCTTTACGAAGGGTCTTCCCTCGGTCCTTTTTGAAGATTTTAGGAACAGTCTCAGCGTTAGAAGATCGCCCGCTATGACTGTGTGTGTGTGTTAATGTGTATATTGTGTGTATATGGCTCTCAGTTTTGGTGTACAAACCATGTACATGGTAGATAAATTAGGTAATGTTTTAGTCTCCTAGTTTAGGTAATGTTGTAGTGTAAATAGTATTGTATACTTACCATAATATTTGTATTACCATAATTGTATAATTAGTATCCAAGTAGAATAAGGTTTTAGGAATAGAATAGGAATAGGATTCTCCTATTATAGAAATATGTAACTTGTATAAATACTCTTTCAATTAATGAAAATAATCAAAAGATTATTTCTTTCAATATTATTGAAAAGTATGTCGAGTAGATAGAGGTCAACCTTCCCACATAGGTGACCGCCTCCATCAATTTAGTGTTGATGGGAGATGAGACGAGATCTTAAGCAAATTATCATAAAGATAATTTTAAGATAATTTGAGAGCACATGGCTTAAAGATCTTTAGCGTTGCATATGTAATGACAAAAGGTTATTATAGTATTTTTACGGTGAATATAAGTTTTACCTAGTCTACTTCGAGAAGCCATATGTGAATTCATGTTTATTGAGTAGATTAAGGAACTCAGTTCAGATGCATAAGGTGTCTGAATATCATTTCTATTGGTATTCTATGTTTTGGCAAGACTTTCACTTTTTACTGATGCTAGTGATATAGAATGGAGAGCAGTCCTCATAGCATATGATAAAGAGGATATAGATAAAGAAAAACTACTAATTTATGGATATAGAGGTGGAACATGGAAGCCAAATGAGAAAAATTACCATATTAATGAAAAAGAACTATTAGCAGTAAAATTTGGAATAAAGAGATTCCATTATCACATATTATCAGTAAAATTCATTGTCAGAAGAGATAACACCCAAGTGAGAGCATTCATTACAAATAAAATAGACCCTTTACCAGAACTAAACAAAAGAAGAAAGTGGCAATCATTCTTTTATTGTCATGATTTTATTGTCAAAAATATATCTGGAACTAAGAATATTCTAGCTGATTTTCTTACAAGGTACAACAATGTCAACTAGCAGTGACAAGTTCGAAGAATATATTACCAATGTTACAAAAATCATCAAACAAAACCAAGAAATTATTACAACCAAAACAGAAGAAAATACACATTTGCTGGAACAGTTGACAGAAGCCTTTAGAGACTTCAAAACCCTACAAACCTTGAAATCTTCGCAATCCCCTATAGAAAAACCAAAAACTTTCACATCCAAACTTACAACTATGCCAACCACTATACCACCACCCATAACAACATCGTCTTCTCATATGACAACAACAGTAACAATGTGTGACAAAATGAAATTCTCACCTGAATACATAGTAGTTTATGAGCAGATAAACAAATTTTATGATTACAAATCAAACCCACACATTTTACGAAGTGCAAAACTAAGTAAATATCCAAGGTTTTTATGTAATGAAAAATCAAACCCTGATATAGTTTTAAAACTATTTACTTACGGTTTTCTGGATAAAATACTAATAGATGAATTTTTTTACAATATTGCTAAACTACCCAATGTTTTAGTAGAATCTGTCAGACTAATGATGGAATCATTTGGAAGAGGTATCTACGGCATACAACTGTTCGGCGCCTCAACAGACTTGACATGAAAACCTATTATAATATGCCAATTATTTAAAACAGGAAGAAATAGCAACATAAGCGGAGATGATAAAAACCTAAAAATGAAAATACCATGTACCCTAAAAAAGTTTCAAGAATGGCTGAGTGCCAAAAGAGCCATCAGACTATCAACATTAAAATAAAAAAATTGAAGATATGTTAGGAGCAGGCAAAACTAGCATCATTGGAAACTGCAAGGGAGGAGAGACTGAAGAACTTATCACCATGTACTACAACAACGATTTACTATCCCAAGACACCATACACCTTACTAACATGCATGACATGATCATAAATATGGAGCACAAACACTCCAGTGAAACAGTGGAGCAGTACAAACTCTTGATAGGCCAGAAAAAAAAGCATGTTATGAGCATAAAAGATGATACTACCCATATTACTATGAATAAAGAAGGATCATCTAATCCTTTCGAATGAAATGACCTAATGTAGTTTAAACTACAGAAAGCCACGATGTAATAATTTAATACGGCCCAATGTAGTTTGAACTACAGTAAGCCCATATATCACCAATATATCACTGATACCATTCCTATTCTATAGGAGTATCAAAATAAAAAATCAAAACGATATCATTCCTATTCTATAGGAGTATCGTCGAAGAAAAAAATTCGTCTTTTTGTGAAAAGAAGACACCTGCAAAAGATGCCCTTGTGCAAAGAAGACACTTGTAAAAGATGCATGTGGAAGAAAGCAAAAGTCGTCGGACCCATGAGGAATCAGATACAAAAGATGACAAGCCAACAAACGTTGAAAAAAATGGCAACACCGACAAACAACTTGAAGAAAAGCATGAAAGGACAAGAGACAAAGTACTATTTACTTTATGACTTTTGTAACAATAATGTACCAACTTTTAGACTTTTCAGCATGCCAATAATGTAAGGCAACCGAGGTTATCAATATAAAGAGCCTCATTGTAACTTCTGAAATCATCTTTCGAAATACAACAACTTCAAATCTTTGAAATACTCTCTCTCATGTCTAGCTAAACCCCCTTCTAGTCTATAACCAATATCAAGATTAATATCATAATACTAGAGAATAGATACTTTGAAATCTTATACTTAGAACCATACTAGTCCATAAAACACCATCTCTTAAAAGAAATTTTAAGAAAGAGTCTGTCGAGCAACTCCCAACACCTAGGCCATTTATCCCGTCGAATCCAGTGAGGAAAAAGAGAAGCAGAGCCAGGTTGGGTTGAGTATCTCCGGTGATCTTGAAATTCTGCTAAGAGGTATATTTTCAGACTATGTGTTTCTAATTATGATTTTGATAAGTATAAGTCTCTGCAATTATGATGTTAAATGTTGATAGAAGGTTGTAGACTTTTATTTCAAAAATGAATTTTGAGTTGATAATACCTGCTTCCGTACTACATGTCTATTACTTGATAAACTTACCTATAACAATGATAATATACCATCTACATTCCTACCATCTTCAGGGTTGTTAGATGAAGAAAAGATCCGCCCAGAAAATGGTACCATTGAGATATTTTTCTCTTAATAACTGTAGGTTACTATTCCTATCTGATCTTATGTTACATATTCTCAGTGTATGTATTGGCAGTACTCTTTTTAGTAATATCCACTTATTACAAGGCTTTTGTAAGTTAAAAGTAGTAATATATATCACTTGTGTTTTAAAGTAGTCTAGAAAATTGTTTCCTAATAATACTTGGTGTTTCATATCATTCAGTTGGTATATTATTGGTAGTCTAAATATTGTCTTTTCTAATATTATTCTCATATTTTCTGCTACTATATCCAATTCTTTTGTTTGTTCGTTAAAGTCTGACACTCTTGTTCTATGTGTTTTAGATCTCTTCCATTTGTGTGATTCTAATACCTTTTTCTTTGCTAGACATAAGTCTGCTCCACTATCAATAAAGATCATTTGTTTTATCATTTTATTAGGCTTGTATTCTATATGAGCTTCTATATATATTGGTACCATCTAATTATCATTCTGTTCCAAATTCATCTTTTTTTTAATCTTTGTTGAAGTTCTTCATCTTGTTCTATTTCTTTTACTTCTTCTTGTAGTTCTTTCCATCTTATTGAAACTCAATCTTTCTCTTATTCTGCTGAGGTTTTTAGTGATCTTTTTGTATCTATCACTATAGTATTTATTTCCTGTTTCGCTAGTAGTTGTAGTTGTAATAAGCTTATGGCGAACATTTCGTTCACATTGTATCCAGTAATTTCTTTCATCTAATAATGTTCCTTTTTCTTTCTGTAGATCCATTTTATTCTGAACTACTTTCACTAACTGTGTATTGATTAATGTAGTTAACATTTTCTGATTCAATTTCTTCATCAGTTTGACTGACATAAAAGTCTTCATGTACATATCAATTATTCATACTATCTCTTCTCTATGGATTTGCATTTCTTCTTTTAATTCTCCTAATTCTTGTTTCACCTCATTTAATTCTTGCTTTACATCATTCAATTCATCTTTTGTTTGTTTCAACTCTACTTTGGTTTCTTTTAATACTTTTTTGTATCCTTAAATTTGTGTTTGTATTTTTTATATTTGATATATCATTCTTCATTATTGTGTGTTTTCAATTTGATGTTTTCTGTTTCTAATTCACATATTTTTTGTTCTTGTTTATCTAGTTTCAGATTTAAATATTCGTTGGTTGTTTTCTCTACTATTTCTCTTTGTATATTCATACTTTATTTACGAATCTTGTTTTCCCTTGGTCATCTATTTCAATTCCATTATTATTTATCTTATAATTTATCATGGTTAAAAATTCACTTCCTAAAAGTAGTTCATTGAAACTGTCATATTCTATTACTCCTATATTTATCTTATATTCTAAATCTT
Source organism: Anisodus acutangulus (assembly GCA_029783415.1). NCBI lineage: Eukaryota > Viridiplantae > Streptophyta > Magnoliopsida > Solanales > Solanaceae > Anisodus > Anisodus acutangulus. The sequence continues at coordinate 20,166,354 of CM056505.1, forward strand.
GGATTTTGAATCTTAAATTAATACTTTGGTAATTATTATTTCTCTTTCATTTTCAGGATAATTATAAGTTTGCGAGTCTATTAAATCACAATCATTTTCATCAATCTTACTTATATGTATAAAACTTTTAATAGCTCCAGTATTTATTTCAGCTATACAGTCTGTTGTTATTATGCCTTTAAATATTATTACCTTAATCTTCAATCTATTTGTGTTTATATTATTTAAATCTAATATTCTAGGTTGTATAACGCTAGTTTGTCGTGACATTATTGGTTCTCTTGTAATACTCAATCTAGATCCTTCTATTTTTGGTATTAATCTTTTTGATAGTGTAAGGGTTCTGATATTAAAATCCATATATATTTCTTCTGGTATAGTTATTTTGGAATTTTCTTTATGTTCTATTTGTTCTAATATTTCGGGTACATTCTTGGTACTAATATATTCATTTCATGTTGTTTCTTTACATGGTTGTTTCCGGTTAGGGCATATATCATTTTTGTTTCAATACTTATGACTTTACTTCCTGGTGGCATTGTTATTCCATCTAGTTTATAATATAGTGTTAAGGCTAAGTCTTTATGTTCATCTTTTAATGATATACTATTTCTTAATTCCTTAATAGTTTCTCCCTGTTCATATATTTGTTTTGAATTTTCTTGTAAACGTTGATCTCTTTCATTTATTAGATTTATACCTATTCTGCAACTTACTGTATGTTGGTTTATATCTCTATTATATGTAAGAGGTTTTCTTGCTATTATTCTAAGTTCTCCTAAGTTATTTTGTTGTTCTATCAGTCTATTTTCATCCATAATGTTCTATTGTCATTCGTAGGTCTTCGTTCAAATCTGTTATTACCTGGTTTAGTCTAATTATTTAAGTATTGAGATCTATCAATTCTCTGTATATTCTAATAACCTCAACCAAATTTGTACTTATTGCTGCTATGTCAGTCTCTTCATCTGTCTTTTCATAATCTTCTAGTCTCTTTATCGTTAACTCTATTTTTTAAATTCTACTGAATCACTATAGTATTTTAACAGTATTTCACTGTGGTTTCTTCTTTGTAGTAAGAGGTGTTTCAACGCTTTAAACATAAAATTTCTTCTATTTAATTCTCTGGCCTAGACAAATTCTAGACGTTTTTTCATTGTTTATAACTTATTCCTTTTACAGGTTCTGATACCATTTTCTGGGCGAATCGTTTCTTCATCTAACAACCCAGAAGAGGGTAGGAATATAGATGGTATATTATCATTGTTACAGGTAAGTTTATCAAGTAATAGGCATGTAGTACGGAAGCAGATATTATCAACTCAAAATTCATTTTTTAAATAAAAGTCTACAACCTTTAATACTTTCTTTGTATCCTTAAATTTGTGTTTGTATTTTTTATATTTGTTATACCATTCTTCATTATTGTGTGTTTTCAATTTGGTGTTTTCTGTTTCTGATTCACATTTTTTTGTTCTTGTTTATCTAGTTTCAGATTTAAATATTTGTTGGTTGTTTTCTCTGCGTCTTTTAAGTAAATGTTTTCACCTTTTGAATTATTGTCTGGTGTAGTTTTTTCTTTCTTTTTTATTGGTTCATACTTGTATCGTTTTCTTTCTATTATATTTTTTCCCATGGTTTTTAAAAAATGTAAGTACACTAGGTTCTTGGTTTTCCATTAAAATTATCCTTTTTTACTTAATATTGCTAAACTGTCTAATATTTTTTCTACTTTCTTTGGCAATTTTGGTTTTATTTTACTACTATCTACCATTATTGGCTCTTTTCTTCTTCTCCAAGTATATGTCGGTACTATTTCTGGTTGTTGAGTTGTAGTACTAATTATTGTGTTTTCTTTTATTTCATCAATCATTATTAATGTATTTTTCATTTTTTCTCTTACTATTATTTCTTCCCATAACGCATTAATTTTTTCGTTAGGGTTAGTCAGGATTATTTATTTTCTTTTTTCATCCGTTTCCCATATCTATCCATATTTTGTCAAATTTATCAGATCGTTGTTCTAACTGTATTATCTTTTCTTCTAGTTTTATTTCTTTTGCCTTGTATTTTAAGTATTTGAGTTGTGAAAATATTTCTTCTGATAAAGATGTTTTTATTATTTTTACTTTTTGTTTTTTTATCTATTATTTCTCTTTGTATATTCATATTTTATTTACGAATCTTGTTTTCCCTTGGTTATTTATTTCAATTCCATTATTATTTATCTTATAATTTATCATGGTTAAAAAGTCACTTCCTAAAAGCAGTTCATTGAAACTGTCATATTCCATTATTCATATATTTGTCTTATATTCTAAATCTTGGATTTTCAATCTTAAATTATTATTTTTGGTAATTATTATTTCTCTTTCATTTTCAGGATAATTATAAGTTTGCGGGTCTATTAAATCACAATCATTTTCATCAATCTTACTTATATGTATAAAACTTTTAATAGCTTCAGTATTTATTTAAGCTATACATTCTGTTGTTTTTATGCCTTTAAATATTATTACCTTAATCTTCAATCTATTTGTGTTTATATTTATTAAATCTAATATTCTAGGTTGTATAACGCTAGCTTGTCGTGACATTATTGGTTCTCTTGTAATACTCAATCTAGATCCTTCTATTTTTGGTATTAATCTTTTTGATCGTGTAAGGGTTCTGGTATTAAAATCCATATATATTTCTTCTGGTATAGTTATTTTGGAATTTTCTTTATGTTCTATTTGATCTAATATTTCTTGGTACATTCTTGGTACTAATATATTCATTTCATGTTGTTTCTTTACATGGTGGTTACCGGTTAGGGCATATATCATTTTTGTTTCAATACTTATGACTTTACTTCCTGGTTGCATTGTTATTCCATCTAGTTTATAATATAATGTTAATGCTAAGTCTTTGTGTTCATCTTTTAATGATATACTAAAGTCTGGTTGTACCGTAAATTTTAGTTTTTGATATATTAAATTTCCTTTTATTACTGATATTAAAGCATCTTTTAGATTTCCTAATATCCTATCATCTAATATGTATATTTGTATAGGTGTATCTATGTTTTTCTGAAAGTATGCTTTTATAGTAAATTCTACCCCTCCAAAGTAAATGTTTCTATATTTTTTAGCTTCTCTAGTAGATAGTTTTGCTAACTCTCTTTTTATTACTTCATCTGTTATCAAGTTTATTTTTGTTCTCCCATTTACACTCATTGTATCTATTATGTTTTCATGCTTGTGTGCTATATATCTTATTTCCTTATTTCTTTCAAATCATTTTGTTTTAAATATTTTCTTAATAGATAATTCTTCTTTTTCATCTTGTATCTTCTGATAATATGTTTCTTTAGAGTCTTCTACTATTTCTTTTCCATTATCCATATTTTAATAGGTTGATGTACTTATATTGTTCTTCTATAATATCATTTAGATCCCTTGATTCGTTATCTTTTCTGATTATTTCTTTTAATTTTTTCTCCAGTAGTTTCAAATTTTCTTCTTCCTTTTGTCTCAACTCTTCGTCTTTTAATGCTATTCAATTTCTTAATTCCTTAATAGTTTCTCCCTGTTCATATATTTGTTTTGAATTTTTTCTTGTAAACGTTGATCTCTTTCATTTATTAGATTTATACCTATTCTGCAACTTACTATATGTTGGTTTATATCTCTATTACATGTAAGGGGTTTTCTTGCTATTATTCTAAGTTCTCCTAACTTATTTTACTGTTCTATTAGTCTATTTTCATCCATAATGTTCTATTGCCATTCGTAGGTCTTCGTTCAAATATGTTATTACCTGGTTTAGTCTAATTATTTCAGTATTGAGATCTATCAATTCTCTGTATATTCTTATAACCTCATCCAAATTTGTACTTATTGCTGCTAAGTCAGTCTCTTCATCTATTTTTTCATAATCTTCCAGTCTCTTTAGCTAATTCTATTTTTTAAATTCTACTAAATCACTATAGTATTTTAACAGTATTTCACTGTGGTTTCTTCTTTGTAGTAAGAGGTGTTTCAACGCTTTAAACATAAAATTTCTTCTATTTAATTCTGTGGCCTGAACAAATTCTAGACGTTTTTTCATTATTTATAACTTATTCCTTTTACAGGCTCTGATACCATTTTCTGGGCGAATCTTTTCTTCATCTAACAACCCAGAAGATGGTAGGAATGTAGATGGTATATTATCATTGTTACAGGTAAGTTTATCAAGTAATAGACATGTAGTACAGAAGCAGGTATTATCAACTCAAAATTCATTTTTAAAAATAAAAGTCTACAACCTTGTATCAACATTTGGAAATAATTTCCTAGACTACTTTAAAAAACAACTGATAAAATAATACTACTTTTAGCTTACAAACGCCTTGTAATAAGTAATAATACTAAAAAGAGTATTGTCAATACATACACTGAGAATATGTAACATAAGATCATATAGGAATAGTAACCTACAATTATTAAGAGAAAAATATCTCAATATATTAAAAATAAATTTTGGAGAAAACCCAATGCAACTATTGGAGAAAGAAAAAATATATGCTGAAATCAAATTAATAAATTCTAGTGATATAGTTAGATCTAAACCTATTAGGTATAACCAACAGATCAGAAAGAGTTTGAAACCCAACTAAAAGAATTATTAGAATTAAAATTTATACAAGAAAGTAAAAGTCCACATAGTCGCCCAGCCTTTTTAGTAAGAAAACATAATGAACAAAAAAGAGGAAAGGCCAGAATGGTGATTGACTATAGAGAACTAAACAAAAAGACAATATTTGATGAATATTTTTTACAATACAAAAGAAACCTTATCAATAGATTAGGAAAGAAAAAATGGTTCAGTAAATTCGATTGTAAAAGTGGATTTTGGCAAATAAAACTAAAAAATGAATCAAAATCTTTAACAACCTTTAGTGCCCCTAGGACATTACAAATGAAATGTACTACCCTTTGGATTAAAAAATGCACCACAAATATTTCAAAGAAGGATGGACCAAGTGTTCAGAAGATTAACAGAATTATGTATAGTATATGTTGATGACATATTAATTTATAGTGATGATTTGGAAAATCATATAAAACATCTAGAGGAATTTATAAACACTGTGAAACAACATGAAATATTATTATCTGAAAAGAAATCTGAAATCTTTAAGAATAGTATAGAATATTTGGGATACATAATAGATAATGAAGGATTACAATTACAAGAACACATTGTAACAAAAATAATTTTTTTTAAGGATAAATTAGAAAGCAAAAAAGAAGTACAACAATTTCTAGGAGTAGTAAACTATGCTTCAGACCATATAAAGGATTTACCACTTTTGAGAAAACCATTACAATAATTAACTAGAAAAAATATAACATTTGAGTGGAAGGAAGAACATACTAAAGCGATAAATAAAATCAAGGAAAAAGTGAAAGTCTTATCAAAACATAGAATACCAAGAGAACTAGATCAACTAGAACTTTTTACTGATGTCAGTGATATAGGATGGGGAGCAGTCTTCATAGCATATGATAAAGAGGATATAGATAAAGAAAAACTATTAATTTGTGGATATGGAGGTGGAACATGGAAGCCAAATGAGAAAAATTACCATATTAACGAAAAAGAACTATTAGCAGTAAAATTTGGAATAAAAAGATTTCATTATCACCTATTACTAGTAAAATTCGTTGTCAGAACAGATAACACCCAAGTGAGAGAGCATTCATTACAAATAAAATAGACCATTTACTAGAATTAAATAAAAGAAGAAAGTGACAATCATTCTTTTATTGTTATGATTTTATTATCAAAAATATATCTGGAACTAAGAATATTCTAGCTGATTTTCTTAGCAGGTACAACAATGTCAACTAGCAGTGACAAGTTCGAAGAATATATTACCAATGTTACAAAAATTATCAAACAAAATAAAGAAATTATTACAACCAAAACAGAAGAAAATACACATTTGCTGGAACAGCTGACAGAAACCTTTAGAGACTTTAATTCTATAGAAGTATCGTCGAAGAAAAATAATTGTCTTTTTGTGAAAAGAAGACACCTGCAAAAGATGCCCTTGTGCAAAGAAGACACTTGTAAAAGATGCATGTGGAAGAAAGAAAAAGCCGCCGGACCCACGAGGAATCAAAGACAAAAGATGACAAGCCAATAAACGTTGAAAAAAATAGCAACAACGACAAACAACTTGAAGAAAAGCATGAAAGGTCAAGAGACAAAGTACTATTTACTTTAATGTACCAACTTTTAGACTTTTCAGCATGCCAATAACGTAAGGCAACCGAGGTTATCTATATAAAGAGCCTCATTGTAACTTCTGAAATCATCTTTCGAAATACAACAACTTCAAATCTTTGAAATACTCTCTCTCATGTCTAGCTAAACCCCCTTCTAGTCTATAACCAATATCAAGATTAATATCATAATACCAGAGAATAGATACTTTGAAATCTTATACTTAGAACCATACTAGTCCATAAAACACCATCTCTTAAAAGAAATTTTAAGAAAGAGTCTGTCGAGCAACTCCCAGCACCTAGGCCATTTATCCCGTCGAATCCAGTGAGGAAAAAGGGAGGCAGAGCCAGGGTGGGTTGAGTATCTCCGGTGATCTTGAAATTCTGCTAAGATGTATATTTTCAGACTATGTGTTTCTAATTATGATTTTGATAAGTATAAGTCTCTGCAATTATGATGTTAAATGTTGATAGAGGGTTGTAGACTTTTATTTCAAAAATGAATTTTGAGTTGATAATACCTGCTTCCGTACTACATGTCTATTACTTGATAAACTTACCTATAATAATGATAATATACCATCTACATTTCTACCCTCTTCAGGGTTGTTAGATGAGGAAAAGATCCGCCCAGAAAATGGTTATCTTATTAGATAAAGATCTACGCTCCATGTGAAAGGAGAAAATGTTGTAGCACTTGTTTCATACCATGTGTGCAAATGTCAACGAAAAAGGTTAACATAAGTTATATCTCCACTTATTGATGTGTGAGATCTAAACTGAGTACCCTCACGACTCTTATCAGTGGCTCAAAGCTTGGTTCGATTTTTGCTATCTTAGCATGCTACCAAATGACCATGAGAGATTCAGTTTGGCGGAGTATGACTAGAAAAACTAGTTGGATACAAGTTGAGAGACTCGTGAGAAGAGGAAGATCATTAATGGAATCTCATTTAGTTTGTATTTTCTGGTACCGGTTATGACTTATGGGTCATAATTATGAACATAAGAATTATTATACATGAGATCAAAATGTGATGTATCAATGTGTTTCAAATGATCTAGGGCACTAAGCATACTTCTTATGATCTACTTGATGATTCTTATGCCGACGACGAGAGGCTATATATTCTTAACAGATGTATAGCAAAGTGCTCTAATAGTATACCGGTCGCATGACCTATTTATCTTGTATGAAATGATGCAAGAGAATTTCAAGGAGAATATATTTTCCTTAGCTTACTGAAGCTTAAGCACTCCCTTATGTGTGAGTGAGAGATGTTGGAAAATTGCTATTGGGTTGGGTCCACCCATAAGGAGTGCTAACTAGCCCGTTAACCCATTATCTAGTCCTCCTCCTAAACCCTATTACTAGCCTATAAATACACCATTATGGGTGTAGGAAAAAATAGGATTTTCCACTATAGAATACGACTAGTGTTAGGGTTAATTCTTTGCATCAGTTAGAGGGATATCTAGATTGTGGAAATATGGAGATTCATCTGCTTTGTGAGGATTTCTGATGACCGGTGACACGGGCCGTGGTTGTTGCAGATCCGCTTCTACTATGGAGAAGTCAGTAAGTCTCCTAACTAGTATTTACGCTTCAAATACTACAAACTGTTATCCGGCATAGGCGAACCGGACTCAGAACCATGTTCTCAGACAGTTTAAGGGTTCTTCCGTCTTTGGCCAAGCTGTCACCGGGTGATTCGGGATTGACTGTAAAAGAAAATCTTCCCCTCCACACCAATCATGAGTTATTCTATATTCCTCAAGTATAGCACCGTAACGCCCTTGATGTTAGATTTTAAATAAGATTTTTCACGTCATTCCTCCGTCCTTATATCCGGTCAAACAGTCTACACCCCAATATATTTATCATTAATACAACAATATTGAAGCTTCGAGCATATTAATGCCGAGATATTCAAAGTAGGAGATGCCAGATTCAAGCACAAGCACAAACTCGATCACTTCTACTTCAACAGGACCAAGACTACTCCTGCAGAAACCAGCGTCATTGTCACGATGAGTTGCTTTCATATTCTTCTAGAATTTCACCCGTAATGGTAATACAAGACTAATTTATACTGAGTCATTTAGTTTTCTTTGTTGTTTAAAGTGTACTTATCCAGCTTTAATAATAAAAATAAAACGTACAAATATTCTGTTTTCTTTCAATGAGCAGAGGATTCACGCCTGTGACGTAATGTTGTGCTTCTCTTTCCTGTTACATGCTGGAATGAACACTCTTTACCTGGTTATCAAACTCAAAATCTGCTTCAATGATCTCTCTATTTTGCTTTGTTTACCAATAAGGGAAAATGACACTTTTCGTCCGTGTGTTATTGGGTAATTCCGCTTTTGGTCTCTGTAATATTTGACATTGCACATTTAACTTTTAATTTTAAAAAAATGGGCGATTTTAATCTAATTACTAACGGATGCTAACATGTAAACAGACCGTCTCTTACTAAGAAGGGCAGTTCCGGTATTACATTAGAAATACTTTGGGGAAAAAACTAGTTATACAAAAGTTCAGAAGTATATCCATCTCATCCTTGCTTCCTCTCTTCTTCCATTTGAATGAAAATTAATGGTTTGATCTATGGATGAATGGGTAACATTGTATTTTTTGGTTTGAGGACAACTTCTCTCTTTAGTTTCTTTTTATCATCCTAGCCAACTCGGATATAAAAAGCAAATCACTGCACCTGCTGAAAAGAGGAAAAAATCAGTATTTTCAATAATTTTATTGCGTTACAAGAGTGGGCTACAATTCACGCCAACATGTGAGTACTCAATTGAGTTAACTAGACTAAATCTTTGATGTTGATTGATGAAGAAAAAGACTAAATCTTTGCTGATGTGGCAATCAAGGCATAAATACATTCTATATAACTATGCATTATAACTTTCAGAAAGTGTGTATGTGTGTGTATTAATTAATATACCTTGTATTGCTATTACTTAATCTACATAAAATTAAAGATATATTAAGCTTCAGTACTAGAGTGAAACAAAACAATCCAGAAACTGAAACGAAAAGCAAAATTATAAATCAGCATGTGGATGCATTACACTCGTATTAGTCTTCAGTCAGTGATACTAGAAAAAATGCATCAATTCAACAATTGTATTATAGTGGTATTGGTAACAAATGCATGCAATTAAACTATATATATTACAGTGGTTTTAGTTTAAGTATTATAGTGATATTAGTAATTGTTGGAAATTTGTCTTTGGTGGGGAGGTGCATCCACCCATATTTAATGAATTAAACACTAGGGTTCCGCATGTTGGAGGTTTTGTCTCTTCACACGTGCATAATCTACTAAGTGAGTAGATGACCGTAGGGCCAAGAATCGTCAAATTTCATTGAGAAATGAAAGAGATATTGGTCCACGAAGTAAGGTGTTTGAGGCATGAAAATATGGTGTGGGACAAATCTACCACATCGGTGGGAAAAAGAAGAATTGCTCTCTTTATAAGTCTCAAAATTGGTTAAGGGTTTGGGACCCCAAGGGGTAACTCATGTGTTTGAAGGAGGGAGGACCTAGATGTGCTTGGGTTCAAGGCTAAGCCCACACGCGCGCCGCCGCCCGTCCGTCCCGTCCCGTCCGGTCTCGGGCCGTGGGTCGTGGCCTTGGGCCTTGGGCTTCTTCTGAAGCCTTGGGTCCGGTTACGACCTAACCACGGGCAAGAGATTGTTCATGTGAAGCAACGCCACCTCTAAAATAGAAGGGGTTGGAGAGGTTGTCCTCAATAGAACTTCAGGGAATGAGATCACTCTCAGATGAGGTCATACATGTCCCAAACTTGGTTTAAGGGACGCTGTTGGTCAAGCTGGTTTGAGACTAGTCCAACAGGTCTGTAATAACTAAGAATGGTACAGTATGTCTGTAGCAAAATGAATGATATATTTGTAATCCGTGCATCTATGCCATCATAGATTAAGACACGTTAAATAGAAAGTCATTCAAAAGCTAACGAAGTTGAGATTGTTGCCTTCTATCGACATAAACCCTCAAGATGAATGTGAGGTAGGCGAAGAGGCAAAATCACCTTTCCAAGTTTCGTCAAAGGAATAGCGAAAGAAGTTTATACAAAATAGAGGGGGGGGGGGGAGACAAGTAGTTTGTGACCTTCATTGATGATGGTACAACGTATTGCATCCTTTGTTTGTTGAAAAGTAAAGATGAAATTGTTGAAGCGGATAAGCGCTACAAAGCCGTACGCCCAAAATATGTAGGGCAAGGCGATCCTTACCGCTAATGCGATTCTCAACAGAAATACGCATAAGGATAACTCTCCGTGAGTACAAAGTAGATGGATCTACTGACGAGTATATGGCCTCGACTACTTATACATGTGCTTCCCTGTGAATAACTTAACATCCAGGGCCAGTGCAGTCTTGCGTGGCATGGATGTTGAAACAATCTTCCTAACCGGAGAGTTGGAAGGGGAGGATCAGAGTTGGTTTGCTGGACTGTTGGGCTTCTTCCTGAACTTTCATTTTTTCCCTGAAATGTTTACATTTTGGTCCTGGAAATAGATAAAATAGAAATAATGAATTTGACCACAGAAACTTTGACTCTGAAGTTAGAAAGCCAATAGTTGGAAAACCAACAGTCTGAGAGTGGAAGTCATATTGAAACAAAGTCTCGATATGAAAGATATGGGTATCACAGATGACATCTTAGGAATTGGGATTTCTAAGATATTTAACGGACTGGTCTAACTCTAAACTCAGTTGTGAGTTAATTGACAGTCTCGTTGAAGCCACCAATGGATATGAATCATATAACTGATTGAAATCATGGTGCACCCATATACAAGGAGCGATATGCGCAGGTCACATATAGTTCAATGTATGTTACACACTACAACCGATCTGGTATTGGCCTACAAAGTAGATCAGTTGAACTAAGGTTCACTGATGATTTTAATAAATGATCAATAGAAGGCGTTGAGTCGGATATGACGATATCTGAAATATTCATTTATCTACGGATTATGGTATTCTGGATGTCCAGCGGTTCTGGGAGAACATAGTAATTAAAATTGGATATCAGATGTGAAGAACACCAAAGCCACAAGGAAATGTGTATGGTGGGTCTTGGAAAAACCTCTAAGCAAACTTGCATCGGCCGATTCATGATGGAATCGGAGTTTATCGCTTTATACAAAGCATGAAAGAAGTTGAGTAACTTCACGACTCCTTAGAGGACGTCCCTTATTGAGAGTAGTATTCATTGCTATTTTTTCATTATATGTTTATTTATATGTACGCTGGCATTGCATTCATGACATAGTTTTCGCCAAATGGCATCATCACTTTTCACATTCACAAAGAGGTTATGCGATTTCGCAGTCATCTTCCACTAGAAAACCCTTTCCGGAATACCCTAATGAGTTACTGATATTGTGTTATGTGTCTATGTGTGGCATGATTGGGGATTTATATGATACACTTGATATTATCATTGCATTGCATTTATCCTCATTTCCATGATATATTGATATTATATGTGATTGGGTAATAGTGATAAGTGAGAATGAAACAACAGTGATTATTATGACATATTGATGCGTAGCCATCTTTGAGCTATGTGCATAATCGCTAGCGATGTGGTCGGTGGTAGAGATGACTACAAGATGTGTGATACGGAATTACATCGCACATATATTCATATTACATCTACTCATATCTCTGATTTTGGTTGTTGCATTATCCTACCTTAGTTGTTGATTCATTTGAGATGTTGTGTGCTTATTAATCTCTCACCTAGACACTTGATGGATTCAAGGACTAGAGGTTCTGCCTAGGCTATGACTGTAGACTAATAAGATCTAGTGTGATTCACATTACTGTAAGTCTTACATGGATGTGCTTAATGATTACTTTATTCCCGTACTTTGTGGATTCCAAAGTGATACTTTTATACATGAGTTGTTGTTCTTGTACTGTGTGGTATTTGTACTTGATTGCGATCATGTATATCCTTCAGTTTCTTTCTTTATAATGTTAGTTAATTGTTGTCGGCCTATGATACCTACCAGTACATAGTGTTTGTACTGATACTACTCTTGCTACACCCTTTTCGGGGTGTAGAGTTGTTGCAGATACATGAACGAAGTTCGATTAGCCTTCAATGATCTCATGGAGTTCATCTAGACTTTTTTGTTTACTTCTCATTCTAAACATAAGTTGTATTCAGGTTGTAATTGTAACTTTTATTCAGTTGTTTACTTAGAAGCTCTTGTACTATTCATGCCAGATTCCTTGGGTAGTTGTTGTATTTTGGACTATCATATATCTATGTTTTAGGACTTCTATTGCACTTATTATTTATTTACTTGTTGTTGAATTATTGATTAAAGGACGAATTCGCCTGCCAAGGTGGGAAATGGTAGGTGCACACACGATTTAGTGATTTAGGATCGTGATAAGTTTGTATTAGATCCCTAGGTTACCCGTTCTATAAGTACAAGAGCATGTCCAGTAGAGTCTTGCAGATCGGTATGATGAGCTCCGTACTTAACTGCGAGAGGCTATTGGACATTTAGGAAACTTTAAATTTTTTCATTGTTTCATGCTACTTCATTCAAATTGGTATCTAGTCGATTCCAATTGTTATCTGAATTTCCTTGTCTGAATCACCCACAGAAGGTGGGAACTCGTCCTTAATTTCTTATGCGAATGATTGACTATGATGTGTTGTGGTATGGTACGAGATATGTTATCCTTATTCAGATGCGTGACCAAGTTCAGTTCTAGCTTTGGCTTGAGGATTTAATTATGGGGGTTTTCTTGAGAAATGGTAGAGATGGTATAAAGAGTCACACGATCTCCATGTTTTGGGTTGCTCGGAAGTGGAAAAGTGCATTTATAGCTTAATAAGAGTGATTTGTTCGATGATATGATTGGTTTGGAAAACATTTCAATATCATCAAGGTATTATGATGGTTTACGTGGAACAGGTATATTAATGGCAGGTCTACAATTCATCAGTGGCAGGGTATTGGGTGTCGATATGCGGGGATGAGTATAAGTTCGGTAAGGATCATCAGATTTGGAAAAAGTATAGTGACTGCGTGTAATAAAGAAGAGAAGTTGAGAACAAGAACATGATGGAAGATTTTATGGGAAACATGTAGTGAAGTAATATTTCTTATTGTATTTTGGTATGAGTACTTTTCGTGTTAATGGGATGGAGGCGTAAGGAAGAAGATTTTGATAGACCAATACGTTATTAGGAAGGAAACATTGGTATATGACGTGTTGTCGGGATAAGGTTGCAATGGGTACGAGAGTGAATTTTGTATTCGGTTATGAAAAGTTAAGTCAGACTTCGACGTGACTATATGGTAGCGGTTTATGGGTTTTTCCAGGAAAGTGGTTGTCGGTTCTAGATTGGAAAGCAAGGTTACTTGTGACGAGTAAAGATTAAGATATTAGGTAGTTGTGGTGGTGTCCTTCAGTAAGGGGTATGTTCACCGAGTCGTCGTGTTTAGAGGAATGATAAGGAGATCGTATCAAGAGCTAGTTGATTGGATAATTATGTTGAGGTTGTTGACACCCAATTTTGTCCCGTCTTTTTCAATTTATTTGCAATTTTAAATATTTTTTTAACATTTCAAAATAATTTTAATCTATATACATACATGTATATATATATATATATATATATATATATATATATATATATATATATATATATATATATATATTATTCTCTTATTATTATTATTATTCGCATTTTTAATGTCATTTGCATTTTTAATGTCATTTGCATTTTTATCATAATCATGAGTTTTATCCGAAAATTCTATGTTATTTTATTCTCACAAAATTGCATCGCATTTTCATTTTTATAGCATTAAACATTTCGCAAATATTATATCTTTATTATTATCACATCGTTATGTTGTTATTTAAATAATTTATATTTTTTCTTCAATACATTTTTTAATATTAAACCCCTTTTATATTTTTTAATTCATAACCCATTTTCATTTTTCCAACCCAAAACAATTTCTACCCAAACTAAAACCCATTTCGTCCAAGTCCAACCCATCACCCATTCATTTCCCAACCCAAAACAATTTCTACCCAAACTAAAACCCATTTCACCAAAGCCCAACCCATCACCCATTTAATTCTACTCAACCCAAAATAATTCAACTCCCTCTTCCCTTATTTCGGCCCACCCGAAACCCCAAACTCCGAAACCCAGCAGCCCAAGACCCAGGCCCAATCGGCCGACCCACAAGCCCAATACCCATTCCCCTTTAAACCAAAAAAACAAAAAAAAAAAAAAACCATAAACCCCAAAAATAAAAAACCTAACACCCCTAACCCTCCCAATCGCCGCCACCCTACACCCCTACCCCCCACGTCGCCGCACCCTACACCTGACACCCCCAATCGCCGACACCGCCGCCTGACACCACCAACCCCATCACCTCTCACCGCAGCACACGCCCCAAGAAATCGCCCCAAAAATCAGATTTTTGTTCCCTCTTTATTTTGAAATTCGAATTCGATTTTGTAAGGGGTATGAGCGGGGGTGAACGTCGGGGTGGGTATCTATAAATAGCCCCATTTTTGTTCTACAAAGGGGAGGATTTTTCGGAGGTCCGATTGAAAAAAATATTTTGGTTGTGTTCTTGATTTCAAACATTTGCCTTCATTGTTATTCAAGAATTAAGTCCGAAAAGGTTTGTTCTCCACTGTTTTTTGATTCTCCGATTCTAGTCTGATTCGGGTCGGGTCACTGACCCGGGTCGACCCGACCCGGTTTGGGTAATATTTCCAGAATTCTTGCATTTCATATTTCTGTATGTTGGTTATCAGAAATTGGCGAAAAGATTTGATTTCGGGTTAAGTTTCTGATCCGGGTCGGGTCACTGACCCGGTTTGGGTAATATTTCCAGAATTCTTGCATTTCATATTTCTGTATGTTGGTTATCTGAAATTGGCGAAAATATTTGATTTCGGGTTGAGTTTCTAATCCGGGTCGGGTCACTGACCCGGGTCGGGTCGACCCGGTTTGGGTAATATTTCCAGAATTCTTGCATTTCATATTTCTGTATGTTGGTTATCAGAAATTGGCGAAAATATTTGATTTCGGGTTGAGTTTCTGATTCGGGTCGGGTCACTGACCCGGGTCGGGTAATATTTCCAGAATTCTTGCATTTCATATTTCTGTATGTTGGTTATCTGAAATTAGCAAAAAGATTTGATTTCGGGTTGAGTTTCTGACCCGGGTCGGGTCGACCCGATTTGGGTAATATTTCCAAAATTCTTGCATTTCATATTTCTGTATGTTGGTTATCTGAAATTGGCGAAAATATTTGATTTCGGATTGAGTTTCTAATTCGAGTCGGGTCACTGACCCGGGTCGGGTCGACCCGGTTTGGATAATATTTCCAGAATTCTTGCATTTCATATTTCTGTATGTTGGTTATCTGAAATTAGCGAAAAGATTTGATTTCGGGTTGAGTTTCTGATCCGGGTCGGCTCGACCCAGTTTGGGTAATATTTCCAGAATTCTTGCATTTCATATTTCTGTATGTTGGTTATCTGAAATTGGCGAAAAGATTTGATTTTGGGTTGAGTTTCTGATTCGGGTCTGGTCACTAACCCGGGTCGGGTTGACCCGGTTTGGGTAATATTTCCAGAATTCTTGCATTTCATATTTCTGTATATTGGTTATCTGAAATTGGCGAAAATATTGATTTCGGATCGGGTCACTGACCAGGGTCGGGTCGACCCGATTTGGATATATTTCCAGAATCCTTGCATTTCACATGTTGCCTATTGGTTATCTGAATTTGCTGGAAAAATTAGATTTGTTTGTTCTTCACTGATTTCGGGTCACTGATTCGGGTCGGGTCACTGACCCGGGTCAGGTAGATCCGATTTGGATATTTTAGAATTATCGCATTTCGTATCTTATTTGATTAGTTATCTGAAATTGGTGAAAATATTTGATTTCGGGTTTGAATCTCTGATTTGGGTCACTGACCCGGGACGGGTCGACCCGGGTCGGGTATTTTCAGATTATGGCATTTTTTTATCTGTTGTTGTTTATCTGAAAAATCTGAATTTTTTGATTCCGATTCTGGTCACTATTCTGGGTCTGTCTTTCAGAATTAATTCACTGTTTCATTGGGTCACTGTTCATTCGGGTCTGTTTTCAGAATTAACTGACTGTTTCATCTGCCTTTATTTACTTCTTTCGTTTCTCTGTTTTCTGTTCATTGGTTAAACATCCGGGCAACGGATATTTACTGTTTTAAACTAAACACCGCGTCTTTTTGGAAATTGGCTCTCTGTTTCTTGTTTCATCGCCATCGCTGCCTTCTTGTTTCAATTTAATTTTGCTGATTTGAACACGATACTACACTGGCCGCTGGAAAATATCTGTCGATTTTGAGGCCTCCACAGTCGTAAAGACGGAAATATAACTTCTGGGCAAGGATGAGGCTTAAACCTTTTTATTTCATCCGAGGGATCAACATGTTTAGTAGGCGAGGCGATTAAAATAACCAACAAGTTATATATTCGCAGCCACGACGTGATTATAATGATCTTTTCTTTTTCATCCGAGAGACCAACATGTTTAGTAGGCGAGGCAATCAAAATGACCACCGAGTCATACGTTTGCAGCCACAACGTGATTGGAATGGTCTTTTTCCAAAATTTAAGTCTGAGCCCTCCGTGATTAAAACATTCACTGTTTTGGATACGGATCCGAAGTTATTTGTATTTACTTGTCTCTAACCGTTTGTTCTTGACAGCTTGCAAGGAACAAAGTCAATGAAGGCAGATACTCATCGGAGTTTATTTATTTTATTTTATTTACTTTCTTTAATTCAGTTTTTATCCCGCTCTATGTTGTAATATTATTTATCGCACTTATGTAACTATTGAAATGCTTAGAATATGCAAACTTAGAATTAATTCATAGGGTAGTTTAAAACATAGAAATCCCTTCGCTAGTATATTTACTTGTAGGTTCGGTTAAATCAAACTTATAAACCCTTCGATAGTTTATTTATTTATAGGCTCGCCATGCATTTTTTTTATTTGCAAAACAAACTTTGATCATCTTCTGGTCACTTTATTAATTGTACAACTCAAAATGACTTTCAAAAAATTTACTTCTCTGGCATATAAGTAGCTCGTTTTTCTCTTTGCTATTAATTGTTAAAAATGCATACTTTCAACTTTACATGTATTTTTCTTTAAAAACTATACAAATGCATACTTGTACAAAATGCATTCTTTTACTAAATAATTGCAACATCATTTTTAAGTTTATATTTTAAAACATGCATTTTCTTAATACAATAATTAACCTGAGTTTGATCGGATAATCGCAAGTTAGCGGATCTTAAAGGATGCCTAACTCCTTCCCTTTAGGATAATAAAGAACCCTTACCTAGAATCTCATTAGTTTCGCAGACCTTAAAATTGGAGTTACATTGCAGCATTTATTTAATATTTAGGTGTCCTAATTCACTGTAAAATAATTAGGTGGCGACTCTTTAATTCGATACCCAGGAATCACCGGATACGTTGTGCTCCGCTTCCGACCTCTCGCCGGGGTCGGGTTAAAAACGGGCGCGGCAGAGGTCATAAATGGTAGGATATATATAAGGATTCAGTATCGAGTTGGTAAGTTTGGTTATGCCGTGGGATAATAGGAGCCGGTGGTTGACTAATAAGAATGACCCTAGAGTTGGACAATTGCGAAGTTTAGTACTCAAGGATCTATTGGGTGTTGCATCTAATATTGGATTAGTGTTTAGAGCCTTGTACCTATTGTGTAAGTTTTGGCTAGTTCCTGCTACTACTGGTGTACTATTCGGTTGAGTTGATCAGATGAAAGGGATAATCACTCAAATGGTTAGAGGTGTTCTGGTTTGACAATTAGGACATTTAGAGTGGTAAATCAATGATGAAGTTCAAATTAATTCAAGTGTGGAGAATATTTTGGAAATTGAGTTAAGGAAAATTAGGCAAAGGCACTTCGGTGGAGTTACATGAGGACATTGGTAGAATTGCGTATGTGATGTGCTGAATTTAGAAAGTAATCAGTTTGGTGTTGAACGAGGTAAGGTAACTCTCGGGGGTAGAGTGTGTGGCATACTACTATCTCCAGGATTGACTCGGCTAGTTTACAAAATTTATGATTAAGCGGTATCCTATTGAGTAGGTTCGAGAAATGGTTCAACGGTGATGATGATTGTGATTTGATTGGAACTAGGGAAGTGAAAAGTCAGGAAAAAGTAAAAAAAAGTATAGTTGATCGAGAATCAGTAAAAATAAGGTATGTCTTTGAGATTACTTTGGTCAGTATAAGTTGTAGACATGTTGTCTTACATATTTTAGATGAGGTGTGATCGTTAGTACACTTAAAAAAGGTAGTCTACAAAAAATGACTAAGTGATATAATGGATTAAGTGATATGATGAGTTTCGTGAGGTTTCGTAGTCAGCAACTAGCGAGAAGAAAATTTTAGGTAACCGACATATTAAGGTTGATGGAAGTGGCTTGTTTGGTACACAATTGGGTAAATTCGTAACAACTCTTCAGTGGATGAGTTAGTGTGGTTTAAGAGAAGGAATTGTGGAAACCCCTATTATGTGAGGGCTAGAATTATACTTTCGAGATGAGATTGTACTCGTGGTAGTGTATTATATTGCAAGTGATATTGACTCTTGTGTGAGCACTTTTTGGATATTCAGGACTTGGGAGTAGTTGCGTGAGATTTAGAGCAATAGTTATAAGATTTGATACTTTCAGAATTGTTATGTGTATATTAAGGTATTACAATGGGAAATTCGATGGTTAAAGGGGTATTATATGAGGCTGCAAGTTTTGCGTCGAAAGGTTCAGGGTTGTATCAGATTTGCGAATTAGGTAGAAGTAGAGAAACATAAAGATTGCAATCATAAGGTATATTTCTTCGGTACTAAGTTAACAACTTGTATAGGACTCGGCTTTTGGAGTCGAGGGTGACTGACATGATTGATTACACATGAGGGAGAGATTAGAATTGGCTACCACAGATGTGTGGTAGGACTGTGATTGGTTTCGGAAAGTTGGAGTCAATTCGAGTGACCATTGGTAGTATTTAGGGGTTGTGTATTCATTCTGGGTCAGAATTGTTCGATTAGAGCTTGATGGACTATGTTTAGATTTCCAGGAGGACTTATGGGTTCCTAGTAAATCACTATCATAGATTCAATGAGTTTTAGTTTAGATTTGAGGTATGACAGGTTTACCGAGCTTTATTAGGGTTTGCGAGTGGACTGATGATATTTTACCGAGAGCAGCTACTCAAACAGATGTAATATGTTATGTCGGTATGTGGTAATGATTAAGTAGGTACTATGGTTGCGAGAGGTTCTTAGATTGATCAGATAGTGTCCTACGAACTTGTCTTGTTGGGGTATTCAGTGGTATGCTTCTTGTATTGTGATTTAAAGGTTTAGGAAGACTTGGAACTAGCGATGTCAGCTATGAGTAAGATCAGTTTAATGGAATTGCTTAGAGTTTCTCCGATAAAGCAAGAATTCTTTTCTAGCAAGAGTAAGTCATGGTTTCGGGATTGTGTTTATGTGTTTCTAAGAAATAGTGGTATGAAGGATGGTTGTAGAAAGGTGAAAGAACGGTTAGCGGAATCAGAGTATTTTATAGGTTCAGAGTGGGCTATGATTATGTCTATATCTAAAGGTTTGTATTGTCTTGAGGGATGTTTGTGGGACCTATTGATTGCGTTAAGAGGTGCGATTATAGTGAATCAGAAAATTCCAGCAAAAGCAGTTCTATATTTGGGAATTAGTGTTGAGAGAAATTCAAGTATGGGAATTTGGAAATTGGGCCTTTTAGCCAAGTTAGGAGAAGTTTTGACAGATAAGGTGAACGGGCAGTGATTTGGCATACTTCTAGTCGTAGAGGCTTCTGTGTGGCTATAATAAGACTCATCGGTTACCGTTAGCTTTTGTGCTCTCTTTTTTCGTTTGAAGACAAATGATTGTTTAATTTGTATTTGATGTAACGACATGTTTGGTCGTTATTATACTTTTGACTTATTTACCCTTGTTGACCCTTCCCCAAGTCTCGTTAGTATGATTTTGACCCGCGGGGATGGGCGACACAGTCCCCGAGGTAGTCGAGAGAGTGTTATGATGACTTATGCGAAGTAGAACCTTTAAGTGAGAACATTTAACCTATATTTGACTTTTGGGTAAATGGATTTTTTTGAAATTTCGTCAATTTCGTGAGGTCTGAAGGTCATTTATGACTTGGTAGGATAGTTGGTTTGATTCCCGAGGCCTTTAGGAGTGTTTTCATCGATTGGTTGGAAAGTTAATTTTAGGCCGTTGGGGATTGACCCGAAGAAATAGACCTCCGATGGAAATTCCTAAACGAAGAGTGAGTCTGTAGCGTGCTTTTTTACATATGTGTGCATTTATGGTTTGTGTCTAAGAGGTCCCGGGTGATTGTCAGATTTTGGGTTAGATTTGTATAAATTATTTTTCTGCTGGTTTCTGGTGTATTCACTGGGGCGAGCCTCAGTGCGCCCTAGCGGATTTGGACCCCCGCAACGTACATCATTCCACTATGACGAAGGGTTTGGTTTTTGGCTTAGGACCTTGGGCGCAGTCAAGAATTTCGCAGGTACAGGTCCTCTGCAGCGGACAACGTGAATTCTAGAATCCTTTTGAAACTGTAAATTAAGTCATTCATCTCCCATTTCGAAAATACTCCTCCAAAGCACTCTTAGGGCGATTTCAAACATTCTTAGGTGGATTCTTCTTAGGGTAAGCTTCTTAAGCTTTGTATTACCTTCATTTACCTTTATTAAGTTGATTTAATAGTGGAAACAACCTAGAATTAGTTGGAGAAGATGGGTTCTACCTAATTAGGGTTTATTTGATTATTAAGCCTAAACGTGAGATTAATTGATGAGTATTGCTAATCTAAGCTTGGATTTCACTAATTAGTAAGTATTAGGTAATTTGTATTTTCCATTATTATTGATGAATTTGAATGTTGGGAAATCAGGGTTCATATCCAAATTAGAGGTTTTGTATTAATTGATGAAATTGGCACAATCTTAAGTTATTTTAGCAATTGATTAGTAGGATTGAACTACTAGAACATTGAATTTCCTATTTCACTTTCGAAATGACCGTTTTACCCTTGTGGTCCCATTTCCCCTTTCTCCCCTATTTGGTTTGGATTTAAATGGATAGTCTAGTGTTATGGGTGTTGTTAGTTTCATTCTCTAACTTAGATTTTGATTTTATTTAGACTTCAAGTACTACCGTGATCCTCGGAAAGGCAAGGCTCAAGTGTGATCGTTGTGACTCCCGCTCAACATTCATGTAGGTTACGGTTAGCGAAGCATATATATAAATAGTTACTGTCGTAGAAAGCATGTACTCCTTCGGGTATGAAGTTGTGATGGATTACTAGGTTTGGTACTATTGACTGATATTTGGTTGTTCTCTTATGATTTATTGCTTGCTACCTAGTGGTGGTTAGTGGATTGCACTTAGTTTCCATATCATCCCTATGATATAGTTGTATCTCACTTATCTTGATATTATCATGGATAGAGGAAGGGATTTAACTTGATACTGATATTGTGATATGTATCCATGTGTGACACGATTGGGGATTTATATGATACACCTAATATTGTCAATGCATTGCATTCATTCTCATTTCTATGATATATTGATATTATCTGTGATTGGCGTGATGGTGATAAGTGAGAAGGAAACAACAGTGATTATTATGATATATTGATTGCGTAGCCATTTCTGAGCTGTGTGCGGAATGGCTAGCGATGTGGTCGGTGGTAGAGTCATCTCCAGGCTATGTGATACAAAATGGCTGGTACATGGACTTCGCGGGTCCCCAATGGGTCATGACTGCCGGAACGTAGAGATATTCTGCCCGGAGCATGTGTGTACGAAGATTACATTTGGCTAGTGCATTGTATTGCATCGCACATACATTCATGTTACATCCACTCATATCTATGATTCTGGTTGTTGTATTATCATACCTTGGTTTTTGATTCATTTGAGATATTGTGTGCTTATTAATCTCTTACCTAGACACTTGATGGATTGGAGGACTAGAGGTTCCGCCTAGGCTAAGACTGCAGACTACTGAGATCTAGTGTGATTCACATTACTACAAGTCTTACGTAGATGTGCTTAGTGATTACTTCATTCCTGTACTTTGTGGATTCCAAAGTGATCCTTTTATACTTGAGTTATTGTTCTTGGACTGTGTGGTATTTGTGCTTGATTGCGAGCATGTATACCCTTTAGTTCCTTTCTTTATATATGTTAGGTAACGGTTGTCAGTCTAAGATACCTACCAATACATAGTGTTTGTAATGATACTACTCTTGCTACACCATTTTCGGGGTGTAGAGTTGTTGCAGATACATGAATGAAGTTCGATTAGCCTTCAAGGATCTCATGTAGTTCATTTATACTTTTATTTTTACTTCTAATTCTATACAGAAGTTGTATTCAGGTTGTGGTTGTAAATTTTATTCCAGTTGTATACTTTAAAAGCTCTTATACTATTCAGACCAGATTCATTGGGTAATTATTGTATTCCGCATTATCATATATCTATGTTTTTAGACTTCTATTGCTCTTATTATTTATTTAAATATTGTTGAATTACTGATTAAAGGACGGGTTCGCCTGCCGATGTGGGAAATGGTATGTGCCCGCATGAAGTGATTTAGGGTCGTGACAGTAAGAAGTCAATATATACAATAAAGATTCAATATTTAATCAACGTAGGACAAAAGATTCGGTCTTTAACCAACTAAACAATAAAGATTCGATCTTTAGCTTCTTTCCCACTTTTGAACGGGTATTTAGGAGTGATGAGAAACATACAATTACATATAAGACAAGCATATAATCGTAGAGACATAAAGTACGGGATTCATACCCCTATCACAGACCTATATGATCATATTATCTATCAGCTAGTACCCAAAGCATGACATTCAAATCGGACTATACAATTTAAATAAAGTAAATACCCATAATATGGCACTAGTACCCTATACAAGTGCTCGTCACCTCATAAGTATCGGGACCTCCTTATTATCCTCGTTATACCCTCTTAATTAGTTTATTATACCAACCATGGCGCTATAAATAAGGTCATAAATCACAACTTGCCTGATTTAGAAGTCTGACGGTCACAATGAAGCCTTGCCCTTCCATAGAGCCTCTGAATGGTCCAAATCTATTCAAATATGGAAAATACGTTAACACATAATTTTGTAGACACCCATATCACTATATGATAATTTCGAACCCCAAAAAGTCAACCAAAAGTACAATCCCGAGCCTCGAAAGGCAAAATAGAAAAAATAGTCCAAAAATTAGTCTACACATGGTCTATGGATTCTACATACAAAATATCAACCAAATTCAACATCAATCCCCTGATTAATTAAAGAATCTCCATTTTCATCCTCGGGTTTAAAGTCTCAAACCATGATTTCTAATATGGAAATCCTTACTAATCAATGATATAATCGAAAAACGAAGATAAGGAACTTACCCCCCTTCAAGATCCTTGCAAAACCCCTCAAAAAGTTCCCCAAATCGAGACCCCAAGCTCTAAATATGAGAATGAAATGAATGACCAACTGGTCGCGATCACGGGCTTTGCCTGACCTGGCCCAGAACTTACATATCACGATCTCGTCCCCTGGCATCGCGACCACAATGACCAACTGGTCAGCGAACGTACTATCTACCAACATCGCATACGCCACCTTATTAGCTTTCACCTTCCCTTGTACTTCTGTTTTCCACCACCAGTCCCCTCGATACTCACTAAATCTACCTCTCAAAACCCTAGCACATCTCTCGCTACTTCTCTAATGCAACTCGTAATCCTATCCCACATACGGTTCGCATCCCCACTACTACTCCAAGCTCCCATAGCCATCAACTTCTCTCCCATCTCCTGGGCACTAGCCTTAGTCAAGCTCCAACATTTGATACTCTGTCGATCCTCCACTACCCTCTTACTTCTCTTCCTTTTGATATCCAAGTCCATCACCAAGAGATTATGTTGGGTTGTAAGGTACTCACTCGGAATTCCTTATAGTCTTGACATAGACATTTATCTTCCTTCCTAAGGAGAAAAACGTTTATCTGAATCTTAGCCACCGAACTATGGAAGGTTATCAAGTTATCTTCCCTCTTCGGGAAACTCAAATTGATCACAACAAAGACAAAGGATTTCGTAAAATCCAAGAGTAAGACTCCTCTTTCATTCATGTACCCGAAACTACAACCTCCATGCACATCATCATAGCCCTTCGAAGTTGACCCGATGTGTCCATTGAAATCTCTTCCTATAAATAGCTTTTTAGTGTGTGATACACCTCCCACCACCTCATCCAAATCCTCACAAAAGTGTTTCTTCTCCTCCTTATCGAAACTCGCTTTTGGTGCATATACGCTAATAATATTCAAAGTGGACCTTCCAATGACTAACTTAATTGCCATCATCCTGCCATTGACCCTCTTAACATCCATCATTTGATCCCTAAGTTCTTCATCCATTAAAATGCCCATCCCATTCATATTCCTCGACCTTCTTGAGTACCACAACTTATACCCATCCACTTCCTTAGCCTTGGTACTTACCCATTTAATATCCTAGACATAAGCTATATTAATCCTTCTTTTCTTAAGAATCTTCACTAGATCTATGGACTTCTGCATTAAAGACCCTATGCTCCACGACCTTACTCTCAGCCTAGAAGCTCTCATACCCCTCTTACCACCCCTAACCCTCACCTCGTCCCCGACCGAGAACATGACCATAGTCTACCATCATTCACCAGAGCCACTAAAGCAAATAAAAGTAACAAACAAGAGTCTAGAATATAATGAAAGACAAGTGGAGCTAAATCCAAGAATCAATAAAGAAAGAAGACAGTAATAGAGTAGAAGCAAGAAAATTAAGTCATCAAAATAATACAAGAACGATATAACCTGGCCGTCGAGACGCTGCTACCACCCACCAATTGCTCCTGTATGCGTGCTACTATTGTCCTCTTATTGTTTGCTCACCTAGAGTTGCTACTGGAGGGGATCGACACTGGCAGAGACTGCCTTAGCTTTTACCTATAGGTGTGAGGGTGGGGAAGGAGAGAGGAAGAGAAAGAGGAATGGGAAAGGGAAAAGAAAAAGATATAGGACAGAGAAGGGTAGACGATGTCAGCCAGAATAAGTTCGCGCAGCGGTGATTGTTCGCCCAAGTATAAAGAGAGAATAAAAAGGGGGACTAGAGAAGAGGGAGAGGATAGGAGGAGAATAGAGGGAGAGAAAGAGGAGAGAGGGAACCGCACCTACGTGTCTGCCTGACTCGGTGGTCGCTGGCAATGAGAGTTCACCGGATGGATGCAGTATAATTGAAGAAAGGCAATAGAAATGATGTGGAAGGGGAAAGGGAGTTGAACCTTATGAGGAAGAGAAATCAAAGAAATATACAAATTCTGGGAAAACTGCTAAAACAAAGAGGTCCACCAAAAGAACAAAAGAAACATGTCCTTCCCCTGAAGATTCAAGTACAAAGAGGGTAAAGAGAATAACTGTCAAAAGGAAGAATGAAGAAACAACACTGAAAGAAAGGTTGATAGAACTTGTTGTATTAAATGAGGCTGGAATAAAGAGACTCATGGATGTATTAAATTACAAAGGTTGGTCTCACCTGCTAGTTGATCCAAACCCCATAATTCACGAGGAAAAAGTACATCAATTCTACTAAAGGCTTAAGAGTGATGATGATGACACGGTGGTAACCACTGTGAAGGGCAAAAAGATCAGATTAAAAGTATAAGAACTAGGAAATATTCTTAGGGCTATGATGAGTAAATTAGAAAGAAATGGGTTGAATACCGAACTGAGAAAAACAAAGCCTTGTTGACTACCAAGTTTGGATAAGGAATAAATGCAGAAGCACCCAAACCGGTGCTCAAAGGTGAAATGACCCCAGATCATAAACTCTTATTTGAGCTAGTCAATAAGTGTATCTTGCCTAGATCACAAAAATGGAATGAGGCAAATTGTAGGGACATGGTAGTAATGAATGCTCTTGACACATGAGGGTTTGTTAACTTGCTTGTCATAATGATCAAGTATATGGATGAAGCTGCTGAACGAAGACATGCTCTACCATATGAGTTTTGACTAACCAAAAATTTCAAATACTTCGAGATACCTCTAGGGAATGGTAGAAAAGAAGGCAAAAAGGAAATTATTACTAAATCCACACTGCAGAGTGTGATCTTCTTTCAAGGGAAATAGGTTCTAGAAGAAACAACATAGTCGTAAACTTGCTTAAAGAACTTGTAGAAGTGAGGAAAGAAAAGGAAAAGGTAGAGGCAAAAAATGAGCTCCTGAGAGTTGAAAATATAGGTTAGAAGACAAATTTTTGACTGAGCAAAGGGCATCAATTGCAAGAATTGGCCAATTCATAGTCAAGTTTTCATCCTCAACCCCCACCAACAATGAACCTACCTCCTAGTTTTACTGCCTCTATATGCGTTGCTATAGTTTCCTTTTAGTCTCTTTTGTGGTAGTTGTTGGTTGAGTGATGTAACTATAAATTTAAAAAGGGATTTTGATGCATTGGTGAAGTAATCCTTTTGATGATAATTTTGTCCCTTGCTATATTTGATGTGGAAACAAGGAATTTTATTTAGCTGTTGCATCTTGATCAAATTAGCAAACACTTGTTTTTCTATAATGACAAAAGGGGAAATAATAAAGATAGCAGTTCATATACCAGTTCATAAGTTAAACATGACAAACTAAAGGAACTGGTTCCCTAAAAACAAGTAAACAAAGTCTCCATGTGCTAAGGTTAGTGACAAATTATAAAGAAACATGTTCTTACTTATAAAGGAACATGGTTCTATTTTAGAGCACATGTAGATCCAGTTGCAAGATAGGCCATATTGTAAAGGAACTTGTTGAGTAGTTGTTGGCTCAATGATTGATTATGAGCTTACAATGAAATTTTGATGATTTGACAAACAATGTACCCAATGACAATTAAGTAAATCATAAGAGAGGATTCAATTGAAGAGACAGTTATCCAAGAAGATCTCCAAAGGATTCAATGAAACAGTGATATCAACAAAGGAACTGTCCAAAGAAACGGATCCTTACTATAACACAATTGAAGACTGGAATATGTTTCTTGCAGACATAGGAGAAAATAGAATATTGAATTATAATTGAGGTAGGACAAGAAAGCCGATGTGCATACAAGGAAATAAGGCAGATACAAGTCAAACAAGGTTTGGTTTTTTGGATATAATTATGAAAACAAAGTTTGGTTGGATTCTACATTGGATCGGGCGAAAGTGGTTATCGAAAATCAATATCTATGGGGAAAGATGTAGATCGATCGCCCTAGATACACAACTACATAGGGCTTTCTGAATGTAGATGATGATATCTATAGAGATGGATCTTCTATATATCGTAGAATGAAGTAGCACATGGGTGGATATATATATATGAATCCAAATCTGCCGAAGAAGTTGGGACTTGGTGATGCTACTCAGTTACGGTCCCATATTAATCAGCATGAAATGTATGGTGCTGCTGCAAATTCTAGTGTGCAACCTAATGGTATAGTATCTAAGTTGCATGCAGCTTCAGGAAAGAAAGCTCTTAGCGCACAAAGCAAGCAGCGAAGGTACGACTTATTTTCTTTCAATACTAGGTACTAGTGAACACTCTTCTTATTCACCTTTCACCAATCTCGAAACTGAGAGTGCGAAGTCACAAGCTGATGAGCTATATGTGAAGTTAAAAAACCCAGTTAAGAAAGCATAAAGAAATGTATACATAAAAAATATTGGTACAAATAAAGTCAAATTATAATAAAAAGAACAACATACCTAGTGTAATCTCATAAATGGGGTCTAAAGAGGGTAGGATGTGTGCAGACCTTACCTCTACCTTTGTGGGGTTGAGAGGCTGTTTTCAATAAACCCTCGACTCAAGTCAGTGCAGGACTGCAAGAAAAACAAGACAACAAAAACTCAAGATATAGGACAAATGGGGTAATACACACATAGAAATAATGATCTACGCGATACCTAAATGTTACTATTAAGAGAAGGAGAAGAGGAGATGGAAAAGCTATACCCCATATTGTGAAAGATCAAGAAGACCACGAAATCCAAGAAAAATCAAGAAATACAAGATTGAAATTCAAGAGCAAGAAATTCCAAAAAGCTCAAGTTTTAAGATTATCTTCTTGCAAGAATGGAATTCTTGTTTCTTGAATCATTTTCTAAGTAGGTTTGTTATTTCTTGATTATATTATAGTTGGGATTTAATTTCCTATCATTAGTAGGATCTTTATCTTAGTTCTAGTAGGATTCTAGTTTTCTTTATTCTTTTGCTTATACAATAGGGATTTTACTTTCCTTGTTTTTATCTATTTCCTTTCTAGAGTAGAATAGGGATTTGTATTCATCAAAGAAGAGACCCTAAGCCTATATAAATGGTTCTCGTGACTTGTAAACGGGAGATTCACATTTTTGGCCTATACCCTAGTTTTGCAATAGAGTTCTTTTATCTATTTCTTATTCTTTATCCTTGTTTTTGGTTCCAAGCAAGGTGGTGGTAGTCTTTATCTTTTTTTCAATAGCGTGTGGTGTTTCTTTATCACGTAAATTGATTTTAAGTGGTGACATAGGAATTTTATAGGTTCTTGATCATTAAAGAACACATTTCTTGGTTAAATTTCATTCTTGTTCATACCCAGAACCGCAACTTTCTTTCAATCGTTTCACCCTCAATATGTACTTTTTAAAATCTAGTAAAGAGTCGTTCTCATAGGTCAAATCATCATCTTTCACCTAGGTTTTGAATCACTTAATTCCGAAACATATAGCCTGAGATACGTCTGTTTCTTAAAATCTGCCCATCAATTCACATTGAGATCAAGATCCTAGTCGATTGGTTCTTTCTTAACTCGAAGAATTATATCAATTTGGTATCATATCACAGTTGAAGAATATCATGGATTATATGCAAGAAAGAAGAGGATGTTGAGTTCAAGAAGATGAAAAACTATGGAAAAAGAAAACTTTTTTCAGCACTAGATGTACCTCCTATGGCAAGGTATGTTCGGTGATCATTGATAGGGGGAGTTATACTAATGTTATTTCTGAATAAATGGTTTCTAAACTTGGCATGTCAACCAAACCCCATCCATATCCTTACAACATAAAATTTGAGAATCATGATGGTTTACAGGTAACTCGTCAATGTATTGTTTCATTTTCTATTGGTAAAATTTATAAAGATCTTGTTTGGTGTGATTTAATAATGATGGATAATTGTCACTTATTACTTGGAAGACCATGGGTGTATGATAGGCGTGCTAAATATGATGAAGACCGTGATACCTATTATTTTACAAAGGATGGACGAAAATCAATTTGGTTCCCTTGAATCCAGAAGATGTTGCTAAAAACTCCAAATACGTTGATGATTCTCTTGTGGCCAAATTACAAATCATTGGTCCCATAGAACAAAAAATGGAGGAGGAGAATGCAATGGATCTAAAAGTGTAGGATTTACCTCCAAAGTTTGATGAGGATCCATTTGAGAATCCAACTATTTGTGAGATTGAGTTTCCACCTTTAAGAGATTTCAAAAAGAATACAGATTTTGTTTCTTACTCTACACCAACCAAAGCATCCTGCATAGAACCAATATCTATGATGATTTGAAAGAGAAAGAGAACGAGTTTCTGAAGAAAAAAAAGGAGTCTATGAATGAGAGTTTAATATGATGTAGTTCGAGAAATAAGGTATTCCACAAAAGGATGAATCTTTGTAAGAATGTGTAAATTTTAGATCTCTCAATTTCATTGAGGTTAATGGCTATAACCATGTCAAAGATGAAATCATCAAAATAATCAAGGAGTTCTTAAGAAGACATAATTTTATCTCCAACCTTGATCCAAAGGTACATAAATTTGATTTATTTAAAGGTTTTGATGTTACTAACATAGATTTTTCATGCAACCACCAAAACGATATGCAGATATTCAAGACTGTTGAAGATTGAGAGGAAGTAATTCTTGATCATGGCTTGAATTTTGAAGATAAATTTAAGATAATATGTTTGACAAATCATGGTACAAAGTTACTACTAAG
Organism: Anisodus acutangulus; assembly: GCA_029783415.1. Classification (NCBI taxonomy): domain Eukaryota; kingdom Viridiplantae; phylum Streptophyta; class Magnoliopsida; order Solanales; family Solanaceae; genus Anisodus; species Anisodus acutangulus. Next base: position 20,196,904 of record CM056505.1, read on the forward strand.
AAATTAATTCGGCCATGTGCAAAGCTTTCTTGAAACATGATCAAGCTCTACGACAAGCTAGAAAAATGCAACTTAGAGCCTGGCGAGTATGGGTTATTTTCAAATTTTTTTTACTAATCTTTTGCCGTGTATAGAGCCTTTAGACTTGAGGATGAGTCTTTATCAACTAAGGGAGAATGATTAAATATCAAGAAGACCACGAAATCCAAGAAAATCAAGAAATACAGGATTAAAATTCAAGAGCAAGAAAGTCCAAGAAGCTCACGTTTTAAGATTAACTTCTTGAAAGAATAGAATTCTTGTTTCTTGAATCCTTTTATAAGCAGGCTTCTTATTTCTTGATTATAGTATAGTTGGAATTTAATTTTCTATCATTAGTAGGATCTTTATCCTAGTTCTAGTAGGATTCTAGTTTTCTTTATATCTTTTCCTTATAAAATAGGGATTTTACTTTCCTTATTTTTATCTATTTCCTTTCTAGAGTAGAATAGGGATTTGTAGTCATCAAAGAAGAGATCCTAGGCCTATATAAATGGTTCTCATGACTTGTAAAGGGAGATTCACGTTTTTGACTTATATCCTAGTTTTGCAATAGAGTTATTTTTTCTATTTCTTATTTTTTATCCTTGTTTTTGGTTCCAAGCAAGGTGGTGATAGTCTTTATCTTATTTGCAATTGTGTGTGGTGTTTCTTTTTCACGTTTATTGATTTCAAGTGGTGACTTAGGAGCTTTATAGGTTCTTGATCGCTCAAGAACATGTTTCTTGATTAAATTTTGTTCTTGTTCATATCCAGAACCGTAACTTTATTTCAATTATTTAACCCTCAATGTTTACTTGTTTAAAATGAGTAAATAGTCATTATCATAGTTCATATCATCATCTTTCATCTCGTTTTTGAATCGCTTAAATTCGAGACCTATAGTTTGAGATACGTCCGTTTCTTAAAATCTGCCCACCAACTCACTTCAAGATCAAAAACTAGTCGATTGGTTCTTTGTTAACTCGAAGAATCACATCACCACCTCTCTCACATACATCGAGATAAAGCTCAACTACCTACTAATCTTCTATCCTAATCCTCTACCTCCAAATCTTCCTATCTACGGCCATGTCCTCAGTTAGCTGGAGTTGTGTCATATCTTGTCTAATCACCTCCCCCAGTTCTTCTTCGCTATGCCTCTACCTATCCTAAACCGTGCGACCATCAATCTCTCACACCTGCTAACTGTGGCATCATTACACCTTCTCTTCACATGTCCGAACCATCTTAGTCTCGCTTTCTTCATCTTATCTGCCACGGAGGCCACTCCAACCTTATTTTGTATAACTTTATTTCTAATAATATCTCTCCTAGTATGACCATACATTCATTTGAGAATCCTCATCTATGCTACCTTCAACTTCTGAATATGAGTGTTCTTAACTGGCCAACATACTACCATACAACATTGCTGGTTTAACCACCACTCTGTAGAACTTACCTTTTAGCCTAGGCGATATTTTCTTATCGCAAAGAACCCTAGAGGAGAGCCTCTGTTTCTTCTACCATACTCCAATACGGTGTGCGACATCATCGTTAATCTCACCTTCCCCTTGTATTATGAACTCAAGATACATGAAGCTTCCTCTTTTGGGTATAGCTTGTGCCTCAATCTCCACTTCCATATTTGTCTCGTGTGTCACGTCACTAAACTTACACTCCATGTACTCCGTCTTAGTCCTGCTTAACCTAAAACCTTTAGATTCTAAGGTCGTTCTCCAAACATCCAGCCTATCGTTAACTCCAATATGCATCTCGTCAATCAAAACTATATCATCTGCAAATAACATACACCATGACACCTTCTCTTGAATATGTTGCGTCAATTCATCCATCACTAAGGCAAATAGAAATGGGATAAGGGTTGATTCGAACAGTGTTCTGAATCAACTCGCAATGTCCTAACCCAGATCTTGGCACCCTCGTACATGTCCTTAATTGCCCTGATGTAGGCAACAGGCACACCCCTAGACTCCAAGCATTACTAAAGAACCTCCCGGGGAAAATTATTATATGCCTTCTCCAGGTCAATGAGCATCATGTCTAAGTCTCTCTTTTTGTTCCTATACTTCTTCAACAATCTCTTGACAAGATGAATAACTTTTGTAGTCGACCGCCCCAGCATAAATCCAAACTAGTTCTCGGATATCGACATATTCCTTCTCATTCTCATCTCAACAGCCCTCTCCTAGACTTTCATATTGTGGCTTAGCAGTTTGATACCCTTATAGTTATTGCACTTCTGAATATCGTCATTGTTCTTGTACAACAGAACCATTGTACTCTATCTCCAATCCTCTGTAATCTTAGTTGTACTAAATATGACATTAAACAACCAGCCACTCCATACATGCTTCCCTTGTGCTCTTCCAAAAGGCTACCAGGATTTCATCTGGCCTGGTCGCTCTCCACTTCCTTATCATATGGATACCCCCTAACTTTTGTAGCCTTTATGCACCTACAATACCAAAAATCTATACGGCTATCGGAATGCTCTAACTCTCCCAGCTTGATATCCATGTCTCCTTCATTCAAGAGCTTATGAAAGTACATCTGCCATCAACGTCTAATGTGTGCCTCATCTACCAACACTTTGTCATTTTTGTCCTTGATGCACATTACTTGGTCCAGATTGTGGCATTTCTTCTCTCTCATCTTGGCGAGCCTATACAATTTCCTATCCCCGCCTTTGCACTCAAGTTATTTATATAAGAGCTTAAAAGTTGTTGTTTTAGTCGTCATGACTGCTAGTTTCTCTTATTTATTCCCTGCCTTATACCTCTCCTTAATCCTCCTCTTATCCTCTTCGTCGACGCTTTCCACTAGAGCCGCATACACAACCTTCTTGATTCTACTTTTCCTTAGACCTCCCCCATTCCACCACCAGTCCCCTTTACGTCCATCTGAGTTACCTCTTTAGACCTCTAGCAGCTGCTTCATTGATGCATTCGAATGTCCTAGCCCACATACTATCAGCATCCCCACTACTCCCCCCAAGCCCCCAACCTCTCCCTCATATCCTGATCTTTGACCTCAGTGAGGCCTCCTTATCTAATCTGTGGCCAGTCATGAGCAACTCTCTTCTTTTTCTTCTTCCACGAGCTTATGTTGGACTGTAATATTCTCGCTCGGGATAACCTTCCAGTCCTTGTAAACACCTCTATACATAATAATAAATTATATTTTCTTCATTTGAAGTTTAGTGCAAAGATTAAATCTGTGATATATGGTTCTTGATTTGAATGGTCCCAAAAAGATTATTAACAAAATTCTAGAAAAATTAATTATGTTAGATATTGTTAATATATTGAAATTTATCCTAAAGGAAAAAACTTGTTTTTTCCGAAATTAGGAGTAACAAGAAATAAATTCTCTTGGTTTGATGTTTAGTAATGTGATTTATCCATTTTATAATTATTATTCATTTGGATAGAAAAAAGTTACCTAATAATTTATGTGTGGTTATTTATACATTTACTTCTATTTTTTTCATGTGTATGTCTTGCATATATGTTTTTCCATGGGTATGTCTTGCATAAATGTTCATTCATTACATATCACACATAAATGTTTATTCATTGATTTTAATCCATTTAATATTTAAAACAAAATTGTGCGAAAAAGTGCTCTATGTTATAAATACACTCTATTATGGATGTCCATTTAAATACTCCCATAATTAGGTAAACTTGAAACTGGATAAGCTTGAAATTGGATAAACTTGAAATCAAGCAAGCAGCTTGTAAGTAGGCAGCTGGTCAATAGCTTCTTTTCTTCTATAAATAGAAAGTCAATTCAGTTTATTTGTACATCAGTTTGAAGTTGAATAATATATTAGTCTCTCTATATTCTTTATTTTATAACATGTTATCAGCACGAGACTCTGCTATCTGGAGCAAATACTTTGAAAGCCTCGAAGGTATTGACATTCTTTTTCTTCATTAATGAAAATATTTCTAAAGGTGAATTTGTTGTCCTGGATATATCGGAAAAAAGCTACTTGTCTTGGGTGCTTGATGCAGAAACTCATCTTGATGCGATGGGTCTGGCAGATACCATCAAAGATAAAAAATCAGGCATCAAATCAAGACCGTGCGAAGGCAATGATATTCCTCCACCACCACTTTGATGAGGGCTGGAAATTGGAATATCTTACTGTTAAAGATCCTCTTATGTTGTGGAATAATTTAAAAGATAGATATGACCACCTGAAGATTGTTGTGCTTTCACAATCACGTTTTGATTTGATCCATTTAAGGCTATAGTATTTTAAATCTATGTGTGAGTATAATTCCTCCATGTTCAGAATTATTTCTCAGCTGAAATTATGTGGTGAAAATATCACTGATCATGGTATGTTGAGAAAATATTCTCTACTTTTTCTGCCTCGAGTATGCTCCTGCAGCATCAATACCGATAGATGAGGTTCCAGAAATACTCTGACCTAATTTCACATCTTTTAGTGGCTGAACAACATAATGAACTATTAATACAAAATCATGAAAAATGACCTACTGTTACTATTTCATTCCCTGAAGTGAATGAGGAAAACTTTCACCAATCTAGGCGTGAAAAGGTCATGGCTCCAGTCATGGTCATGGTCGTGGTCAAGGAAGAAATTCTAATCATGGTTGTCATTTTGCGCCAAATAATACCCTTCAACACCAGTAGTGTAAAAAAGAAGGATGAAAAGCATGAAGCGGTGCAAAATAAAATTTCAAAAATAAATGTTATTGATATAGAGAAAAGGAGCACTGGTCACGTACATGTCGTATGCCAAAGCACCTGGTTGATCTTTATCAAGTCTCTCTCCAAAAGACAGAAAAAAATGTTGAAGTAAATTTTATTTTTGAAGATAATGATGACTTCATGCATTTGAATGTAGCTGATTACTTTGCACTCCCAGAAATAGATCATGTAATCAGAGATGAATCTATAGAAACTTGAAATATGTAATTCATGTTGTTTGTATTAGCTAGTATAATCATGTTAAAAGAAAAGTCTTGTTTTGTTTTAGTGATCCGATTTGTACGGTTATGAGCATTGTGAATAAAGTGTAAATCATGTTTTGATAATGATATTTACTATAATATTCACCTTGTCTATATTTTTATTTTGAAGAATATATGGAAATTCCTCAAATTTTATCTGGATCAATGATCAATCATAAAGATATTTGTGTGATTGATAGTGAAACAACACATGCCATATTAAAAAATACAAAATATTTTTCTCATTTGCTTAGAAAAATGATAAATGTTAGTACATTTTTTGGTAATTCTAAATTAATTGAAGGCTCCGAAAGAGCTACTATATTTTTGTCTAAGGAGACGAAACTTGTTATAGAAGATGCATTGTTCTCTTCTAAATCTCCAAGAAACTTGTTGAGTTTCAAATATATCCACTGATATGGGTATCATGTTGAGACATTAAATGAAATAAATATTAAATATCTTGGTATTACCAAGCATATATCCGACCAAAAATATATCTTGGAGAAACTATCAACTTTATCTTCTGACTTGTATTATGCAAAAATGAGTACAATTGAAGCACATTCTATCGTAAAGCAGAAGTTTAATGATTCAAGTACTTTTGTGCTTTGGCATGACCGAATAGGTCATTCTAGATCAATATGATGAGGCGAATCATTGAAAATTCAAATGGGCATCCACTTAAGAATTTGAAGATTCTTGAAAATGGTGAATTTTCATGTGCTGCTTGTTGTCAAGAAAAAATGATAATGAGACCATCGCCAATGAAAGTTGGCATTGAATCCCCTACCTTTCTAAAGCGTATACATGGAGATATATGTGGACCTATTCACCCACCTTGTGGGCCATTTAGATATTTTATGGTCCTAATAGATGCATCTTCAAGATGGTCTCATGTGTGCCTCATATCGTCTCGCAACCTAGTGTTTGTGAAATTATTGGCACAAATAATACACTTAAGGGCACAAATCCTAGATTATCCTATTAAGGCTCTACGCCTCGATAATGCTGGAGAATTTATATCTCAAGCTTTTGATGATTATTGTTTATCAGTTGGGGTAAAACTTGAACAATATGTAGCTCATGTTCATACTTAAAATGGTCTTGCCGAATTATTTATTAAGCGCTTGCAATTGATAGCGAGACCACTACTTATGAAAATACGGCTGTCCATTACCGTCTAAGGTCATGCTATCTGGCATGCAACATCACTTATTCATCTCAAATCGACTCATTATAATAAATACTCTCCATCACAATTAGTATTTGGTCATGAACTAAATATTGCTCATCTTCAATTTTTTTTATTGCGATGTATATGTGCCGATTGCACCACCACAACGCACTAAGATGGGCTCACAAAAAAGATTAGGAATATATGTTGGGTTTGAATCACCCTCTATTATTCACTACCTTGAACCATTAACTGGACATTTATTCACTGCTCGATTTGCAGATTGTCAATTAGATGAAATAAATTTCTCACAATTAGGAGGGGGATGAAAGAAATTAAAAGAAAAATCGTGTGGAAAGTTTCATCACTATCGCATTTTGATCCACGTGTCCCTATATGTGAACATGAGGTCCAAAAGATCATCCACTTGCATAAAATAGCAAATAAAATGCCACACGCATCTACTGATTTGAAAAGAATAACTAAGTCACATATTCCTGCAGAGAATGTGCCTATCTGAATTGATGTCCCAGCAGGACCATCTACTAGTGCCATAGCTATTGAATCTCATACACGCTTGAAGCATGGTAGACCATTGGGTTCGAAGGATAGAAATCCTAGAAAAATAATAACAAACAGTGGTCAAAATGGCACTATAAAAGAATCTCATTAAGAGAATCAAGATCTGATTAATCCTGATATTCCTGAAGATATAAGTGAACCCGAGACTCAAGTGAGCAAAGAACTATCATTAAGTTCTACTGGTGATGGGATAAATTTGAATCGATAAAAAATTATGGTGGATAATGTTTTTGCATATAATATTGCAATGAATATTATGAAAGACAATGAGGATCAAGAACCTCTATCTATCGAAGAATGTCGACGAAGATGTGATTGGCCAAAATGGCAAGGTAGGGATCTAGTAGCTCAGTTGGTTGACTACCTGAACTTTCACCTTATTGGTTAGGGTTCAAATCCCCACGTTGTAATCTCTCTCCCCATTTCTCTTTATCCTACCCCTTATATAATAAAATTATTTTTTTTTAAAAACGCCAAAATGACAAGAGGCAATTCAATCGGAATTGAATTCACTTGCTAAACGCGAGGTTTTTGGACCCGTAGTCGAATATGAAGAAACATATTCACCTGCTATGGATGCTATAACATTTTGATATCTCATCAATTAGCTGTACATGAAAACCTTAAAATACACCCTTATGGATGTAGTTACAACTTATCTTTACGGATCACTTGATAATGAGATTTATATGAAAGTTCTATAAGGATTAAAGATGCCTGAAGCATATCGTTCAAAGTCTCAAGAAATGTACTCAATCAGATTACAACGATCATTATATGGTCTAAAACAATCAGGGCGCATGTGGTATAATCGCCTTAGTGAGTACTTGATAAACGAAGGTTATAAAAATGATGCTATTTGTCTATGTAGTTTTATTAAGAAAACAGAATCAGAATTTGTTATACTTGTTGTTTATGTTAATGACATAAATCTCATTGGGACTCCAAAAGAGCTCCAAAAGGCAAATGAATATCTAAAGAAAGAATTTGAAATGAAAGATCTTGGAAAGACAACTTTTTCTTGGGTCTGCAAATTGACCATTTAAAAGACGGGATCTTTATCCATCAATTTGCCTACTGAGAAAGTTTTAAAATGATTTTACATGAACAATGCACATCCTTTAAATACTTCAATGATTGTTCGCTCACTTGAAGTGAGTAAAGACCCGTTCCGACCTCAAGAAGAAAATGAAGAGCTTCTTGGTCCTAAAGTACCATATCTTAGCGACATTGGTGCACTTATGTATATTGTTAATGCTACAAGACCTGACATAACATTTTCAGTTAATTTGCTAGCAAAATATAACTCTTCTCCTACACGGAGGCATTGAAATAGAATTAAGCATTTACTACAATATCTAAAGGGAACTGTTTATGGGTCTGTTTTATGCTAACAAAGATAGTGCAAATCTTGTTGCTTATGCAGATGTAGGTTATTTAGCTGACCCACACAAAGCTCGATCTCAAACGGGCTATCTATTTGCATGCGGATGTGCTGCTATATCATGGCGATCTACAAAGTAGTCTATTGTTACTACTTCTTCAAATCATGCTAAAATAATAGCTATTCATGAAACAAGTAGAGAATGTGTGTGGTTGAGATCAGTGATACATCTCATCAGATGAAGATGTGGCCTAAAGTGTGATACAAAAATACTCACAGTCTTATATGAAGACAATGTTGCATGCATACCCAATTAAAGGGAGGATTCATAAAAGGAGACAAAATGAAACACATTTTACCAAAGTTATTCTTCACACATGATCTCCAAAAGAATGGTGATATTGATGTGCGGTAAATTCGCTCAAGTGACAATCCTGCAGATTTGTTCACTAAATCTTTGCCAACTTCAACTTTTGAGAAGATGGTAAATAAAATAGGAATGAGAAGACTGAGATATATGAATTGTAGTCTTCATCAGGGGAGTAAAATACGCGTTGTACTCTTTTTTATTAATCAAGGTTTTGTCCCACTGAGTTTTTCTGGTAAGGTTTTTAATGAGGCAACTTGTAACGCGTATTACTGGATGTGTACTCTTTTTTCTTCACTTGGATTTTTTCCACTGGGTTTTTCATAGTAAAATTTTCACGAGGCACATTATCTATTGATGAACATCCAAGAGGGAGTGTTATAAATACACTGTATTATGGATGTCCATTTAAATACCCCATAATTGAATAAGCTTGCAACTGGATAAGCTTGAAATTGGATAAGCTTGAAACCGGATAAGCTTGAAACCGAATAAGCTCGAAATTGGATAAACTTCAAATCAAGCAAGACGCTTCTTTTCTTCTATAAATAGAAAGTCAATTCAGTTCATTTGTATATCAGTGTGAAGTTGAATAATATATCAATCTCTCTCTATATACTTGTCTCTGGTGTATTTACTTTATAGTGTTTGTTTTTATAACACTCTAAGGGGTCGTTTGGTAGAAGGTATAAGAATAATGATGGATAGGATGTATTAGTAATGTTGATATTAGTAATGCTAACATTAGTTATGCTATAATTATTTCTTATACACTGTTTGATTTGGTGTATTAAAGCATAACATATTTTTTTTTAAAACTGTTTGTTTATAAAAATATCCTCCCAAACTTTATAACTAACTTTTGACAAACAATACCTTGATACCGATCAATGTCAATTGCTAGCATTAAATCCCCACGGATTTCACTAAAATCGTGCAGTCATTCACCAATATCATAACACCGTGATTACATATTGCTAGCAAAACACAAGTTACATTGAGTATCTACTCATTATATGGTCTCAAATACTGTATTATTTGAAGATAAAAGTTTGTGAACAAAATATTGAACTTCAGGATACTCATTCCTAGTCCAGTCAACCAAGATTTACCAAATGACTATAAATACAAGTCACTCGGCTCTGCAGAAAGGTCAAATCTGAAAAAATAAAATGAAAGAAGGGAATTGCATACTCAGGGGCATTTATGTCTTTTAATATGTTTATGAAAGTATTAAAAGTCCTTGTATTAGTAATATCATGGTTTACTTGGTATTAGCTATACAAATGATAGTACAAAATAGGAGGTATAACTAATACAAATATTAATTATACATAAGTTAGAAAAGATGTATCAAACAAGGGATAACTAATGTATAAACCTAATGCGTACATTATTTTTTCTAATACCATCTACCAAACGATCCCTAACTAATTTAAATAATACGGAGTAATAAGATAAAAATTATGTATGAGGTACAATTCAGAGTTAACCCAATAGAGAAAATACATAAAGTTCTTCCTGAACTAATACCTAAATTTCAAAAAGACAATTATGACCTCTTTATTGTTGTTTAGAGTGGAGTTATTGCCCCCTTTTCGGTCAATCCCAGCTATAAGAAAACATGTGCAGATCACTCACCAATCGTCACTTTTCACGTGTCAAATTAATTTTTAAATCTTTTTTATTTTTTTCAATTTTCTTTTCTTTCTTTCTTCTTCCCTCAACTTTTTCTGACGAAGCAACCGCCGCCGCCGCCGCCGCCGCTATTGCAACAACCACAATTCTGCCGTAGCACCACCAAATAGCTTATTGTACCAAATCTTCCTCCAACGGCAAACATCACTGTTGCATGATGTCAGTAATTTGTAGTAAGACTTCACAAATAAAGGCCATTTGGGTGGCCCTGTCTTCCTTATGCAGATCCAAAACATGGTAACTAATTGCAACAGGGAGCATTTTTTTTCAATTTCGTGTTTCTTCTGAGAAAAAAGACTCATCGATTAAAGAGACAATCAACAATTGCAATATTGCATAATAATAAAATACTGCAAATGCTTGAAAAATAATCCTTCAAAGGCATATATCCTAACTAATTAAGCATCTTAAAATCTATTTTTCTACCAGTACCAACTAAAAACAACATTTTCATTAAGTATTTGCGGCTTAGGTGTACTAAGGAGGAGAGTTCAAAGAAGATAAAAGAAAGTAGAAATATTATTTTAATAAATAAAATGTAAAAAAATTAAAAATTTTACTTTTTCACGCTCGTAGACTCTCCATACCACGTGTACCCATAAGAGGATATAGATATATGTAAGGCTGGTCAGTGGGCCGGGACGACCCGACCCCGGCCCGACCCCGGCCCGACCGCCCGGTCCGCCCGACCCGCTCTAAAAAAAAAAATTTAGCAGGCGGGACTCGAACTTCGGACGGGGCGATGTCTCGTCCCGACCAAGAGCCCGCCTCAGGCCCGGGACCGAGCCCGCCGAGCAGTCCAGAGCCCGAGCCCGCTGACCCTTAAACCCTTTGCAAAAATGGCCGTTGCACTAACGGCCATTTTAGATTATGGCCAGATTGGCCGGCCATTTTAGGCCCCTCCCTGACCCCTACCCTTAATATTTATTTTTAACCCATAAGTTATTATATTTACACTTTAACCCAATTTTTCAACTATAAATAACTCATTTTCTCTTCATCTTTCTCACAAATCTTCCTACAATCTCTCTAATTTCTCAATATATCTCTCTACATTGTTTGCTAAATATTCAATTTTATTAATTCATTTGGGAATTGGGAGTGAAGTTGGCAACTAGCTTGAGGATCTTCCATCGAGCAAAGTTTCAATTTTCAACCTCTCGATTACGCCGACGTTACGTCGGCTTGGTACATTCGTTCCTTCATTAAATTATTATTGTGCATTTATTTTATTTAGCGCACTTAATTTTATTGTCTTTAATTATTTATTATCATAATTAAAATGGAAGGATTAAAAGGTATGTTTAAGGGTAAGGGTAAGGGTGCTTCTTCTAGTAGAGGCAACCAGGGCAAGGTACTTCTTCTAGTCATCTTATTCCTACACGGGATGATTTTGTTGATACTCAACATTTTCCTACAATACCATTAGATTTAGACGAGGAGTTATTTTCGGAACTCAAGAAGACTTTAATTTAGACGATGATCTAGAGCGATACACCCACTAATATTGATGACAACACGCCCACTAGTGCACCTTCAAGTGAAATACCTCCTATTCCCCTAGTATGAGGCGAGGTCCAAAGAAACGACCATTAAAATCGGATGCATGGACATTTTTGATAGGGACGTAGAGAATCAAGTAGCCATATGTAAAATTTGTAAAAATGTTTTAAAATTTAAAAGCTGGAAAAAGGTCACGGTGGGGCGGGGTTTAATTAGACACGTAGTAAGTGCTCATCCGGCTAGGTATGCCCAATACCAGGCTTCAAACCGGTGCATAAGCGCGCTCTCCATCGGGACAAGGTTCACATCACGTCTTGTCATCCGGGACCAAATCTGAGGTCAAATTAATCCTATGACGGGGAATTGTAGGCTCTAAATACAACAAACATAGAGATAGGGAAGCAATATCAAAATTAGTTCTTTGTGGAGGGTTTGCCTTTTTCATTTCCTTCATCTCCGGTTTATTCATTACATTAGAGATATATATAATCCTCGCTTTTAACGGTTTTCCTAGGTCAAGCTGTTAAGAGAGATGTATTTAAATTTGCGCATGAATATCAACAATATTTACGTTTTCATTATATCATTTTAATGGCAAAGTATCTATCACGTCTGATATAGGTTAAGTAGTACTATGACCATGATTATTTAAGCGTAACTTGTCATTGGATAGATTATAAATGGTCTATGCAAAACGTATTTTAGCGTATAGATATATAGATGATAGGCACACTTGGTACTTTTATTGCAGAAAATATTTATCAAGTGTGCGATTATTACTGGAATTACCGATAAAATTATGACTATTACATTAGATAACGCTTCTAATAACAATTACGCAATTACAATGTTAAAAATAGTTTAGCTCCATCTTTTCCGGACCATTTTCATATAAAATGCGTGCCATATATATAACTTAATTGTAAAGGATGGTCTATCACTTTTTGAAGACATTCTTAGTAAAATACAATTTGCTATAAACTTTATTTTTAAAAGTAATAAAGTACAACGTAGAAAAGAATATAAAAACTTGTCACGATTGTGGACTACCTTATAGAAGAATTCCACAAGAAGTATCGACTAGGTGGAATTCTTTATCTGAGCAACTACTTGTTGCTTATGACTATAAATTACCTATAACTTTATTTTTAACTCTCATAATAAAAACCCGGTGATATGATTTTAGATAGTGATTGGGTAAAAATTTCGAACTTATTGTATTTTTAGAGAAATTTTTTCAAGCAACAAAAGAATTTTCCTAAGATATATTATCCTACTATTTCAACTATGTTATTTTATATAACTCTAATATTTTTATTACTTAGTGAATATATGGAAAAACCAGTTTATAAAGTATTATTAAAAAATGTTTGTCAAAATAAAAAATATTTTATTCCTATTCCTTCTATTTATATTATTGGTCCTGTATTAACTCCTACAATTAAAATAGGCGGTACTAAATCACTAATTGAAACTATTTACGATTGTATAGAAGTACTACCACCTCCAAGTCCCAAAAATCTAAATCACCCACCACCTATTGAACAAACTAAAGAAGAAGTGTTGAATAGCGTAGAACACCAATGCAAAAATATATATAGATTTTATCAACAAGAAAATGCTAGTAACGCATCGGCTACCATACCATCTTCTTCATCTTCAACACAACCTCACAAAAGACATCTTTGTTTCTGCGGCTAGTATTGAAAGCCTCGAGAAATAGAATGTGCGGCCGCACCTCTACTAACCAAATTAGCGAGTTGGATATTTTTGTTTTGCGGGGTTATCTGCAGTATCAAGAAGTTATCAATGAAGATGGACAAGAAGACTTATTTGAAATCTTGGAGGGAATGAGAAGACCTTTCCGACACTTTCATTGATGGCTCGAGATGTTTTGAACATTCAAGCGTCATCAAGCTGCGTCGAAATGAATCGCTTTTCAGTGACGGATATCAAATAGGAGACCACAGACACTCATTGGTAGGAGGCGACTTGGAAATTGCGGTATTATTGAGAGATTGGATCTGGCGGAGGCGGAGAAGGTGCGGTCAGCAGGAGATCAACGAAGAAGATGATGAAAACTACAACGAAATCTTAGCAGAAGGTAGTGGAAGCGGCGTGGATCAATTTGATCAACAAATACCTATTCCAACCGAAGAACCACATGAAATCATCAAGCAATTAGAAACGATTTTTTGAAAATGTAATTTTTTAATTGCAATTTTATTATGTAATTTGCAACTTTTGGACAACACCATAAAGTTGCAATTTAGATTTTAGACAATTGTATTTGTATTACAAAAAATCATATGTCTATTAAATAATATAAGAGGCACAAAACAAATTTGGGATGTTTTTATTACACTATCTTGTTTTGTTTATTGAGTTTTTTTTATACACATGTTATTTAAAAAAAAAAAAAGGAAAACCCGACCCCCCCCCGACCCGACCCGAGCCCGACCTCGAGCCCGCTTCGCCGATATCGACGGGATCGGGATCGGACGGATCGAGCAGTCCCGCCTGCACCGACCCGCTAGGCCCGCTAGTCCCGATCCCGACCCCCCGGCTCGTCCCGCCCCGACCCCGACCCCGCCAGACCCGGCCCGCCAGACCCGAGCCCGGCCCACTGGCCACCCCTAGATATATGTAAAGGGCGGGGCGGGCAGAGAGCTAATATGGAGTACTATTTATGCGCAGCTGCCGTCTTTCCCGCTCGGAGCACCATTCCTCCGATCCAATCATCGATCCCAAAAAGTGCCGTCGCGTCGGATTCTCTAAGACCGGTTAGTGATTCACTTTTAATGGACTTCATTTTAGTCCTTCCTCTCTCATCATTCACTTTTGATGCTTCTGATCTTCTGCAGATGCTGGAATTGAAGCTAACGACTGCATTACTATATACCTAGGTGTGAATTCACTTTTTTCTAACTACTCAACTCTTTCGTCCAATTTTGTCTGACTAGTCAAGTTACTATCCCTATCGTTTTACTTCCCTGTAATCTTGAACATAGTCACCATTAATTGTCAGGCATTTAACTTTAAGAGTCCCTATACTAAGAACCTTTAGGGTAAAATTGGTGGGAACTTAGAGCCTGTTTGGAAGGCCACCTTGTAAAATTGATTTTGGGTGTGATTGAGTTTAATTACACAGTTTTGGACACTTTGTTACTTGATCATCATGTAATTAGGCACTTCTCAAGGAGGTGTGTAATTACAAGGAGATTTTTCAAATTGTCTTTTATTTTTATTTTTCAACTATATAATTCTTTTACGCTCTTTTTTTCCACTTCAAATATGTTACGAACACCTGTTGAAAACACTCTTGAGTGTGTTTTACAACTTTTTTTTCCCATTCATTAGTATAAATATTTAATATAGAAAAATACTCTCTTTTTTAAAGGTAATGATATTTATAGAGATGGCAGTGGATCCTGAATCCGGTCCGGATCCGGTGGATCCATATCCGACCCGTGGATCCATTTTTTATTAAATATATTCATAACCTAGAATGTAATTTTATAAGTATTTTCTTAAAATTGCTAAGCACATCCTTGCAAGTTTAATTCTCAAAACAAGTTTAATTTATCCCCGCGTTAACTCAAAAACCAAAAAATAAAGGGGTAACTTCGATAATAAAATCAATGTTATATTAGTGAATGACTAACATCTCCATAGATAAGTAGTTAAAATTATATTCACTTCATTTGTGAAGATTCCAAACACATGCAAGTTCTGCATTGTGAAAATAGTAGTCAGCATTTTCCACAACTATTGTCATTGTCCAACATTTTCAATTAATAGCTCACAATCAAAATGAGACAATGAACAAAATATCTCATATGGACATTTCAAAATTGAAACATAGTAAACTGTTAGCTAAGTAAACATCGTTTGTCAGTTCAAAAAAAAATTCTTTGCAAGGTTACATTCTTAGCAAAGCAATTTTTTTTACATGTAGATCCAGATCCGATCCATGGACCCGGTGGATCCGATAGATCCGGATTTGGATATGATTTTTATAGACCCAATGGATCTGGATCCGGATCTGGATTCAGGTATGAAAAACGGATCTGGATCTGAATCTAGTAGGATCCGGTTCAGATCCGATCCGATCTGTTGTCATCCCTAGATATTTATATTAATATTAACCATAAAATGTAGAGTTCAACATATTACAACTAGTGTCACTTAGGACACTTTGATTGCCTTAACTTGCTAGATAGTTATCATTGTCTTCCCTTACGTAGAAAAATACTTGATTTTGATTTTCATATTATATTCACATGAATTGGAATATGCCGATTACTTGCTATGATATTAATTACCAATTTTCAATTATGAAATATATTTTTAAACAATATGTATGTATTCGAAATACCTAATAATAAATAATAGTTAATATTTCTTACATACACATATTTGTCAAATTAAAGCTTATTCACTTCTTCATCTACATAGAAGCTTATTAATTTTTATTTTTGATTTTTTTTAAATTTAAAAAATATCTAACCATATAAACACTTGTGCAACCTAACATGATACTGGAAATTACACTGTAATTATGCTATGACAAACAAGTAGGTTGTTGTAGTCACTATATGTTGGAGATTTGTCTTTGGTGGGAGGTGCGTCCACCCGTATTTAATGACTTAAACACTAGGGTTCCGTATGTTGGAGGTTGTCTCTTCACACGTGCATAATCTACTAAGTGAGTAGATGACCGTAGGGCCAAGGATCGTCAAATTTCATTGAGAAATGAAAGAGATATTGGTCCACGAAGTAAGGTGTTTGAGGCATGGAAATATGGTGTGGGACAAATCTACCACATCGGTGGAAAAAGGAAGAATCGTTCTCTTTATAAGTCTCAAAATTGGCTAAGGGTTTGGGACCCCAAGGGGTAACCCATGTGTTTGAAGGAGGGAGGACCTAGATATGCTTTGGTTCGAGGCTAAACCCACACGCGCGCCGCCGCCGCCCGCCTGTCCGGTCTGGGCTCGGGTCACGGGTCGTGGGTCGTGGGCCTTGGGCTTCTTCTGATAGACCCCCAAATTGTTTAATATTTACAGTTTGATCCCTGGAGTTTCTGGAAAGATGAAATTTCCTGAAGCCGATAAGCACTACAAAGTAGAAGTTGAAAATCAACAAGCCTACGGATTGAGAAATTCGTAGTGATAGAGGGGGAGAATGTGAAGCATCGTTCATCAAACGACTGCTCATTACTCACCTCAGTCCAACGGTGTTAGCCAAGCGCAAAGCCGTATGCCCAAAATATGTGGGGCAAGGCGATCCTTACCGCTAATGCGATTCTCAACAGAAATATGCATAAGGATAAGGATAACCCTCCGTGTGAGACATGGAAAGGATCTCACATACAAATGTTGTGATGTGGGGTGGCTTGGTAGAGGTTGGAATACCGAAACAGGTCAAGTTCGACCTAAGACTGTAAATTGCATTACCACTGGATCTGTAAATAAGTAGTGCTTATCGCCTCTTGGTGTCAAAGAATGATGAATTATTTGAGGATAACTTTTCTTGAGAAGGAAAAAGAAGTAATTACTCGAGGTTAACAAGAACCCGCGAGGGCCTGACTGTCCGGAACTAGACGTTCCGTATCTATAGGACTCGAAAGTTGTTGTCTATCCGGAACTTAATATTCCAGATCTACAGAACTCAGGAATTCTAGATGTTGAACCGAGACGGAGCAAAGAGGGGACAAAGACTTGTTCCAGGCCTTCTAGCTTGTATGGTTGAGAACGAACCATGGACAATTAACAAATAATTGTCATCTCCAAAAGCGCTGCTTTGGAAAGAAGCTACAAAGAGAGAAATAAATTTCATCATATAGAACCATACTTGTGTAATGGTTGATCTTCCTCCGGAAAAAGAACCTTTGAGTTGTGAAAAAATGATACTTAAAAGTGAGTACAAAGTAGATGGATCTACTGACGAGTATAAGGCCTCGACTACTTGTACATGTGCTTCCCTGTGAATAGCTTAACATCCAGGGCCAGTGCAGTCTTGCGTGGCATGGATGTTGAAACAATCTTCCTAACCGGAGAGTTGGAAGGGGAGGATCAGAGTTGGTTTGCTGGACTGTTGGACTTCTTCCTGAACTTTCATTTTGGTCCCGAAAGTATCAGATAAAACAGAAACAATGATTCTGACCACAGAAACATTGACTCTAAAGTTAGAAAGCCAACAGTTGGAAAACCAACAGTCTGAGAGTGAAGGTTATATTGAAACAAAAGATATGAGTATCACAGATGACATCTTAGGAATTGGATTTCTAAGACATCTAACGGACTGGTCTAACTCCAAAGTCAGTTGTGAGATAATTGACAGTCTTGTTGAAGTCACCAATGGATATGAATCAAAGAACTGATTGGAATCATGGTGCACCCATAGACAAGGAGCGATATATGCAGGTCACATGTAGTTCAATATATTGTACACACTACAACTGACCTAGTATCGGCCTACAAAGCAGATCAGTTGAACTAAGGTTCACTGATGATTTTAATAAATGATCAATAGAAGGCGTTGAGTCGGATATGACGATATCTGAAATATTCACTTATCTATGGATTATGGTATTCTAGATGTCCAGCGGTTCTGGGAGAACACAGTGATGCAAACTGGACACCAGATGTGAAGAACACCAAAGCCACAAGTAAATGTGTGTCTTGGAAAATCTTCTAAGCAAACTTGCGTCGGCCGATTCATGATGGAATCAGAGTTTATCGCTTTATACAAAGCATGAAAGAAGTTGAGCAACTTCACGACTCCTTAGAGGACGTCCCTTATTGGGAGAAACCCGTGCCTTCAGCAGTTATACACTGTGGCTAGCCGGTCGACTTCAGAAAGGACACGGATGACGGCGTCTGGACATATCTGTCAGGATCCGTCGGAGACATAAGACCGTATGACAGTTGATCATCACGAGTCACTTCCTTGATTACTAATCAAAGGATATAGCGGACCTTTTAATTAAGGGACTACCCGAAGATCAAGAGTTATGCCTGTCTAGGGGAATGGGCTTAAAACCCAAACTATACCAACCTTTGCGGTGGTAACCCAACCATACTGACTGGAGATCCCAAGAATTTGGTTCAATGGGAAAACTAAGCTGCAAAGGTTCAGTTGAGCGCTTCGGTGGAAGCAAGAGCACTTCGGATGATGATTTCTGTAGGGAAACATGAATCCAAAGACGTTCCCGTGATAGCCATTAAAGTGCTACCTGCATGGTGGGTAAAGGTTAAGCTTCCAAAACTTTAACGATCCTCAAACGGTTGAAGATAAGGTTGGGGAAACTTTTAATGATTCCTAACACTTGTGAAGTGGGGTATAGCAGGATACCTTGTAAGAGATCACCTATTTAAGTGCGAGGACAGGCCGCCTCAAATGAACGCACTTAAGATTCCAAGTGTGTCCACGGCCACAACGGACAAAACAATAAGAAAACGAATAAGGATAGTTATTGTGTTGGTATCATTGTCTTGGCTTACACTAAACACTGACGGTTCAAGACATCACGCTCACCGCGCAGTAAGTAAGTCCGGTGGTATTCAACTAGGGAAGGTTCAAAGCAGAAGCTACCTCTCCTGATGCAATATCTTTTCGCTGAAAGATTGCTGAAAGTAGGCACCATGTGTGTGCGCCAAAATCTCTTTCAAGAGGGATTGTTGGAAATTTGCCTTTGGTAGGGAGGTGCGTCCACCCATATTTAATGACTTAAACACTAGGGTTCCGTATGTTGGAGGCTTTGTCTCTTCACACGTGCATAATCTACTAAGTGAGTAGATGACCGTAGGGCCAAGGATCGTCAAATTTCATTGAGAAATGAAAGAGATATTGGTCCACGAAGTAAGGTGTTTGAGGCGTGGAAATATGGTGTGGGACAAATCTACCACAAAAGGAAGAATAGTTCTCTTTATAAGTCTCAAAATTGGCTAAGGGTTTGGGACCCCAAGGGGTAATCCATGTGTTTGAAGGAGGGAGGACCTAGCTATGCTTTGGTTCGAGGCTAAGCCCACGCGCGGCGCCGCCGCCCGCCCGTCCCGTCCGGTTCGGTCCTGTCATGGGTCGTGGGCTTCTTCTGATAGACCCCAAATTGTTTAATATTTACAGTTTGGTCCCTGGAGTTTCTGGAAAGATGCAATTGGGAACGACGGTAGGCAGAAAGTTGCCTACCGTTTGGGTTGATTTTTGGTGTTATTGTGCATTAACCAGCCAAGCTCCTTCAATGGCCATAAACAGTCATTACTTGGCAGTTGAGAAGTCCCCCCTCCCCTTATGCTATATATTGATGCATTTTGGCTCAATTGTGGTGACAGAGAACGAGACAACAAGATATACACATAGAGACAAACAGAAGAGAAAAAACAACACAGATTCTGTCCAAAAACGTGAGCAGAAACAGTGTTAAAAACAGAAACTCTTCCTTCCTTTTCCATTCTTCAGCAAGTCGTTTCGTATTTGTTTTCTTCGTTAGAATCAACCTATTTGCTTTGTAGTGTTGATTAGTTGCTGTTTTATCTTGGGAGACTATTGCCCGTTAACGTAAAAGCATATATACGGGGCAATCTTGTCTTAAAGACAGAGAGTCATCTCTCGACTCAGCCACAGTTGTAACAATCCAGATTTAGTGTTTCTTGATTTCAGGTTATCAAGATTCAAGACTCAACAAGCTTGCGGCAGTTCTGAATTGCCTATTTGTTTATCCTTTCGAACACTTGTAATATTTATTTACTTCCCGTATTGTTTTACATATCCAACACTATATTGTGTAATTACTAGGGTATTAATTACACAGCATAGAAAATACACCATGTTTCCCCAAGTCATCTACGGGTGAGATTATTGCAGTTCAATCTGAATAGTGGTGCTATGCCTGATCTAACTGCTAATTTGCTTAAGCTTTGACTCTGCCTTACTCCATAGATAAGCACGTGGAAGGAAGAGAGGGTACTAGTTTTGCAGACATGGATTTCTAGTTGGAACTCTGTCTTCTTTAATTAACTGGATGTCTCTCTCTCTTTTTTGTTTTTATAGAGGCTTGCTAAACAATACATGATGCATGTCCTAATGCATGGTTTCTCTCTAGCCATCATTAAGTTAACTATTGTTTTAAGCTGAGATGTTTGACAATATAGTTTCTTTTGCAATGATTTGTCTTTGGTTGCCCTTGGGAACCTGATTCTCTTCACAACTGGTCCGATAACACGTACTTTTTTCTTGTTCTTAGTTTCTAGTAAAGAGGACGTGGACTCCCCAAACAGTTTCTGTCTTGAACCAATTGACTTGAATCAGTTTTTTGAAGATGATGGCAGAATATTTGGGTATCATGGTCTGAAGGTAGCCCTCTTTCTCAGAAGTACTATTTGTTGCTGAGACTTGTTCCAATTAGTTATATTTATTCTTTAATTTTCTTTATATACACCTAAAAGAAGAATTCTGAGAACAAGAAAATAATGGAGAAGATTATCACGCACAGTGACTTGAGTTCTTTGACATGAGTGTCCAAGTTTTTTCAACAAAAGAAGATATGATGTGACTGTATTAGTGTTGGACATGTGTCCAAGTGGTGTTGGTATTGGACTTGATAGTAACTAGAGCCTGCTATCTTTAGTGTCTACTTCTATGCCGTAAATTTCCTGATCTACCCTTCTATATTATCTCTCTTATATGTCTCGTAATGGCTTAGAATATTGGTCTACGAGGTTAATGGTGAGGTTACATGGTTTAAGGGCGGACTGTAGTCTTTATCTGGAAAAAAAGAAGGGGAGGAATGTAATATTTGTGAGAAGAGAAGAAAAAAATTTAAGGTGTGGGGTGAAGATTTGTGAGATTCTGAAGTGGGCTGCAAGGGTGGCTAAGTGTGTTGGGTGGATGAGTATTGAAGTTCTGCTCAGTCCTTCCAAAGTACATTTGCTATCATCTTGCTAACATGAGCCCTCCTACATGTCCTGGAATTAGGAACAGGGGTGGCAAAACTATAGCCCAAGCCCATGTAAACCGCCCAAAGTTTAATGGGTTTGTTAAGAGTGATTTTGATAATGGGTTGGTTTGGGCTAGCTCAAGTTGACCCATCACAAACCAGCAACCCAAATGAGCCCATGATGATGCCCAAACTTGACCCATCAAAATGCTCAATCTTATCCATTAGAGGATTCAATAAGGGTATAATTTAGTCGACCAAAAAATATATAGTGGATACTGTAGTATCTTGAACAATTGTCATTAACTTGAAGTCCCCCCAGCACAAGCAGTCAGATAACGCTGCCCCTGTCCACCTCCATATGGAACAAGAGGAAAATGGAAGAATGTGTAATTGCTACTTAGGTTTGATAATGCTCTTATTTTTATCGACTGTTCTTTTAGTGTATCTGATCTTTTCATGTCTTCCATTTTGCAGATCACTGTTTGGGTTGTTAGTAATCTGTATTCCAAAAAATCAGTAAATAATAAACACTGAAAATAAACAGAATCAGTGTTTCAAAAATAAGAATAATTTTCAGAATATAATCGAGCCCACTTAGTTCAAAGTGTGTCCTTAAGGAAATTATTCCCCTCACAGTACTCGAGGTTGATGGAATATCCCCTCCCAGGATAGAACGATTATCTTACCAGAATAGTAGTACTCCAAACTCTGGTAGCGGCGAACCACTCAACAAAGAGTATATCACACGTAATTTATTCGTGCGAGAAGAAGAAGATTTTGTAGTTCAGAAAATTAGTAAGTAAAATTACGAAGAATCAAGTGAATTTATAGCCATGGAAGTATCTTGTTTACGAAGGTTTGCAACCCTTCGAACAATCACTAAAGCGGTGGGAAATTTAAATGCGGAAAGAAACCGGTCGCGAATTGAAGCGGATCCGTAGGGTCGCGGTCGTGGTCACTAACGGGTAGGATTGGATAAGTTAATTAATTTAATTAAATAATAATTAATTAAATAATTAAAAATTAAAGAAAATTTGGTCCAAAAAGATTATCAATCAATCGGATCATTTGACCAAATCCAAATCCAACCGGCCGGCCGGCCGGCCGGGCCGGGCCGGCCGAGCCGAGCCGAGCCGAGCCGAAAGCCGGGCCGGCCGGCCGAGCCGAGCGGCGGCGACGACGACGGCCGAGGGTCCTTGCCCCTCAACCCTTTTTATCGACAAGAAGGAGTAATTCTACTTATAAGTAGAAGAACTTTCCTTTCCCTGCGATGTGGGACAACTCCCACTTTTCTTTCCACTACCGATGTGGGACAACTCCCACTTTTATTTCCACTACCGATGTGGGACAACTCCCACTTTTATTTCCACTACCGATGTGGGACAAATGATTATTTTATAGAGCAAGAGGGAACTCCCTCCATTTCCCATTCAATCTATCATTTAATCCCAACAATCCCCCACATGAATGGGGAATGGCTATAAGATAAAGGAATGCGCTGACAAGTGTGATATACAAGCGAGAATTGATTGCATCTGGATAAGTAGGTTTCCCTTTGAACTTTCCGTAGTGAACTTATATCGGATATACTCGATCAATCGGTAGATTTGATATCTTTGAACCGTCGAACTTTGTTGTATACCTAGACAATCATAAGTCACACAATCAACCCTCAACCGTTTATGATTCTCACGGTTGTGTTCGTTTCAGCCATGAACACTTCCTGGTTTCATGAGTGTGTAGAGAATGGGCCTTTACTGTCATTCCCTTTAAAGCGGCTTACACTTAACACTCACATAGGTGATTTCTAAACATGTGGTCCTATATCCACATTATCCGGTCATACACGCTGATTTAGATAATCATTAAAGAACCTTAATGCTTTATTAACTCATTAACAAGCCATAAGGTTTTATCCTTATTTCGAACATTGTCTTCATCCGAAAATGGGTTGAGTTATTTGACAATGTTGAACCGTCGATCACAACTTTGTTTGATCTCCTTGAACCTAGCTCTTGGGATCTCGGTCGCTAGGTGGAGTTACCGCCATGATGACTTGTCCTCGGCCTTAACCCCATTCCGTTGATGATCTACTAACTCCTCTCTAGATAAACCTTTTGTAAGCGGATCCGCCACGTTATCTCTTGACTTTACATAGTCAATCGTGATAACGCCACTAGAAGGAGTTGTCTAACGGTATTGTGTCTTCGTCGTATGTGACGAGATTTTCCGTTATACATTACGCCCCACCTCTACCTATTCTTTGCTTGACTGTCACAATGTATACATATAGGAGCCAAAGGTTTGGGCGAGAATGGAATATCTTCTAAGAAATGCCGAGCCACTCACCTTCTTCACCGCCTTGTCTAAAGCTATAAATTCAGATTCCATTGTAGAGCGGGCGATGCATGTCTGCTTTGATGATTTCCAAGACACCGATCCACCCCAATTGTGAAAACATAACCACTCGTGGATTTAACTTCAAATGACGGTGATCCAATTTGCATCACTATATCCTTCGATCACGGCGGGATATTTGTTATAATGCAAAGCATAGTCTTGGGTGTGTTTTAAATACCCCAAGACTCGTTTCATTGCCATCCAATGAGTTTGATTGGGATTACTCGTGAATCGACTCGACTTGCTTATAGCACATGCTATATCCGGGTCGTGTACAATTCATAATATACATGAAACTTCCAAATACTCGTCCATAGTCCACTTGTGAGTCACTTTCACCTTTATTCTTTTGAAGTGCAAAACTTACATCAATTGGAGTTTTTACAACATTGAAATTTAAATACTTAAACTTGTCAAGTACTCTTTCAATATAATGAGGCTGCGATAATGCTAGACCTTGTGGAGTTTTATGAATTACGATGCCTAAGATCAAATCAAGCAACTCCTAAGTCTTTCATATCAAATTTGCTAGCCAAAGATACGCCGTAGCATTTATATTGGTAATATCTCTACTCATTATCAACATGTCATCAACATATAAACAAACAATGACTTCATGATTTGGAGTATTTTTAATGTAAACACATTTGTCACACTCATTAATCTTAAATCCATTTGCCAACATTGTTTGGTCAAATTTAGCATGCCATTGTTTGGGTGCTTGTTTAAGTCCATAAAGTGACTTAACAAGTTTGCACACTTTCCTTTCTTTACCAGGAACCACAAAGCCCTCGGGTTGTTCCATGTAAATTTCTTCCTCCAATTCTCCATTTAAGAAAGTTGTCTTGACATCCATTTGATGGATTTCAAGACCATATCTGATGCCAGATGCTACTAACACCCGAATAGATGTTATTCTTGTTCTGCGAGTATGTGTCAAAGTAATCAAGGCCTTCTTTTTGTCTATAACCTTTGACCACAAGTCTTGCCTTATATTTGTCAATAGTGCCATCAACTTTCATTTTCCTTTTAAAAATCCATTTTGATCCTAAAGGTTTATTTCAGGAGGAAGATCAACCAATTCCCATGTATGGTTGTTCAAAATTGATTCAATCTCACTATTGATTGCCTCTTTCCAAAATCTTGAATCGAGAAGAAGACATCATTGCTTTAAATGTTTGAGGCTCATTTTCAAGCAAGAATGTCACAAAATGCAGTCCAAAGGAAGTAGATGTCCTTTGACGTTTGCTACGCCTTGCATCCGCTTTACTTGGTGTATTTTCCTTTGGTTCTTCCCGGTCGTTTAGCTCTTTCACTTGACGACTCACGTTCGATTTTATACGGATAAATATTTTCAAAGAATTGACATTATCCGATTCAATTACCGTATTTACATGAATTTGGGATTGTCCGATTTGTGAACCAAAAACCGACAAGCTTTCTTTGTTTGTAGCATAACCAATAAAAACACAATCCACGCTTTTGGTCCGATTTTTACCCTTTTGGGCAAAGGAACTTGGACCTTTGCTAAACACCCCACACTTTGAAATATTTCAAGTTGGGTTTTCTTCCTTTCCATAATTCATATGGAATAGATTGTGTTTCTTTGTGGGGCACCTGTTGAGTATTCGGTTAGGCTGTAAGGATAGCTTCCCCACAAGCTTTGCGGTAAACCTGAACTTATTAGTAAGGCATTCATCATTTCCTTTAATGTTCGGTTTTCCTTTCCGCAATTCCATTTGATTGTGGTGTGTAAGAGGCGATAGTTTGATGAATAATTCCATATTCTAAACATATCTACGCAAAGGAGATTCGTACTCTCCTCCCTATCACTTCTAATCATTTTTATCTTTTTATTCAATTGATTTTCCACTTCATTTTTGTATTGCTTAAATGCATCAATTGCTTCATCCTTACTATTAAGCAAATACACATAACAATATCGAGTGCGATCATCAATAAAAGTTATAAAATACTTTTTCCCACCGCGAGATGGTATTGACTTCATATCACATATATCTGTGTGAATTAAGTCTAAAGGATTTGAATTCTATCAATAGACTTATATGGATGTTTAACAAACTTAGATTCGACATGATTTCACATTTAGATTTATTACACTCGAATTTAGGCAATACTTCTAAATTAATCAATTTCCATGAGTTTTGTAGTTGACATGTCCTAAACGAACATGCCATAAATTATTTGACTCAATAAGTAAGAAAGTGAATTCTTATTAATCATCGCCAACAACCATTACATTGAGTTTGAAAAGGCCCTCGGTGAGGTAGCCCTTTCCTATGAACAAATCATTCTTACTTATTACAATTTTCTCACTAACCAACACACATTTAAACCCGTTCTTGACGAGTAGTCCGGTGAAACTAAATTCTTCCGAATTGTTGGAGCGTGCATAACATTGTTGAGAGTCGACCTTGCCTAAGTCATCTTGAAGTATCTTCCCATATCCTTCAACCTTGGTACATTGCAGTATTTCCCATAAACAGTACCTCTTCGGGTCCAGCGGGAGCATAGGTTGCAAATGCTTCTTTTGTAGCGCAGACATGTCGAGTGGCACCAGAATCAAGCCACCACTCCTTTGGGTTTCCAACCAAATTGCACTCCGATAGCATTGCACAAAGATCATCCATATCATCATTCTTTTCCACCATATTGGCTTGTCTTTTTCCCTTGTTCTTTTTCGAGAGACGACAATCTGGGGCTTTGTGGCCAGCTTTCCCACAATTAAAGCAGTTGCCCTTGAACTTTTTCTTGTTGGAATCCTTCTCCTTTCCAGAAGGCCTCTTCCTTTTCTTGTTCTTTTTCGTGAGCAAAGATCTTCAACGATGTTTGCCCCTTCAATTGGTGAAGTCTTACGGTCCCTCTTCTCAGCGGTTTTGTTATCTTCTTCGATCTTGAGACGAATCACAAGATCTTCCAACTTCATTTCCTTTCTTTTGTGCTTA
Source organism: Anisodus acutangulus (assembly GCA_029783415.1). Lineage (NCBI taxonomy): Eukaryota > Viridiplantae > Streptophyta > Magnoliopsida > Solanales > Solanaceae > Anisodus > Anisodus acutangulus. The sequence goes on from CM056505.1 coordinate 20,223,954, forward strand.
AGATAATTCTTGAAATCTTTCCATGAGGGCGGCAACTTCTCAATCATTGCGACCACTTGGGAACGCTTCATTTACTACCATACCTTCAAAGAATAAGGTCATGGAAGATAAGTTGAAGCTCTTGAACTTGGTTCCAACGGTTTTCCATCCACCATTTTGTAGTCTAGGAATTTGGCAACCACAAACTTCTTCAAGCAAGCATCTTCGCTTTGTACTTCTTTTCAAGTGCACTCCATAGTTCTTTGGAAGTCTCATCTGACCTTGTAGGCGTTGTACAAGTCATCTTCTAAGGCACTCAAAATGTAGCCTTTGCACAAAAAGTCGACTGTTTCCAAGCCTCGGTAACCATGAACTTTTGGTTGTCGGGCATGTCTGGCGAGCGCAGGAGGGTCCTCGTTGGTGAACTTTTGCATACCAAGGGTGGTAAGCCAAAAGAACATTCTTTCTTTGCCATCCTTTAAAGTTGGCAGGTGAACTTCGCGGGTTTCTCGGCCGGTGGCACGATGCAGTCGTAGGAGTAATGCAGTGCGATGAATTGCAGAGGTAGTTCAGTCTCAATTGCCATTATTCGTTTGTCATCACAAATTGACAAACTGTTTTAGTTAATAAAACCAGAATAGCAATTCAATCACAGACTTAAACGATGAAGATTTTATTTCTTCAAATTGCAGTATAATTATGAAGCTTTAGTATTCCAACGAAGTTTTTTTTTATATCTTCAAGTCATAATACTAATATTCATATGGAGTAGAAAACTGCACAAGTTTTAATCTCCAAACCGGAATACAACAACGATGAAGTTTTTATGTTCTTCAAATCGTTGTACAAGTATGAACTTTAATATTCCAACGAAGTTTATATGTCTTCAAGTCAGAATATGAAATTTCACACGGAGTAGAAAACCACACAGGTTTTAGTCTCCAAAACAAAATACAGATTAATCAAAAAATGTAATTTCCTTAAGATTGTTAGTAATCTGTATTCCAAAAAATCAGTAAATAATAAACACTGAAAATAAACAGAATCAGTGTTTCAAAAATAAGAATAATTTTCAGAATATAATCGAGCCCACTTAGTTCAAAGTGTGTCCTTAAGGAAATTATTCCCCTCACAGTACTCGAGGTTGATGGAATATCCCTCCCAGGATAGAACGATTATCTTACCGTAATAGTAGTACTCCAAACTCGTAGCGGCGAACCACTCAACGGTAGTATATCACACGTAATTTATTCGTGCGAGAAGAAGAAGAAGATTTTGTAGTTGAGAAAATTAGTAAGTAAAATTACGAAGAATCAAGTGAATTTATAGCCATGGAAGTATCAAGCTTTACGAAGGTTTGCAACCCTCCGAACAATCACTAAAGCGGTGGGAAATTTAAATGCGGGAAAGAAACCGGTCGCGAATTGAGCGGATCCGTAGGTCAGCGGTCGGGGTCACTAACGGGTAGGATTGGATAAGTTAATTAATTTAATTAAATAATAATTAATTAAATAATTAAAAATTAAAGAAAATTTGGTCCAAAAAGATTATCAATCAATCAGATCATTTGACCAAATCCAAATCCAACCGAACTGAACCGAACTGAATCCAATCCGAATCCGGGCCGGCCGGCCGGCCGGCCGGCCGGCCGGCCGGGCCGGCCGGCCGAGCCGAGCCGAGCCGAGCCGAGCCGAGCCGAGCCGAGCCGAGCCGAGCCGGAGCCGGAGCCGGAGCCGAAGCCGAAGCCGAAGCCGAAGCCGAAGCCGAGCGAGCGAGCGACGACGACGGCGCGAGGGGTCCTTGCCCCCTCAACCCTTTTACTGACAAGAAGGAGTAATTCTACTTATAAGTAGAAGAACTTTCCTTTCCCCTACCGATGTGGGACAACTCCCACTTTTCTTTCCACTACCGATGTGGGACAACTCCCACTTTTATTTCCACTACCGATGTGGGACAACTCCCACTTTTATTTCCACTACCGATGTGGGACAAATGATTATTTTATAGAGCAAGAGGGAACTCCCTCCATTTCCCATTCAATCTATCATTTAATCCCAACATGGGTTAGCTTGATATCCTTTCATGCTCATGCTGATATTTCTTTCGAAAGCTCATCAGATGGAAGTATTCTTTTTTGCTTGTTGCTTTTGCTCCTACCATTCAGTTTTCTCAAGTATAAATGAGTGAATTCTGGTGATTCTGAAGAACACTTTTTTTTTTTTGATATCTGTTGTTTCACTCTTCTATTGCTTCTGCTCCTATCATTCAAAGTTACACGATCTTTAATTGTTGAATCTCTATGTGAGTTATTTCAGACTTTCTGAATGTATCTCATTACAAGTGGATCTTTGCAGTCTGAATAAGAGCCAAAATTCAATTTTCTCCAAAAGTTTCAACTCTTGGGATTTGCTTGACTTGTTTGTTCTAACTTAAATATGAATTGTTTTTGGATTGCTAGGGAGGCAGAGGGATCACAAACCTAAAGTCTTCCCTTCAGGTAATGACTATATGGATTTTCTCTTTAGTGTATGTTTATCAAAACGGGTTCTAATTGTGATGTTCCTAGCAGAATATTTTTGCTGAGAGTCTTGTTGATGAAAAAGACGCCTTCCTACAAACATTTTCCACTGAAAGCCATTATGTTCGGTTCGTCCATAACTTCCTTGTACCTAATTTTTCATGTCGAGTCTTCTTACCATCTACGAGGAATGATATTTTGTCCTACCAATTTCTAGCATATATTTAGATCATAAGTTGTGCTCACACACAGGTCTTTTGTCTCAAATGCTGAAGCACTGCAGCATAAAGTTTCAAATGGCTGTTGCACTGAATCTAAATGTCTTTTGAAATCAGAGCCTTCAGATGTAGAGGTGCCTTCTCTATCCATTTTCTTGACATATTAGGATAGGTTGACCACAGTCATATCTTTGTTTATGGTCCTGTACTGCATGTTTTGCATAATATCTTGCTTGTGTTTCTCTTTTTAGAATTATTAAGAGCTTGGAACAAACTAGTACTAAGGCAGCTAAACTACAGCTGCTAATCCAATGTGTTAGTTTGGAATATGGTGCAAGATGTCTTCTAGACCTACATGGAATAACATCTTTCTGAAGCATTTATATTGGCGGACTTCTTTCTACTATTTGGATAAAATATGGTATAAGAAGCTACTCCTGCCTGATTGGAGAATCGTAGAATTTCCAAAATAAGATATATGATCCTGATGTTTGTGTGTGTCTGTCATCTGCTCTCTCAAACATTTGAAAGATCACTTTCTTTTGTATGCGGAAACTGAGCATGTTAAATTGAAATGCATCATGCCTTTGTGTGTTTTGTGACAAAAAAGCTGAGGATTGGTTATCCTGCTCCAGGTATTCCGGATCATTGGCACGCCTGTAGGACACCTTTATAGCAGATTGGTGCCACCTGTACTACTATTAGTTGATGGTAATTGTTGTATGCTTTTTTTAAGATAATATCTATGGCTAGCTTCAACAGTTATAGTGGTATTTGTAACCAGGTAGCAATCCTATTGACATCCTTGATCCTAGATGGGAAATTTATCTCCTAGTCCAGGAAAGGAAAGATACCCAGGAGGATAGCCTTTCAAGGTTGCTTGGTTTTGCAGCTGTTTATCGTTTCCATCGTTATCCTGAAAGTACACGCGTGCGACTTGGGCAGGTAAATATTTGACAGTTAGGCATTATCATAATAATATAGCTCTTTCTAACTTGTAACTGATTTGGTTTTTGCCGGAAACTGGTTATGCCTCCTTACCAACGTAAAGGTTATGGTCGTTTTCTTCTTGAGGTGCTGAACAGGGTTGCAATATCTGAAGATGTATATGACCTGACTATTGAAGAGCCCGAGGATTCTCTTCAACATGTTCGATCATGCATTGACGTCGAGCGTTTGCTTGTATTTGACCCAATCCAGCAATCCCTGGAATCAGTTGTATCACGTTTAAAGCAGGAAAATCCTTAAAAAAAACCAACATGTGCAAGTATGCTCCACCATTGAGTGCTGTTGAAGATGTGAGGAAAACTTTGAAAATCAACAAGAAGCAGTTTGAGCAATGTTGGGAGATTCTTATCTATCTTCGCTTGGACCCAATTAACAAATATATGGAGACATACCGGGAAATTGTTTCACATCGAGTAAAGGCTGAAGTTGTAGGGAAAGATACAGAGGGCAACGGGAAGCAGGTGATTGATGTACTAACTGAATATGATCAGCAGATGTCATTTGTGATGTTCAAATCGCAAAATGGTGAATCTAGTAGCATAGAGAAGGCTGACAATCAAAGTAATGTGGAGGAGCAGCTGCAGAAACTGGTGGATGAACGATGAATCAGATCAAGTTGATTGCAGAGAAGGTTTCTGTGCATAGACAATGAAGACAAAGGCAGCTGCTATTTCACATCCTAACAAATGCATATTCCAAGACGATGATGCAGGAGTTTTGGAATTTAATAAGGAGTGGCTGTACATGAACTGAGCTGTACTTGCTTTGGTTAAATTAGTTTAGTCTTCAATTATGTCTGAGACGTGTTTGCTTAACGTGTGAACAATTTGATATGAGGCAGCATTCGGCATTCTCCCTCACTCTCTTTTACTGATTAATTTACCTTGTATGTGCCAAATGGAGCAATTGGAAAGAAATTCGAATAGCAGCACCTTCGGCCGATTTGCCTCAGTAAACGGGACAAAAAAGAGAAACTGATCAAAAGCTTTTTGACAGTCATTGTTCTCTGGTCATTATTGTTGAGTTCTGAATTAAAATAAAATTTCCCAGAATGCGAGTGTGTGCCTACAAAATGTTGGTCTTAAAATGTCTCTCATAGCTTGTGGATGAATTGGAATGGCCAACCCTTAGTAAATGTAATATGCCCACCCTTCATATTGAGTATTTGAGTTTCGTTTTCTGGTTTGGGACTTCCCCTAAGTTCATATAGCGGGTTGGTACTTGTTGGGATGGATCATCGGGTTCACCTTCATATATTAAAACGCTTCAGGTGAACTGCCTTCCAGTTGGATGAGAGTTCTCCTTCGGTGGTCTCGAGTTGATAAGGTCCTTTTTCAGTGTCGGCTTTGACTCTGTATGATCTTTCCCAGTTAGGTGAGATTTCCTTCATCATTAATTAACTTATACTCCATATACCAAGGTATTAAGCATAATTAAATCACCAACCTTATTCTAAGTCATAACTATAGAGTTAATATTAACCTATATTATTCAATTATTCTTCGATCCATCCAATATCATTTATACATACATACAAAAATTAATGAGTTTCCAACCAGTAATTAAGTAATTTTTATATAGTTAAGTATTTGCCTTAATTAAATAACCAACTTTATTTTATTGCATAATTATAGAGTTAATATTAAATTTTATTATTCAATGACCCTTAATTGACCCTCAGAATACCATTGAATATAAGAAAGAAAATGAGATGAATTGATAGACTATGTGAATTATGTGTGAAAGAGGTGTGTCGGATGGATGAGGTCTAGTTACTTCTTGGCTTTTGCTATATAGAATACTCCCTCTGTCCCAAAAAAAATTATCCTAGTTTGACTTAGTACGGGCTTTAAGAAATAACGGAAGATTTTTTAAATATGTGATCCAAAATAAATCTTAAATATTTATATGATTGTAATCATCTCATAAAATTACATTATTTATAAATATAGAAATATGTCAATCTATTTTGACAAACTAATAAGGAAAGTATCATAATTTTTTTGACATAGAAGGAGTAACTTTTTAGTTGACACAGTACATCTACTTTAACATGTAAATTTCAACTAGCTCTCTCTAACAATAAGGATATGTTTGTCGTTTCACTACCATTCTTGACACTTTCTTTCCTAAGTGAGACTTTTTCCGGATAGGATAACTAGGGTTTTCCTTGGGCAGATGTGCTGGGATTTTGGTGGGTGAAATTATTTGGGCTTCATGGGCCCTCAGTCCACTTATCACATACTAGTAGTTTGAGAGATGGCAGTGAATTCTGGGCCCGATCCGAATCCGGTTGATTCAGATCCGTTTTATAGGATATGGATCTTTAAAATTTGGACCCGACGGATCCGGATCCATTTCTGACGGATCGGATCTGGATCTTGTATTTGAGATACATATCCGATCCAGATTCGATCCGTGTATCCATTTTTTATTAAATATATCCATAACTTATAATGTAATTTTATAAGTATTTTCTTTAAAAAAATCATAATTTATGATATGTTTAATCATAAATATTTATTGAGATGAATTTTTTTAGTTATGTCTTGGAATGACCAAAGATGAACTTCCATGTCTTAGAATTAGACATGTTAAAGGACACTATACTTTTTGCTTAAATCTGTCCATGAATTTTGTAAACTTTAATTTGTTTTCTTCTGTTTTTTCTAGCATAGGTTGATTGAATGAACTCAATCATTTTTTTCAATAAGATTGAGTTTTATTTTGTCAAAAAAGTTTTAACAGATGGACAAATTTTTTACACGTGAATCCAGATCTGATCCGTGGATCCGGTGGATCTGATGGATCCAGATTTTGATCTGATTTTTATGGACCCGATGGATCTGGATCCAGGTATGAAAAAATGATCTGGATCTAATAGGATCCGGTCCAGATCCGATCCGCTATCATAAGTCGCTCACGCAAGTATTAGTAGTTGTATAACAGACATGATTAAATAGCTCAGCCAGCCTAAAGGAAGCAACAATCAACAATGCTTGCGCTGAATGTATAGGTGGAATAGAGGTACAGAGATGTGATATTTGTTAAATAAGACAGATGCACTAGAGAAGATGGTTTTGGACTAGATAATAAGCCATCTTCTCCGGGTGGCTGATCAAATTGTTGCTTACTTGCTTGGCATAGAAATCAAGTAGTTTGACTCACTATCCACTTTTCTTCAAGTTAAGAATTCAGCTTGACATCTCTTAGGTTAGAACGAAGTTGAAGAAAAACAAAAAGCATACATTTCTGTGGGAGCTCTGTTAAACAAGAGATACCTACATGTATGCAATAAACATAATAGCATGCCGAAAGAAAGGGAGCAAACACACACCAAACCGTAATCAAATCATTACTATTCATTAAGAGTAGCAATCCCAATCTAACAAAATAAGAAGGACAGTCCGGTGCACTAAGCTCCGGTATGCGCGGGGTCCTGGTAAGGGCCAGACCACAAGGGTCTAAATTCAAAATATTTGTAGGAGGATTAATAATAGGCAAAGATGGCAAAATGCTTATACACCAGAAATCTTAGCAGATATTCCCTTCTCTTCATCACTATCTCCATAGTTGTGGTTGTCCTGCTTAGACAGAGCAGAATCCCGTTGTGGAGGAGCAGTAGTAACAACACCAGTTACAGATTGCTGATAAAGAACACCTCCAGCAATGGTGAACAACAAGCACATTAAACCAAATGGACTAGCATGCTTATCCCAAATGAGAACATTAATCGCAACTGTCAAGAACTTATTCACAACCCCAGTTACTGTGAAAGCAGTAGCAGAGAGTGATTTCCTTGCTGCAAACCCAAAGAAACTGATGAGCAGTCCAAACACGCACGATAATGAGACTGCCGCAAAGGCAACAGGGTTAAACAAGGTATTCGATCCCGATCCCATAGCAATGAACACGTCAACATACTCCCCAGTAATAATCCAAAATATAGGAGCCATCATCAATGACAACAAATTGTTGTAGAACACAAAGCCCCAAGTACTGAGGCCGAGATTAGTTACCATATGCTTGATGTAAACCATCTCAGTTGTAATGGTTACCAAGTACGCCAACGCCCAAGAATAAGCAGTGAGAGTAAAACCTGAATCCGTAGCAACGTACCCAACAGCACCACCCAAAATGATGAACAAAGATAGAAACGTCAACTTAGAAGGGCATGGTTGCTTCCTAAAGGCTGTATCAGCAACAGCAACAAGCAGAGGTGTACAGGATCTAAAGACTATGAAAGTATCGACATTGGCATGGCGTAAAAGATTAGTGTTGGTGAATATTGCCAGGTAAAAAACAAGGGCAGCAGGCAAGAATTTCTTGGCATTGTCCAAGGTGAAGGGATCATGATGCAACAACCCGAATTTTCCCAAAAGCCAAACCCCTAAAGTTGAAGTTAGGTACTGCAATGCAGTGAGAAGACCTGGATAGTTGAAGTTAGTTATAGCAAACTTGTTAATCACAGCAAGCAAGCTGGAACACAGGGCATATCCAACCACAAGACTGCTAGTTGCATAATATTGCTTCGTTGCGTCTAATCTGATTGAAGACATTTCTATTCTCTTAATCCTAACCTAATTTCAATGCCACAATCTGTTTCAAGATTTCAACCAACAACACATTACTATTTATCAAGAGGGTTTCTGTTAATGAGGATTAGTGATGGATGAATCTTGAAATTAAAGATAGAACACTGAACCCAACCAATAAACAAAAAAGGGACAGAATTTAAAGGTGAATAGAGAAATATCAGAAGGAACCTCACGTGATTGATCTGATAAATACTGAGCGGAGTGGGTTTTTGGAGCAGTAGTAGTACAGACAGACAGAGTACTATTATCAAATCTGAAATGGCTTCATGGGAGCGAGGGATGTGGGTAAAATGACCGATTATCTGGCTGGGTGGGTACGTACGACAATGTAAAAATCTCGATCCAGGTTGACTAGGTCATTTTTAATTTTCTTCTTTGAAAAAAATTAATACTGCACTAAAACAACTAATTCTTTATGTTATATTTTACTTTTATATAATAATCTTTTATCCATAACTCCTAATCATTTTTAAAACAGTAAGATCTTTGTTCTATAACAATGCTTTTGGTAATATAACAATCATCTTTTTAGAAATTGAATCTTACCAGTAATAGGTATAGACATTTTATTCAAATAATATAACACTTTAACATATTATTATAACAAAACAATTATACGAATATATTTTATCATTAAAATATTTCATTCCCTTGGTAATCTTGTATAAAGTGGTGACAGAGTGCTACCATTTAGTATTATGTAGTATTAGATTTCTTTAATTTTTAGTAAGTGAAATATGCATATTTTTGAGATTTTAAATTTAAATAATTTTTTAATATTTTTGTAATATTAAGATTTTTAAAAGAAAAAATGGATAACTTTTATCTATAAGAATCAAATGTTGTTATAGGTGTATAACAAACAATCGTTATAAAAGTAAAAAAATTAGAACTAATGATGCCGTTATAGAGAGGCTTGTCTGTACTTACTTTTGTGATAAAAATAGACCATTTGTTTATCTAGTGGTGTTTGTCATATGATATCAGAGACATATTTAGAATTTACATTTTAATGGGTGTAATTTTTTAGATTTTTAGCATTGAAATATTAATATTATCAATTCAATTTTAGTATTTGTTGATTTTTTTACACTATATTTATATTCCGTGTAAAAAAATTATGGGTTCAGATGACCCTGGCAGAAAGACAACATCTGCCCCAGGCAGTATGATACGGTATTAAAATTTTGATTCGATAATATCAGCTTTTGATTTTTAAAAAAGTCATACAATTACCATACCAAATTAATTTGATATGGTTCATTATTTTGAAGTTCAATTTTCGTAAAGAGTGGTATTGTAAATCGGTAATCATAGTTAATTTGTTTGACTTTAATTATATATAGTAGAGAATTATGACTTCGACTTTTCAGGAAAGATTCCAAATATATCATATTAATACCTTAGACATACAAAAAGATTCAAGAAAATTGAAAGCATTCCCTTCGTTAATTAATTATTACAAAAAAGACATTTCAATCGAGAGAAGCAATTATTATAAAGTTTACATAATCTAAAAAGTCAAAATTTAAATGCATACAATTCTAAAAATATCATAAACACAAAGATAGTAAAAAAAATACCCAAAATTAAGTTAGATGTCTGAAACAAATACTACTGCAATTTTTAAGATGACATTAAATGAGATTTAATTTGTAATACTCTTTTATTATTTTAATTTACCAAAAAATCTTAGGTATAATCAAATATGTTGAGATGTTGATGTCTCAATAATGGTTCAGAGCTTAAAAACAATGTTTTGATAATTGACAAAATGTATCAAGAACAGTCAAGTACAAGGAGGATTGAAGGAAGATATTGAAGAGGATTATCTACAAAAAAACGCTCTCTAGCTTGAAACCTAGCTATCGTAAAACCACATATTCATCTGCAAGCATGGCCAATCCAACCGATGGATAGCCACCACCGATGGTTGTTTTACTCTCTCTTCAACATACACAACAATCTCATAAGTTGTTACAGCTTATTCCTGTAAACGAGCCTAATATTTTGCCTAACCCTAACATGAACGAAGTGTCTACATCCACGAACCCTAACCCTACTAGTTTGCCTTGATGAAATATGCTAATCTATTAAAATCGAAGTTAGGACCAAATACACCACCTGTTCCACTGAAGCCAATGGTTTTCCTGCATGAAGAATTACATGTATCTTGGAAGTCATCAGAGGTCAAATAACTTATCATTCAGGAGAACTTACAATATGAACTTTTGGGTAAGTTTGCATATGGCATAATCGATATTAAGGAGTTAAGGGAAGTCATTCCAGATCAGTGTGCTATTGAAGGTTCTTGCACAATTAGCTTAATAAAAGACAAACACATATTAATTAGACTATCTTTTACTGGAGAATTATGTTAAGATGTAATTTACACCGGCTTATTACATCAAAGTGTAGTCTAGATATTGTCAGATGAGTCAATTAATTTGGAGTCATTGATTTAAACCAGACGAAGAAATTTCTGTAGTTGTATCATGAATAAGCTTTCTAAAGTTTCCTCTAAATTTCTTTGCAAGGAAAAAATCGTCTTAATGGCATCAACAGTGGGTAGATCTTTGAAAGTTGACTTGCCACTACCAATAGAACAAGACCTAGATGTGCAAAAATTAAAGTGGAGATAGATTTATTAGCAGAACATCCTTAGAGATACACATATCAAAGGAAGATGAAGTGACAAGCAAGTGCAATCAAAGTGGATAAAAATTAAGTATGATTATCTTCCTAAGTACTGCAAACATTGTAAATTACAACGATACCAAAAAAAAATGCAAGGCTTTACATCTTGAATTGTGAAAACACTACAGAGAAGAGATGAGAAAAGAAAGCAAGGAATTTGGAAGCAATAACGAGGTTGGTAATGTTGCTAATCATAGAAGAACCTTGACAAGTGGGAAGGTTGTTGGGAATGTACATGCAAAGCAAAAGTGGATGAAAAAGAGATACATAAAATATTTAAGTGGAGTAATCCTAGGAGAAGTAGGGGAGAGTAGCAACCAGGAAAAGGATGACAAGGTAGAAACACATAATATCTTTGACATCATAGGCGATGTTGAGAAGGAGGATAATAGGAACCTTGAAGAGGTCACCCCTGCTAATCAACAAGTAACACAAGATGAAGTAAAGAATAATGAGCAGCAAGTCAAGGTGATAAGTCTATAGAAAAGCAAAACACCAAACAATAATAGCTGTTGACACCCAATTTTGTCCCGTCTTTTCCAATTTATTTGCAGTTTTAAATATTTTTAGCACCTCAAAACAATTTTAAATCTATATACATACATGCGTATATATATATGTGTATATATCTCATTATTATTATTATTCACATTTTTATATAATTTGCATTTTATAATAATCATAAGTTATCCGAAATTCTATGTTATTTTATTCTCGCAAAATTGCATCGCATTTCCTTTTTATTAAGCATTAAACATTTCGCAAATATTATATTTTTATTATTATCACGTCGTTATGTTATTTTAAATAATTCACATCTTTTACAAAACAAAAATAATTTTTTTTTTATATTAAACCCCTTTCATATTTTTAATCCATAATCCATTCATTTCCCAACCCAAAACAATTCCCCCAAAACAAAACCCCATTTTCGGGCCCACACGAAACAACCCAACCTTTTCAGCCCAAAACCCCTTTATTTTCGTCCAAAACCACCACCCACACCCTTTAATCCCCAGCCCAAAACACCCTTATTCTCCCCAAACCCAATCGGCCCAACTCCCAGTGCCCAACCGCCACCATCTCTCCCAAAACCCAACCCGACCAGCCCAAACCCATTCCCTTACCCTTTAAACCCAACGCCCAAAGCCCCCAAAACCTAAAAATCAAAAAAAAAAAAAAAACCTAAACCCTAACTACCCCCACGCCGCCACCCTACACCCCTACACCCCCGCCTCACGCCGCCAAGACTCCTACTCGACACCGCCAAACCCATCACCTCACCAACACGCCCCAAAATCGATTTTGTCCCCTTTATTTTGAAATTTGAATTCATTTTTAGGGGGTGTGAGAGGTTGAGCGTTGGGTTTGACACCTATAAAACCCCTTTGGTTCATTGATTTGAGGGGGTTTTGGGGAAGAGGTCTTTTTCTGATTAAAAAGAGGTTCTTAGGAAGGAGTTTAATTCGATTTTTGTTTGAAATTTAGATTCGAGTCTTTGGTGGTATTGTATTTTTATTGGTGTTGTTGTTCATTGAAAATCTGGAATTTTGCTACATTTCCACTTTGTTTTTGGGTTAGGGTCGGGTCACTTCAGTCGGATCGATCGGGTCAGTCAAAATTCGGTCGAAATTTCAGGTTTTTATTTTGTGTTTGAAGATTACAAATTCAAGCTTCTTTGTTCTTAATTTTGGTTAAGAATTACTTCTTTTGTTCATTAACTCCCAAAAATCCGAAATACCCCTTTTGTTCTTATATTTTCGAATCCGAAATACTACTCTAGCCCTTTAATTTTGCAATCTGAAAATTCCATTTCATTCCTCATATTTTTCTCTCAATTGGGTCATTATAGGGTCGGGTCAACTAGGGTCCGGTCGGGTCATTCCGGGTCGGGTCGAACATCCTAAATCAGAAAATCAGCATTCTAAATATATTTTCTCCGAGCGGATTCGACGATTCGAAACCCGCAGTGATCACGTCTTGAGAAGGTAAGTAGAATTATATTTCGCTCATTTTCCTTTTTACGCATTTCGTGTATTTTATGTGTTTAGTTTGTTGCTAATTTTAGGCATGGTGAGACTTATTAGATAAGAAGTATGGACTTGTTGTTTGGCTGTTTAGTTATAATTAGATCGGTATGTAAGAGTTGCTCATTTGTGTGACTATATACATGTTGGTTAATTATTCATGATTAAGAAAAGGGTTATGATACTACGTTGCTATTGTGTTAGATGCTTGGTTATGTTAGTTGATTACTAATTAACTATTAAAGAAGGTATAGTTAGTATTTCCACAATGCTCAGTGGCTTGTTGCTACCTAAGTGTCCTATGTGGTGATGTTACTGTTTTGGTGATCAGGCAGCGATAAAAATCCTGATATAGGTAAAGTGTGTTTGCAAAGAGACCACGAGTTTGAATACTGTATGCGCTTAACTTAGTTTAAGTTGAATCTTCACGTGTGAAATGCTATGATTGATTTATTATCTACCCATTCACATACTTACGTGTTAACCTAAATTACTAATGTGTTTTGCTGGCATGTGCAAATGTTAATTCATTACCACATGTAAACTCCCATGAGCCATTCTATATATCATTTCATGTATGTTGAGTTGTCTAATTGACATATGTGGTCACATCTATTACCTGCACGTATTTATTGGTGTCATGTTTAATCACTGTTTAGATGCAACTTCCTGTTAGTCTATGATCATGCTCTCATAATATAACAAATGTGTGAGGAAGAGATTGAGATAGTTTGATTACTTTAGAATTGAGTGAAAATAGTATGAACAGGGAAATTTCTTGCTGCTTTTAACAAGATGCGCATCCAAATTGAAATTGCTTGTCTGTTAGTTATTCTTATTTTTTTTGTTTTTGATTTGTGAAAATAGTTCACCTGAAACATGTCTATTCTCCAAAAGAGTGGAAGGGATATGTCAGTAATCTGTTTAGCCTTGGTCATATTGCTGTTATTTATCATGTTTTAGCTGAGTATGATTAGGCTTACTTTGAATTTTCCCTTTAGTATTTAATTTTGTATGAGGACATGAAAGCATTCTGTGTGTTATTGGTCCTAATTCATGCCCTCTGAACCTCTATGCATAATCTTTCCACTCCTTCCTTTCATATTATGTCTTTTTCCCTATCTTTATTTGGGACTTTCAGAATATACACATGTGAGGTTTATATTTATCTTAATATGTTGATTGAAAGCCAAGACAAGCTTCGGGTTTGGTTTAGCCTTCTTCGATAGCCTGCCATGCCTATGGTTCTAGAAACCTTTTGATCTCGTTGCGGCATTGAAAATTGACGGTGGTAGCCCCCCTTTGCTTCCTTGTTCTTTTAAAAGTGAAGTCTGTCTGATGAATTATTTTCTTTGCATTTTGGACTCATTGTTGTTGCCTTGACAAGTCTTGCTTGGGATGTACTTTAAGGCTACCTTGTTGTTGTCATCTTGTTATTGTTTGCTATGGTTGCTTATTGCTTGCTGGCTGGATTTTGAACCCATCCTATGATGCATTATGAGAATGTTGGAGCTTTTTGTGGATATAAGAAATTGCTGTGTTTTTATCAATTCATTCTTTGTCTCTTTTTGGCCATTATGCTATTGTATTTTTGGCATTATGAGTTCTTGCATTATTCTTGGTTATTTATTGCCACATTTGGTCAGCTGGTTCGAAATGTTATACTCCAAAAGGAAGCTACTACATTCATTCGGTTGCTACACTTCATAAAAAAATAGATGCTACCTTTGGATTAACTTGTCGCATTTGGGGTTGAATCTGCTTTGCTATGTTTTGAGCTAAAGCAGATGTGATATTCGCCAAAATATTGTTGTATTCTTGAGCTTGTTTAATGTCCATTACTACCGTATCTTTGAGCACAATTCTTGCTGTTTTCTTGGCTAAAGCACGCTACTTTAGGTTGTTTTGACAGCCCATCGCTTCTGCGTTTCCGACCTACTCTGCGTTATTTTTAAACCCATTTCTTTGTTGTTTCTTGGCTGAAAACTTCGCTTTAACATCGCTTTTTCTGTTTCGCCATCGCTAGGTTTGATTACTTTTCTACTATTTTCTGTTTTGAAAATACCGCGTCTGTTCGGGCACTATTTTTACTGTTTCGATTTCTTTGCCCGATTTCAGACATGTTTCGCTTTTTACCGTTTTTACTGTTTTAAAATAAACACCGCACCTTTCAGACATTGCTTTCCTGTTTCAGTCCACTGTTTCAGCATTCAAATATCCGTTTTACTGTTTTACTGTTTTAAACTAAATATCGCGTCTTTTTTCGGAAATTACCTCTGTTCTTTTTTCTCGCCATCGCTTCTTGCCTCTCTGTTTACTACCTCTGCCTTCCTGTTTCCAATTTGATTTTGCTGATTCGAACACGATACTACATTGGCCGATGAAAAATATCCGTCGATTTTGAGGCCTCCACAGTCGTAAAGACGGAAATATAACTTCTGGGCAGTGATGAGGCTTAAACCTTTTTCCAATATCAACATGTTTAGTAGGCGAGGTGACTAAAATAACCAACAAGTTATATATTCGCAGCCACGACGTGATTATAGTGATCTTTTCTATTTCACCCGAGAGACCAACACGTTTAGTAGGCGAGACAATCAAAAAATAAACCACATTAGTCATATGTTTGCAGCCACGACGTGATTGGAATGTTCTTTTCAAAATTTAAGTCTGAGCCCTCCGTGATCAAAACATTCACTGTTTTGAATACGGATATGAAGTTATTTGTATTTAACTGTTTCTAACCGTTTGTTCTTGACAGCTTGCAGGGATTAAAGTAAATAACGGCGAATTATTCCTCGGAGTTTATTTATTTTATTTCTTTCTTTAATTCAGCTCTTATCCCGCTTTGTATTGTAATATTATTTATCGCACTTATGTAACTATTGAAATGCTTTGAATATGCAAACTTAGGATTAATTCATAGGGTAGTTTAAGATTTGAAACCCGTCGCTAGCTTATTTATTTATAGGCTCGGTTAAATTCAAACTTAGAAATCCTTCGCTAGTTTATTTATTTTAGGCTCGTCACGCGTATTCAAGATTTTCAAAATAACTTTTGTCATCTTTTATTTTCTTTATTAATCATACCGAATAAGTTTATATTTTGTCAATTTACAATTCATTGATTCTCAAAATTTTACTTCTTTGGCATTATAAATAAATTGTTTTACTATCAATTGTCAAATACATATTTTTCCAACTCTACATGTATTTCTCTTTAAATACCATACAAATGCATATTTTGAAAAAATCTCTACATTTATCTATCTTTTAAAATGCATCTCTTTTCATTAATTATTTGCAAACATCTTTTAACTTCATGCTTCAAACATGCATTTTTTTTCTAGCAATAATTAACCTGAGTTTGACCGGATAACCGCAAGTTAGCGGATCTTAAAGGATGCCTAACCCCTTCCCTTTAGGATAAGAAAGAACCCTTACCTAGAATCTCGCTAGTTTCGCAGACCTTAAAATTGGAGTTTACATTGCAGCACTTAGTTTAATATTTAGGTGTCATAATTCACCGTAAAAAATAATTAGGTGGCGACTCCTCAACCCTTTTTACCCAGGAATCACCGGACACGTCCGCGCTCCGCTTTGACCCGAGCAAGGTCGAAAAACGGGCGCGACAGCATGACGACTCCACTGGGGAATTCAGGTTCTTAACCCTAACAAGTTCGGATTAATTATTTCTTTACTTTTGTTCCTTATTTGATTTAATGCTTTGATATGTTTCATTTATGAGATTTTGCATATGCTTTAAATATTATATTCTCTTACTGCTTTTCTTAAATTGGCATTTTGCTCATATTTCTTCCACTATGGAAAATTGACACTATCACACACTACACGCGAGGTGTGTTTTGCGCACCCGCAAATTTCTTTCAATCTACCAAATTTTAGGAGAGTTGGCGTATGCGCGGAGTGACCGGACCATCCGGTGGCCGCGTAGCCTTCTCACTCGAGTAGTCGGCTCGAGAACCTTGTGTCTAGTCAGCCAAATCTTAGAAAATTTAAGATAGAGCTATACCACCCTTTATTTTAAGTCATGCATACATACACCTTAGGTGGGTCGATCCTTGGTATCGACTCCACAATTAAGAAATCCACCAAAGATGTCTACGGGTCTCACAACCCAACGACCAATCGTCATATTATGTGTAGCGTGATAAGGATAGATTAATCCAAGACTAATCATGACATGCTGAAATTGGAAAATGTACATTCATTTTGTCTCATTTCCGACAAAGCATTGCAGTTTAGCAGCTTGGATCAAATCTGTCGCAATCCCGCATATCTGGCGTTTAGGCCCACCTCCGGCATAAGGGAGGCCCCATGCATATTAGAATGCGCATTTAATTGCCTTACAATCATTTTGCTATTTTCTACTGCTTTCCACTATGTGTATATTATTTGAATCAATAATTACTCACTTTATACTAATTTGGTTTTCTTCATTTTTCAGGAGATTCATTTTGCCTTATTTATTTCCCCAAAAGTTGATTCGTGTTGACTAAAACTGGCGGAGCACCCCATCTGTTATTTCCCAATCATGCCTATCCAAATTGTATTAGCGCTAACTTAATAAAAAAATGCGATTTAAATTGAGGCCTGAATCGCATTTTATGCAGTTTAATGTATTTTGCCTCCACCTTTTTGAAAGCTCAAAAAGATAAATCTGCATTGCTTTTGCTATTTTAAAATCTGTTTTGTTTAATCAATTTATTTTCTTTTTCATCATGCAAACTAATAAATTTGTCGATAACATGTGACATATAATGAAACAAGCAAACAAAATCCCAAACAACGAGCAAGACTTCGGAGACTATGAGGAAGACTCACAACCGGAAGAATTGGGGCATTTTTGGAATAAGTCAAAGCCAGATTTGGATGAAACATCAAGATGGTTGACAGTTACAAGCACTGGCATGAGCATTTGTCCTTTGCACTTTTGGGATATCGCACTACAATCAGGACTTCTCTTTGGGGCAGCGGTCTATGGAGCGAAGTTATGTTACCAGCCAGTGGAAATATCATCTTTGAGAGTTATCCAAGAAGCCGAAATTTGGCGAGCGAAATGGAATCTGAATCGATGCGAAACAATTGATCTTTGATTGATGAAAAGCGATTGAATGCGATGCCGCCACGGACAACTTTATCAAAGCAGAATGGCCAAAGCTTTCAACAGGAAAGTAAAACCAAGGACTTTCAAACCGGGCAATTGGTGCTAAAGCATATTCCCGCACCAAAATGAAGCTAAAGGAAAATTCGCACCTAACTGGCAAGGGCCTTATATGGTTCACCGGGTGTTGACTGGAGGAGCATTAATTCTAGCTGAAATGGACGGTGAAGTATGGCCAAAAGCTATCAACGCGGATACAGTGAAAAGATACTACATTTAGGATTTTTCTATGTAATGCATTTCTTATGTTGTAAAAGTTGCGCTCCCTGGCGGGATACGCAAAGAACCCATGTCGGGTTCCGTTTCCTAGTTTGCAAATTTCCCAGAAACACATTTCTTTGTAACATGAACTACGTTATGACCTGATTCCCTCGGCGGGATACGTAGGCGGCCACATCGGCTTCGGTCCCATTTTAGAAAATCCTTACAATCCCCTTTTGCCACATGAACTACGTTATGACCTGATTCCCTCGGCGGGATACGTAGGCGGCCACATCGGCTTCGGTCCCATTTTAGAAAATCCTTACAATCCCCTTTTGCTTGTAATGAACTACGTCACGACCTGATTCCCTCATGGGGATACATAGGCGGCCTAAATCGGCTTCGGTCCCACCATTAGGAAATATTTTCTCCTTTATCTCACAAAAGACAAAATGCACCCATCTGATCACCCTAATAGGGCAAGCAAGCAATCTACACAAGACTCGTTTGTCCGTTCAAAAGATCGTCATTCTCACATATCAGAAACTGGGGCATTTTTAAGGGATCACTGCCAGAGGACGCCGATAAACACGGAAAAGCATCGGCAAACTAAGTCTTCAGCCATAAGAATTTTGGATAGGACGTTTGCTTTGTTTCACCGCATGTCACTGCTCGACAGACATTTTTCTATATATATATATGCAGTATTTCTTATAAGCAAATTATTTTCAACAAACATTTTCATCAAAATCCGATAGAATTTTATGTTTCTATTTTTAAGATGCATTTCTACAAATTATTTTCGAATGTTTTCATTAACGGCTGACCAAGACTGGGAAGCAGAGAGGGGCTACGGGTCCGAGTTAGTAGGACATGCAAATACCAAGGCCGAAGCTACAAAGTCAACGCGAATCAACTCCCCCCTCCCAAAACTCATAAAT
This sequence comes from Anisodus acutangulus, assembly GCA_029783415.1. Lineage (NCBI taxonomy): Eukaryota > Viridiplantae > Streptophyta > Magnoliopsida > Solanales > Solanaceae > Anisodus > Anisodus acutangulus. The sequence goes on from CM056505.1 coordinate 20,243,325, forward strand.
TTATTTGAGTACAGGTTCTTCAGGTCGAAAACAGCAGGGAAGCTGCAACATTTATGAGCAGATTCGCAAGGGCCTCCGCATCACAACTCACTACAAGAATCACTTTCCTGTTTGGAGATTGTACAAAGACGTCATGCTAAACTACATGTTCCCAACCGTGTTGTGTCCACGCAAAGAACGGTATTTCGACTTCTGTGGTCGCATTCTCATCTACTCAACTTTTGCATCGCTTATGTCCACACATTAACTATCATGGCATGGCAATAGGGCCACACTTTACATTACGTCAACACGACGTTTTAAATCAGGCGCCCACCTTCTAATGCGGGTATGTTTTAAATCAGACGCCCACCTTCTAATGCGGGTATGTTTTAAATCAGGCGCCCACCTTCTAATGCGGGTATGTTTTAAATCAGGCGCCCACCTTCTAATGCGGGTATGTTTTAAATCAGGCGCCCACCTTCTAATGCGGGTATGCTTTAAATCAGGCGCCCACCTTCTAATGCGGGTATGTTTTAAATCAGGCGCCCACCTTCTAATGCGGGTATGTTTTAAATCAGGCGCCCACCTTCTAATGCGGGTATGTTTTAAATCAGGCCCCACCTTCTAATGTGGGTATGTTTAAATCAGGCGCCCACCTTCTAATGCGGGTATGTTTTAAATCAGGCGTCCACCTTCTAATGCGGGTATGCTTTAAATCAGGCGCCCACCTTCTAATGCGGGTATGTTTTAAATCAGGCGCCCACCTTCTAATGCGGGTATGCTTTAAATCAGGCGCCCACCTTCTAATGCGGGTATGTTTTAAATCAGGCGCCCACCTTCTAATGCGGGTATGCTTTAAATCAGCGCCCACCTTCTAATCGCGGGTATGTTTTAAATCAGCGCCCACCTTCTAATCGCGGTATGTTTTAAATCAGCGCCCACCTTCTAATGCGGTATGCTTTAAATCAGCGCCACCTTCTAATGCGGGTATGTTTTAAATCAGCGCCCACCTTCTAACGCGGGTATGTTTTAAATCAGCGCCCACCTTCTAACGCGGGTATGTTTTAAATTAAGCGCCCACCTTCTAATCTTTGGTATGCTTTAAATCAGCGCCCACCTTCTAATGCGGATATGTTTTAAATCAGCGCCCACCTTCTAATGTGGGTATGTTTTAAATCAGCGCCCACCTTCTAATGCGGTATGTTTTAAATCAGCGCCCACCTTCTAATGCGGGTATGTTTTAAATCAGCGCCCACCTTCTAACGCGGTATGTTTTAAATCAGGCGCCCACCTTCTAATGCGGGTATGTTTTAAATCAGGCGCCCACCTTCTAATGCGGGTATGTTTTAAATCAGGCGCCCACCTTCTAATGCGGGTATGTTTTAAATCAGGCACCCACCTTCTAATGCGGGTATGTTTTAAATCAGGCGCCCACCTTCTAATGCGGGTATGTTTTAAATCAGGCGCCCACCTTCTAATGCGGGTATATTTTAAATCAGGCGCACACCTTCTAATGCGGGTATTTAAATTTCAGTCAGGCGCCCACCTCCTAATGCGGGTATTTAAATTTTAGTCAGGCGCCCATCTCCTAATGCGGGTATCTCAATTTCAGTCAGGCGCCCACCTCCTAATGCGGGTATCTCAATTTCAGTCAGGCGCCCACCTCCTAATGCGGGTATCTCAATTTCAGTCAGGCGCCCACCTCCTAATGCGGGTATTTCAATTTAAGTCAGGCGCCCACCTTCTAATGCGGGTACTTTATTTTAAAGTATAAACAGGCGCCTGCCAACGGCATCATCTGCACAACATTAAGCAACGACATCATTTCAACTTATAAAGTCATATTCTCACATACATATCTTATGCAACTGTTATACACTAACTTTTATCTTAGCTCTGGTCTACAGGAATTTGAATCGGCGGGAGCTTTCAGCACAACGTGGAGCTATATCTTACGGCGAAGCAAGGCAATTTGGTCAATGACCTACTTCGAACTTCGATCCGCTCTTTCCTAATAGTTTTGTTACATCTGCGACCAGTGTCATCATAACTCGACAATGGGGCAATATTTCTTGAATCTGCACCAACTTTTTCAATAATTTCTCTCCCCCTGGGATCTTATTTCTACCCATGATCTTCCTTCAAGTCCCGTTGATCAGGACAAAATTGGCTACTAAGTCAACTTTCTTTGGCCGAAAACTCTTTCATCGTCTCCGTCCAAAGAGGGGCATCTGTTGACACCCAATTTTGTCTCGTCTTTTCCAATTTATTTGCAGTTTTAAATATTTTTAGCACCTCAAAACAATTTTAAATCTATATACATACATGCGTATATATATGTGTGTATATATCTCATTATTATTATTATTCACATTTTTATATCATTTGCATTTTATAATAATCATAAGTTATCCGAAATTCTATGTTATTTTATTCTCGCAAAATTGCATCGCATTTCCTTTTTATTAAGCATTAAACATTTCGCAAATATTATATTTTTATTATTATCACGTCGTTATGTTATTTTAAATAATTCACATCTTTTACAAAACAAAAATAATTTTTTTATATTAAACCCCTTTCATATTTTTAATCCATAATCCATTCATTTCCCAACCCAAAACAATTCCCCCAAAACAAAACCCCATTTTCGGGCCCAACCGAAACAACCCAACATTTTCAGCCCAAGACCCCTTTATTTTCGTCCAAAACCACCACCCACACCCTTTAATCCCCAGCCCAAAACACCCTTATTCTCCACAAACCCAATCGGCCCAACTCCCCAGGCCCAACCGGCCACCATCTCTCCCAAACCCAACCCGACCGCCCAAACACATTCCTTACCCTTTAAACCCAACGCCCAAAGCCCCCAAAACCCAAAAATCAAAAAAAAAAAACCTAAACCCTAACTACCCCCTACGCCGCCACCCTACACCCCTACACCCCTGCCCCTCACGTCGCCGCACCCTACCCTGACACCGCCAAACCCATCACCTCACTAACACGCCCCAAAAATCAGATTTTGTCCCCCCTTTATTTTGAAATTTGAATTCGTTTTTAGGGGGGTGTGAGGGGGTTGAACGTTGGGTTTGACACCTATAAAAACCCCCTTTGGTTCGCTGATTTGAGGGGGGTTTTGGGGGAAGAGGTCTTTTTTCGGATTAAAAAAAAAGAGGTTCTTAGGAAGGAGTTTAATTCGATTTTTTTTAGTTTGAAATTTAGATTCGAGTCTTTGGTGGTATTGTATTTTTATTGGTGTTGTTGTTCATTGAAAATCTGGAATTTTGCTACATTTCCACTGTTTTTGGGTTCCGGGTCGGGTCACTTCCGGGTCGGATCGATCGGGTCAGGTCGAAATTTCAGGTTTTTATTTTGTGTTTGAAGATTACAAATTCAAGCTTCTTTGTTCTTAATTTTGGTTAAGAATTACTTCTTTTGTTCATTAACTCCCAAAAATCTGAAATACCCCTTTTGTTCTTATATTTTCGAATCCGAAATATTACTCTAGCCCTTTAATTTTGCAATCTGAAAATTCCATTTCATTCCTCATATTTTTCTCTCAATTCGGGTCATTGCCGGGTCGGGTCACTGCTAGGTCGGGTCGGGTCATTCCGGGTCGGGTCGAACATCTTAAATCAGAAAATCAGCATTCTAAATATATTTTCTCCGAGCGGATTCGACGATTCGAAACCCGCAGCAGTTCGCTGGCCCGGAGAAGGTAAGTAGAATTATATTTCGCTCATTTTCCTTTTTACGCATTTCGTGTATTTTACGTGTTTAGTTTGTTGCTAATTTCAGGCATGGTGAGACTTATTAGATAAGAAGTATGGACTTGTTGTTTGGCTGTTTAGTTATAATTAGATCGATATGTAAGAGTTGCTCATTTGTGTGACTATATACATGTTGGTTAATTGTTCATGATTAAGAAAAGGGTTAGGATACTACGTTGCTATTGTGTTAGATGCTTGGTTATGTTAGTTGACTACTAATTAACTATTAAAGGAGGTATAGTTAGTATTTCCACAATGCTCAGTTGCTTGCTGCTACCTAAGTGTCCTATGTGGTGATGTTACTGTTTTGGTGATCAGGCAGCGATAAAAATCCTGATATAGGTAAAGTGTGTTTGCAAAGAGACCACGAGTTTGAATACTGTATGCGCTTAACTTAGTTTAAGTTGAATCTTCACGTGTGAAATGCTATGATTGATTTATTATCTACCCATTCACATACTTACGTGTTAACCTAAATTACTAATGTGTTTTGCTGGCATGTGCAAATGTTAATTCATTACCACATGTAAACTCCCATGAGCCATTCTATATATCATTTCATGTATGTTGAGTTGTCTAATTGACATATGTGGTCACATCTATTACCTGCACGTATTTATTGGTATCATGTTGAATCACTGTTTAGATGCAACTTCCTGTTAGTCTATGATCATGCTCTCATAATATAACAAATGTGTGAGGAAGAGATATAGATAGTTTGATTACTTTAAAATTGAGTGAAAATAGTATGAACAGGAAAATTTCTTGCTGCTTTTAACAAGATGCGCATCCAAATTGAAATTGCTTGTCTGTTAGTTATTCTTATTTTTTTTGTTTTTGATTTGTGAAAATAGTTCACCTGAAACATGCCTATTCTCCAAAAGAGAGGAAGGGATATGTCAGTAATCTGTTTAGCCTTGGTTATATTGCTGTTATTTATCATGTTTTAGCTGAGTATGATTAGGCTTACTTTGAATTTTCCCTTTAGTATTTAATTTTGTATGAGGACATGAAAGCATTCTGTGTGTTATTGGTCCTAATTCATGCCCTCTGAACCTCTATGCATAATGTTTCCACTCCTTCATTCCATATTATGTCTTTTTCCCTATCTTTATTTGGGACTTTCAGAATATACACATGTGAGGTTTATATTTATCTTAATATGTTGATTGAAAGCCAAGACAAGCTTCGGGTTTGGTTTAGCCTTCTTCGATAGCCTGCCATGCCTATGGTTCTAGAAACCTTTTGATCTCGTTGCGGTATTGAAAATTGACGGTGGTAGCCCCCCTTTGCTTCCTTGTTCTTTTAAAAGTGAAGTCTGTCTGATGAATTATTTTGCTGCATTTTGGACTCATTGTTGTTGCCTTGACAAGTCTTGCTTGAGATGTACTTTAAGGCTACCTTGTTGTTGTCATCTTGTTATTGTTTGCTATGGTTGCTTATTGCTTGCTGGCTGGATTTTGAACCCATCCTATAATGCATTATGAGAATGTTGGAGCTTTCTGTGGATATAAGAAATTGCTGTGTTTTTATCAATTCATTCTTTGTCTCTTTTTGGCCATTATGCTATTGTATTTTTGGCATTATGAGTTCTTTGCATTATTCTTGGTTATTTATTGCCACATTTGGTCTTTGGTTCGAAATGTTATACTCCAAAAGGAAGCTACTACATTCATTCATTGCTACACTTCATAAAAAAAGCAGATGCTACCTTTGGATTAACTTCTTGCATTTGGGGTTGAATCTGCTTGCTATGTTTTGAGCTAAAGCAGATGTGATATTACGGCCAAAATATTGTTGTATTCTCGAGCTTGTTTAATGTCCATTACTACCGTATCTTTGAGCACAATTGTCGCTGTTTTCTTGGCTAAAGCACGCTACTTTAAATTTGTTTGGACAGCCGCGCTTCTGCGTTTCCAGCCCACTCTGCGTTATTTTTAAACCCATTTCTTTCTTGTTTCTTGGCTGAAAGCAGTCGCTTTAACTGCTGTTTTTCTGTTTGATTCCTTTGCTCGGTTTCAGATTACTTTTCTACTATTTTTATTGTTTTGAACAAATATCGCGTCTGTTCGGGCACTGTTTTTCTGTTTCGCTTTGTCGCCCGGTTTCAGACATCGCTTTATCGCTTTTACCGCTTTTCTTGTTTTAAAATAAACACCGCACCTTTCAGACATTGCTTTCTGTTTGATCCTTTGTTTCAAAGATTCAAATATCTGCATTTCTTGTTTCTTGTTTTAAACTAAATATCGCGTCTTTTGGAAATTACCTGTTTCTTTTTCTCGCCATCGCCATCTTGTCTCTCTGTTTTCTTCTTACTACTGTTGCTTACTGTTTCCAATTTGATTTTGCTGATTCGAACACGATACTACATTGGCCGATGAAAAATATCCGTCGATTTTGAGGCCTCCACAGTCGTAAAGACGGAAATATAACTTCTGGGCAATGATGAGGCTTAAACCTTTTTCCAATATCAACATGTTTAGTAGGTGAGGTGACTAAAATAACCAACAAGTTATATATTCGCAGCCACGACGTGATTATAGTGATCTTTTCTATTTCACCCGAGAGACCAACACGTTTAGTAGGCGAGGCAATCAAAAAATAAACCACATTAGTCATATGTTTGCAGCCACGACGTGATTGGAATGTTCTTTTCAAAATTTAAGTCTGAGCCCTCCGTGATCAAAACATTCACTGTTTTGAATACGGATATGAAGTTATTTGTATTTAACTGTTTCTAACCGTTTGTTCTTGACAGCTTGCAGGGATTAAAGTAAATAACGGCGAATTATTCCTCGGGGTTTATTTATTTTATTTCTTTCTTTAATTCAGCTCTTATCCCGCTTTGTATTGTAATATTATTTATCGCACTTATGTAACTATTGAAATGCTTAGAATATGCAAACTTAGGATTAATTCATAGGGTAGTTTAAGATTTGAAACCCGTCGCTAGCTTATTTATTTATAGGCTCGGTTAAATTCAAACTTAGAAATCCTTCGCTAGTTTATTTATTTTAGGCTCGTCACGCGTATTCAAGATTTTCAAAACAACTTTTCTCATCTTTTATTTGCTTTATTAATCATACCGAATAAGATTATATTTTGTCAATTTACAATTCATTGATTCTCAAAATTTTACTTCTTTGGCATTATAAATAAATTATTTTACTATCAATTGTCAAATACATATTTTTCCAACTCTACATGTATTTCTCTTTAAATACCATACAAATGCATATTTTGAAAAAATCTCTACATTTATCTATCTTTTAAAATGCATCTCTTTTCATTAATTATTTGCAAACATCTTTTAACTTCATGCTTCAAACATGCATTTTTTTTCTAGCAATAATTAACCTGAGTTTGACCGGATAACCGCAAGTTAGCGGATCTTAAAGGATGCCTAACCCCTTCCCTTTAGGATAATAAAGAACTCTTACCTAGAATCTCGCTAGTTTCGCAGACCTTAAAATTGGAGTTTACATTGCAGCACTTAGTTTAATATTTAGGTGTCCTAATTCACCGTAAAAAATAATTAGGTGGCGACTCCTCAACCCTTTTTACCCAGGAATCACCGGACACGTCCGCGCTCCGCTTTGACCCGAGCAAGGTCGAAAAACGGGCGCGACAGCATGCCACAAAGAAGAAACAGTATAGAAAAGCAGAGACAATCGTCCAATGAAGATGAGCATTAAAAATAAAACTAGACCATGCAATGAGATGAAAATGGACATAAGTGACATTAAAAACAAAGATCAGGAGAAAGAGGACGAGGAAGAAGTTAACTTAAGTGGTAAAGATAGTCTTGGAAATTCAAAATTATCCCAAGGTAAGCAACAATCATCAACCAAAAGTTCTGCATCAAAATCACAAAAAGAAAAGGGCATGCAAAAGGAGGAGTTGCAGAGTCAGGAAGTCAACAAAAAGTGGCAACTGAGGTACATTCATCAACTGAAGCAGTAGATCAAGGGGAAAGAAAGAGTACATCTGGAGATACAAAAAAGGTAGATACTAAGTCATTTGAGGTGATTAGGAGACATCATGATACATGTCAATTAATTCATGCAAAACCAAAGAATACAGATAAGAAGCTAGACAAAAATGGGGAAAAAGATTTAGATGTTCATTCAATTATTCATAATATCCAGGCTTTGGCTAAGGCTTGAGATCTATCACCTAAGCATATTGATAAAGGCATAGGAAGGGGCAACAAGAAAAGCATATGAGATACAAGTGTTCCACCAAATGGTGGAGTTCAAATAAGAAGAATTATTAATAAATTTAGTAATCTATGATGAATGCAATCATTTAAAATATTAGATCGGTTAATATAATTGATATATTTCCAAGAATAATGAAGATACATCAAAAGTATCACTTTGGTTTCATAGGTTTACTAGAACCTTTTCAGGACGCAGACCAAATAGAAACATACAAAATTCGTTTACAAACTGCTGTTATAAATAGTTCAGAGAAGATATAGGCTTTAATAGATGATATGTTTGAAGTTAAGGTTATGATGAAATTCAATGTGAACTTGAACCTACACCAGGAAATAGGGATAGGTTGCACACGATACAGGCAGATCTAAATGGATATTTACATCTAGAGAAAGAATTTTGGAAACAAAAAGCAGGAATGCGATGGTTTCAAGATGCGATAGAAATACCAGATTTTTTCATGCATATGTATAGGGCAGGAGGAAAAGATTATAGCTTAAGAGAATCCAAGAACAGAATGACAATTGGATAGAAATGAAAGTAGGGATTTCTGAAGAAGCTATTAGGTTTTACAGAGAACAGTTCACAAAGGAGGATCCTAATAATTTTGAGATTTTGGATCATGTACGACAGATGATCACTGATGAGAAGAAGACCTTGATAGGGGATATGCCAATTAAGGAGGAAGTGAGGAGACTAGTCTTCAGTCTAAATGGAGAAAGTGCAGGTGGATCGGATGGCTTCACTGGTTTGTTCTATCAAACATGTTGGGAAATCATAGGAGGTGATATTACAAATATGGTTAAAGCCTTTTTCTATGGTGTTGAATTACCAAGGTTTATTACTCATACTAATATGATTTTATTGCCTAAGAAGGATATAGTCAGTACATTCTCAGATATGAGACCAATTAGCTTAAGTAATTTTATGAATAAAATCTTTTCAAGACTGATTCATGAAATAATGGTGAATGGATTAGTTGATATCATTTCATTAGACCATGATGGTTTTGTGTTATGGAGAAGTATAGTTGAAAATGTTCTACTCACCCAGAAGATCATTTCAGAAATTAGAATGAGAATCAAGACAACCAATGTAGTTATGAAACTAGACATGGCTAAAACATATGAGATAAGGTATCTTAGTTATTAATGACCAAGATATTGAGGAAATTTGGTTTTTCAGAAAGATTGATAGACATGATTTTCAGAACTAGCAGCAACAATTGGTATTCAGTGCTAATAAATGGACAATAACAGGGTTTTTTCAATCATTCAAGGGGTGTTAAATAGGGTGATCCATTGTCCCCTGCTTTATTTATTTTGACTGTTGAAGTGTTGACAAGGAACCTCAATGCCCCACATTAGGTTCCACAATTCAGAGAGTTTATGTTACGACCCCTTTCGGGCGTCGTGGTGGCACCTACACTTTTTTCACTAGTAGGCGAACCACTTCCTAAATTCATTAACATAAAGGATAATAATAGGCGCAAATAGAAGAATAATTAATAAGATTGTCTTGCCATAAATATAAATAAGTAACCGAATCTGAATATTTAATTATTACAACTCCAAAATCATATCTGTCAGTATAAGAGAACTAATATTGACATAAGAAGTCCGAATAGTCTGAGAATTGTCTCAAGAATACAATAAAAAGACATAAGTAAAGAGAAAGTATCTAGGGCATGTTGTGAAGAGACAGTCTCACCCCCGAACACTCTAATTTCCCAAGACTGGACTTAGTCACGTAGTCTGGAACTGGTAGAAGATGTTGTAGCTGCATCTAAAAATAATGCGGCAAGTGCAGTATGAGTACACAACATACCTCCGTAAGCATCATAGGTCGACAATGACGGAATACATGTAACTGACATAGATACCAAATTGACTCTCAAATAATCCTATTCTACAAGTCTAGTAAAATTAAACCACCTTATTGAATAAAGGGTTCAACGCTTAACAACTCAGAAATCATCAACATGAATTCACCTTATCATGATAATCAATCCAAATCAAGTGCAAATCTCAATGTAATCAATGTGTATGAGTGAATGATATGAATGAAATGCAAGATACATTTTCATCAACCGGTATACACACTCTATAGGCTTTGTCATATAGATATGACCCATGGAAGACCCGTGCCGTTCATATACTGCTCCTAGCCAGCCGAAAATTACCATGATTCTGACTAGAGCCCAAGACCCATTTGTCAAGCCATATCAAATCATTATCACCATCTCAGTGTTTCCAAACCATCTCACAATAGTATCATTACCTTTCCTTTTCGGTATGTTTGGACCCACAACATTTCCATACCACTCTACTTTCAAAATCACAATAATCATGAGTGTATGAATGCAACAGTTATAAGGTAGGTGTCATGGTGTATGAGATGCAATCAAGTTCAAGAGATGAAATACACATGCTTCAGAAATATCACAACACATAATTCCATATAATTAGTCTTTCATATCAGAAGCAATATGTGATGAGTAAACACAACCAATATCAATCAATGGAGACAAACTCAAGTAATGGAGACAAGCCCACATAACAGCAGTCGGAATCAACCCAAAGGTTGATTCCCCAAATCACCCATCAAGATAGTTCAACACCCGTACCCACCTAAGTGCTCATTATAGCCACTAAGGTGGGACCCCCAATACGCCCAATACCTCTCAATTTTTATAACAACCATATGGTTCTATCAAAGTTTAGTAATATTAAACCATATCCTACCTCGGAGCCAAGCGGGTGCCACGATCCTTAATCTACTGCCAATGCCTTGCCTTTGTAAAATGTCTCATAGTATTCATAGTCTAACACATAAATTCTATGTTAATAACGTATTCTAATACAAATACAAAGGCACAACCTTTCAAAACAGCCGAATATCCAACCCCCAAATTGACCCTGGGGCCACAAGGTTAAAGATCGGAACTTTAGTACTCTAAAATTATGAAAACACTCTAATTGGTCATATTCTTAAGTTACTTTAGAATCTAAACACATTTAGGCTTCCAGTTGCATGAACTTAGTAAAACCCTAAATTAGGAACCCTAGATTTCCTCCCAATTTCAAATGGAATCCAATTACGAAATTGAGCATTACAAGATATCATACTATCATTATCCAACTCTTATTTGCAATATTAAAACATAAGGATCAATACTTAGTCTCTAATTTCATAGTTTTAAGCCTCTTAATATCTATCAGGAACCCTATATTTAGTTTATCCCAAAACAAGAATAGAACATAGATTAAAGAAACATAAACAAGATTAACTAATGGAAATGGATGAGAAACTTACCCCCAAAGTGCAATAAAGATGCAATCCTTCAATGGTTACCTCCCTACCGAGCTCAAGTCCCAAAATATGAAAGTGGGGAAAGTGATTTCGAAGTAGGATTTTAATTCTAGGTCTAGAAACAGCGATCTCGCTTCGGCGAAATCGACCTCGTCGAAGCGAATTGCTTCTGCGGAAAAATTGCCGCAAAAGCGACCCAACATAATGTACCCAGATGTCGCAAAAGCAGAGAAATTATCGCAAAGGCGGATCGCATCTGCGCAACAAGGACCGCAGAAGTGGACATCCTGAACCCTGCCAAGGCTCACATCTACGAACCAACCTCCATAAAAGCGGCCACTGGTCCGCTAGTGCGACACACCAGAAACCAGCAACTTAAGAAACTTAGTAACTTTTCACCAAACACCCGAAATATTCCTGAGACATTCCGGATACAAACCAGACGTGATACCCAAGTATAAAAGATACTACAAAATCGCTCGCGTACTCAGATTTCTCATAAGACCAAGCTAAGGCCAATTTTTCTACGAAAATAGCTGAAATACTCAAGTTTCACAAATTTATAAATAGTAACACAAAACACATCTGAACGCCTCGATAAGTAAACAAAGGACTTAAATAAATCATAAATGACGCTCTGGACCTACCAATAGTGACGAAACCTAAAAACAAACACATATACTCAAAAGTCAACTTCGGGTCAACTATATCATTTCAAAACTATCCAATTTTGGGGTTTCTTCCAAAATTCATATAAAATAACCTTGAGAATTGTGCTACCCATCCTTGCGAGTCCCAAACCCCACAAAGATCCTATAGGAAGGGTAATTTGGTCAAACAGATGTCTTTAGCTAAAATGACCGGATGAGTTGTTACAGTTTGGGATGCCTAAATGGATTCCTAAGGTGAATCATTTAGCCTATGTTGATGATATAATTATTTTCTCTTCAGCATATGTTTTATCTTTACAATTAATTATGGAGATTTTGAGGAAGTATGAGAAAATATCTGGCCATAAGATCAACAAGGAGAAGAGTTCTGTTTATATGCATAAGAATGTTCCAGGAGATGTGAGTATTATAGTTGAAATCGCTACAGGAATCGGTAGAAAGGATTTTCCTTTCATTTATCTAGGCTGTCCAATTTATCATAGTAGGAGAAGAAATGATTTTTTCAATAGTATTCTGATGAAGATAATGAACAAGTTGCAAAGCTGGAATGGAAAACTTTTATCATTTGGGGGTAGAGTTGTTCTTATTAAACATGTGCTACAGAGCATGCCAAACCATTTACTGTCTACAGTAAATCCACTCAGACAAATGCATATGATGTTTGCTCAATTTTTGTTGGAGTAATACAATTGGAGAAAGAGTAAACATTGAGCTTCTTGGTCTCATTTATGTATTCCACTAAATGAGGGGGGACTAAGATTTAGGTCACTACATGATGTGTCTATGGCTTTATTTTGCAAATTATGGTAGAATTTTAGGATACATACTTCCTTATAGAGTGAATTTATGAGCAACAGGTATTGCAAAAACGAAAATAATGTGGTGGTGCATTGGAAGTATGGATCCCAAATTTGAAAGAAATTGTTACATGCTAGAGATTTGATTGAACACCAAATATGGTGGCAAAAAGAAATGGGTAATTGTTAGTTCCTGTTTGACAACTGGACAAGGATGTGTGCTTTATATTATGCAGTTCAAGATGGTGGATATGATGATAATGTTCAAAATGTATCTAATTTAGTGGTTGAATAGAGTATGGATAGATTGAATACCTTATTATCATATGATATTATGCAACATGTTATCACTACTATTAATCTACCTAGAGAGGGAAAAGGAATGGACAGGTCATGGTGGATATTATATACAAAGGGAGAATTCTCAGTCAAGTCAGCATGTGAGTATATTAGACTGAGTGGCCAACAAATAGAGGCTTATAAGTACATGTGGATGAAAGTATTTCCCTTTAAGATATCATTCTTTCTGTGGTGGTGTTGGAAGTATAAAGTACCATTGGATGATGTATTGAAGAGAATGAATTACAATATTGCATTCAGGTGCTGGTGTTGTTCAAATCCTATGAATGAGACAATCCAACATCTGTTTGTCACCTCTTTTTCAACTAACAAGACTTGGTCCTACTTTTCTTCTTTGCATGTCTTAATATGGAGGGATTATAATTACAACAAAGGATAGTGAAGTGGTGGCAGACTCTTATAACAGGGAGACTGAAATAAATATTCTAGATAGTCCCTACTATCACCATTTGAGAATTGTGAAAAGGGAGAAATGCCATCAAATATGGGGGAAATATTAGTTAAAAGAGTTATCGACCAGATCTATGTAACAATTCAGAGATTAGTTATGATCATAAACCCATCAATCAGACAGGTGCCTAATAGATGGGATGCTCTGATTCAGATGCTATAAGGAGGAAGAACCCAACTAAAGGTTACAAAAGTGATTTGAGAGTTTCTGCCATCAGGTAGGATACTATGTAACACTGTTGGAGCCTCAAGGGAGAATCCATGTAAAATTTCCTATGGTTTTTTCTTAAGTAATTCATAAGAAAAATTTGCTTTATGCTCAAGCAGAAGCATAGAGATTAATACCATCATTGGAGCAAAAATAATGGCTATCAATATGGAAGCTTTGAATTTTTCCATAACTAAACATTTAGACCAAACCGACTCACAAATGGTTTAGAGATTACTTTCAGAAGGATGAAAACCACCATGAAATATTGCAACATGGGTTAAGGACATACAAGAAATCAATAGCAGTATGGAGGTCAAGTTTTTTTTTAAATTTTGTCCTATTAGGGCATTTTATATAATATTAAAAACAAAAGGACAAAAAAGTCCAAAGTCATCCAACAAAAGCAAAATATATAGAAATATAAAAAGTAAAAGAAAGGAAAGTACGAGGAGGGGCCTATTTCTAATTGGTGCCCTAAGTTTTCACAGATGTTCTCTCTCTTTTGTGTCATTTCTCTCTCTAGAATCTTCTCTTCAATATTACAAAAATAATAATTCAGCTCATGTTGAATGCCAAATTGATGCTTTTCTTGACGAGCTGCTGATTTTCATCTCCAGAAATGGATGGAACCTTGCATAAATTCACTCAGGTTCATTATTCTTCACGTTTCCATCTATTTTCCACCATTGATGTTGCTTTTTATATGATATCTGTTGATTCTCTGTGTTGCATGTTGTAAATCGAGCCTCATCAAGGTGATAGTTCTCCATTTTGGGCTTCGTTGCACTTTCAAATCTTGCATCAACCCCTCTTTCCCTTTTACGCATCCTCTACTAAATGATTGAGCTTGTATCAAGCACAAAATAACAAAAAGTTGGTAAGTTATGTCCAACTTTTTGTGTTTTGTTGTTTTCATGGTGAAATATTGTCCTTATATCCCATTCCCCAACAAAAGTTGCTATGTTTCCTCCTTTTCTGTTTCTTACTAGCCAAATTTGTCATCTTTCTTTGCCTGGTAGTGTTCCTGTGTATTTTGACCATTGCTTGCACTTGTATCTTCATTTTTGAACTCTAATTCTCAAATAGGATAGGTGTGATTTGTCACTGTTAACTATCTTCCTGCATGTACTGTCTAAATTCCTAAAGTGTTGACAAAATACACTTCCTTCATCAATTATATGATTAGCTAGTGCATCATTACCCTCTCTAATAATGAGAGTGTATATTATCTGCCTTCTTTCAGTTAATTCCCTTATTCCTCCATTCAATTAGCAATGTTCCATGGAGGTTTCCATCATTCCCCCAAAAACTTTTGTATAAACTATGAGTCTGTCTGAACAATAATCTTATCAATATTATTATTGTGACAGTACCTCATAGCTTGTGCAATGGCAAAAGTCTCAACTTCATTATTTGTAACATGTCCCATCTTCTCTGCTTGAGCATATGTAAGATCCCCTTCCTCATTTATTAAACAAAAACCATAGGCTCCCACTCTAGGATTTCCCCTCAAAGTTCCATCAGTGTTGCGAATGAGCCACCCTAATTGAGGAAAATTCCACACCACCTTTGCAACCTTCAATTTCGCCCTTCTTCCTTCCATCTTGGTTATCAAATCTGCTCACCTGTTAGGTATTTGAATGATGGAAGGATTCCTTACTTGTACCATTCTTTGTATAGTAGCATAGATCTTATAAAAACATCTTCCCACTAATCTTTTCTCTCCATGCTTAATGGCAGTTCTCCTTTTTCTTAGTTCTCAAATAATAATAGTTGGTACAACTTGATAGATTGGTTTGAGCCTGTCTGTCACTAGAGCTTGTCACCGCTTTATTATTCTCTATTGCAATTGAAATACCTCAATATTTATACCTGCAAAAGAAGACAAATAGGACCATGTCATGTTAGCAGCATAAGAATTGGTAAAAAGATGTTGAGTTATCTCCTCCATAGGATTTGAGCAATTCCAACATTTAGATACCAAATTAATATTCATCCTTCTCAATATATCATTCACATGGATTTTAAACTTCCAACATCTCCACATGAAGAAATAAATTTTGAAAGGAAGGCCTTTTATCCGCATATAGTTATAAATGTCCAATTTCTGACTTCTCAGTCTCAAATACCCCCATGAAAATTTAACTGTAAATTCTCTATCAGTTGTCAGTAACCATTATGGCTGGTCTAGACCCTTATCCCACACACTTGTGGTTTAATGGTGTCTATAATATGTTGCAGAACACCAGTTGTTATCACTGTAGCCATCTTTTCTACATTCCAATCCCCATCTGCAACCAACTCATTCACATTTTGAATAACATTATCATAACACTCATCTGGTACTACATAATACGAGGCCCACAACCCTGTCCAATTATCAAACCAAAATTGAGAATTTCCCATTTTAATTTGCCACCAGATTTGATGTTCAGTGATATACCTTACCTGCAATATTTTCTTACATGCCTGAGATCCCTGCTTTTATTGAACTATGAATGGATTCTCCTTTTTACAATATTTTTTACTTAGGAATGCACTCCACAATGATGGTTTTGTTCTAAAGTTCCACCAAAGTTTATAGTATAAAGGCATAGAAACATCATGCAAAGACCTAAATCCCATCCCACCTTCCTCAGTTAGCAAACATAGGTGGGGCCAAGAAGCCCAATGTCTACTCTTTCCTACTATAATATTACTCCAATAAACCTAAGCAAACATAATATGCATTTGATTTATTACCACAACATGTGGATTTACAACAGATTATAGATTAATCGGAAAACTTTATAGAACATGTTTAATCATAACTGCTCTGCCCTGAATGAAAGCATTTTCTCTTTCTATGATTGAAGTTTGTGCATTATTTTCATCAGATAGCATTAAAAATCCTTTCTCCTCATACCGTAGTAGATTGGACACCCTAAGTATGTGAAAGAGAAATCTTTCCTTCCAATTCCAGTTACCACCTCCACAGTAATGCTCACATCCCCAGGGACATTATGTTGCATATAAACTGAGCTTTTCTCTCTATTTATCTTCTGCATAGAAGTTTTTCATACTTCCCTAGTATTTTCATGATTAATTGTAAAGAAACCATATTAGCTGAGGAAAATATGATCATGTCATATGCATAGGCCAAGCGGTTCACTTTAGGACTCCATTTAGACATCCCAGAGCCCTTAAACTGAGGTTTCTGATGTAGATCATTAAGATTTCTTGTTAGGACTTCTGCAACTAGAATGAAAGGTGTATGAGAAATAGGGTCCCCTTGCTCTAAAAGAAACCTTTCTGCTGCCCATTTTATCAACAAAAAGTACCAATTATTACCGATTATCCTAAATACCATATCCACCAGTTGCTCTAAAAGCCCATCTCCCTTAATACCTTTGTCAAAAATAACAAAGACACTCTATCATATGCTTTAGTCATATCTAGTTTAATCACCACATTAGCATTCTTGGTTCTCGGCCTTATGTCTGCAATAATCTCATGAGTGAGTAGTACATTTTCAACAATACTTCTTACTTTTATGAACCCAGATTGATTTAAAGATAAGATATCCCCAAGGTAGTATACCAATATTTCATGAATCAATCTTGAAAATATTTTGTTCACAAAATTACTTAAATTAATTGGTCTCATATCTGAAAAGGTATTAATGATATCTTTTTTAGGCAACAAGACTAAATTAGTATGAGTAGCAAATCTAGGCAATTCAACACCACACAAGAAATATTATACCATTCAGGTTCACACACATATTAAGGGAGGGTATTCAGATAGTAGATGCTCTGGCAAATCAGGCCCTTGACAAAGGGTCCTTTCAATGCCAAAGCTTTCAAGAATTGAAGGTGGACAAAAGGAGAATTATAAATAGTGACAAGTTTCAAATTCCTTACCTAAAAATTAGAACTAAATATTGATATGATGAGGGAGTATTTCATAGAGACTAGTAAGATTCTTGATGCAAAAGTTTACACGGGACAAAATCAATCATACACATATTCTTTCACATTAGCACAATAACATATGTTCAAACACATCAGGATAAACACTTGAAAAAACAAGGCAAAGACACTCAGGAATGGCAAGTTTAAATTTTCATATGAGAAGGGAAAGAAAGCGTACCAACTATGGTTTCAGATACTTTTCATAGGTGCAAGTCAGTCTTTGCCCAGAGAATCGAGGAACACTTCCAATAACAAACCAGGGTTTAGAGTCGTGATGAAACAAGCATACAAAAGGTTGAATCAACACATACAGGACAACATCGGAGCATATATCAAAGAATTTCACAGGTGCAAAGGAAAAAATACAACAAGCATAGCAAGTACAACTTCTCCAGAATTTTTGAGGCAGATGGAGGAAGACCAGTTCGATATACATTGATGCAAATTAGCTCAAGCATGTATGGAAGTAGATTTTGACAATGAAATTTGACTATCTCATCATTTTTGCACCGACGACAAACCAAGAGACAAATACATCAACAACCAGTCGATTAGATGGAGAGGCAAGATCAGAAAGGTCTGATTCATTGCATGAAAGACAAGAAGAAAGCAGAAATCAATCAACCAAAAATAGATCTTGAGTAGAAATGAAGAAATTAAAAAGGAAAGACTTACTTGAGGGTCTGCAGATATACAATTAACCAACAAGGTGAAGAACCCAACTAGCTGGGGTGCAAATCAGATACAAAACATCGAGTAGATGAGTTTGGCAACAGATTCATCTCTGATCATCATTTTGCACCGGTGGAGAGTAGAGAGAGATGATTCGAGGAAGAGAGAGAAAAACTAGTAGAAAAATAAGGCAACAGATAGTATTTGGCATAATTTCTATATTTGTTTTGTTTTGAATTTATTTCCTTTTTTGGATGAATTATGAGACCATTTTGGGACCTTAGTTTGTTTCTTTAGTTAAATAAATAAAATGCCCAGCCCGAGCAATTTTTTTTTTAAAATGTTAAAGAATCAAAAGTCCAAACAGATCCAAATCAGAATAAATAAGTTCTCCTCATACTAGTAAGTGAAAAAGTAAAGGTCCTGACCAACTACTAGAAAAGGGGAGAGTTACCTAGATGAGCCAAAAGATACCAATACATCCTTTATCATACAAATAGGGACTCAAGTTAGCCTGGGTCCTTACGACTCCCACCTAGTCAACAGAGAGAGACGAAAGTGAGAGAGCATTAAATCAATCGAAAAATATTAAATCTCTCACTAAAGGTTCATTCTAGGAGGAGCATAGTTGAAGTCTCATTCCTACGAGAAAGAAGAGCAAAGAATATCAAGGAGAAATTATATATTAACAAGTTGCCAGCGCTCCCTAGGAGGCGTCGCAGCGCTCCGACGCCTCGGCTCCACGGCGATTTCCGACACGGTTCATCTTACACTTCGTACACTTCTTCCTTTATTTACCAATGTGGAATACTTTGTTATTTGGCCAAAAACCGTCCATCATTCTATGTCTCAAACGTATTACATACGTACCAATATCTCTTTCACTAATGAAATTTGCGATACTTGGCACTACGTGTACACGTGTGTGGAAATGACATTTTCGACGTGCGGGGCCCCAATTGTTTGAGTCATAAATAATGGGATATACTTAATTCCACATTAGTAAATTTCCAACAATCCCCTCTTGAAAGAGATTTTGGCGCACTCACATAGTGCCTTTCCAGCAATCTTTCAGCGGACCGATGTTGCATCTGGATAGGTAGCATACACTTTGAACTTTTCATAGTTGAATACCATCGGACTTACTTACTGCGCGGTGAATGTGATGTCTTGAACCGTCAGTGTTTAGTGTAATCCAAGTCAATGGTACTAACACAACAACTTCCCTTACTCTGTTCTTCGTAATGTTTTGTACGTTGTAGTCGTGGACACTTCTTGAATTATTAAGTGCGTTCATTTTGAGGCGGCCTGTCCTCGCACTTAAATAGGTGGTCTCCTACAAGGTATCCTGCTATACTCCACTTTACAAGTGTTAGGAACCATTAAAAGTTTCCCCAAACCTAAACTCAACCGGTGAGGATCATTAAAGGTTTTGAAAACTTAACTTTCACCCACACTGCAGATAGCACTTATAGTCTATCGCGGGAACGTCTTTGGATTTGGAGTTTCGTTACAAAAATCACTATCCGAAGTGCTCATTCTTCCACCGAAGCGATCAACTGAACCTTTAATGCTTAGTTTTTCCATTGAACCTAATTTCTGGGATCTCCAGTCAGTAAGGTTGGGTTACCACCGTATTGGATACCTTGGGTTTTATGCCCATTCCCCTAGACATGCAGAACATCTGATCTTTGGGTAAGCCCTTTGTTAGCGGGTCCGCTATGTATCCTTTGACTTTATGTAATCAATGGATATTATACCCGTGGTGATCAGCAGCCTAACGGTCTTATGTCTTCGTCGAATATGATGAGACTTGCCGTTGTACATAGAACTATGTGCCCTTCCTAGAGCCGGCTGACTGTCATAGTGGATCATTACAGAAGGTACGGGTTTGTCCCAACAAGGAACATCCTCTAAGAAGTCGTAAAGCCACTCAACTTCTTCTCCTACTTTGTCTAAAGCGATAAACTCCGATTCCATCATGGATCGGGCGATGTAAGTTTGCTTAGA
Source organism: Anisodus acutangulus (assembly GCA_029783415.1). Lineage (NCBI taxonomy): Eukaryota > Viridiplantae > Streptophyta > Magnoliopsida > Solanales > Solanaceae > Anisodus > Anisodus acutangulus. The sequence continues at coordinate 20,263,733 of CM056505.1, forward strand.
GGATTTCCAAGACATAGCCCCACCACCAATTATAAATACATACCCACTGGTGGACTTGGTGTTCTCTATATCAGATATCCAGTTTGCATCACTGTACCCCTCTAGTATAGCTGGACATCTCAAATAATGCAACCCGTAAGTTAGCGTGTATTTCAGGTATCGTAGTACCCGATTCAACGCCTTCCAATGATCATGACTCGAATTACAGATAAACCTAGCCAACTTGGTAACTGCATAAGCAATATCAGATCGATGCAGTTTGTTATGTACATCAAACTACCAATCACCTGTGCATATTGCTCCTGGCATACGGTGCACCACGATTTTTATCAAGCTTTTGATTTCTATCCATTGGTGACTTCATAGGCGAACTGTCAATCATATCAAACTTTCTCAACACATCCTCAATGTAGTGAGACTGAGATAAGACCAGTCCGTCAGACGTCTTAGAGATCTTTATCCATAAGATGACATTTGTGATACCCATATCCTTCATGTCGAAGCATTGTTTCAACATGTTCTTAGTCTCTAGAATCAAACTAGGACTGCTCCATGTGATTAACATGTCGTCTATATACATGCATATCATGACGAATGAGTCAGAGTTACCTTTCATGTAGACACATTTGTCACACTCACTAATGGTGAAACCCTTTGATAGTAGAGTACTATCAAATTTTTTGTGCCATTGCTTCGGGGCTTGTTTAAGCCCGTACAGAGATTTGACAAGCCGACAGACTTTCTTCTCTTGTCCTGGAACCACATACCCCTCGGGTTGTTCCATATAGATTTCTTCTTCCAAATCACCATTTATGAAGGCTGTCTTGACATCCATTTGATGTATCTCTAAGTCACGCAATGCTGTGATCGCAATGAATATCCGTATGGACATCATCCGAGACACCGGAGAGTACGTGTCAAAATAGTCGAGACCTGCTTTCTGCCGGTAGCCCTTGACTACCAACCTGGTCTTGTACTTATCTATAGACCCATCTGCTTTATACTTCCATTTGAGTATCCATTTACAACCCAACGGTTTATTTCCCAGAGGAAGATCAACCAACTCCCAAATATGGTTATGCAGGATGGAGTCTATTTCACTCTCAATAGCTTCTTTCCAGAGTGGTGCCTCTAGAGTTGACAATGCTTCAACAATTATCCTTGGTTCATCATCAACCATATAAGCTACAAAGTCAGGACCAAAGAATTTATCATTTCTGGCCCTTTTACTTCGCCTTGGTTCCATCTCTAGAGTCTCCAAGTTCTGAGAATGTGGAACACTAGATTCCGGATATTCAGCCACTTCGAGGTCCACTAGATCTGAACCATATAGATCCGGGCCGTCAATGACTCTCGGTTCCTAAGAGCTTTGTTCATAACTTCATTTGCAAGAGGTTATGTCTTTTTCCTTTCTAGGAAAGATATCTTCAAAAAAATTAGCATTCTTTGATTCTATGATTGTACCCCCGTGGATATCTGGAATATCTGACTTATGCCCTAAGAAGCGATGCCCTAAGAAGCGATGCACTAAGAAGCGATAAGCACTACTGTTATTTGCATATTCGATGAATATGTAATCTACAGTCTTAGGCCCAACCTTGACTTGTTTTGGCTTGGGTACTTCAACCTTTGCCAAACAACCCCACACCTTTAAATATTTATAAGTGGGTTTCCTCCCTTCCATGATTCATATGGATTTTTGTCCTTACTCTTATGTGGGACTCTGTTAAGAACAGTATTAGCGGTAAGGACAGCTTCTCCCCATATGTTTTATGGAAGACCAGAATTAATGAGCAATGCATTCATCATTTTCTTCAATGTGCGGTTCTTGCGTTCTGCCACACCGTTCGACTGAGGTGAGTATGGAGCCATCATTTGATGAACAATGCCTGATTCGACACAATATTCCTCTAATGGCGCTACATATTCTCCCCCTCTATCGCTACGAATGGATTTAATCCGCATGTTTAGTTGGTTCTCAACTTCTGCTTTGTAACGTCGAAACGCTTCAAAGGCTTCATCCTTACTTTTCAACAAGTAAAGGTAACAGTACATTGTGCTATCATCAATGAATGTCACAAAGTACTTGTTCCCCCCTCTAGTTTGTGCAAACTTTAAATCACATATATCTGTGTGAATAAGTTCTAGAGGAGCGGTATTCATTTCGACGGATCAAAAATGAAGCTTTGTGAGTTTTGCCTCTACGCACACCTCGCACTTATGTTGAGGGTTTACGTCATAGACGGAAACAACTCCAACTTGACCAACCTTTGGATGGACTTGTAGTTGAGATGTCATAATCTATGATGTCATAAATTAAAGGACTCAAGCAAGTAAGAAGAAGCTTCAATACTATGGCTTGTACGTAATATAGACATGGCATTAACTTTGAAGAGGCCTTCACAGATGAATCCTCTTCCCACAAACGTTTCATTCTTAGTGATTACAAATTTATTGGACTCAAACACTAGCCTAAAACCAGCATTAACCAACAAATGATCTAAAATTAAATTTCTTCTAATCTCAGGAACATGCATCACCTCCTTCAGAGTGAGCTCCTTTCCAAAAGTCAACTTCAGGACTACCTTTCCTACCCCCAGCACGTTAGAGGAAGCGTTGTTGCCCATGAACAGCTTCTTGTTTGTAACCGGTGTATAATTGGAGAAGGCATCTCTATTGGAACAGATGTGTGTTGTAGCACCTGTGTCCATCCACTATTGTGTGAGATTCTCAACAAGGTTTGCTTCTAGCACTATCGTTGAGAACTCCTTAATCATGTCATCCAAAAACTTGTCTTTGACGACGTTAACTTGTGTCTTGCCCTTAGCCTTGGCCTTCTCTTGTTGCTCAGTCTTGAGCTTGCGACAGTCCTTGATTATATGACCAGGTTTCCCACAGTGGTGACAGTTTCCTTTGAACTTCTCCACTGTTTTGGTCTTGCCGTCTTTCTGGAACTTGCGCTTCTTGCTTGGGTTCCCTTTGGCCTCAACCAGATTTGCCTTTGCCTCAGCAGGTTGTTTACCCCTAGGCAAGACCTTCTTATTATCTTCCTGAATTTGGAGTTTGATAATAAGTTCTTCAAAGATCATCTATTTTGTCTTGAGTTTTAAGTAACTCATAAACTCATTCCACGAAGGAGGTAACTTTTCAATCAGAGATGCAATCAAAAACTGTTCATTTGATTTCATACCTTCCAAATCCAGGTGATGTAGAATCATTTGGAATTCCTAGACTTGGAACATCACTTATTTACTATCCACCATTTGATATTTCAGGAATTTCCCAATAATGAATTTCTTAGTACTTGCATCTTGTGCGTTGTACTTCTTTTGCAGCTTCTCCCACAACTCTTTGGCGGTGCCAACGGTGCAATACACCGTGTAGAGAGGGTCTGACAAGCAGTTCAATATATAGTTCTTACACATGAAATCCCTATGACTCCATGCATCAAGAATCATCTTCATGTCATTAATGACATGGATACCTAGGCTCCCTTCAGCCGTTTCAGTAGGCAAAGGGCCTATTTCAGCTCCATCTTGTGGAGGATCTTCTGTTAGAAAATGAGCTATTCCCATAACAGTCAGATAGAATAGCATCTTCTGTTGCCATCTCTTGAAGTTGGAGCTCATGAACTTTTTAGGGCGTTCATGGTGGAATCCAGCGGGTGGAGGAACGACAACGTTCCCTTGAGAAGCAGTAAAGGCGTTGGATGAGCCTTGAGCAACCGGAAAGGCATTAGGTGTGCCTTGAGCAGTGGGGAAGGCAGAGGGATTGCCTTGAGTAGCAGCAGCAGTAGAATCAGAAGCAATATGTTCTCTTCCACTCATCTTTCTAGGTACTTACAACACAATCTTGTCTTAAAATTATTGGGATACAATTGTTGTAGGGAACGGGAAGTAAGTAACTATTACAATGGTAAGAAATGATAAACTAAATATTATAATAAACTATAAATCAAGAACTTAACAAACTGCTTTGTGATTTGCTAAGTCGAGTGATGGCACTTTGTCTTTAAGATAAGATTGCCCCGTATATCTCCTTTTACGGTGTCGGGCAATAGTCTCCCAAGATACAACAACAACTCAACAATTGAGCAAAGAAAACTCAAGTGTAACTCTTGAAGAACTTTGAGTATAGTAACTTTGCTAGAGAGGAAGAAGATGAATTCAGAAAATTCTGGAGTATTTTCTAAGTATTGTGTAGTGTTCTTCAATTGAGCGAAAGGCCTCAATTTATAGTGCTTCCCCTCAACTATCCAACTAATAGCCTTCAATAGCCATGTAATGACAATTAATTGAGAGGTTACATTCAGCCAAATAATGGCTGAATTCACGTGCCAAGTAATGGAGAATCAATGCTCCAAAACAAGCCCAAAGGTCAGAACTTTTCAACTTCCCGTTGCAGCATTCTGCCTCCGAAGCGCCGTGGCTCTGTGAATTAGCGTCGCGGCGCCGCTACTCCAGTAACTGAAGACCCAATTAGCGCCACGGCGTACCCTGGGAGGCGTCGCGGCGCTCTAATGCCTCGACTCCGACGGGGCTGCGCTGCGGCCCTTCGCGGCAATTTCCGACACGTTTCATCTTACACTTCGTATACTTCTTCCTTTGTTTACCAACGTGGAATACTTTGTCATTTGGCCAATAACCTTCCATCATTCTATATCTCAAACGTATTACATACGTACCAATATCTCTTTCACTAATGAAATTTGCGATACTTGGCACTACGTGTGCACGTGTGTGGAAATGACATTTCCGACGTGCGGGGCCCCAACTATTTGAGTCATAAATAATGGAATATAATTAATTCTACATTAGTAAATTTCCAACAGTTCCAACCGCTGGTTCAATATAATGATCGGCAATTGTTGAAACAAGTGGTTCCACTTGGTAAAGATGTCTACTTTTTTACTACTGCTGGTAATATATTTCTTTTCTCTCTGAATAACAGACAAAAAGTTATGTCAGCTGATATTATGACTAGGATGATGAAAAAGATCCCTCCAAATCTGTTAGGTCCACATGGTACATCATCATGGCGAAGATCTAGTATGAAATTACTCTATTGCCGTTGTAATTCCGAGCATTTTTTATTTTTGTTTGCTGAATTATATGAAGTCATCCAACTTTATTTGAGTATGATTTAAGAGTTGAAAGATGGACATTTATCCAAGCAAGAGAGGTTACCCAAGAGTTGAGAGATGACTTTATTTTCCTAAGTGCATCTAATGGACGAAACGGAAGTGTTATCATAGACGTGCGACCCCAATGCAACAGCAGTCCAGTTGTCATCCGACAAACATTCATCACACGAGGGAACGAGGAAGATCGATTAGCCGTTGGATTTAGTTGGGGGAATTCCATCGATCTGTTACACGTGTACGGTGACGGGAATTTGATGACTACTAGATCAAACAAAGTGAATAAAACAGTTAGAAAAATAAAGAGAATAGAGTTATGGGGGTTAAGCAAAAAAGTAAGGTATTGGGAATTCGTATCAAGGGCGCCAAATGAGTTAATTGATAAAATAATCGAGCCATATGGTGCTATGATGGGGTGTATGCAAAAAATGCAAGGCATAACAAAAGCAATTTTGATGACCAATCTTGAGGATACATGGGAAACAATTTGGTTAAGCTATAACAAAAAATGAAAGAGATATTCACTAAATGGGTTTGCATCCACCTATCTTTAATGACTTAAACACTCGGGTTCCGTATGTTGGAGACTTTGGTTCTTCACACGTGCATAATCTACTAAGTGAGTAGATGACCGTAGGGCCAAGGATTGTCAAATTTCGTTAAGAAATGAAAAAGATATTCGTCCACTAAGTAAGGTGTTTGAGGCATGAAAATATGGTGTGGGACAAATCTCCCGCATCGGTGTGAAAAGGAAGAATTATTCATTTTATAAGCCTAAAAAATGAATAAGGGTTTGGGACCCCAAGGGGTAACCCATGTGTTTGAAGTAGGGAGGACCTAAGTGTGCTTGGGTTCAAGACTAGGCCCACACGCGCGACACCACCAGCAACCACCCGCCCGGTCTGGGTCGTGGGCTGATATTATCTTTTTGGACTCCAAACTGCTTAGTATTTATAGTTTGGTACCTGGAGTTTCAGGAAAGACTGCCAGCAACCAGAAAGTCTTGGATGGCATTAACCATCTATAACGTTTTGTTCTAATTACAAAACGTTCATGGCTTTGATTGTACCTCTTAATTAGCCTCTTAACACCTCTCCTTCTCCTAAACACTATAAAATGGGAATCTTACTCTAATTTGAGATATACAAGTCTTGAACAAGAGTAGTCCAGAAAAGTTCTTATTTTTCCTCTAAATTTCCACTCTTCAGTAGTCGTTTCATGTTTGTTTTCTTCGTCAGAATTAACCTATTTGCTTTGTAGTGTGGATTAGTTGTTGTTTTATCTTGAAAGACTGTTGCCCGCTAACGTAAAAATATATATACGGGGCAATCTTATCTTAAAGACAGAGAGCCATCTCTCGACTCAGCCACAGTTGTAACAATCCAGATTTGGTATTTCTTGATTTTAGGTTATCAAGATTCAAGGCTCAAGAAGCTTGCGGCAATTATAAACTTAATTGTTTGTTTATCCTTTCGAACACTTGTAATATTTATTTACTTCCTGTATGGCATTTGACTAACACTTTTAAGATAAGATTGTATTAGTGTTCGAAAGATGTCGGTCAACAGTTGTGTGACCAAATTTGGCTATGGTTGTGGTTTTCTGGTTGAAGACAGTTCCATTAACAGTTTTGTTGGCAAAATAGTGTTACCGCTCCTAAGAGTGGTGAAAACAAGCACCCACGAGAGGTTGAGGATGTCAACTGGGACAAGAAGAGAAGGCTGAAGATATTGTTCTATCTTGTAGCAGAAGGCTTATATCTGTCCCAGACAAAGGACCCGAATTATGGTAAAGAGGAAATAGACACTCAGTCTGACTGAAGTGGGCCAGGATCCAAAAGGTCTTAGTTAATTATCCTTCCTTGTCTATAATGTGTTTAGATAATATCTGAATAACAGTGTGTAAAGAAAGGCTAGGAATATGAAAGTCTTTTCATTAAATACTTATATTCCCTACACTTTAAAATCAGAAATTGAATCTCCCTTCTTCCCGGTTAAAGATTGGTACTAAAAAACAAAACTTAAAAGATCCATTTTTTTGGGTTACAATTAATTAGAATTGTGGACAAATCCTAAACAAGCGCCAGGAATTTCCCTGGGCACCAATCAGAAGGGAAGAGGACTAAAGACAAACATGTCACCGATTCCGACAGAAGATCCTTCATTTGATAGGATGGTATTGGACACTCGTACAAAGCCTACAGGCAACTAGAGTGGAACAAAGTTTCTAGGTCTTAAATGATCTGAAGGCCAAAAGAAAGGCAGAAAAGAAATTGGACACTCAGTCTGCCAAAGCAACTGGAGTGGACCAAAGTATCCAGCTTATATATGATCCGGTTACGCCCTAACCATGGGCAAGAAGTTGTTCATGTGAAGCAACGCCACTTCTAAAGTAGAAGGGGTTGGAAAGGTTGTCCTCAAAAGGACTTTAGGGAATGTGATCACTCTAAAAGGAGGTGATACATGTCCCAAACTTGGTTTCAGGGATGCTGTTGGTCAAGCTAGTTTGAGACTAGTCCAACAGCTCTATAATAACTAAGAATGGTATAGTATGTCTATAGCCAAATGAATGATATATTTGTAATCCGTGCTTCTATGCCATCATAGATTAAGACACATTAAATAGAAAGTCATTCAAAAGCTAACTAAGTTGAGATTGTTGCCTTCTGTCGACATAAACCCTCAAAATGAATGTGAGGTGGGCGAAGAGGCAAAATCCCCTTTCCATTCCGTCAAAGGAATAACGAAAGAATCACCGCTCCTCTAGAACTTAGTCACACCTACCTGGGTGATTTGAAGTTTGTAAAAAATAGAGGGGGGAGACAAGTACTTTATGACCTTCACTGACGATGGTACAACGTATTGCATCATTTGTTTGTTGAAAAGCAAAGATGAAGCTGTTGAAGCAGATAAGAGCTACAAAGCAAAAGTTGAAAATCAACTAAGCCTACAGATTGAGGAATTCGCAGTGATAGAGAAAGAGAATGTGAAGTATCATTCATCAAACGACTGCTCCTTACTCACCTCAGTCTAGCGGTGTTATCCAAGCGCAAACTCGTACACCCAAAATACGTGGGGCAAGACGATCCTTACCGTTAATACAATTCTCAGCAGAACTTCGCATAAGGATGAGGATAACACTCCATATGAATCATAGATGGGAAAGAAACCCACCTATAAATAATTGAAAGAGTAGGGTTGTTTGGCAAAGGTCGAAGTGCCTAAGCCAAAGCAGGTCAAGATTGTGCCTAAGACTGTAGATTGCATTTTCATCGGATATGCAAATAACAGTAGTGCTCATCGCTTCTTAGTGCATAAGTCAGATATTCCAAATATCCACGGGGATACAATCATGGAATCAAGGAATGCTCAATTCTTTGAGAATACCTTTCCTAGAAAGGAAAGAGGCGCAACTTCTCGCAAACGAAGTTATGAACAGAGCTCTCATGTCCAACAAGAATCAGGAGTGCCTAACTACTCGGATCTAGACAGTTCAGATCTAGTGGACTCTGAAGTGGCTGATTGTCCAGAAATGAGTGTTCCAGATACTCAGAACTTGGAGTCACCAGAGGCTTAACTAAGACGAAAAAAAAGGGCCATAAAGGATAAGACTTTTGGTCCTGACTTTGTAGCTTATATGGTCGATAATGAACCGAGGACAGTTGCTGAAGCATTGTCTACTCTAGAAGCATCGCTCTGGAAAGAAGCAATTGAGAGCGAAATAGACTTCATCCTGCAAGTGCACACGTGGGAGTTGGTTGATCTTCCTCCGGGAAACAAACTGTTGGGATGTATATGGATACTCAAACGGAAGTATAAAGCAGATGGGTCTATAGATAATTACAAAGTCAGGTTGGTAGTCAAGGGCTATTGACAGAAGAAAGGCCTTGACTATTTTGACACGTACTCCCCGGTGTCAAGAATGACGTCCATACGAGTATTCATTGCGATCGCAACATTGCGTGACCTTGAGATACATCAAATGGATGTTAAGACACCCTTCCTAAATGGTGATTTGAAAGAAGAAATTTATATGGAACAACCCAAAAGGTATGTGGTTCCAGGGCAAGAGAAGAAAAAAAGAAGTAATTGCTCGAGGTTAACAAGAACCCGCGAGTGCCTGATTGTCCGGAACTAGACATTCCAGATCTACAGGACTCGGAAGTTGCTGACTATCCAGAACTTACTATTTCAGATCTACAGAACTCAGGAATTCTAGATGTTGAACCGAGATGGAGCAAAGATGGGACAAAGACTTGTTCCAGTTGAGAATGAACCATGGACAATTAACAAAGAATTGTTATCTCCAGAAGCACTGCTTTGGAAAGAAGCTACAGAGAGAGAAATAAATTCCATCAGATACAACCATACTTGTGTAATGGCTGACCTTCCTCCGGAAAAAGAACCTTTGGGTTGTAAAAGTAGATACTCAAATTGAGTACAAAGTAGATGGATCTACTGTCGAATATAAGGCCTTGGCTACTTGGACATGTTCTCCCCTGGGAATAGCTTAACATCCAGGGCTGTTGCAGTCTTGCGTGACATGGATGTTGAGACAACCTTCCTAATCGGAGAGTTGAAATGGGAGGATCAGAGTTGGTTGGTTGGAATGTTTGGCTTCTTCATGCACTTTCCTTTTGGTCCTTGAAATGTCTACATTTCGGTCCTAGAAGGTTCAGATGAAACAGAAACAATGAATCTGACAGCAGAAACATTGACTCTGAAGTTAGAAAGTCAACAATTGGAAAAACCAACAGTTTGAAATTGGAAGTCATATTGAAACAAAGTCTTGATATGAAAGATATGGGTATCACAAATGACATCGTAGGAATTGAGGTTCCTAAGAAATCTAACGGACTGGTCTAATTCCAAACTTATTTGTGAGATAGTTGACAGTCTCGTTGAAGCCACCAATGGATATGAATCATAGAATTGATTGGAATCATGGTGCACCCATATCCCAAGAGCGATATGCGCAGGTCACATGTAGTTCAATGTATTTTACACACTACAACCGACCTGGTAACGGCTTACAAAGTAGACCAGTTGAACTAAGGTTCACTCGTGATTCTGGAAATGATAGATAGAAGGCATTAAAATGGATATGACGATATCTGAAATCTTCGCTTATCTACGAATTATGGTATTTTGGATTTCCAACAGCTCTGGGAGAACACAATGATGTGAACTGGACATCGGATATGAAGAACACTAAAGCCACAAGTGAATGTGTATGGCGTGTCTTGGAAAATCCTCTAAGCAAACTTGCATCGGCCGATTCATGATGGAATCGAAGTTTATCGCTTTAAACAAAGCATGAGAAGAAGTTGAGTAACTTCACGACTCCTTATAGGACGTCCCTTATTGGGAGAAACTCGTGCCTTCGGCAATTATACACTGTGGCTAGTCGGTCGGCTTCAGGAAGGGAATGGATGACGACGTCTGGACATATCTGTCGGAGATATAAGACCGTATGGCAGTTGATCACCATGGGTGTTATTCCCGTTGATTACATCAAAGGATAATATAGCGGACCCTTTAACTAAGGGACTATCCGAAGATCAAGAATTCTGCATGTCTAGGGAAATGGGCTTAAAATCCAAACAATACAAACTTTTGCGGTGGTAACCCAACCATACTGACTGGAGATCCAAATAATTTGGTTCAATGGGAAAACTAAGCTGTAAAAGGTTCAATTGAGCGCTTCGGTGGAAGCAAGAGCACTTCGGATTATGATTTCTATAAAGAAACATAAATCCAAAGTCGTTCCCGCGATAGACGTTAAGTGCTACCTGCGTGGTGGGTAAAGGTTAAGTTTCAAAACCATTGATGATCCTCAACAGTTGAGGTTAAGGTTTGGGAAACTTTTAATGATTCCTAATACTTGTGAAGTGGGGTATAGCAGGATACCTTGTAGGAGATCACCTATTTAAGTGCGAGGATAGGCCGCCTAAAATGAACGCACTTAATAATCCAAGTGTGTCCACGGCGACAACAGACAGAACAATAAGAATGAAAATGAATAAGGGGAGTTATTGTGTTGGTATCATTGTCTTGGCTTACACTAAATACTGACGGTTCAAGACATCACGTTCACCGCGCAGTAAGTAAGTCTGGTGGTATTCAACTAGGGAAGGTTTAAAACGGAAGCTACCTCTCTTGATTAAATATCTTTCCGCTGAAAGATTGTTGAAGTTTGGCACCCTGTGTGCACCAATTCTCTTTTAAGAGGGGATTGTTGGAAATTTGCCTTTGATGGAGGTTGCATCCACTCATATTTAATGACTTAAACACTCGGGTTCCGTATGTTGGAGACTTTGGTTCTTCACATATGCATAATCTACTAAGTGAGTAGATGACCGTAGGGCTAAGGATCGTCAAATTTCGTTAAGAAATGAAAGAGATATTGGTCCACTAAGTAAGGTGTTTGAGGCATGGAAATATGGTGTGGGACAAATCTCCCACATCGGTGGGAAAAGGAAGAATTATTCATTTTATAAGCCTAATAAATGGATAAGGGTTTGGGACCCCAAGGGTAACCCATGTGTTTGAAGGAGGGAGGACCTAGGTGTGCTTGGGTTCAAGGCTAGGCCCACACGCACGCCACCACCAACACCCACCCGCCCGGTTCGGATCGGGTCGGGTCGCGGATTGTGGGTTGTTGGGCTGCTTCTGATATTATCTTTTTGGACCCAGTTGATTGTACCTCTTAATTAGCCTCTTAACACCTCTCCTCATCCTAAACATTATAAAATGGGAACCTTACTCTAATTTGAGATATACAAGTCTTGAACAAGAGCAGTCCATAAAAATTCTTCTTTTTCCTCTAAATTTCCACTCTTCAACAGTTGTTTCATGTTTGTTTTCTTCGTCAGAATCAACATATTTGTTTTGTAGTGTTGATTAGCTGTTGTTTTATCTTGAGAGACTATTGCCCGCTAACGTAAAAGCATATATACGGGGAAATCTTGTCTTAAAGACAGCCATCTCTCGACTCAGCCACAGCTGTAACAATTCAAATTTGGTGTTTCTTGATTTCAGGTTATCAAGATTCAAGGCTCAAGAAGGTTGCGACAATTATAAACTTAATTGTTTGTTTATCCTTTCGAACACTTGTAATATTTACTTACTTCCCGTACGACATTTTACTAACACTAATTGCATTTTGAATCAATGTGATATGATCAAATAGTTAAACCATTCTGATCAAATGTCATATTCTTTATTAGTTTTTGTTAAGCGATGCGCGTGTGCGTTATCTCAGTGAACAGTAAACTTTTTATGCACCACGAAATTAACATTAAAAAATATGCTTGAATAATAAAATAACACTGAAAATAAATAAATTAAAAGTTCCTAAAAATGAGAAATGTGAAATTATTGATCATGTTTTGCTAACTCACCAGATGAAGAAACCAAGGTCATCTAAGCTACCCTTGATTTAATGACGCGCACAGTGAAATCAACCTATAATATAGCAATTAATTATTACAGACTTTGTACGTAAAATGATAAATTTAATTGTATGATTACTCTTGAAAATTTTGTTTGGAATTATCAATTAAAAATAAGATATACAAAAGTTACAGCTAGACATTTGAATTTAAAATATAAAATGATTCATCATGTTATTTTAGTGATTCCCTTAAATAATAATAATTCCCTTACTATGAGATTTGGTACCTTACTATAAGATTTGGTATAAAAATGTCATCCGTTTACTTTTGCGCTCTAAAATGCACATGTCGTCAACTTATTGGGCTTAAATTACCCTTATTTTTAATGGTCCCCTTTGAAAAATAATTATTTTATTTATTTATTACATGACACGTTCTTATTGGTTAGCTTTTAAAATTAACCTAAACTAATTATATCCCAACCCAAAATCCGGATCCACATAACCCGCCCCGACTTAAAATGGTGACTGTAGCGCATCCGTCCCAGCCGGTGAACCACCATTAATCTCCACCATCCTTTCCTCTATTGAAATAGCCCAAAACCTCCATTAAAACCACCATGTAACACCCCTCATCCAAACGGCCATCAAGCCACCATTAAATAGCCATTGAACCACCAACCAAGGATGTCCAAAACCACCAGTCAATTCCTCCATTGATATAGTGACCAATTTCACACTTAGGCATTTAACGGGTTCAGGTTTTGGTGCTCAAATCTAAAGATCCGAAGAACCACGTAACCCATCTTCTTAGGGCTAACATCGAAATCATCGGAATCCTCAAAATCAAAGGTTGTAGGTGAGAAGAGAGACCAGATAAGGTACATAACTGCAGCGGTTAAAGCACCACATCTAGCACTGAAAGGCATAGCACCAATGACCCTCATAATATCATTTGTCCGGTCACGAATTGAGCTCTTCACAGATGAGTGAAACTATACCAGAAACATCAAAGACGATTGCTTCAATACATCTTCTTCTCCTTCTTCTCTTTCAACAAGATGATCTTCTTCACCGCCGATATGGTTGAAGAAAATTGTGTTATGTCCGGGGAAAATAAAGGGTTTGTTGAACAAGAATTTGGTGTCATCCCCACCAAGTGGGGATGTGGTGAAGAAGAAAGTAAGGAACCAGGGAGAAAGGGGAAGGGTATTGGAAGGAGAAATTAAGGTTAGGGTTCGAATGATGTGATGTAGGGAGGGGATAATAAGAGGTGGAGGTGAAGAAGAAGAGAGTACTGCATGATCGGGGGTCGCGGAGACGACGAGGAGAGAGAGGAATAGAGAGAGAAGCTTTTGGGGGTTAAATGGGGGATTTAATTTATGGCGGGTCGGGTTTAGTTGGATCGATCCGGTTAAATGTATGTGATTTAATTAGTTTTAATTAATTATATGGCTAACCAATTAAATGATGTCACATAACTAATGAAATTGAGTTGTTAGAACTAAGGGAAATTTAGGCCCAATAGGTTGACGACATGGGTATTTTAGAGCGTAAAGGTGGATGGAGGACAATTTTGTACCAATTCTAATAGTTCAAGGGTATTTTAGGCCCTTTTCCGTATACTTTATTGAGTTGTACCACACTAAAAACGTCTCTAGTTACTACTATTAATTATTTTTTGTATGGCCGAAAAGCATTGAAAAATGCTAGTTTTGAGCTTGTGACCACATGAATGGAATAAAAATGAATATGAACGCTTAATATTAAAAAAGAGAAAAGAAAAGGGGACGATTTTTTTTTTTGGCCATGAAAAATTATTTATAATATATTACATAATTAAAGATATAAAAGGAATGACATGTTTGTTGGACACGTCTTCAGCAAAAGAAAATACATCCCTATAAGGGTAACTAGTACGAGTACTAATGTTTGTATGGGCTAAGTTAGGGGCTATACAAAAACCGATACATCATAAGACAAAAGATGATGCGAATTCAGAAACCTTGCTTTAGCCCCTTGTGTAGTTTTATGGTGAAAATCATGTTGTTGTGATATTGTAGTATCTGCTTGAAGGACGTCAGTGACAAATGGAGAAGGGCTATCAAAAGTTATAGGTCATTCATTTAGCTACACAACTCCGTATTAAGTTAAAACAAAAAATCTTCTCTCCCTACGATTACTCTCTCTAACGGTAACCTTGAATGGTTAAAAAAAACAACGCACCTCCAATGGAGGGGCCGTTTGACAATGATTCGATGCATTCTGAATGCCCACCAGATCCTCCATCAAATGTGACCCCACCAGATGAAAAAGCCCTAAAAAATAATTACCTACAAGTAGTAGCCTGCCCTAGCAACATGCGCCAAAAAGACTCTATCATTGTTGAAACCACCCACGATGAAATGCCGACCATAATCGTTGATGCATATGACTATTATATCATTATGGAAGAGGAATGTAAGTACACAATCAATGGAAGAGCCCAAAATTGAGAAGATCTGAGCGATTGTTAAATAAACAATTGCAATCAAGGGATCGATCAAAATTGGAGTATGTGACAACAAAAATATCATCATTGATGTAGACAATTGAAGTGTTAACAACAAAGCTAAACCTTATACATTAGGTACAACAATTCATCGGATATGAGATGTCTAAATTGAGTCCTAAGGTGAATCACCTAGACTATGCAGATAATATGATTATATTTTTTTCCTCGGCAGATCTACTTTTTACAATTGATCATGGAGATATTAAGGAAATATGAGAAGATTCTAGCTAGAAGATTAACAAAGAGAAGAGTTTGTATATATGCATCATAAAGTTTCAGGGGCCATCAGTATTACAGTGGAGGTTACTACTGGAATAGGAAAAAGGTTTTTCCTTTTTCACATAGTTAGGGTTTTGAATTTTTTTACGGTAGAAGAAGGAAGAACTTTTACAATACCATTCTGGTAAAGATCATGAATATGTTACAATCTTGGAAGGGCAAGATGCTATTGTAACGACCCATTTGGTCGTTTATTGCATTTCAATTTTTATCCCTAAAATACCATTCTCGTAACTTCGTTTTGACATTTATGACTTATGCGGTGTGGCGCGATTGTCGAGGCAGTCGGCGAGTTTCGAACCAATTCAGTGAAAAGGAAATTCTTAAGTTAAGAAAGTGAAAAAGTTTGACTAAAGTCAATATCGAAAGTAAATACATTCGCGTCAAAGTTTTGTTGATTCCATTAGGTCTGGAATGCGATTTATAACCTAGTCGAGTAATTGGCATAGTTCACAAGGCGATCAGATGAGAATCAGAGATGAAAATTTAAGCTTGGAAATTTGAAGTTCTATGTTTGGAAAGTTTGACCAAAAGTTGACTCAGGGGGAAACATGTCTGTAATCAAATTCTGACAGTTTCATGAGGTTCGGAAAGTGTTTTATGACTTAGTTTGGGTAATTGGTTCATGTACCAGGGCTCAGAAAGATTTGGATGAGTTGGCTTTTGAGAAAGTTAGAGGATTTTTATGGAAAAGTGTGCCTTAATGATATCAAAACAGTGTTTTGAGTACACGAAAAAGCTTTTTACTTAAGTAGCGTGTTTGATTTGTTTTCGGGGGGAGGGGGGGTTCTGAACGAGTTCCAAGTGTTGGATCGAAAGTTTTTGGGTTAGGATGGTTGCTGATTTTTCTGGTGCCAGGCACCCTTCTTCGCGATCGCTAGGAGGGTGACGCGATGGCATAGCCTTGGAGGGATAGGCTATAATGATTACGTGATGGCCATCGTAGTTCCCTGATATTGCGTGTCAAGATGTGAGAGTCACTACTCTTCGCACTCGCATGTGGTGTCTAGTAATCTTGTAGAGACTGTTTTGGAGGGTCACGAAATAGTTATCGTGGTCATGATGGTCTATCCGTGATCATGATGAAGGGTCGGGGTCAGTAGCTAAATTCCCCACTTCGAACCTAGAATTCATTAGTTCATATTTTGAGTTTGAGAGCTCGATTGGAGGTGATTTCATGTGCTAGGGCTTTGATTCTTCGTGGGTGTAAGATCCTAATCTCTATTTTAGCATTTTCCAATTATTTAATATGTTATTTAGCTTCATTTTCATATGGGTTAGTAGAAAATTGGTGATTTTATCCCTAAGGGAAAATTGGGAGGAAAAGGGAAATTAAAGGCCAATATCATGGCTTTTTGATTAGATTTTCTAGATTTGAAATCCTTAGGCTTAGAGTGAAATAATTTTGGAAGAAATGTCTAATTTTATCGAAGTGGGTTCGAGTCACTTTTTGGAGCGGTTTTTACCCAGATCTTTATATTGTTAATATGGGTATCCATAGACTCGTATACTCATATAGATCGCATAATTGATAGGTTTGGATCGATTTGAGACTTCTCAGAAGAGAAAGGCGGTTTCTTGAGGGGTTCATGGCTCCCGCTCGGCTCCGAAGTAGGTTATGACTTACTCTTTTAGACTCCGATTGGAGATGCGTATATAATATATAAATATTGACGGGATATGCATGTGATCCTTTAGGTATTAGAGGTAGATTTAAATATACTAGCTTGGTATGGTTGTTGATTATGTGGGCTTGATAGCCATATTTACGTTATACTCTTTATTGTTGGCTCTTTATTCATTCATCATCCCACATCTGGTCTAAATTATGGAAAAAGAAACTATCTTGGACATTGAATTGATATTATGCAATGTTTGTTGAACGCATATCCATTTCATACAATTATGATGTTTGACATAATATGGAATATTGACTATGTTCATATGAATCAACATCATGTGATCATTCATAGTTATATTGCTTGATTAGAATGAATAACAAGAAGAGATCTGGTGTGGTCATTTGAGGTCAGAAACAGGTAAATATGATGTTTATATAGTTCAATGAGATATGGATAGACCGGGTTACATGCGTGCAACGGATTGTATGATGTTTATGGGATTAGGTTACACGTCATAATGGGTATATGGACCTCAAGAGTCCCCTATGAATCACGATTATATGGCATAGCCTATAGCGTGTGTGCACCGAGTTTATATTGGCCAAATGCATTGCACTCATTCATACATTCCTTTAAACAATCTAAATGACTATATGCCTATTTGTTGTATTACATGAACCATGACTTTGTTCATCGTAACCTAAAATGAATAATGTTCTATTTGGATTTAAGATAGGGTAAGTCTCTATATACTATATGTGCTGTCTCTTTGTTACCTGCCTATGATACTTACGGGGTACTAGTGGTTTATATTCATACTATACTTGTTGTACTTCATACAGATACAGATCATTACTCCAGTTCGGACCTCATGGTTGATCTCGATGCACAACATTTGAGACTTTCAGGGTGAGACACATGGTTGATCCGTGGCCCCTGGAACTCTCCTCTTTACTTATTTTCTATATTAATTTTTATAGATAGTTTTATTTCGTCCATTGAGACATATATCAGATTTATGTAGTGATCTTGTACGACTTAGACTCGGTTTTGGGAATGGATTGTATTTATGACTTATAAGTAGTTTATATGTTATTAAGACTTGAAGAATATCGTATTTACTTATCTTTTCTGCATTGACTTTTCAAGCGTTTTGACAATTTAGGGATGGTTCGCCTACCGGTAGGATAATGTAGGTGTCATCATGACCCGTGATTTGGGTCGTGACAGCTATCTTTTGGAGGTAGGGTTGTACTGATTAAACATGTCCTCGAGAGTATGCATATACACATGTTATCAACAGTGAACCCTTCTGATTGTGTTTTAAAGCAAATGCATAGTATTTTTGCTCAATTTTCTGGTTTAATATTATTGGAGGAAAGAGTGGACATTGGGCATCATGATAACATCTTTGTCTAGCTACTAGTGATGGGGGTTATGATTTAGATATATACATGATGTTTCTATGACCTTATACTGCAAATTATGGTGGAGTTTTAGAACTCAACCATCACTATGTATTTTTTTTCTGAGTAACAAGTACTTTAAAAAGGTGAATGCAATTGTGGCACAATAGAAATATGGATCTCAGACTTGGAAGAAAATATTACATGCAAGAGAAATAACAAAACATCACATCTAATGGCAAATAAAGATGGAAAACACACAATTTTGATTTTACAATTGAATAAATTTGAGGGCACTATGCCATGCTACATATGAAGAATACTATAATGAGAGAGTTCAAATGTCAATGAAGTATTGCACAATGAAAGATGAAATATAGACATGTTAGCTGAATTGTTACCAGAAGAGATAGTAAAACACATCACAAGTACTATCCAGCCACCATGTCTGGAGAATGAGATGGATAAACCTTGGTCGTTACTAGACACAAAAGGAGAATTCTTAGTGAATTTTGTCTGCAAGTACTCAAGACTGAGGGGCAGAAGAATGAGATTTGTAAGTACATGTGGATCAAATGGCTTACTTTCAAAATATATTTCTTCCAATGAGAGGTGTTGGAAATACAAGTTGTCGTTGGATGATATACTGAGGAGTATGTGATATAATATGGTATCTAGATGTTGGTGTTCTTCAAGTCCTCAAGAGGAGGCAATACAACATCTATTTACCACATTTATTTTAGCTAATAGGACTTGGTCCTACTTTTGTTCATTTGCAGGTACAAATATGAATGGACTACAACTACAACATATCATATTGAAATGGTGGTAAGCCTCTGTTACAAATAGGCTCAAATCAATTTTTCATATTGTACCTGGTTATTTGAGATCGAAAAATGCAATTAGACATGAAGAAAAAGTTTTATGGGCAATTGTATATATCAGATTTTCTCAACAATTCAGAGGCTAGTCCAGTTCAGAAATCCATCCATTAGGCAAATATCAAATAGATGGAATTATATGATTCAACTATTGAAAGGATACTGACCTAGATTAAAAGTCACTAAGGTATTATGATTAGGTGTTAACTAATTCTTAAACCTTAACTTAGTTATACTTGTTTTCAATATTGATTTAAGTATGTGTGAATTACTAGTACAACGGTGACTTGATTTTCAAAACCCCGTTTAAAATAAAGTTACTCCTTTTAGCCTCACTCTTAAAGCTCCATCTGTAACCGTTGTTGCGGACTTCTTAATGTGCTTCACACCTTTTTTGAGAAGTCACTTAGACCATTATCTAAAATTTTGGCAAATAAATATTTAAGGTAAAAACTTTTCAAAATGGGTTCCTAGTTCCCAAAAAATATTAGGTGGTAATCCTATTCTTTAAAGACAAGTTATGGGATGTTTTAAATAAATTTAAAAATGGATTGTAACAAGGTGTATGTGTATGTTGTTTCTTCTTTATATTATTTATCTCGACAAAGAAAGTTAGAGCAACTGAGAAAGATTGATGAACAATATGTTGAATATATCTGATAGAGGGAGGAGGATCAGAGATGAACAATAAGTATTATTGAGATTCAAGATATTCTAGTGAGTAGTTTGATCACGGGCTAAGCTTGGTTAGCTTAGTGATCGGGTGATTAGTACTAGTACAATAGAGTGACGAACAAGGAATGCAAAACTAGCTCTTCTTTGTTGGAGTTTTTTTTAAAATAGTTGTGTCTATAATGGTTTCCATTACAAATAGATGAAAATAGTTATTTTAGATGATACTATATTATTTTTCTCAGTAGATCACAACTCTCTAAAGTCTATGCTAGACATCATAAGAAGCTATGAAGATTTTTCTGGACAGATGGTCAATAGTGAGAAAAATAGTTGTTATGTGGAATCATAAAGTCACTGATTTTAATGGTGAATTGAATACAAGATATTTTTTAATTAAATTACGTCCAACTGGACTTTATATTAAACCAAATCAAAATCAGTCCAACAAAAATCGGGCCCAAATCGGACCCGATCCAAAGAAAAATAAAAAAGCAAAAATGAAAAATCAAAATAGGAAACAAATATATCTCTTGTCTATATCTTATTTTGTTGCCCTAGATTCTCGGTTTTCTCTCTCTTCGCTGCTCATCTCTTTCTAGAAACTTCATTGTCGGTGGTGTGAAAATGATGAATCGCCTAAAGTTGTTGCTCCAAACATCATCACGATGATGGATTTATGATTTGCACCACCTTATACTGCCTCCATATCCATTTTTCCATGTTTCAGATCTTCAGGTGAAGTATCGATGTTGTTGCTTTGTTCATCTCCATCTTGTTTATTGCCAAACTAGTTGCTAACTATTGTTTTTCTGACTTGCATGTACTGGATTCACCCTTGTTGATATGTGATGCTATGAGTTTGGTTCTTCGCCTTCCTTTGTAGCCCAGCTCAGTGATGAAGCCATTTCTTAAGGTTCCTTCGACACTCAAGTAGCTCCTCTTCCAAATATCTGTATCTCTATTCTCGATCTGCATCTCATATGTTAGTTGCTATTATATTAGTTATAAGAAAATATATAGTGGGTATAAAAAAATAAAATTTTTCATTCACATACTTAGGATATCCAGTATTCTTAGCAGAAGGAAGATTGTCTACTCTTCACTCTTGGCAGAATAAATTTGTCTCCTTTGGTGGTAGACACATCTTGATTTTACAGGTCCTCCAGACCATGCCAATATATCTCATTTATTTGTGAACCCTCTACCATGAGTTATCAATCAAATCATAAAATATTTGTCAACTGTTCTCGAGTAAAAGGCAAACATTGGGTAGCTTGGGACAAACTTTGTTTTCCAAAGGATGATTGTGGCTGAGAAATGCTTTGGTAGAACCATTGGTAGAGTTCCAGGACTTCTATAAGTTTATGGAGTGCATACATGGGCAACAAATATTGCAAGAAGCTACATCTAATGATGGCTAAAGGCAAAGGTGGAGCACATACATGAAAAATATGATAGCATTCAGAGAGGTAGTAGAGCATTTTATATGATGGAAACCAAGATAAGGTTATTCCAACTTTTGATTTGACAATTGGACAAACATAGGTGCCTTATACTTCCTAATGCCTAAGGTGTATATAGATGAGAAGTAGAAGTGACTACTTTTGGGTCAAATGAAAACTGGATATATAGTTATTGAATGAGAATTTTCCAGAAGACACGTCCAACGCATTGTAGAGCAGGTAAGACCTCCATTAGAACCTGAGGTAATGATAAGGCTTACTGACTGTGGAAATTCTGGAGAACTTTATTAGTAAAGAGTGCTTAGGATTTCTAGGGACACATAATGAATAAGATGCGACTGTTCACTTTATGTAGAAGCAAATAGTGCCAATAAAGATCAGCTTCTTTATATGTAAATTATGGATGTGAAAGATACCAACAAATGATAATCTAAAAAAATGAGAATCAACATTGCTTTCAGATATTGATGCTTCTGCCACACCCCAAAATAAGGGGTGTGGCCGGCACCCGGTGCCCTGCTGGCTCGAGCGTACCACTCTGATGACCAGACTCCTATATGAATAGAACTTTCGGCCAACAAGGTCGTATCGGGATATAACACAACAACAATAATACTGAACAAGAGGTACTAGCCCAACATATATACATAACAAAATTGACAAGGTCACAACACGGTTCAACGAAAGATAACTTAGCCAACAGGGCTATACATCAACAACTGTACATACCAGATAAGTCTATGAGTCTCTACGAGTAACTAAACTGTCATATGGTCGGGACAGGGCCCCGACCTACCTATGCTATACATAACTCTGCAAAAACATACTTATTGGCTGACCAGGAAGCTCCGGGGAAGACGAAGCTTACTTACTGACGGCTGAACTTGATAACTCCTACTGAGATGGCCTAGCAGTGCTCCTATCAGAACCTACGACATAAGCACACAGCACCCCAGGTAAAAGGGACGTTAGTACGAAATAATGTACCAAGTACGTAAAACATGAATAACAATATGAAACTGTAAGCTGTAAATAAGACATAAAAGCAATACGAAAAGATAAGCTATAATGAAAGCATAAAGAAACCTGGATGCCATATAAGGCGTTTACTAAAACTCTGAAACTAAAATGAAACATGTCTGGATAAGCCTTACTATATAAATTATCCTCAACTTATAGTGTGAGGTGTATAATATATCACTACCCTCAGGCATACTCTGAGGTGTATGTATGGATGCATATATAAGTGCCTATCCGACCGACTATAGCGTGACACAGTGTATATAATGTACATGTACAACTGCCCATCGGCTATTTGCAACGATGGTGTGAATAATGTATATATATAGTAATAGTAGCTCTTAAGGCCTTTTTAGAATTCAGAATTCTTTGATTTTACTTTTGAAATGACTTTTAGTTGACTCTGACGATTAACTATATGAAATGCTTCTTTACAAAGGCTTATGATAAGATAGACCAGTAATAAAACAACAATGATCATGGAAATTAAGGGTGAGCGGGTCCGAGTACCCTAACTTTTTTGAACTACTCGGACCCTATCCAGTAAAAGATCGGTTCCTAAATTTACTCTCCGAAACCTACTCGTAGCAATCATTACCCGGAATCGGTGTTTCTTTGTGCAAAATAATGCCTTTGTATAACAGTTTGGGTTTAGGAATAAACTCGTCTGCTTATCCTCTTAAAGGCAATGTCACAAAACTCATAAAGAATCATTTCGGAGCAAATATCCCAAGAATGTTTCAAAGATTTGCTTTAGTTTTCGTTTCAACTTTCTTTTTCAATAACTTAAAGGAGTACATAGTTTAAAAAATTCAGTTTTTAGTTTTCTACCGCTTTTGGCTTTTTCTCTGCTTAGGATTGTCACTTTGTATTATTTGATTTATTTCTTGATGGTGAAAGTGACTGTTCTGCATTTGGGTTTTTCCCCCTTAAATGGTGTACTTTAGTATGACTTTTTTTTTATTAACTAAAAAATAATGGAATTAAAAAAGTAAAAATATTTAATATTTCATAAGTTTCGGGTATCGGTTCCGGGTCCTGGTACCCTGTCTCTATTTGTCAGAACCGGAATCGGACCCGACATTGATCGGTTCTTAATTTTATTACCCAGAACCTACCCGTTATTATAATATATCTACCCGGAACCTACCCGTTAGTATCAGTTCCGGTCGGGTATCTGGGTACCATGTACCCATGCTCACCCCTAATGGAAATAGAATTACAATGATCAACTCTCCACAAGAGATTACGATATACGATAGAATAAAGCTTTCAACGTTTCTCTTCTTGAAAATGATAAACTCTTTGGATTTCATGTTTTTGAAAGAAAGGGATAGCCTTACATACTTTATCCACGAAGCTACAAGTCGTCCTCTAAGTACTCTTACTTCTCAAGGATGATTATCTATAGCAAACAAAGAGTCGATATTAATATCTAATTCATATTCTATTGAGAAACTTCACTTAGGCATCTTATCGATAACCTTAAACACATAGGATTCGTAGATCTCTTAACAATGGATACTTAGTTAATTCAATCCCAAAATTCTCCGTAACATTCTTTCTTTGTTTCACAACACTCACAATCAGTTTGGTAATCAATTCCAACTCATATCTCAAGTAAAATAGCCCACAAGTCATATTAATATGATTTCATATGTCTACGAGTTTCAATAACAAAAATCTTTTCACAACTTACTCCAAATCATCAATTAATCATAATAACAAGTAGATGAGGATAAATCTTTACCTTTGTGCATCCAAATCCCCTTAAAACAGCAAGTTATTCCATCACTAAGGGTTTCCAAAATTGGTTCAATATAGAGAAGATGATTCTTCTGATAACCACGGGGATTTTCACATTAATCTTGCGTGATTTACCTTTGATTTGATCTTGGGATGTTGGGATACCTTTGGAAGGCTTTAGGGAGAGTTTTGAGGTCTGGTTATGGAGAAAATGAGGTCCCAAATCGTATGACCTGCTTATAAAGCCGACAAAAAATTTCCACCACCGCAAAAGGACGGTCGGATTGACGGTCCGTCAACCTCCCCGTCAAATTGCATAGTTTTTGATTTCATCAAACTGTATTTTTTTTGATCCATTTGATTTTCAAAAACTCCGGAACTTCCATAAATAAGTCGTAAACCTTCATTACCTTTTCGTAAGGTCGTACCTCTTCCCGAGACACCATTATCCATTAACGACACAACGAGCTCGAAACTATGGGGTGTAACATCCTTCCCCCTTTAGGAATATTCATCCGCGAATGTTGAAGATATTCTTAACTCTCGAGGGTTCTAAAAATTTTGGCAGAGTTTCCTTTGTAAGAAAGACTATCCAAAACCTATTAAATAGCCCAAACATATATCCAGTACCACGCAGGGCAACATAATAACAAAATAATGTCAACTTGTCCTCACACGACCATCTGTATATACCAAAATCAAAGAAAGTTAGTCATAACTCACCTCAACTATCATCTGTTATACTCTGGGCTGCACATGCCATATCTTCTTCAATGTTAACACCTAAAGAAGGTATAGGATTTAGCGTCGAATATAATAGAAATGAGAGAATCATATTGCACGAGTGGCGGTATAAACTTGAAGACTAAAACAAGTAAGGATATCTGGATCGCATATCTTCTTTCGACTCCCAAGTCATCTCTTCTGTATTGTTATTCCTTCATAGCACCTTAACTAAGGTGACTTCCTTAGTTTTCAGCTTCCGAACTTGCCGATCTAAAATGGCTATGGGAGTCTCTTTATAGGTTAAATCCTCGGTGATCTGCACAACCTCTACATAAGTAATACAGAGGGATCTCCTATGCATTTCTGCAACATCGACACATGGAATACTGGGTGAAATGCTTCCAAGTCTGAGGGTAATTTAAGCTCATAAGACACTCGGCCTATCCTGCGAATGATCTTATATGGCCCGACGTATCTAGGGCTAAGTTTCCCTTTCTTGTCAAACCTCATAACTCCTTTCATTGGGGAAACCTTTAAGAATACCCAGTCACAAACTATGAATTCCAAATCGCAGCGTCATACATATGGATAAGATTTATATGGACTTTGGGCAGTCAATAAGCGCTCTTGGATTAACTTTACCTTCTCCATAGCTTGCTGGACTAAATCGGGACCTAGTAACCCCACTTCACCCACTTCAAACTAGCCAATTGCAGATCTGCACTCTCATTCATACAATGCCTCATACAAGACCATCTTGATGTTGGAATGATAGTTGTTATTGTAAGTGAACTCAATAAGCGGCAAATGATCATCCAATTGCCTTTGAAATCTAATACACAAGCCCGTAGTATATCCTCGACTGTCTGGATTATGCATTCCACTTGGCTATCGATCTGTGGATAGAAGGTTGTACTAAGGTTCACTTGGGTGCCTAGATCTTTCTAAAATGATCTCCAAAAGTGAGCTGTAAACTAAGCACCCATATCAGATATGATGGAAATTAGAACTCTATGCAATTGAACTATTTTCTTAATATATGGCTTGGCATAATCTTCTGCTAAGAATGTAGTACAAACAGGTAGAAAATGAGCTAATTTCGTAAGTATGTTGACGATAATCCAAATGGAATCAAACTTCCGATAAGAACGGGGCAAATCGATGATATAATCCATTTTAATCATTTCCCATTTCTAAGTAGATATTTCAATATGCTGAAGCAAACCTCCAGGCTTCTGATGTTCAATCTTAACTTGTTGACATTTCAGGCATTGAGCTACAAATGTCGCAGTATATTTCTTCATATCATTCCACCAGTAACCCTATCGGAGGTCATGGTACATCTTTGTCGATCCACGATGAATGGTATATCTAGACTGGTGGATCTCGGCCATAATTTTCTCTCAGAGTCCTATTACTCATGGCGCACATAGTCGACCTTGATATATATGGACTCCGTCTCTTGTAAGTTCCAATACCGACTTTTTCTGCAGGGGGATCCCCTTTTTCATTCAGACTAACTCGGGGTCATCAAATTGCCTTGCTTTTATTTCTGCTATCAAGGATGATTCTGCGGTATTTTGCACCACCGCTCCTCCATCATCCGTGTCTACAAGTCGCATATTTAAACTGGCTAAGCGACGTAGTTCTTTGGACATCTCCAACTTATTGGATTCAATACTATCCAAACTTCCCATGGATTTGTTGCTTAAGAAATCGACTACGACATTTGTCGTGCCGAGATGGTATAAAATGTCGATGTCGTAGTCTTTTAATAATTCCAGCCACCTTCTTTGCCTTAAATTCACCTCCTTTTGGCGGACTATATATTGTAGACTCTTATGGTCCGTGACTATGTCAAGTTGGACTCTATATAAATAATGACGCCACATCTTCAGGGCAAAGATTACCGCTGCTAACTCAAGATCATATGTCGGATAGTTGACCTCGTGTTTCCTTAACTGCCTCAAGGTGTATGTTATAACCTTCCGGTGCTGCATTAGAACACATCATAGGCCAACTCTTGAGGCATCACAATAAACCACATACCCATTGGTACCTTCGGGAAGAGCTAACACAGGTGCGGATGTCAATCTATTATTTAATTCTTGAAAACTGCTCTCACACGCATCTAACCACTAAAACTTAGCTGTCTTATGAGTGAGCTTGGTCATAAGTGCAGAGATAGAAGAAAAACCTTCCACGAATCTCCAATAATATCCTGCTACCCAAGAAGCTACGTACTTCGGTAGGAGTCATGTGCCTAGGCCAATTCTTTATGACCTCAATCTTATGAGTGTCCACCTTGATACTTTATGAGGATACAATATGACCCATAAAAGTAACAGAGTTTAACCAGAACTCGCATTTAGAAAACTTATCATACAACTTAAGATCTTGGAGCGTCTGTAACATCTTTTGGAGATGATCTGCATGGTCTACCTCAGTCTATGAGTACACTAAGATATCGTCAAAAAATACAATCACAAAGATGTCCAAGAATGGCTTGAAGACTCGATTCATTAAATCCATGAAGGCCACTGGCGCATTAGTGAGTCCAAAAGACATCACTCGAAACTCAAAATAGCCATACCTGGTTCGAAAGGCTATTTTTGGGATATCTTTCTCTTTTACCCTTAACTGGTGGTATCCCGGCCTTAAGTCAATATTTGAGAAATATTTAGGACCTTGTAACTGATCGAATAAATCATCGATCCTTGAAAGTGAATACTTATTCTTGATAGTGACCTTATTCAATTGCCTATAATCGATACACATCCTTAGGGAACCATCCTTCTTGCGAACAAACAATATTGGCATGCCCCATGGCGAAGTGCTAGGTCTGATAAAACCATTTCCCAGTAAATCCCTTAATTGATCCTTCAATTCTTTCAGCTCGGCCGAATCCATTTGATAAGGAGGGATATCTATTGGCTGCGTATTGGGAAGTACATCAATAGTGAATTCATTCTCCCGCTGTGGAGGAATGCCCAGAAGCGCATTCGAAAATACATCAGGAAACTCATTAACTATAAGAGACATACTAAAGGGTTGGAGGTTTTGTGTCTGTATCCCTGACTCGCACCAAATGATAAATATAATCATTGGAAATCATTTTCCTAGCCTTTAGTTAGGAAATAAACATGCCTTTGAGCATAGCAGAGTTGCCTTTCCACTCAATGGTCGACTCGCCTGGAAAATTTAACTAAAGAATCTTTGTCCGGCAATTGACATTCGCGTAACAAGAAGCCAACCAGTCCATTCCCATGATAACATCGAACTCGACCATAGGTAATTCGACTAGATCAGATCAAGTAGGGTGATCGCAAACGGTCATGGTACAATTCTTGTAAATTTGTCATGCTACAATTGTCTCACCAACCGGTGTAGCCACTTCATATGGCTTAGACAACAACTCTGGTTCAAATCGAAATTTTCTAGCAACAAAGGGCGTAACGTAGGACAAATTGGAGCTCGAGTCTAATAATGCATAAACATCATAGGCGAAGACGGATAGTATACCTGTAACAATATCCGGAGATAACTCTAAATCCTGGCGACTTGATAAAGCATAGATGCGGTTCTAAGAACCGCCTGAACCAGAGGCTCCTCCTCATCGAACTCTGACCATACCTGCTGTGGTCTATGGCCCACCTCTCTGCATATGTACACTTGATAAAGATGTTGTCGATCCCGTCGACTGAGCTGCGTCACCTCTACCTCTACTTGGGCACTAATACATATAGTGACCAGGATGTCCGTAATAATAACACACATCGAAACCCTAAAGACATCATCATGTGTGTTTCCTACCACATTGACTACATGGCTGCAATAGAGGTCTCATCTGTCCCGAACTTCCCTACCTCTGAGATTTAAAAGCTCTCAAACTCTGTTCGGGTCCTGACTGAGCATATTTGTCATATATTGGATCCTGAAATTAGAATGGAGCATTGTTAGCGAAATGAGGCAGATGTCTTGGAAATTGCTGCTTGGAGCTACCACTGCTTCTTCGTACAACCCAACTAACCTAGCTCTCTTAGTCAATTCCCATTCTGCACTTCTATCCTCTCAAAGCTACCGCTTGCGGTCCTCAATGACTTGAGCATATGCCTATATTCTAGCAATATCCATATCCCTATTTAGCGAGGCTATCGTACATTCTCATCAGGTGCGGATCTAAGCCCGCTACAAACCGATGAATTCGAGCCCTCATGTGTCCACAATATTTGGAGCATATCTAGCTAGAGAGTCGAACTGTAGACTACATTCCATCACACTCTTACCCTTTTGTTTGAGGTTTAAAAATTGCTCCACTTTGGCCTCTCGTACCTCTAATGGAAAAAAATAATTCAGAAAGGCGTTTGAAAACTCCTCCCACACAGCTGGAGGTGTTTCTAATCCTCGAGACCGCTCCTAGGCCTCATACCATAAAACAACCACATCTCATAACCTGAAAGAGGCCAACTCTACCACCTTCATCTCCAAAACATGCATCACTTGTAATACTTGTAACATGTGATCAATAAAGTCTTGGTGTCCGTATTTGGATAAGTCTCAGTAAATACTAGTGGACTCAACCCGAGAAATTCTCAAGTCCTAGAACTTTCAATACCATCAAAAGATCCAGCGCCTATAGAATCCCTTATCTGACGCTGCTGAGTAGCTACTATATGTGCTAATAACTGCGTGACATTTTCCACTCCTTGCTCAGAAGACTCGGGTGGAGGAACTGGAGAAATCGAATTCTGTGGAACTAGAGGTATTGTGTCTTGATGAGCTGGAGGCACTGCACCTCATCTAGTCTCCTCTTGAGGGGTAGGACAGGTGATACGTGAGAGTGTGACTCTCGCTGAACTTTAACTCTATCAACTTGTCCGGGCGGGGCATTACCGGTATATTCACCCCTATCAGCACCGACTCGATAAATAGCGATGGCTCTCGTAGTATTTGACATGATTACTAAAAAGGGAATTAGAGCACAAATTAGACTCAAAATCATGTAACTCAGCTCTATAGCACGATATAGGAAGTGAAAGAACAACAACCATCCCTAAATGCCTGCAACCTCATATTTATAAGCATGGTGTACAACATACCCATAAATAAGAATCTACTAGACACGGCTCATACACTCTCTAAGACTGACCTGCTCTGATACCAAGTTTGTCACACCCTAAACTAGGGGGTGTGGCCGGCACCCGGTGCCCTGCTGGATCGAGCGTACCACTCTGATGATCAGACTCTTATATGAATAGAATTCCTGGCTGACAAGGTCGTATCGGGATATAACACAACAATAACAATATTGAACAAGAAGGACTAGCCCAACATATATACATAACAAAACTGACAAGGTCACAACACGGTTCAACGAAAGATAACTTAGTCAATAAGGCTATACATCAACAACTGTACATACCAGATAAGTCTATGAGCCTCTACGAGTAACTAAATGTCATATGGTCGGGACAGGGCCCCGACCTACCCATACTGTACATAACTCTGCAAAACATACTCACTAGCTGACCAAGAAGCTCCGGGGAAGACGAAGCTTACTTACTGACGATTGAACTTGATAACTCCTACTGAGATGGCCTAGCAGTGCTCCTATCAGAACATGCGGCATGAACATACAATTCCCCCAGCAAAATGGACATTAGTATGAAATAATATACCAAGTATGTGAAGCATGAATAACAATATGAAACTGTAAGCTGTAAAGAAGGAATAAAAGCAATATGAAAAGATAAGTTGTAATGAAAGCATAAAGAAACCTGGATGCCATATAAGGTGATTACTAAAACTCTGAAACTAAAATGAAATATGTATGGATAGGCCTTACTGTATCTACTGCCCTTGACTTATAGTGCGATGTGTATAATATATCACTACCCTCAAGTATACTCTGAGGTGTATGTATGTATACACATATAAGTGCCTACCCCGCCGACTATAGGGCGACATAATGTGTATAATGTACATGTACAACTGCCCATCGGCTATTTGCAATGGTGGTGTGAATAATGTATATTATAGTAATAGTACCTCTTAAGGCCTTTTTGGAACTCAGAATTCTTTGACTTTACTTTTGAAATGACATTTAGTCGACTCTAACGATTAACTCTGTGAAATTCTTCTTTTATAAGGCTTATGATAAGATAGACCAGTAACCAAATAATAATGATCATGGGAATATAATAACAATGATCAACTCTCGACAAGAGATTACGATACACGATAAAATGAAACTTTCAACGTTTCTCTTCTTGAAAATGATAAACTCTTTAGATTTTATGCTTTTAAAAGAAAGGGATAGCCTTACATACCTTATCTACGAAGCTACAAGTCATCCTCTAAGTCCTCGTACTTGTCAAGGATGATTATCTATAGCAAACAAAGAGTTGGTATTAATATCAAATCCATATTCTATTGAATAACTTCACTTAGGCATCTTATAGATAACCTAAAACACACAGGGTTCATAGATCTCTTAACAAGGGATACTTAGGTAATTCAATCCCAAAATTCTTCAAAATGTTCTTTCTTAGTTTCACAACACCCACAATCAGTTTGGTAATCAATTCCAACTCATATCTCAAGTAAAATAGCCCACAAGTCATATTACAATGATTTCATATGTCTACGAGTTTTGATTATAAAATTCTTTCACAACTTACTCCAAATCATCAATTAATCCTAATAACAAGTAGAGGAGGATAAATTTTTACCTTTATGCATCCAAATCCCCTTAAAACAACAAATTATTCCATCACTAAGGGTTTCCAAAATTGGTTCAATACGGAGAAGATGATTCTTATGATATCCACGTGGATTTTTATGTTAATCTTGCGTGATTTACCTTTGATTTGATCTTGGGATGTTGGGATACCTTTGGAAGGTTTTAGGGAGAGTTTTGAGGTATGGTTATATAGGAAATGAGGTCCCAAATCGTGTGACCCGCTTATAAACCTGATAAAAAAAATTCACCGCCGCAAAAGGACAGTCAGATTGACGGTCCGTCAATATGGACCGTCAATATAGAATTAAAAATCTCAAACATATTGACGGTTCAATCTTGCATTTTAACGGTCTGTCAACCTCCCCGTCAAATTGCATAGTTTTCCAATTTCGTTTAAACGTATTTTCTTCGATCCGTTTAACTTTTAAACACTCCAGAACTTTCATAAGCAACTCATAAACCTTAATTACCCTTTCGTAAGGTCGTACCTCTTCCCGAGACATCGATATTCATTAACGACACGACGAAGCGCAAAACTACGAGGTGTAACAGCTTCCCAGATTATAAGTAGGAGACAGTGACACACTTTTTACTAACCTTTCCTATAGCTGAAAAACTATGGATACAATTTGCTTATTGTATAGGGATTAATATTGATGGACTGCAACTATAATAAGTTATCACAACATGGTGGAACACAGTATAACTCATAACTAAAACCTATATATAGAGCTCTCCCTTATTTCATTTTGTGAGAGTTGTGGAAAAGGAGAATTACCATCAACCATGGAGGCAATGTGACTTATAGAAGACTCTTTGTAATACCTAGGCAAAATTCATAACTATAAAACATAGGAGGGATGCTGAATATCTAAGGAAGCAAGCCTTAGATAAAGTCGTGTGCGCCCAGACTCATAGCAAACAATATTACTAGTGGGTTTAACTATTACATATGGTATCAGAGCTACTCCGTGTGCAACCTTGAATAATGGCGGGGCAAACATCAACAAGAACACTAAGTCCTTGAGGGGTGGTGGTGTATGTAACTCCATAGAAAAATTCCACATTGACAAAATATGAAAAATATGTTAGGTATATAAGGAAGCTAACCTTAGATCCTAGTGACAGATTTTAAAGTCGTGCGGGCCTAAGCCCAAAGTGAATAATATCACTAGTGGGCTTGACTGTTACACTCTTGTACCACGTTCAACACACTATACATCAGTTTGTGAGGCTTAGATTCCCCTAGATGATCCAAATACCTGCAGACGGGCCTCACTCTAGACAACGACAAGCCTAACCTATTTTATGCTAAGGTTGCATGGAGACTTCCACCATCAGGAAGACTAAGCTGCAACATACATGGGTCTAGCAGAGGAAATCTAGGCAAAAACTCATATAACTCTTGTTCGAGGAATGACGTAGGAGATCTTGTGTATGCTCAAGCTCAAGAGATCAATAAAACTACAAATATACAGGTAGATGCCACAACCATAAGGGAAGCTATGATATATTATAAAGCAGCTAACTTGACATAGGTGATGATTGAAACAAAAAAAAGTGGTGCTGAGCAGATGATATAGAAGTAGTAGAAACCACTTTGGGAGATCATAGAGTTGACAGAGGAGATATAGTCAAATATGGAGGAATATTAAGTTCAAATTACACAAATATAAAGGGAATGCGATCAACTATCAAATTATTTAGTCAATTATGCTCTAGTAGTCACATGCCTACTATAGGTATAGTCTTTGAGCTACCGGTTCAAAGAAGGAAAATATTAAACATGGATAAGAGTCAGGTTTCAAACCCGAGGATTAAGACCAGAAGAATTATGCAGAGAGAATGATCAGATTTTCCGTAATTACAAATAGATTAGTCTTTTAAGTTATTAGGAGCTTATTTGCATTTTTGTTTTCTAGACTTTTTGTTTTATTTTGTTCTGATTGGACTTGTTTTGATTATTAATAAAACATTCTGTTAGGCCAAAACCTAACAAAATATCATTTGCCAAAAAGAAGAGACACTAAATGTGCACTAACTTTACATAACTTTTGAGCAAAAAAAAAAAAAGAATTTTAAAAACTTAAAGGACTACTTATGCACCCGTTTAATATTTAAGGAATGAATTTGAGTGGAACGTCAAACTAGGAGGACAAGTTTGATATTTTAGTCATCACTAAACCCATAAAACTGTAGGGATAAAATCTCGGAAGTCCTCGGTGGAACACTGGAGACTAATAATAAACCTTGCCACCCTTACCATCTCTCATTCTATCTCCTTATCCCTTACAGCCATGGCCTGTTCTTCTTCCATTATAGGAGTTTCCTCCATATACCAAACAAACCCTTCACTCGAACTTTCTCGAAGACCCACCACTACCCCACCTTTATCTCTTCCTTTCCCCAATGAAAAATCACATTTTCATGTTCGTGTCAGACATGGTATATCTCCTTTTGTGGCTTCTGCTGTGGTAACTCCGAATTCTTCGGTGCTTAGTGAAGAAGCGTTTAAAGGAATTGGGGGTTTTGGGAAAGACTCTTTGAATGTTAGCCAAACTGAATATGATGAGTCTGAGGTTGAGGTTGAGGATGAACTTGCTATTTCTAAACTTGGTTTACCTAACAGACTTGTTGAGGCTCTTGAGAAGCGTGGAATTACTCAACTTTTCCCAATTCAGGTTCCAGTTTTTTTGTATTCATTTTTATTGTTGTTCAGCTGTTTAGTGCAATTTTGTTTTAATATAGCTAAATTTTTTATGCCAAATTGTTTTTTTTTATATCCTAAGGGTTTTAAATTCTAGCTTGTATTTCGTAAGGGACTGGACTGTGCACGAACACACCTTACACTGTCTTTCCCTTACATTTTTGCATAGAGGTTCTTTGAACTCGTGACCTAATGAGCAACGCTACCATTGCAGTATTGCACTAAGGGTCTTCCTCAGATTTGTGAGTGTAATTGTACCATCTGTAAAAGTAGCAGGACAGCAATTTAGAATCTGCATTTAACTGTATTTAGTGGCGGGGAGGGCTAGCTCTAGCTCTGGCACTATTGTATAGTTGCTCATTTGGTCACAGGTTCGAGGTGTGGGAACAACTTTTTTGCAGAACCCATTCTCTCCCTAGCACTCGTTTGTGGGGTAAAGCCCTTTATTTAACTGAAATATACCGAAACTACCCACGTAACATCTTCGCATGCATAGACATTATCATAAGATGCTAGTATTCACCAAGTCATTACACTTGTGAACTGGGTGCTTCTATATTAACTTTATCCTTCATGATTTGGTGTACATGTTTGATTTGGTGTACATGTTTGATCCGGTGGACTATTTCCTGTGATATATTCCCGTGGTTTATGTAGGTTATTGGAATTAAAGGTGATTTTGAATGCAAGTAAGGCTTTTCCACAAATATAGATATATTATCCTAAATCATGTGTCCCTACTATGTAGAGAGCTGTTCTAGTGCCAGCATTGGACGGTCGGGATATAATTGCTCGTGCAAAGACAGGGACAGGGAAGACACTTGCCTTTGGTATTCCAGTATTGAAAAAGCTTAGTATGGATGAAGAAATGAGAAATACTCAGAGGTATAGGTTTTATCACGATTGTTACAGTTTTTGTTAGTCTAATTATAGTCGAGTATGCTAATTTTCTCTTTTAATTTCTAGACGGGGACGGCTTCCCAAAGTTTTGGTACTTGCACCTACTCGAGAGTTGGCCAATCAAGTAGAGAAGGAAATGAGAGAGTCGGCACCATACTTGAACACTGTCTGCATATACGGAGGTGTTTCTTATGCTACACAGCAAAATGCACTTTCCCGTGGGGTTGATGTTGTTGTTGGAACTCCAGGTAGACTTATTGACCTGATAAACAATAACAGCTTGAAACTGGGGGAGGTGGAATATTTGGTCCTCGATGAGGCTGATCAAATGCTTGCAGTTGGATTTGAGGAAGATGTGGAAGTTATTTTGGAAACACTTCCACCACAGAGGCAGATCATGCTTTTCTCAGCCACCATGCCTGGATGGGTAAAGAAACTGGCCAGGAAGTATTTGAACAATCCTTTGACAATTGACTTGGTAAGTGTTCGTTCTCGTTCTTTTTCAGCGTTATGTATCATCGTCCTTCTTGATTATGATATCTCTTTTTAATTGCAAATGCCGTTGTTTTCTGATTAGAAGTGCAATCTTCAGTATATTTCCTTACTTCTCCAAAGAAGTTACGGATAATTGGTTTTAATTGTGCTCATATAGGCGGTTGTCTTACCTCTTGTTCCCTTCCCTTCATTTCAAATATTCATTTAGGTTGGTGATCAAGAGGAAAAGCTGGCAGAGGGGATCAAGCTTTATGCTCTATCAACTACAACAACATCAAAACGATCCATACTCAGTGATCTTGTTACAGTATGAATTAACACTATTTTCATAGCTTTTTTTCACTGATGCAGAGTTCAGAGTGTCATTTTGCAATCATTGTGACAAATCGTCAATAGTACCAAGCATTCAGCGGTTTAGAGTTTTCCTTTAAACAATTTTTCAGGTTTATGCGAAGGGTGGAAAGACAATTGTTTTCACACAGACAAAGCGAGATGCTGATGAGGTCTCGATGGCATTGTCAAACAGCATTTCTTCTGAGGCTCTGCATGGCGACATTTCTCAACATCAGAGAGAAAGAACACTAAATGGATTTAGGCAAGGAAAATTCACTGTGCTAGTTGCAACTGACGTTGCATCTCGCGGGCTTGATATACCCAATGTTGACTTAGTAAGTTCATACGGCTATTTACCACCTTTACAACTGGACTACTTTATTTTTAACTTCTGTTATTTATGGTGTGGTTTATGTGATCAGAAAATTGGGATTTTGGGTGTTTATCTAGGTGAAAGGAATGCTTATGACATTTTATAGCTGAGACTCTAAGTTTGAGTAACAGAATCCGTTGGCTTTGTTAGAAAGCGTGCAGTTGTCTCAAATAGGTTGTTGCATATTTTGACTATTTGCATAATAACCTAAAGCTGTATATTCTGGTGACAATGCGGAAGAAAAATGGGTTTGATCAATCATAATACTGATGTTACTGTATTTCAAAGATATTATATAGTCAAACTTGTTATTTTCTTTCTTTCCTCCTCCTTGTTCTCGCCCCCCCTTAAAGTTATTGTGAATAGAATCATTATAATCATAAAATCAGTGTTAAGTCTTATTTTGGGAAAAGGGGGGGGGGGGAGTTGATATTGGTATTCATTATACTCCAATATTTGCTACTGACCACAATTAACCATTTGAATCTCTTCTGCTTGAAAAGTGTTGCTTGCTGCTTGGCACATTCACTTGGACATTGTATTCTCTGCGATTGTATGTTATGTTTATGGGCATCAGTTAACAGCAATAACCCTTTGGATCCATCCTCCCCTTTAATTAGGTAATCCATTATGAACTACCAAATGATCCAGAGACTTTTGTTCATCGCTCTGGTCGAACGGGCCGTGCTGGAAAAGAAGGCATTGCTATTCTGATGTACACAGGAAATCAAAGGCGAACTGTCAGATCTCTTGAACGTGATGTTGGGTGCAAATTTGAGTTCGTTAGTCCTCCATCTGTGAAAGAGGTTTTGGAGTCATCAGCTGAGCATGTGGTGGCTACACTTAATGGAGTTCATCCCGAATCTGTTCAGTACTTCACTCCAACTGCACAACAGTTGATGGAGCAACAAGGAGTAAATGCCCTTGCTGCTGCACTTGCTCTTTTGGGTGGGTTTTCCAAACCGCCATCTTCTCGATCTCTACTAACTCATGAACAGGTATGACTAGTTATTGAGGTATTTGTGTGTTTATCTTATTGGTTGCCTCTGTTATTGGGGTACTTTGTGTATCGATAAATCTTAGTAGTTGCCTCCCATGTTGAGTTAATCAGCAATTAAGAAATTTCTATTGTACTTCCTCTTTCCCTCCTTTCTTCACCCATTGTGCTGCCGACTGATAGGCTTCTTCTGCATGTAAGTTATAATGGCTAATTCAATGGCCAAGTGAAGTACTGATGTGATGATAATCACCTCCATCATATATATATTGCTCCTATCTCCTTTCATCAGCTGTTTTGGCAGTGTTCTCTTGTCCTAACCACCTCATGGGCTGTCATAGTAATTGATACTAATATCCTCATTGTGGTGCAAAAATCTAGTATCATCAAGTGATATGTGCATTTGAACTGCTGCAAGCTCACTCAGCAGGCCTTGTTAGTTGAGTGAGTTCCTTAGCCTGCAAATGGGCCATGTACTTGGCCTATTCAACTGCCCAAAAAGTCGTACCTAGTTTTGTCGATGATAGCTCCCCCAACTGGATTATATATGCTTCTATTTTTTCTCAAATTTGGGCCTTTCCTCACTTGATGATAACAATCATCGGATGCTGTCACTGAGGTCTCAAAATGCTAGTCCAAGTAACCATGATTAAGGATTTTGATCCATCTCTTTCCACTTTCTTTTATGGCTCCAGTTATAAAATATATGCCCATTCATATTGGAACTGCAGGGGTGGACTACATTGCAGCTGACACGTGATTCTGTAAATTCCCGAGGATTTCTGTCGGCAAGATCTGTTACTGGTTTCCTGTCTGATGTGTATTCACCAGCTGCTGATGAAATTGGCAAAATTCACCTAATTGCAGATGAAAGGGTGTGTAACCAATATGCTAATGATTATGCTATATGTTCCGCATTGCTGATGCCCCTTGGGAGATGTGGTGTCTCGTCTTCTGATCCCCTTCTGTCTTTGCTCTAACCAGAACCATTTCACGTATTTTGATCTCAGGTTCAGGGGGCCATATTTGATCTCCCTGAGGAGATTGCAGCAGACCTACTAAATCAGGAGTTACCACCTGGAAATACTATTTCCAAGATTACCAAGGTATATCTGCTTCTTACAATGGTACTTGTATATATTCTGTGACTTAGCCTGCACAGTTTATTTTGTTGTTTACTCTTAAATCTGAGATAGGATAGATGTAATCTTTGTATCCTCTGTCTTGCAGTTACCTGCTTTACAAGATGATGGGCCAGCTAGTGATTTCTATGGGAAGTTTTCAAGCAGGGATACTAGGGGGACACGAGGAGGTTTTAGAGACCGTAGAGGCAGAAATTCCCGGGGTTCTTCTAGTGGTCGTTTCTCTGATGATGATGGTGATAATTGGGGGAATGACTTTAGGCCGCGAGGTGGCCAAACAAGAAGGGGAGGAAGTGATTGGCTCATCAGTGGTGATAGGCGCTCTAGCAGGTCTTTATCTGGAGGAAGCAGAGACAGGTTTGTTTTTCATCTGTATGGGCGCACAATTTAATTTGATTCTTCTTCTATTATTATACATCTGATTCTCCCGTTTCTTCCTAATCAACTTGCCCTCGTTTGAATTGCATCTTCAGCATAGTCCTGGGACTTACGATTCAGTTACTGTTACCTTATTAGAAAGGAAAAACAAATGCAGTTACTGGAATTATCTGTATGATGGGACAGATTATCAGCATTATATTGTTAATTGATAACATGGTCATGAAATTCGGGTAGGTCGTGACAGACACTTAGCGAGCATCTACTCTCAGTAAGCGAATCAGCGTTCATAACAACAACCTTAATCCAAATGCCAATGATACAGTTTGACTTGATACAAGGTTTAATAAAGGAAAAAAGACTAAGCAATTCAAGCCACCTTCACTATTAAATTCAGGTCCTTTTGCTTGAAGAGGTACTACAAGCTATTGTAGTCGACATAAATTTCACACAGCTTAGAGTTATTCTTGTGATTCTTCAGCCGTATAGAAGCATAAGCAATCTTCTATCATTCAGCATCAATACACAACTTATGCATAAGTCAACGCTAAAGCTATGATCAAAGCGGTCTTGAGCTCTTGAAAGTTCGCTCACACTCAATAGACTACCAAAACTAGTCACTCTTGTAAGTCATCCGAGTCAAAGGAATTGCTACTTGAAAACTCCTCCATAAAATGTTTGTAATACTCGACTAGAACCAGAAAAACCATTATTGTACTACCACAATCTTCTTAGGATCAACCTTGACCCTATATCTAGACACAACGTCTTCCAAGAATGCCATTATGTCCCACCAAGACTCACATATCGAGCACTTGACATAAGTTTTTGTTCCCTCGATGTCTACAACACTATCCTCAAGTAATGTTCATGTTCTACCTGCTGCGGGAGTATCCTGGAATGTCATCATGGAATAAAATAATAGAAGTGTAACAAATTGTTCAAATGCCTCGTTCATGAGATCCATAAATGATGTTAGTGCATTAATAAGCCCAAAAAGATATTACGATGAACTCAAAATGTTTGTATCTAGTCGGAAAAGTTGTCTTGATTATGTCCTTCGTCCTTATTCTCAATTGATGATTACCCGATCTCAAATCAGACTTTAGTGAAATAGGTTGCACCTTACAGCTAGTCAACATCATCATTGGGGCAACATATACCTATTGTTGATCGTCACTTTGTTCAACTGTTAATAATCGACATATACACATTTAATCATCCATCTTCTTCATGAACAAAACATGTGCACCCCGAAGTGAAACACTAGGCCTGATGAAATCCTAACAACAACATACCAATGTAATCCCACAAGTGGCGTCTAAGGAGGGTAGGATGTATGCAAATCTTATCTCTACCTTTGCGGGGTAGAGAGGTTGT
Source organism: Anisodus acutangulus (assembly GCA_029783415.1). NCBI lineage: Eukaryota > Viridiplantae > Streptophyta > Magnoliopsida > Solanales > Solanaceae > Anisodus > Anisodus acutangulus. The sequence continues at coordinate 20,304,087 of CM056505.1, forward strand.
TTTCGATAGACCCTCGGCTAAAAAGAAATGTAATCAATGCAGGGTAGCATGAAAAATAAGACAACAAAATATCAAGATACAAAATAAATGGTACAACATAGCAATACACACATAAAGATAATGATCGACGCGATACCAAAATAATACAACTAAGAAAAGGAGAAGAGGAGATGGAAAGGCTAGCCCCCCATCTCTCTCACACATAGCACGACAAAACTCAAATATCTACTACCCTTCTGTCCTAATTATCGATCGTCAAATTTTCCTATTTAAGGTCATGTCCTCAGTCAACTTGAGTAGAGCCATATCATGTCTAATCACATCCCCCAGTTCTTCTTCGGCCTACCTCTACCTCTCCTAACTCCTACGACCGTCAATCTCTCTCACTTCCTAACTGGCGCATCCTCACACCTCTTCATATGTCCAAACCATCTCAGTCTCACTTCCCTCATCTTGTCCTCCACGGAGGCCAATCCGACCTTGTCCCATATATCTTCATTCCTAATCATATTTTTCATAGTATGACCACACATCCATCTGAGCATTCTCATCTCCGCTACTTTCATCTTCTGAACATGGACGTTCTTGACTGAACAACACTCTGTCTCATACAACAGTGCTAGTCTAACCACAATTCTATAGAACTTACCTCCTTATCGCAAAGCACCCCGGAGGCAAGCCTCCATTTCATACACCCCGCTCCAATACGGTGGGCGACATCATCGTCAATCTCCCCGTTTCCTTGTATAATGGACCCAAGATACTTAAAAACTCCATCTTTTGGGTATAACTTGTGCCTTGATCTTCACTTCCGCATCTGTCTCTTGCGTCACGTCACTGAACTTGCATTCCATGACTCCGTCTTAGTCCTGCTTAACCTGAAACCTTTAGATTCTAAGGTCGTTCTCCAAACTTCCAGCCTATTGTTAACGCCACTGCGCGTCTCGTCAATCAAAACTATGTCGTCTGCAAATAACATACGGCACGGCCTGATGAAATCCTTATCAAACAAATAGTATATTTGTTCCCTTAGCTTTTTGAACTCCGCCGGTGCCATGCGATACAGGGAATTGAAATAGACGTTTGTCCTGGGTAAATGTCAATACAAAACTTAATCTCCCACATCAGAGATAACCCGGTAAGCCATCCGGAACACACCGGATACTCATGTATGAATGGTACACTGTCAAGCGTAGTACCCTCCGCGCTCGAGTGTCGAGAACTACAACAATGAAGCCCAAACGAACCTTTCTAATCATTCTCTATCTTTCATGAAAGATATAATCTTGCTCTTAGTTGCAGCTCCCTTGGAATTTCAAAACTTACACTTTGATGTGATAGTTAAGTGTAGTAGAACATGATGCCAGCCAATACATACCCATAATGTCATCAAAATCAATCATTTGTAACACAATCAAATGGACCGTGGTCTTGCCCTGCCCCAAGACTTCACAATCCCGGTAAACCCGATCTACAACAATAGACTCCCCTACTCGAGTCGAAACTACAGACGACTAATCTGAGAATTCAAGATCCCTCTCTAAACAAGATGCAAAGTACAGAGACACATATGAATATGTAGATGCAGGATCTATAAATGCAAATGCCTTAAAAGAGCAAACATTAAGGCATGTCACCACAACATTGGATGCCTCAACGTTTTGCCTAGCCATAACATAGAAATGGGGTGGCTGAGCTGGTGTTTGAGTACCTGAGGTCGAATCGTGAGGCTATGATGAGTATCACCAATACCCGAACACCTCGGAAATAATTTACATAGTGTCCCTGCTCTCCACAAGAATAGCAAACTCCTGAGCTCCTCTTACACTGACCAAAGTGGCTTTTGTAACAATGAACACATGTTGGTGGGGTCCATAGTGGAACGACCCGCCACGTCTTTGACGCTGCAACTGTAGTTGTCCCTGTCGGGTGGATGGAGTGAAGACTGAACCACTATCTAAATCTTGCACTGAGTTCTCACCATTGTTTAAACCATCATATTTTCAATTTGAGATTTTAGGGGTGAACCCATGAATTTCTAAGTCAAGTATCATGTTTTGAAGACTAAATCTTGTAGAAATCAATGCATATTAATCCAAAATAATATCAGGGATCATATACCTTCATCGGTTGGGTTGATTAGGGTTGGATTCCCCCTCTTTTCTTCTTTTCCCCCCTATTGTTTTTTTCACTGGAATAGATGCTGCTCCTACTGAAGCTTGGCAAGCATTTTAATTGCCCTATTTTTTCCAATTGCAGTGAGCCACAACCCAATCCTTCTTCACTTATATTATTATATGTTTTTGCTACTAAATGACATAAATAGCTCTCTTTAATTTGGGTTAGACTTATTTTGGTCCTCCTTATAAAACGTTGGACATAAATAGTCCTTTATCTTTGCACGAAGTGGACACCCTAGGTCCAAGGTCAGAGAGAAAGCCATTCACCAACTGAAAAGCTGACAACCAGGGGCGGAGCTAGGTGGAGGGCTTCGCCGGAAAATTACGCTTTGTATGTAAGGTTAAATTTGAGTTTTCTGGTTATATATACTATAATGAACCCCCTTAACACAACTGAGAAGCTTGCTCACTGGTCAAGGGGGTTCAAATTAACCCCAACGTCACGTGTTCGAGTCTGGTTTGCTTCATTCTCTGCAATGTTTTTCGATTTTAAGCTTAGGAGTTCCCCCGCACTTTCAGGCTTTAGCTATACGTTTGTGAAGAAAAGACCCAAAATGGTCCTTTATATTTGGACTTCCACTCGAAATAGACCCTATGATTTGAGGTAGAGCACCAATAATTCTTGATCTTTCAAATAATGAAGCATATTTAGTCCTAACTATTCTATCAATAAATCTAACAGAATATCCCATCTGACCTTAAAGCTCATATTTTCTGGAAAATAACTAATTGCTCTGCTAGCTCTTCCGAGTTGGTCTTTCTCTTTGCATTTTGTTAGTTACTTTTTAAGTTTTAACTTTTTTAAACTCTAGCAAACAAAGGCTTTCATCAACTTTAAAACATCATCATTACAAAATAATAAAGACCTGGGCACATCATATTTTGCAATTACAGTACATTGTATGTATTGTTAAAATGAGTTTTTTGTTCGAATTATATTGAGCGATTAATTTCTATTGTTGAGTACTGAATATGTATTTATAATATTAGAAATTCAATCCTTACACCTTTCTTAAGAATCTTGGCAATTTGCAAAGTAGTATATGATTGAAGGGACACTTATTCGGAAGAAAAATAAAAAGTTTAGAATAAAGTAGAACACTACGTGAAAGGGAAAAATAAAAAGTTTAGAATAAAGCAGAACACTACGTGAAAGGGAAAAATAAAACACAAGAAATTTTAAGAAGCGCTCGATGGAGCAAGGTAAAAGTAGGAAGAAATGTTAAACAGGGGACAAGGCGTGTTAAAATTTAGCGGGTTAAAGGTAGCCTTTTCCTTTGCTGCGCCGCTCCGTTTTTCATCATGTAATTTCGGGTGTTTACTTATTCATATTCTGAACCCCCTTGATGAAAATTCTGCCTCTGCGACTGCTGACAACCAATGTTAAAAGCTAACAGAGTAGGGTAACATAAAGAGTTAAGAGACTCGTTACATCTCATGACCATTGAAGAGTTCACAATTCTATTCAGAAGTGTCTCTGGTCTTTTTGTCTTCATCATCTATATCACATCTAACTATTCTTGAGGTGCCTCCAACTCTTATCTTCCCTCTTGGTCCTCTTGCTCATCTCCTACTCTCTCCATTCCTAGACAAAAAAAAATTCAGAAAAAACTCCCAAGTACAGACCCATTCATGAAGAGTGAATCAGCTTTCTTCGCAACAAGATTATGTCGCTAAGGATTTAGCTTTACAGATACTCAGTCTGATTTCCAACTTTGACCCTTCTTTTTCAGCTTCTTAACCACAAATTGGGGACAGCTCTCAGTTTTTTCTGGGTCTCTGTTGCTATCACAATCACCCTTCTGATAGGAATTGCAGAAGATGATCGAAGCCATACTTTTGAAAAGTTTGACATGAGTGAATGATGGGGTTGATGTTTGGCACTGTAAAGAACTCGAAGCAAGCGCCAGTTCTAATCCACATCTACCCAGTACATAGTTTAACCGGAAAAAAAGAGTCTCTGATTTGTTACTCGAACAATGGTAATGGATTTGTGTCCTTCAGAGTTGAGAGAACGACCCATTAACATAATTAATTGCTAGTCATTTATCTGTCAGCTGGTAAGAAAATCTTCTTGTTGATAGTTGCAAAGGTCTTGTTTCTAGACAAGAATCACTGTTGGCCCCTTTCCATTAGTTCCATCACTGCTGTTGGTTTTTCTTGGTACTAGTTGGCTTTTCCGTCCGTAAATGCTCTTTCGTTTATTTTTCTTAAAAGAAAAACCTTGGACCAAAAGTGTTCTCATTTTGTGAAGAGAAAGGACTATTTATGTCCAATGTTGTATGTAAAAAACAAAATAACTCTCCCCTATACTTGGGGACTATTTACATTTTTTTCTCTTACATTCATCGTCTGTAAACATGATAAGTTTTGGTTTCTATTGCAGAAGCTTTGGTGGTGCATGTTTCAATTGTGGGCGCAGTGGTCACCGAGCATCCGAATGCCCTAACAAAAGGGAGTACTAGGTCTGTAGGTTGCCCCATCATCCTTCCTGCAGTTCTGCCATCCCTGAACATCTCATGCACTAAGCACTGAAGATAAGGAGTATAGCTGATGCAGCGTTTCATATGAGCAACAGTAAGGATCCTAAGACTCTTCCCTCCAGCACCATCTCCTCAAAGCTTCACATGGCCCTACTGATGATTAATTTTTTTGTCACGTTGATTGATTCTCTGTTTCTCAAACATGTATTTTTGGTAATCAGTTCAAGTTACTTTCTCCTAGTGGTTAATGGTTTATTGATGATGTAGGTGAAGTGAGGCTGCAGAGTCTCCCCAATTTGTATCTTTAAGAAAACAGATGCAGCTTTCGGTCAAAGCATCCTTAGGTGGGCTTGTCGAATGTGCTATATTATTGTAAGCAAGGTTCATTTTAGTAGGTGTGGTACTTGTGGTAGTGAATAACAGTCACCAGTAGATTCTGCATCCTCAGTCTTCAGCAGCGTTTAGAACTGCACAAGCTTGATGCATTTGGCTTTATCCAGTTAACAATATGGAAGTGACAATAGTTAAGTGCCTTGGTGAACTTTATTTTATTATAACTAGTCTTTCGCAAGTGCGTTGCAAGTGTATACAGAGTCATGTAGTATACAGTTTTGTAAATTACAATACTATTACAAAAAAAATTGACTTTAGAAAAAGATAAATATTTTTGTCCAAAATTACCTTTGATTAAAAAGAGCAACTCATAAAAAGGAAATAAGCTTAAATTACTTAACAAGATTTACCAACTATTAATAATAATTACTTTCACTTTAAACATGCAAGTTATTTGTATTTTTGTTTAATTATGATATTTATTACTTCATCCGTCTTAATTTAAGTGTCTTACTTTTCTTTTAGGTCTGTCCCACAAATAGTCTCTTTCTATATTTAGTAAGTTTTTTAATCCCAAAGCAAATTTAAGATCACAAGATTTAAAAGATCTCACACATTTTTAATTTAAGACCACAAGATTCAAAAGTTTCATTTTATTTTTTAAACTTCGTGACAAGTCAAATTAAGACACCTAAATTGGGACAGAGGGAGTATATAAGAATCTCTCATTTTATTTTAGTTTGTTTATTTGACCTTTTGCTTCAAAATTATCTTAAATTTTCTTATTTGGTGAAGTTTTATTTGTGCAGAATTTTCACTATGTAAGTTGTTTAAATATTTCTAGAGAAATAGGGATGACTAACATTACATGTAAGAGTTTTAGAAAATAAAGCATTCTACAAAATAAAATACGTAAATTTTTTAGTGTTTGTTCCTTATCTTCCTTTGCAACAAACACTTCAAAGCCATCTTTAAGTGTTTGTTCGCCCATTTTCAACAAAAAACATATAGAGCCGGTTTAGATTGGCTTATTTTAAGTGCTTTTAAGCCAAAATAGCTTATAAGTATTTTTGTAGTGTTTGAATAAAATAAAAAAGTGCTTATAAGTACTTGTTTTTAAGTCAAAATAATAAAAATAAGTTTCATAAGCTTGAATTCCTAACTTATGAGTTTTGGCTTATAAGTCAAAAGCTATAAGCCCATCCAAACAGGCTCATACTCCCTTCGTCCCAATTTAGAAGGGGGTTAACCAGTTTTGAGAGTCAAACAACTGTGTTTGATTAAATTTCAAATATAGATTCTTTAAATATTTTATAATAAAATTTATATATTTAAAAATTATATAAAAAGTACTACAAATCTGCATAATTAATAATTCACAATATATAAAAAGAGCTGGAGAAAATCAAAGTGAAAAAAAAGTTGTTGATTCCTCAAACTGACTAACCTTCATATAAATTGGGATGGAAGTGTTGGGAAAAACTCGTATTTTCCCTCTGTGTAATTAGGATGAAAATTAAAATTGCGAAAAAAATTATGAGAATAATAGACAAAGAAACACGAGAAATTTTAGTTACGCGGAAAATCCAAAAATGAGGGAAAGACCGCGGGATTAGTAGTCCAATCCTTCCACTATAAGATGATAGTAGGATTACAAGATCTCACCCAAATTGGATGGATAACAATATTTCTCTCTCAATAATAATTTAGGTGGAACACTCACTAACTTTTCTCAAGCACCCTCGCTATGAAAGCGGCTCTCTCTTTCTCACTCTTAGAGTGGATGCTCTCACTTGTGTTGTAGATGCTCTTCACAACTTGTGGACGTAGATGTTCTTCACAACTTGTGGAGGTAGATACCCAAGCCTTCTCCAAGTACCCGTATTTGTAGGGCCAAAATGAACATGCTAAAAGACTCTTAAGGTTGTCTAAATTCAACTCCCAACAAACTAGTAATTAATGCATGAGTCATTCTAGAGAACTCCAACTCTAGAGAATTACTACTCTAGAGAAATCCCATTCTAGAGAAATCCAATTATATGTGGGCATCCCATAATTAAGTAGGGATAACCCAACAAGGAGTATTCAAAATTTATTTTTATACATCATAAAAGGCTATTAACAGCCCCCCCTCCCTCAAATTTAAATAAGTTTAGGAAGTTAATCTATATGACTTTGAAGTACGTGTGGACCACGTAAGGGTAATGGGGTTATTGGAATACTTGGACATGAATGCAATAAGGTTGGGAGTCTATATTGAATGACCAAAGACATACCTTATGAAAATTGGACTTAGAAACAGGATAACTTCTCTTTCAGAATAAGGACTAGGACTGGCAATATGATTTTGTGTGATGTGTTCTAATTTTGTGTGAAGCTGTCGTTGTTCCAGATCTTTGAGTTGAAAATCTTGTTTTATGCCCGGTACTCACTTCTGTATGATTAAGTTTCTACTTTATTAGCTTGATGTGTGCTGTTTTGTGTGAGTTTGTGTCCTGTCAATCCACAAGTTTAATATGAATATGTGCAAGTCTAAATTCTGAGACCATTCTATGTATCTATAAGCATGATCCCGCTCCGTATCTCCTATCTCTGATTTGTTGTGGTCATTGAATGTGAGTTACTGGTTTGAGAAATGATATCTGGCTTCTGTTCCATTTTATTCTGTGAGATAAATTGATGGTTTTGACACCACCTATGGGACTGTAAGGCTAATGCAAACTTGGGAAGTTGTCTTAACTTAGATATAGGATAATAAGACATAAAAATCTGATCACTTAACACTTTTTTTGACTGTTGTTCGATTTGTACAAATGCATATAGGATCTGAAATAAGAGAATATGGTCCCTTGTTCTTGGTTGATTCTGTGTTAAGTGGAAATGAGGTGTCACATAGTTTAGGAAGGGTATTCAGTGATGTCCCTAAGCCATGAGCTTAAGATGAGACTTTGAGTAATCTTACTCAGTCTCATGGTGGATTGCTCTAGCTCAAGGGTTCCTCCCTATCATTTCCTCAAGCTTGTGGGAACCCTCTGAATGTTTTGTGTGTGCCAGAAACTAAGACTTGCCTTGAAACATGTACAAGTCGATTAATGTCCCCTTAAGTTTAACATGTTTAAAAGAAGACGCCAATGTTTGATCATGTTATAAACTCAAATCTGGACCACTGAGCTAGTTGACATCCCTTTTAAAAATTAATATCTAAGTGGCATAAATATATGTAAAGTTTTAAACTTAGAAGTAGAGAAGACATGATTCTTGTTTTAGCTGCTGCCGCTTACTTGAATAATTTTGTGAAACTTTGAAAACCAAACCAGCAAAGAGTATGAATATTTACCTTGTTAGCTTATGTGTTTGAAGTGTTAGATGGTAGGGATCTAGTAGCTCAGTTGGTTGGCTACTTGAACTTTCACATTTTTTGTCAGGGTTCGAATCCTCACGTTGTAATTCTCTCCCCATTTCCCTTCCCTTACCCCTTAAGTAATATTTTTTTTTATTTTTTTAAAAAAGTATTAGGTGTGCCACATAGCTTGTCTAAGTATGTTGTTTGAGCCTGTGTAAACATGACCCTGGGCATCGATTAGGACTTGTCATCCTGTGTTAACCTTAATCCCTAGCTAGTAGAATTTGACATAAACTATGCCCAACAAGTTGAGACTCTATCTGTTACACTAGTCAAGTCTCATGTTGAAGAATTGAAATCTGCTATTCATCTTGTGTGTCATTTGAGTGTCCCTGTTATAGTCTCCCATGTCATATGTTGCTTTACTTTGTTAAGAAGTGCTGAGCAACATAGCTGAGAATATATGCCCTTTTCTTGTTCTCTGAATATACTCCCATGTGATCTGCCAGTCTTTGTTTGTATTTCTCTGTATCTATGCCATTCTCTATGTCATCTTTTGCCCTCCACATGTTCAATATATGACCCCATATAGTGTGGATATACTTCTGAGTATACAGGGGTATACATATATTCTGTATATTTCAAGCATACAAGATATAATCCGTTGTATCAAGGTATATCCAAGGCATATGGGACTTGAGTTCGAATGGTATACGTCCTATCTGATTTCTTCTCCCCTCTTTATGAGTTATTTGTCATGATATACCATTGAGCATACAGATAGGTATACATGTATATTAGTAAGTATATCATAGTATATATTAGGTTTATTTGGGCCAACTTTTCTGTTCTTCCTTATTCTGCCTGCGAATACCCATGAAGCATATTAGGACTGTTTCATTTTTGTTATTGGGCTTGTCGTCCATTCTTACTCATTTCTTTCATGTTTGAAGGTATGTGGGCCTGCCATATTCATTGTGTATTATGTGGGTGCATTTCTGTGTATGCATGTAAATGTATAAGGACTGTTCAAATGTGCCAAGCTAAATTTCTTTTAATTATTTGTTAAGAATAGATGCCTTCTAACTCCCACTTTTCTTTTCCCTTTGCATGAACACTTCTTTGAGGGCCTAAATGGGCCTGTCCAATTTGTTCACCGATTCTGTTGGGCCTAAGGCCCAAGTACTGCATTAGATTGAGTCAGCCCGCTAATATGGGTCCACCTTTCGTACAAACGAACAGAGAGGAGGTGGGGCTAGACACAAGCTTGAAAGCCCAGCAATGGCTAAAAATTGCATGTTATTTACGTTGATGGGCTTAGTACACCCCTCAACCCACATTATTTTTGTATTATATTCAATCATTTGTATTTATAAAAAACGCTGATGTGTTATTGGAATCTTTTAGAACCTAGTCGAAATCTCATATAGACAAATGATGCGGATATCATTAGAATAAATAAAAGATCCGATTTCTAAATAAACACGAATAAAAATGGACATTCTTCTCAAGAATATTTTGAAAGATTAAAATAATTTTCAACAATAAGGAATTTGTATTAAGTGACAAATGGAATTTTGGACGTGCAATGTAACGACCTGTTATGTCGTTTTAGTTATTTTGCCTATTTTCCCGACCTTTTTCCTAGCTTCTTTATAGCTTATTTGACTTGCAGGGATGAGAGGCGTGATTCCCGAGGCAATTTGGTGGAGATATCGGAAGAAAATCCTAATTTTGGTAATTGAAAGTTCTAAGTTTAGGAAGTTTGACTCAGAGTTGACTTTTGAGTACATGTGTCCGGAATTGAATTTTGATGGTTCTGTTAGTTTCGAAACATAATTTTTGAATTGGATAGATGGTTGGGTAGGGCTGTCAATTTCACCATGACCCGATGGATATCCGATCCACCCGACCCGATTATATGGACGAAAATATGACAAAATATGGATTTTAATCGGGTGACGGATCGGGTCAGATTCGGGTGGACATACATCCAACCCACCACCCGACCCATCCATCCACCAGTTTATAATTTTTTTTAATGTACAACTAAATTCTAGCGTTTCACATCATATACCCTCTCTGTCTCTGCCTCTCTCTCGACTCTCTGTCTCTCTCGTAGAGACTTCAAAAGTGAGTTCAATGATGTAATTCTTTTCCTAACACTGGAAACTCTGGCAGCATGCTGCATGATAAAGGCAATAGGGCATCTTCCAGCAGCTTGTCAAGCTCTGCAGGTAGAAGCAGGACTATGAAAGAACAAGACAAGCAATCACATGAAAACATAATCTTTGATTCAAACACCACATTTAGCAACCTGAATTCGTATTCGTAATAGTCCTTTTAATATTTTAGTTATTATATAGAACAATGCTTTCCTTGCATGATGCGTCTATATAGCATGTAATAGTTAGTGAACTCATATTCAATTAGATAAGTATTGAATTTCAGGGGGATTTTATATATGTGGTTGAAGTTCTGTTTCACTTTACTCTTCTTTGAACTTCTCTATCCTATGGCTCTTAGATTATTAGTATTATTAGAAGTGACATGTAATTCGTCCTTTAAACTTTAGTTACTTCGGATTATTATTGGGTTTTGGCTCTTTTCTATTTTTTGGTTGCATGTTTGGAGCATAGACACGGCTTGTAAAAATAGTATGATGATATTTATTTGATGTATTTTTTTCATTTTACCAAGGATTTTAGGTGATTGACTTATTGTGCTATAATTTTCATCCACGAAGCACCCAATCCACCCGATTCACACTTGGATGATGGGTGTATCGGATGTGGATGAAGAAATAATAGAGTGATGGATGGGTCGGGTGGAGGCGGATTGAGCTCCACCCGATCCACCTCCGATCCATTACTAACCCTATGGTTGGGACGAGTCCTGAGTTATTTAGGTGTTATTCAGATAAGAAAATGGATTTTTGAAAGTTCTTAAGTTAAAAGAAGAGTTTGGGTTGACTTAAGTCAACATTATGAGTTTTCGAGTGTTTTTCAAAGGTTTGTCAATTCTATCAGGTCCGGAATGTCTTTTATGGATTAGTCGAGTCACTGGTTTGGTTACCAAGGCGCTCGGTGGTATTTTGGACTTTTGGTTCTAGATTTTAAAGAGAGTTAGAGTTGATCACGGTCAATATGACCTAGTATGATTGTTTTAAGTGCATGAGCAAATTCGTTGCATGTCTTAGGATTGATTTGCATATTTGGTTTGTGTTCGGGGGGTCCTGGATGAATCCCGAGGGTCGAATCGAAGTTTGGAACATACCAAAATTTTCTGTTGTGCAGCTGCTGGTGTGCTCTATGATATCCGATGAGACGCGTGACCAAGCTCCACGATCACAGAGACTAGCATCGCGTTTGCGAAGAAGAAATTATGAGTCGGGTCAGGCAAGGCTCGGCGATCACGAGCCTGGGGCCCGCGATCGCGAAGGACATGTTCAACTATTTAAAATTCCCCAAAAATGATCATATTCATTTCATTATCATATTTTGAGCTTGGGGTCTCGGTTTGGAGAGAACTCTGAAGGATTATTCAAGGATCTTCAAGTGAGTAAGTTCCTAATCACCCTATTTTGATTATCTTATGGATTATCAAAGGATTTTATGCAAGGACTCATGATTTGGGGCTTAAGATTTGGGAAATTTGGGTTTAAGGACCCTAGGTTGAAAATGATGATTTTTTTATTAATGATGAATTTGATGTTGGAATTGGTTGATAATTGATATTTAGACTCCATGAATCTTGGGTAAACTAATTTTGGGACTGATTTTCTATATTTCCCTTCGAGGCTCGGAATTCTATTTTTGGGTCCGAGCTATCTTATAGAGATATGGATTTCTACAGAATCATCTGTTAATGTATTTTACGTATTTGAATAGATTTGGACCATTCAGAGATTGTACGAAAAGGCAAGGCTTTGCGGTGACCGAATGACTTCTATTTTAGGCAAGCTGAGACTTATGACTCTATTTAAGGCATCATGGTTGTTGAAATAAACTAAATAAGAGAGTGTAGTGGGGATGATAAGGGGATTCCGATACTTGTGAGGTGACGAGAACTTGTATCGGGTACCGGTGCCATGTTATGGGTATTTGCACTATTTAAAATTATATAGTTCTGTCTGAATGTCACGCTTTGGGCACTAACTGATAGATAGTATGATTCTTTGAATATGTAATTGGGGTATGAAGTTCGTACTTTCTGTCTTTATGATTATTTTCCTGTCTTATTTACGATTGTGTTCTCATCACTCCTAGCTCGTTTAAAATGGAAAGAAGCTAAAAGATCGAATCTTTATTGATTATTGTGGATAAAGGTAGAGTCTTTATGGACTACTTTGGATAAAGATTGAATTTTTATTGCATATCTTGACTTTTTATTATTGCGCATATCCTATTTATGCTTCAAATGGTATCTCATGCATGCACAATTGCGGATACATATGTGGGTCTGAGAGGAAATATTTTCGGACAGAGTGATGCATTGTATTTGAGCTTAATATTGGCTACATACAGGTATTTGAGCCTAAAATTGAATAGAGACAGGTATTGTGAGCCTAAAATTGGCTAAGTGATGTGATTAAGAGCCTAATATTTGCTAAGAAACGTAGAGAGAAATAATTTATGGTGGTATATGGACCTCGCGAGTCCCCTATGAGTCGCGATTCATAGTATTTGAATGTATGTGTATCGGTGATGAGAAGAAGGCCTTGCATTTACTTAGCATCATATCATTCATTGATTCACTAGTTGTTGACTTGTCTAAACTTTTGTTGTATTATCATGTATGTTTGGCTACCTGAACAATTTGTTGGATTTTTAGAGATTTCTGAAAACTTTGAAATTACTGGTTCTATTAGTATATCAGACTATGAGTGGTTAAGTGTGGAAGTGGTATTCGGAAGATCAACCCTCGTCTTTATTTTATCTAGGGTCGATCGATGATGCTACTGAGTACCCATTGACATTGTACTCACGCTACACTTGTTGCACCCTTTATGTGTGCATATTCTGTTCCAGCACTAGCGGAGCTAGAGACTGTCGCGGTCGTTGAGGAGAACGTTCTGAAGGATTCAGAGTGAGCTACTAGCTTGATCTATGACACAAAATTCTTCATCTACTTTTCATTGTGTATTTTCTATATCCGGACAGTATATGTATTTCGGTTATATTTCATAATTGTAATTCTGTTAGTCCTTCTTGTACTGGTGACACTAGGTTTTGGGATTGACATTCTTTTTCGTATTTTCTATATTATTAAAAGTATTAAAAATTTAAATTTGATTGCTGTATTTTTCCGCATTAATTTTCTAGCAAACTGGATTTTAATGGTTGGCTGAAACAAAACGGGCCGAAACATTACTTTCAAAAGCTGATTTGGGGAAAGAAACAGGTTGTTTGGGCCTAAGCCCACGACATGAAAAAAATAAAATTTGTTTAGTATTTCTATTTTGAAAACTTGAAAGACTTTCCAATATTTTTCAAAAGAAGATCAAAATCGGGACTTGCCCCTATTTTCCTAAACCATGGTTTCAAAAATACAAGTGAAATACACAAAGTCATTTCCTTAAGTTAATTCGAAAGAAATAGGTACATCACATTATTTCGGACCAATCGTAGTAGAACTCTAATTGAGGGAAATCTTGAGTGTGTTTGGTTAAAAAACGTAGTGTAAATTACTTACACCCTTTGAATAAATCCAAACTCCTTTGAAAAATCTCGTAATGGTTTATATTACTCTTTCAAAAAATGCCATAAATGAACAAGCGAAGGCAATACATTTATACATATCCCTTAAACACCCTTTTAGGCAAATAAATAATTTTTGCCATAGTATTTTAACCCGTAGGTAAACCGCATCCGGCCCTTCCCCGTACCCCGCGCATAGTGAGAGCTTAGTGCACCGGGCTACCCTTTTTTTAGGTAAATCTCATTGGGCGAATCCCTTCCAAGGTGCCTAACACCTTCCTCGGAGAATCACCAAAACTCTTTTCCGAACTTTGGTACTCCTTTTCAAATAACAAACCTTAAAACAAATAATTTTTCTAATTCATAATTTATTAGGTGTCGACTCAGTTAAATCAACATAGATTCAAATTATGATAGTAGCTATTGCGCAAAAGTGAACCGTAACAATAGTGACTAACTATCCTTTAACATAATTCACTCACATGGTACATACAATCTCTTCACGTCGAGCATGGGGCTTTATTTGCAAAATTTAAAATGATGGGTCTTTTTTAATAAAATATAAATTTATTGGTCAAGTTTTATATGTATCAAAATTAAAATCATAACTTGGAATTTGAAATCCACTCTTTGGAGAATTGGGGATTTGAAATTATGATATGAAGTTGACATTGAAGTTTTATTCATATTTTATAAACATTCACTGATTTCAAATTTAAGCCCCAAATTCTATGGCGAAATGCCTACTAAATGTTCTTAGCTACATACCGTGAGTGGATCACTATTTAGGCACTAGGATTACCAACCCCAAACAAACAACAAATATAGATCACCAAAGTCACTGTCCGATTAAGAGTTTATCCCAAATCAACTTGTTATGACTCGTACTTTCAGGGTAGTAATAGAAGTACTCCTTATATTATGTAGGTCGTATATTGAGTATTCGAGTCATATGTTTTTCATACGTCTAAGTGTGGAATTATATCGGGTTGCGATTAAGAAGTCGATGAAGGTTCGTCGAAATTTAAGAATAGAAATCCATCAGAATTTAGGTTTGTTTCCTCTGAGCTTTTCTCCCAATATACTTGGAGTTATAGGGTGATCCACCCACCAAATCGAAGCTCCACAAGTCTAGTTTTCAATGTATAAAACCTTTAGTCATTTGGACTTTCCTGCAGGGAGATACTATAGTAGAAACGATCACCAAGGCAAATAATGTCTTGATCTACGGACTTGGTGTAGACAAGTACAACATAATCTCTATTTGTACCACCGCAAAGCAAATATGGGACGCATTAGTGAAAGCACATAAAGGGACAGCCAAGTTAGGAAATTCAGAAAAGCCATGCTTGCCACAAATTTTAAAATTTTTAGAATGAAGCAAGGAGAAATTATTTCAGAAATGTTCACAAGGTATACTTCACTTGTTAATGAACTGACGTCTCTTGGAAAAATCATTACCACGGAAGACTCAGTTGACACAATTTTGAGAACACTACCAAAGACTTTCCAAATGAAAATCACCACTATAAGAGAAGTCAAAGACATAGGAGATATGTCTTTGGACGAGTTGGTAGGTAACTTGAAAACCTAGGAGATGTATATGGAAAACTCCAAGAGTAATGAATCAAGGTTTGAAAGATCCTTGGCATTGAAGGCAACTAAGAATGACAATTCTAAAGTAGACGAGGAAGAAATAATGATAATCATAAGAAACTTCAGAAATTTTCTTACCAAGAAGAGACAAAATGGCAAAAGAAACGCCTACAGAAAGGGAAAATGTGAAACCTCAAACTGCCGGCTGCTTCAAGTGTGAGAAAACAGATCACTTGATCAAAGACTGTCCCCTTTGGAGATTGAATGGAAGAAAGAAAGAGCTGAAAAGAACAAGATGATAGAACAGGCTCAAGGTAGAATAAACAACGAAACTCCTAAGGCACTGAAGGCTACTTGGAACTCCAGTGATGATTCAGAAGATGAAACAAATCATCATGCCCTAATGGCCACTGGAGACTCAGACTTAGAGATTGAGGAAGATACAAATGTAAACATCCTTGAACTAAAAGATAAACTTGATCTACTTTCTAAGAAAAGAATGACCTCCTTAATTGACGAATACCTTGAAATAAGGTAAAAAATAAATCAGTTGTTACATGCATTTACTAGTCTGAATTATACATTTATTGATGTAGAGACTAGTAAGAAAAAAAATCAGAATAAGAGGTTTTCCTTCTGAAGGAACAAGTAAATCAACTTGATTCAGCTAATGTAGGTTTAAGGTTTGAAGTTCTTAAGCACGTTACAAATGGGAAATATGCTATACATAGTCAACTTCTCAAAATCAAATCTGACCTAACTAGGACTAGGATTGAACGAGCCTCGAGAAAGAAACATTTAGAATGTTAAACACTAAATTAAATAAGGTAAATATTGATCTAGAGAAAGCCCGCCAATGGACAAAACCACCTAGAATAAAAAAAAAGGTTTACCAAAAAACCCTATAGTATCACTACTAGATTAGGTTTTAAGAAGAATTTTTTAAAAAGTGAATTTATAAGAAAGGGATTGTGCACATGTTGTGGTAGAACATGGCAGTACAGAAAAGATTGTCCATTAGGAGCAAAGCATGACAAAATATTTCTGAAAAATGAATTTGAAGCATGAAAAATCAGATAGATGGAACGTGTCTCCCTTTATAGTGCCCAAATGAACAAAAAGGAATCTAATTCATCTCTTTGTTCAAGGAAAAGGACACAAACTATTCTGGGTTTCTAAAGCTAACCTCTGATTATTTAATTCAAGTGAGGGTGAAAGAAGCAAGCATAATTGGTACTTGGACAGTACATGCTCCAGACACATGACAAGAGATAAAAAATATATATTCACTCTCAGCCATGGAAGGTGGAAATATAGCTT
The DNA here is from genome assembly GCA_029783415.1 of Anisodus acutangulus. NCBI lineage: Eukaryota > Viridiplantae > Streptophyta > Magnoliopsida > Solanales > Solanaceae > Anisodus > Anisodus acutangulus. The sequence continues at coordinate 20,321,041 of CM056505.1, forward strand.
TTGGAGGAGGAAAGAAAGGAAGGTCAAAGGAATAGGCAAAATAGGCAAATCGGAAGAATATACAATCAAAAACGTATACCATGTAGATGTTCTGCAACATAATCTACTGAGCATCTCACAGTTGTGTGACAAAGGAAATATGGTGATGTTTACCTCTGCTGGCTATAATGTCACTAATCTCAAAATAGGTAACACATGTCTAACTACCATGAGGTACAAGAATGTGTACAAGACAAATATAATGGGGATACCAAGCAATGGTCTCACATGCTTGAGTGTGATGGACTGTAATCTTTTGTTGTGGCATAAAAGGCTGGGACATGCTAGTTTGGGACAACTAAATAAACCGGTATGTCAAAACCTGATGATCTGGCTGCCCAACATTAAGTTCAAGGATGAAAAAGTGTGCAACGCTTGTGCAAGGGGAAAACAAGTGAGATATTTCTTCAAATATAAGAAGATGATAATCACAACCAAGTCGTTGGTATTGATCTTTCTTAAAAAATTCCTAGTTTTTTCCTTTTTCGTCCGAGTATACTTTCTTCAATCCGTTTAACTCCCGAACACTCTAGTACCTTTGTAAAAAGGCTGTAAACATTTATTATCCTTCCGTAAGGTCGTACCCCTTCCCGACACTTTGATATCCGTTGATAATATGACGAAACACAAAGTTACGGGGTGTAACACATTTTAGAGAAAATTGAGATACCATTATCCCGAGCCATATGAAATGGGGTATAGGACATAACCACTTCCCAAAAGAGGAAGCCGAAGGAAAAGAAGCAAAGTACTTCTTGTGAGATTCCACAAGAAGGGGAAATTACCATACCCCTTGAGAGACAAAAGATAGAGAGAAGTAAAGGAGTACAAAGTGGCAAATCACGAGTGGAAAAAGGAGAGGATGTGTGGAGTGACTTGAGGAGAAAATGGGCTGAGGGTCGAATTTACAAAATATAAACTCGTCAAAAATTATGCAATACCATAATTCGATGGTGCACTCGACGGACTGTCAAACTTTTGATGGTCTATCATTCTTCCCGTTGATCTTACAAGAAGGTTAACGGCTCACCTTGGATAATTGAAGGCCCATCAAAGTATTTTACAGACCGTCCTTTGTCCCGTCAAATTCCCAGTTTTCCCTTTTTCATCAGAACGTACTTTCTTCAATTAGTTTAACTCTCGAACACACCAGTACCTTTGTAAAAAAGCTATAAACCTTTATTATCCTTCCGTAAGGTCGTACCCCTTCCCGGGACTTCGATATCTATTAATGATATGGCGAAACGTGAAGTTATGGGGTGTAACACATTGAAGAGGTGTTTGAGATACCATTATCCCGAGCCACATGAAAATGGGTGTAGAACCAAAACTACTTCCCAAAAGAAGAAGCCAAAGGAAAGAAAACAATGTACTTCCTTTGAGATGACACAAGAAGGGGAAATTACCGTATCCCTTGAGAGACAAAAGATATAGAGGAGTAATGCAGTGCAAAGTATCAAATCACGAGTGGAAAAAGGAGAGGTTGTGCAGAGTGAAGTGAGGAGAAAATGGGTTGAGGGTCAAATTTCCGAAATATAAACTCGTCAAAATTCGGCACTGATTCGACGGTGTACTTGATGGACTATTAAATTTCCAACGGTCTGTCATTCTTCTCTTCGATCTTCCAAGAAGTTTGACGTCTCACCATAGATAATCGACTATCCATCAAAGTATTTTACGGATAATCTTTTATCCCATCATATTCTGAGTTTTTCCATTTTTTGTCAAAACATACTTTCTTCAATCCGTTTAACTCCCGAACACTTCGGGACCTTTGTAAAAAGGCTCTAAACATTTATTATCATTCCGTAAGGTCGTACCCCTTTCCGGGACTTTGATATCTGTTAACAATATCGCAAAATGCAATGTTACGGGGTCTAACACATTGTAGATGTATTTGAGAAACATTATCCCGAGCCACATGAAAGGGGGTATAGGACCGAAACCACTTCCCAAAAGAAGAAGCCGAAGGAAAGGAAGCAAAATACTTCCTGTGAGATGCCATAAGAAGGGGAAATTATCGTACCCATTGAGAGACAAAAGATAGAGAGGAGTTAGGCAGTGCAAAGTGTCAAATCACGAGTGGAAAAAGTAGAGGATGTCCTGAGTGACATGAGAATAAAATGGGCTGAGGGTCGAATTTCCCAAATATAAACACGTCAAAATTCTGTACTGCCATAATTCGACGGTGCACTCGATGGACCATCAAACTTCCTGCGGCCTTTCATTCTTCCCGTCGATCTTACAGGAAGGTTGACGACTCCTCTTAGATAATTGATGGTCCGTCAAAGTATTTTACGGACCGTCCTTTGTCTCGTCAAATATCCAAATTTTCCCTTTTTATTTCAAAACGTTCTTTCTTCAATCTGTTTAAGTCCCAAACATTCCGGTACTTTTGTAAAAAGGCTATAAACATTTATTATCCTTTCGTAAGATCGTACCCCTTCCCAGGACTTTGATATCCGTTGACGATATGGCGAAACACAAAGTTACGGGGTGTAATACATTGAAGAGGTGTTTGAGATACCATTATCCCGAGCCACATGAAAATGGGTATAGGACCAAAACCACTTCCTAAAAGAAGAAGCCGAAGGAAATGAAGCAATGTACTTCCTTTGAGATGCCACAAGAAAGGAAATTACCGTACCCCTTGAGAGACAAAATATATAGAGGAGTAATGCAATGCAAAATGTGAAATTACGAGTGGAAAAAGGTGAAGATGTGCGGAGTGATGTGAGGAGAAAATGGGTTGAGGGTCTAATTTCCCAAATATAAACCCGTAAAAATTCTGCACTGCCATAATTCGACGGTACACTCGATGGACCATCAAACTTTCCACGGTCTGTCATTCTTCCCATCGATCTTATAGAAAGGTTGATGACTCCTCTTAGATAATTGATGGCCCGTCAAAGTATTTTACGGACCGTCCTTTGTCCCTTCAAATACCCAATTTTCCCTTTTTCGTCAGAACATACTTTCTTCAATACGTTTAACTCCCAAACATTCCGGTACATTTGTAAAAAGGCTATAAACATTTATTATCCTTCCGTAAGGTCGTATCCCTTCCCAGGACTTTGATATCCGTTTATGAAATGGCGAAACGCAAAGTTAGGGGGTGTAACACGTTGCAGAGGTGTTTGCGATACCATTATCCCGAGTCATATGAAAATGGGGAGAAGACCAAAACCACTTCCTAAAAGAAGAAGACGAAGGAAATGAAGCAATGTACTTCTTTTGAGATGCCACAAGAAGGGAAATTACCGTACCCCTTGAGAGACAAAATATATAGAGGAGTAATGCATTGCAAAGTGTCAAATCACGAGTGGAAAAAGAAAAGGATGTGCGGAGTGATGTGAGGAGAAAATGGGTTGAGGGTCGAATTTCCCAAATATAAACTCGTCGAAATTTTGCACTGCTATAATTCGATGGTGTACTAGATGGACCTTCAAACTTCCAACGGTATGTCATTCTTGCTGTTGATCTTCCAGGAAGGTTGACGGCTCACCATAGATAATCGACGGTCTGTCAAAGTCCTTTGTCCCATCATATTCTGAGTTTTCCCTTTATCGTCAGAACATACTTTCGTCAATCCGTTTAATTCCCGAACAGTCCGGGACTTTTGTAAAAAGGCTGTAAACATTTATTATCCTTCCGTAATGTCATACCCCTTCCCGGGACTTTGATATCCATTATCAATACGATGAAATATAAAGTTACGAGGTGTAACACATTGAAGAGGTATTTGAGATACCATTATCCCGAGCCACATGAAAAGGGTTATAGGACTAAAACCACTTCCCATAAGAAGAAGCCGAAGGGAAGGAATCAAAGTACTTTTTGTGAGATGCCACAAAAAGCAAAAATTACCATAACCCATGAGAGACAAAAGATAGAGAGGAATAAATGAGTGCAAAGTGGAAAATCACGAGTGGAAAAAGAAGAGGATGTGTGGAGTGACGTGTCGAGAAAATGGGCTGAGGGTCGAATTTCCCATATATAAACTCGTAAAAATTCTACAATACCGTAATTCGATGGTGCACTCGACGGACTGTCAAACTTTTGACGGTCTATCATTCTTCCCGTTGATCTTACAAAAAGGTTGACAGCTCACCTTGGATAATTGAATGTCCGTCAAAGTATTTTACGGACAATCTTTTGTCCCGTCATATTCCCAATTTTCCACTTTTTTATCAGAACATACTTTCTTCAATTAGTTTAACTCACGAATACACCGGTACCTTTGTAAAAAAGTTGCAAACATTTATTATCCTTCCGTTAGGTTGTACCCCTTCCCTGGACTTCGATATCTATTAACGATACGTCAAAATATGAAGTTATGGCGTGTAACACATTGAAGATGTATTTGAGATACTATTATTCTGAGCCACATGAAAAAGGGGTATAGGTCTAAAACCACTTCCCAAAAGAAGAAGCCGAAGGAAAGGAATCAAAGTACTTTTTGTGAGATGCCACAAGAAGCGAAAATTAACATACCCCTTGAGAGACAAAAGATAGAGAAGAATAAATGAGTGCAAAGTGGAAAATCACGAGTGGAAAAAGAAGAGGATGTGTGGAGTGACGTGTCGAGAAAATGGGCTGAGGGTCGAATTTCCCATATATAAACTCGTCAAAATTCAACAATACCGTAATTCGATGGTGCACTCGACGGACTGTCAAACTTTTGACAGTCTATCATTCTTCCCGTTGATCTTACAAGAAGGTTGATGACTCACCTTGGATAATTGTATGTCCGTCAAAGTATTTTACGGACAATCTTTTGTCCCGTCATATTTCTAATTTTCCCTTTTTTATCAGAACGCACCTTCTTCAATTAGTTTAACTCTCGAACACACCGGTACCTTTGTAAAAAAGCTGCAAACCTTTATTATCCTTCCGTAAGGTCGTACCCCTTCCCTGGACTTCGATATCTATTAACGATACGAGGAAATGTGAAGTTATGGCGTGTAACACATTGAAGAGGTATTTGAGATACTATTATTCTGAGCCACATTAAAAAGGGGTATAGGACGAAACCCACTTCCCAAAAGAAGAAGCTGAAGGAAAGAAATCAAAGTTCTTTTTGTGAGATGCCACAAGAAGCGAAAATTACCATACCCCTTAAGATACAAAAGATAGAGAGGAATAAATGAGTGCGAAGTGGAAAATCACGAGTGGAAAAAGAAGAGGATGTGTGGAGTGACGTGTCGAGAAAATGGGCTAAGGGTCGAATTTCCCATATATAAACTCGTCAAAATTCTACAATACCGTAATTCGATGGTGCACTCGACGGACTGTCAAACTTTTGACAGTCTATCATTCTTCCTGTTGATCTTACAAGAAGGTTGACGGCTCACCTTGGATAATTGAATGTCCGTCAAAGTATTTTACGGACAATCTTTTATCCCGTCATATTTTTAATTTTCCCTTTTTTATCAGAACGTACCTTCTTCAATTAGTTTAACTCTTGAACACACTGGTACCTTTGTAAAAAAGCTGCAAACCTATAATATCCTTCCGTAAGGTCGTACCCCTTCCCGGGACTTCGATATCTATTAACGATACGACGAAATGTGAAGTTATGGGGTGTAACACATTGTAGAGGTGTTTCAGATACCATTATCTCGAGCCACATGAAAATAGGTATAGGACCAAAACCACTTCCTAAAAAAAGAAGCCGAAGGAAATGAAGCAATGTACATCCTTTGAGATGCCACAAGAATGGAAATTACCGTACCCCTTGAGAGACAAAATATATAGACGAGTAATGCACTGCAAAATGTGAAATCATGAGTGAAAAAAGGAGAGGATGTGAGGAGTGATGTGAGGAGTAAATGGGTTGAGGGTCGAATTTCCCAAATATAAACCCGTAAAAATTCTGCACTGCAATAATTCGACGGTGCACTCGATGGACCATCAAACTTCCAACGGTCTGTCATTCTTCCCGTCATTCTTATAGGAAGGTTGATGACTCCTCTTAGATAATTGATGGTCAGTCAAAGTATTTTACGGACCGTCGTTTGTCCCGTCAAATATCCAATTTTGCCTTTTTCGCCAGAACTTACTTTCTTCAATACGTTTAACTCCCAAACATTCTGGTACATTTGTAAAAAGGCTGTAAACATTTATAATCCTTCCGTAAGGTCGTACCCCTTCCCAGGACTTTGATATCCGTTTATGATATGGCGAAACGCAAAGTTACGGGGTGTAACACATTGAAGAGGTGTTTGAGATACCATTATCCTGAGCCATATGAAAATGGGTATAGGACCAAAACCACTTCCTAAAAGAAGAAGCCGAAGGAAATGAAGCAATGTTCTACTTTTGAGATGCCACAAGAAGGGAAATTACGGTACCCCTTGAGAGACAAAATATATAGAGGAGTAATGCAGTGCAAAGTGTCTAATCACGAGTCGAAAAAGAAAAGGATGTGCGGAGTGATGTGAGGAGAAAATGGGTTGAGGGTCGAATTTCCAAAATATAAACTCGTCGAAATTTTGCACTGCTATAATTCGATGGTGTACTAGATGGACCTTCAAACTTCCAACGGTCTGTAATTCTTCCCGTCGATCTTATAGGAAGGCTGATGACTCCTCTTAGTTAATTGACATTCCGTCAAAGTATTTTACGGACCGTCCTTTGTCCCGTCATATTCTGAGTTTTCCCTTTATCGTCAGAACATACTTTCGTCATTCCGTTTAACTCCCGAATAGTTTGGGACCTTTGTAGAAAGGCTGTAAATATTTATTATCCTTCCGTAATGTCGTACCCCTTCCCGGGACTTTGATATCCGTTTATGATACGGCGAAATGCAAAGTTACGAGGTGTAACACATTGAAGAGGTATTTGAGATACTATTATTCTGAGCCACATTAAAAAGGGGTATAGGACTAAACCCACTTCCCAAAAGAAGAAGCTGAAGGAAAGAAATCAAAGTTCTTTTTGTGAGATGCCACAAGAAGCGAAAATTAACATACCCCTTGAGATACAAAAGATAGAGAGGAATAAATGAGTGCAAAGTGGAAAATCACGAGTGGAAAAAGAAGAGGATGTGTGGAGTGACGTGTCGAGAAAATGGGCTGAGGGTCGAATTTCCCATATATAAACTCGTCAAAATTCTACAATACCGTAATTCGATGGTGCACTCGACGGACTGTCAAACTTTTGACGGTCTATCATTCTTCCCGTTGATCTTACAAAAAGGTTGACGGCTCACGTTGGATAATTGAATGTCCGTCAAAGTATTTTACGGACAATCTTTTGTCTCGTCATATTCCCAATTTTCCACTTTTTTATCAGAACATACTTTCTTCAATTAGTTTAACTCTTGAATACACCGGTACCTTTGTAAAAAAGTTGCAAACATTTATTATCCTTCCGTTAGGTCGTACCCCTTCCCTGGACTTCGATATCTATTAACGATACGTCCAAATATGAAGTTATGGCGTGTAACACATTGAAGAGGTATTTGAGATACCATTATTCTGAGCCACATGAAAAAGGGGTATAGGTCTAAAACCACTTCCCAAAAGAAGAAGCCGAAGGAAAGGAATCAAAGTACTTTTTGTGAGATGCCACAAGAAGCGAAAATTACCATACCCCTTGAGATACAAAAGATAGAGAGGAATAACTGAATGCAAAGTGGAAAATCACGAGTGGAAAAAGAAGAGGATGTGTGGAGTGACGTGTCGAGAAAATGTGCTGAGGGTCGAATTTCCCATATATAAACTCGTCAAAATTCAACAATACCGTAATTCGATGGTGCACTCGACGGACTGCCAAACTTTTGACAGTCTATCATTCTTCCCGTTGATCTTACAAGAAGGTTGACGACTCACCTTGGATAATTGTATGTCCGTCAAAGTATTTTACGGACAATCTTTTGTCCCGTCATATTCCCAATTTTCCCTTTTTTTAAGAACGTACTTTCTTCAATTAGTTTAACTCTCGAACACACCGGTAGCTTTGTAAAAAAGCTGCAAACCTTTATTATCCTTCCATAAGGTCGTACCCCTTCCCTGGACTTCGATATCTATTAACGATACGAGGAAATGTGAAGTTATGGCGTGTAACACATTGAAGAGGTATTTGAGATACTATTATTCTGAGCCACATTAAAAAGGGGTATAGGACTAAATCCACTTCCCAAAAGAAGAAGCTGAAGGAAAGAAATCAAAGTTCTTTTTGTGAGATGCCACAAGAAGCGAAAATTACCATACCCCTTAAGATACAAAAGATAGAGAGGAATAAATGAGTGCGAATTGGAAAATCACGAGTGGAAAAAGAAGAGGATGTGTGGAGTGACGTGTCGAGAAAATGGGCTAAGGGTCGAATTTCCCATATATAAACTCGTCAAAATTCTACAATACCGTAATTCGATGGTGCACTTTCGGATTTGTCAAACTTTTGACAGTCTATCATTCTTCCTGTTGATCTTACAAGAAGGTTGACGGCTCACCTTGGATAATTGAATGTCCGTCAAAGTATTTTACGGACAATCTTTTGTCCCGTCATATTTTTAATTTTCCCTTTTTTATCAGAACGTACCTTCTTCAATTAGTTTAACTCTCGAACACACTGGTACCTTTGTAAAAAAGCTGCAAACCTATAATATCCATTCGTAAGGTCGTACCCCTTCCCGGGACTTCGATATCTATTAACGATACGGCGAAATGTTTAGTTATGGGGTGTAACACATTGTAGAGGTGTTTCAGATGCCATTATCTCGAGCCACATGAAAATGGGTATAGGACCACAACCACTTCCTAAAAAAAGAAGCCGAAGGAAATGAATCAATGTACATCCTTTGAGATGCCACAAGAATGGAAATTACCGTACCTCTTGAGAGACAAAATATATAGACGAGTAATGCACTGCAAAATGTGAAATCATGAGTGAAAAAAGGAGAGGATGTGCGGAGTGATGTGAGGAGTAAATGGGTTGAGGGTCGAATTTCCCAAATATAAACCCGTAAAAATTCTGCACTGCAATAATTCGACGGTGCACTCGATGGACCATCAAACTTCCAACGGTCTGTCATTCTTCCCGTCATTCTTATAGGAAGGTTGATGACTCCTCTTAGATAATTGATGGTCAGTCAAAGTATTTTACGGACCGTCGTTTTTCCCGTCAAATATCCAATTTTGCCTTTTTCGCCAGAACTTACTTTCTTCAATACGTTTAACTCCCAAACATTGCGGTACATTTGTAAAAAGGCCGTAAAAATTTATAATCCTTCCGTAAGGTCGTACCCCTTCCCAGGACTTTGATATCCGTTTATGATATGGCGAAATGCAAAGTTACGGGGTGTAACACATTGAAGAGGTGTTTGAGATACCATTATCCCGAGCCATATGAAAATGGGTATAGGACCAAAACCACTTCCTAAAAGAAGAAGCCGAAGGAAATGAAGCAATGTTCTACTTTTGAGATGCCACAAGAAGGGAAATTACCGTACCCCTTGAGAGACAAAATATATATAGGAGTAATGCAGTGCAAAGTGTCTAATCACGAGTGGAAAAAGAAAAGGATGTGCGGAGTGATGTGAGGAGAAAATGGGTTGAGGGTCGAATTTCCAAAATATAAACTCGCCGAAATTTTTTGCACTGCTATAATTCGATGGTGTACTAGATGGACCTTCAAACGTCCAACGGTATGTCATTCTTCCTGTCGATCTTCCAGGAAGGTTGACGGCTCACAATAGATAATCGACTGTCCGTCAAAGTATTCGACGGACCGTACTTTTTCCTGTCCCGAGTTTTCCCTTTATCGTCAGAACATACTTTCGTCATTCCGTTTAACTCCCGAACAGTTTGGGACCTTTGTAGAAAGGCGGTAAACATTTATTATCCTTCCGTAATGTCGTACCCCTTCCCGGGACTTTGATATCCATTATCGATACGGCGAAATGCAAAGTTAAGAGGTGTAACACATTGAAGAGGTATTTGAGATACCATTATCCCGAGCCACATGATAAGGGTTATAGGACTAAAACCACTTCCCAAAATAAGAAGTAGAATGAAATGAATCAAAGTACTTTTTATGAGATGCCACAAGAAGCGAAAATTAACATACCCCTAGAGAGACAAAAGATAGAGAGGAATAAATGAGTGCAAAGTGGAAAATCACGAGTGGAAAAAGAAGAGGATGTGTGGAGTGACGTGTCGAGAAAATGGGCTGAGGGTCGAATTTCCAATATATAAACTCGTCAAAATTCTACAATATCGTAATTCGATGGTGCACTCGACAGACTGTCAAACTTTTGACAGTCTATCATTCTTCCCGTTTATCTTACAAGAAGGTTGACGACTCACCTTGGATAATTGTATGTCCGTCAAAGTATTTTACGGACAATCTTTTGTCCCGTCATATTCCCAATTTTCCACTTTTTTATCAGAACATACTTTCTTCAATTAGTTTAACTCTCAAACACACCGGTACCTTTGTAAAAAAGCTGCAAACCTTTATTATCCTTCCGTACGGTCGTACCCCTTCCCTGGACTTCGATATCTATTAACGATACGAGGAAATATGAAGTTATGGCGTGTAACACATTGAAGAGGTAATTGAGATACTATTATTCTGAGCCACATTAAAAAGGGGTATAGGACTAAACCCACTTCCCAAAAGAAGAAGCTGAAGGAAAGAAATCAAAGTTCTTTTTGTGAGATGCCACAAGAAGCGAAAATTACCATACCCCTTAAGATACAAAAGATAGAGAGGAATTAATGAGTGCAAAGTGGAAAATCACGAGTGGAAAAAGAAGAGGATGTGTGGAGTGACGTGTCGAGAAAATGGGCTGAGGGTCGAATTTCCCATATATAAACTCGTCAAAATTCTACAATACCGTAATTCGATGGTGCACTCGACGGACTGTCAAACTTTTGACGGTCTATCATTCTTCCTGTTGATCTTACAAGAAGGTTGACGGCTCACCTTAGATAATTGAATGTTCGTCAAAGTATTTTACGGACAATCTTTTGTCCCGTCATATTTCTAATTTTCCCCTTTTTTAGCAGAACGTACTTTCTTCAATTAGTTTAACTCTCGAACACACCAGTACCTTTGTAAAAAAGCTGCAAACCTTTATTATCCTTCTGTAAGTTCGTACCCCTTCCCGGGATTTCGATATCTATTAACTATACGGCGAAATGTGAAGTTATGGGGTGTAACACATTGTAGAGGTGTTTGAGCTACCATTATCCCGAATCATATGAAAATGGGGATAGGACCAAAACCACTTCCTAAAAGAAGAAGCCGAAGGAAATGAAGCAATGTACTTCTTTTGAGATGCCACAAGAAGGGAAATTACCGTACCCCTTGAGAGACAAAATATATAGACGAGTAATGTACTTCAAAATGTCAAATCACGAGTGGAAAAAGGAGAGGATGTGCGGAGAGATGTGAGGAGAAAATGGGTTGAAGGTCGAATTTCCCAAATATAAACCCGTAAAAATTTTGCACTGCTATAATTCGATGGTGTACTAGATGGACCTTCAAACTTCCAACGGTCTGTAATTCTTCCCGTCGATCTTATAGGAAGGCTGATAACTCCTCTTAGTTAATTGACGTTCCGTCAAAGTATTTTACGGACCGTCCTTTGTCCCGTCATATTCCGAGTTTTCCCTTTATCGTCAGAACATACTTTCGTCATTCCGTTTAACTCCCGAACAGTTCGGGACCTTTGTAGAAAGGCTGTAAACATTTATTATGCTTCCGTAATGTCGTACCCCTTCCCGGGACTTTGATATCCATTATCGATAATGAAAAGTTACGAGGTGTAACACATTGAAGAGGTATTTGAGATACCATTATCCCGAGCCACATGAAAAGGGTTATAGGACTAAAACCACTTCCAAAAATAAGTAGAATGAATGGAATCAAAGTACTTTTTATGAGATGCCACAAGAGGCGAAAATTAACATACCCCTTGAGAGACAAAAGATAGAGAGGAATAAATGAGTGCAAAGTGGAAAATCACGAGTGGAAAAAGAAGAGGATGTGTGGAGTGACGTGTCGAGAAAATGGGCTGAGGGTCGAATTTCCCATATATAAACTCGTCAAAATTCTACAATACCGTAATTCGATGGTGCACTCGACAGACTGTCAAACTTTTGACAGTCTATCATTCTTCCCGTTGATCTTACAAGAAGGTTGACGACTCACCTTGGATAATTGTATGTCCGTCAAAGTATTTTACGGACAATCTTTTGTCCCGTCATATTTCTAATTTTCCCTTTTTTTGAAGAACATACTTTCTTCAATTAGTTTAACTCTCGAACACACCGGTAGCTTTGTAAAAAAGCTGCAAACCTTTATTATCCTTTCGTAAGGTCGTACCCCTTCCCTGGACTTCGATATCTATTAACGATACGAGGAAATGTTAAGTTATGGCGTGTAACACATTGAAGAGGTATTTGAGATACTATTATTCTGAGCCACATTAAAAAGGGGTATAGGACTAAACCCACTTCCCAAAAGAAGAAGCTGAAGGAAAGAAATCAAAGTTCTTTTTGTGAGATGCCACAAGAAGCGTAAATTACCATACCCCTTAAGATACAAAAGATAGAGAGGAATAAATGAGTGCAAAGTGGAAAATCACGAGTGGAAAAAGAAGATGATGTGTGGAGTGACGTGTCGAGAAAATGGGCTAAGGGTCGAATTTCCCATATATAAACTCGTCAAAATTCTTCAATACCGTAATTCGATGGTGCACTCGACGGACTGTCAAACTTTTGACGGTCTATCATTCTTACCGTTGATCTTACAAAAAGGTTGACGGCTCACCTTGGATAATTGAATGTCCGTCAAAGTATTTTACGGACAATCTTTTGTCCCGTCATATTTCTAATTTTCCCTTTTTTATCAGAACGTACCTTCTTCAATTAGTTTAACTCTCGAACACACCGGTACCTTTGTAAAAAAGCTGCAAACCTTTATTATCCTTCTGTAAGTTCGTACCCCTTCCCGGGATTTTGATATCTATTAACGATACGGCGAAATGTGAAGTTATGGGGTGTAACACATTGTAGAGGTGTTTGAGATACCATTATCCTGAATCATATGAAAAGGGGGATAGGACCAAAACCACTTCCTTAAAGAAGAAGCCGAAGGAAATGAAGCAATGTACTTCTTTTGAGATGCCACAAGAAGGGAAATTACCGTACCCCTTGAGAGACAAAATATATAGACGAGTAATGTACTTCAAAATGTCAAATCACGAGTGGAAAAAGGAGAGGATGTGCGGAGAGATGTGAGGAGAAAATGGGTTGAGGGTCGAATTTCACAAATATAAACCCGTAAAAATTTTGCACTGCTATAATTCGATGGTGTACTTGATGGACCTTCAAACTTCCAACGGTCTGTAATTCTTCCCGTCGATCTTATAGGAAGGCTGATGACTCATCTTAGTTAATTGACGTTCCGTCAAAGTATTTTACGGACCGTCCTTTGTCCCGTCATATTCCGAGTTTTCCCTTTATCGTCAGAACATACTTTCGTCATTCCGTTTAACTCCCGAACAGTTCGGGACCTTTGTAGAAAGGATGTAAACATTTATTATCCTTCCGTAATGTCGTACCCCTTCCCGGGACTTTGATATCCATTTATGATACGGCAAAATGCAAAGTTACGAGGTGTAACACATTGAATAGGTATTTGAGATACCATTATCCCGAGCCACATGAAAAGGGTTATAGGACTAAAACCACTTCCCAAAATAAGAAGTAGAATGAAAGGAATCAATGCACTGCTATAATTCGACGGAGCACTCGATGGAACATCAAACATCTAACGTTTTGCCATTCTTCTCGTCGATATTCTAGGAAGGTTGACGGCTCACCTTAGATAATTGAAGCTCCGTAAAAGTATTTTACGGACAATCCTTTGTCCCGTCAATTTCCCAATTTTTTCCTTTTTCGTCAAAACATACTTTCGTCAAAGTATTTTACGGACCATCAAAGTACTTCTTGTGAGATGCCACAAGAATGGGAAATTACCATACCCATTGAGAGACAAAAGATAGAGAGGAGTAAGGGATTGCAAAGTGGCAAATCACTAGTGGAAAAATGAGAGGATGTGTGGGGTGACGTGAGGAGAAAATGGGGTGAGGGTCAAATTTTCAAAATATAAAGTCGTCAAAATTTTGCAATACCGTAATTCGATAGTGCACTCAACGGTCTGTCAAACTTTTGGTGGTCTATCATTCTTCCCATTGATCTTACAAGAAGGTTGATGGCTCACCTTGGATAATTGATGGTCCGTCAAAGTATTTTACGGACCGTCCTTTATCCCGTCAAATTCCCAGTTTTTCCCTTTTTCATTAGAACGTACTTTCTTCAATTAGTTTAAATCTCTAACACATCGGTACCTTTGTAAAAACGCTGTAAATCATTCTTATGCTCCCGTAAGGTCGTACCCCTTTCCTGGACTTCAACATTCATTAATAATATGACAAAACGTGAAGTTATGGGGTGTAACACATTGATGAGGTGTTTGAGATACCATTATCCCGAGCCACATAAAAATGGGTATAGGACCAAAACCATTTCCCAATAGAAAAGTCCGAAGGAAAGGAAGTAAAGTACTTCCTGTGAGATGACACAAGAAGGAGAAATTATCGTACCCCTTGAGAGACAAAAGATAGAGAGGAGTAAGGCAGTGCAAAGTGTCAAATTATGAGTGGAAAAAGTAGAGGATGTGCGGAGTGATATGAGGAGACAATGGGCTGAGGGTCGAATTTCCCAAATATAAACTCGTCAAAATTCTGCACTGCTATAATTCGACGGAGCACTCGATGGAACATCAAACATCTAACGTTTTGCCATTCTTCTCGTCGATATTCTAGGAAGGTTGACGGCTCACCTTAGATAATTGAGGCTCCGTAAAAGTATTTTACGGACCATCCTTTGTAAATCAATTTCCCAATTTTTTCCTTTTTCATCAAAACATACTTTCGTCAAAGTATTTTACGGACCATCAAAGTACTTCTTGTGAGATGCCACAAGAATGGGAAATTACCATACCCATTGAGAGACAAAAGATAGAGAGGAGTAAGGGATTGCAAAGTGGCAAATCACTAGTGGAAAAATGAGAGGATGTGTGGAGTGACGTGAGGAGAAAATGGGGTGAGGGTCAAATTTCCAAAATATAAAGTCGTCAAAATTCTGCAATACCGTAATTCGATAGTGCACTCGACGGTCTGTCAAACTTTTGGTGGTCTATCATTCTTCCCATTGATCTTACAAGAAGGTTGATGGCTCAACTTGGATAATTGATGGTCCGTCAAAGTATTTTACGGACCGTCCTTTATCCCATCAAATTCCTAGTTTTTCCCTTTTTCATTAGAACGTACTTTCTTCAATTAGTTTAAATCTTGAACACATCGGTACCTTTGTAAAAAAGCTGTAAATCATTCTTATGCTCCCGTAAGGTCGTACCCCTTCCCTGGACTACAACATCAATTAATGATACGGAAAAATGTGAAGTTATGGGGTGTACCACATTGAAGAGGTGTTTGAGATACCATTATCCCGAGCCACATGAAAATGGGTATAGGACCAAAACCATTTCCCAATAGAAAAGTCCGAAGGAAAGGAAGTAAAGTACTTCCTGTGAGATGACACAAGAAGGAGAAATTATCGTACCCCTTGAGAGACAAAAGATAGAGAGGAGTAAGGCAGTGCAAAGTGTCAAATTATGAGTGGAAAAAGTAGAGGATGTGCGGAGTGATATGAGGAGACAATGGGCTGTGGGTCGAATTTCCCAAATATAAACTCGTCAAAATTCTGCACTCCTATAATTCGACGGAGCACTCGATGGAACATCTAACGGTTTGCCATTCTTCTCGTCGATATTCTAGGAAGGTTGACGGCTCACCTTAGATAATTGAGGCTCCGTAAAAGTATTTTACGAACCATCCTTTGTCTCGTCAATTTCCCAATTTTTTCCATTTTCGTCAAAACATACTTTCGTCAAAGTATTTTACGGACCATCAAAGTACTTCTTGTGAGATGCCACAAGAATGGGAAATTACCATACCCATTGAGAGACAAAAGATAGAGAGGAGTAAGGGATTGCAAAGTGGCAAATCACTAGTGGAAAAATGAGAGGATGTGTGGGGTGACGTGAGGAGAAAATGGGGTGAGGGTCAAATTTTCAAAATATAAAGTCGTCAAAATTTTGCAATACCGTAATTCGATAGTGCACTCAACGGTCTGTCAAACTTTTGGTGGTCTATCATTCTTCCCATTGATCTTACAAGAAGGTTGATGGCTCACCTTGGATAATTGATGGTCCGTCAAAGTATTTTACGGACCGTCCTTTATCCCGTCAAATTCCCAATTTTTCCCTTTATCATCAGAACGTACTTTCTTTAATTAGTTTAAATCTCGAACACACCGGTACCTTTGTAAAAAGGTTGTAAATCTTTCTTATCCTTCCGTAAGGTCGTACCCCTTCCCTGGACTACAACATCAATTAATGATACGGAAAAATGTGAAGTTATGGGGTGTACCACATTGAAGAGGTATTTGAGATACCATTATCCCGAGCCACATGAAAATGGGTATAGGACCAAAACCATTTCCCAATAGAAAAGTCCGAAGGAAAGGAAGTAAAGTACTTCCTGTGAGATGACACAAGAAGGAGAAATTATCGTACCCCTTGAGAGACAAAAGATAGAGAGGAGTAAGGCAGTGCAAAGTGTCAAATTATGAGTAGAAAAAGTAGAGGATGTGCGGAGTGATATGAGGAGACAATGGGCTGAGGGTCGAATTTCCCAAATATAAACTCGTCAAAATTCTGCACTGCTATAATTCGACGGAGCACTCGATGGAACATCAAACATCTAACGTTTTGCCATTCTTCTCGTCGATATTCTAGGAAGGTTGACGGCTCACCTTAGATAATTGAAGCTCCGTAAAAGTATTTTACGGACAATCCTTTGTCCCGTCAATTTCCCAATTTTTTCCTTTTTCGTCAAAACATACTTTCGTCAAAGTATTTTACGGACCATCAAAGTACTTCTTGTGAGATGCCACAAGAATGGGAAATTACCATACCCATTGAGAGACAAAAGATAGAGAGGAGTAAGGGATTGCAAAGTGGCAAATCACTAGTGGAAAAATGAGAGGATGTGTGGAGTGACGTGAGGAGAAAATGGGGTGAGGGTCAAATTTCCAAAATATAAAGTCGTCAAAATTCTGCAATACCGTAATTCGATAGTGCACTCGACGGTCTGTCAAACTTTTGGTGGTCTATCATTCTTCCCATTGATCTTACAAGAAGGTTGATGGCTCACCTTGGATAATTGATGGTCCGTCAAAGTATTTTACGGACCGTCCTTTATCCCATCAAATTCCCAGTTTTTCCCTTTATCATCAGAACGTACTTTCTTCAATTAGTTTAAATCTCGAACACATCGGTACCTTTGTAAAAAAGTTGTAAATCTTTCTTATCCTTCCGTAAGGTCGTACCCCTTCCCTGGACTACAACATCAATTAATGATACGGAAAAATGTGAAGTTATGGGGTGTACCACATTGAAGAGGTGTTTGAGATACCATTATCCCGAGCCACATGAAAATGGGTATAGGACCAAAACCATTTCCCAATAGAAAAGTCCGAAGGAAAGGAAGTAAAGTACTTCCTGTGAGATGACACAAGAAGGAGAAATTATCGTACCCCTTGAGAGACAAAAGATAGAGAGGAGTAAGGCAGTGCAAAGTGTCAAATTATGAGTGGAAAAAGTAGAGGATGTGCGGAGTGATATGAGGAGACAATGGGCTGAGGGTCGAATTTCCCAAATATAAACTCGTCAAAATTCTGCACTGCTATAATTCGACGGAGCACTCGATGGAACATCAAACATCTAACGGTTTGCCATTCTTCTCGTCGATATTCTAGGAAGGCTGACGGCTCACCTTAGATAATTGAGGCTCCGTAAAAGTATTTTACGGACCATCCTTTATCTCGTCAATTTCCCAATTTTTTCCTTTTTCTTCAAAACATACTTTCGTCAAAGTATTTTACGGACCATCAAAGTACTTCTTGTGAGATGCCACAAGAATGAGAAATTACCATACCCATTGAGAGACAAAAGATAGAGAGGAGTAAGGGATTGCAAAGTGTCAAATCACTAGTGGAAAAATGAGAGGATGTGTGGAGTGACGTGAGGAGAAAATGGGGTGAGGGTCAAATTTCCAAAATATAAAGTCGTCAAAATTCTGCAATACCGTAATTCGATAGTGTACTCGACGGTCTGTCAAACTTTTGGTGGTCTATCATTCTTCCCATTGATCTTACAAGAAGGTTGATGGCTCACCTTGGATAATTGATGGTCCGTCAAAGTATTTTACGGACCGTCATTTATCCTGTCAAATTCCCAGTTTTTCCCTTTATCATCAGAACGTACTTTCTTCAATTAGTTTAAATCTCGAACACATCGGTACCTTTGTAAAAAAGTTGTAAATCTTTCTTATCCTTCCGTAAGGTCGTACCCCTTCCCTGGACTACAACATCAATTAATGATACGGAAAAATGTGAAGTTATGGGGTGTACCACATTGAAGAGGTATTTGAGATACCATTATCCCGAGCCACATGAAAATGGGTATAGGACCAAAACCATTTCCCAATAGAAAAGTCCGAAGGAAAGGAAGTAAAGTACTTCCTGTGAGATGACACAAGAAGGAGAAATTATCGTACCCCTTGAGAGACAAAAGATAGAGAGGAGTAAGGCAGTGCAAAGTGTCAAATTATGAGTGGAAAAAGTAGAGGATGTGCGGAGTGATATGAGGAGACAATGGGCTGAGGGTCGAATTTCCCAAATATAAACTCGTCAAAATTCTGCACTGCTATAATTCGACGGAGCACTCGATGGAACATCAAACATCTAACGGTGTGCCATTCTTCTCGTCGATATTCTAGGAAGGCTGACGGCTCACCTTAGATAATTGAGGCTCCGTAAAAGTATTTTACGGACCATCCTTTATCTCGTCAATTTCCCAATTTTTTCCTTTTTCGTCAAAACATACTTTCGTCAAAGTATTCTACGGACCATCAAAGTACTTCTTGTGAGATGCCACAATAATGGGAAATTACCATACCCATTGAGAGACAAAAGATAGAGAGGAGTAAGGGATTGCAAAGTGGCAAATCACTAGTGGAAAAATGAGTGGATGTGTGGAGTGACGTGAGGAGAAAATGGGGTGAGGGTCAAATTTCCAAAATATAAAGTCGTCAAAATTCTGCAATACCGTAATTCGATAGTGCACTCGACGGTCTGTCAAACTTTTGGTGGTCTATCATTCTTCACATTGATCTTACAAGAAGGTTGATGGCTCACCTTGGATAATTGATGGTCCGTCAAAGTATTTTACGGACCGTCCTTTATCCCGTCAAATTCCCAGTTTTTCCCTTTATCATCAGAACGTACTTTCTTCAATTAGTTTAAATCTCGAACACATCGGTACCTTTGTAAAAAAGTTGTAAATCTTTCTTTTCCTTCCGTAAGGTCGTACCCCTTCCCTGGACTACAACATCAATTAATGATACGGAAAAACGTGAAGTTATGGGGTGTACCACATTGAAGAGGTGTTTGAGATACCATTATCCCGAGCCACATGAAAATGGGTATAGGACCAAAACCATTTCCCAATAGAAAAGTCCGAAGGAAAGGAAGTAAAGTACTTCCTGTGAGATGACACAAGAAGGAGAAATTATCGTACCCCTTGAGAGACAAAAGATAGAGAGGAGTAAGGCAGTGCAAAGTGTCAAATTATGAGTGGAAAAAGTAGAGGATGTGCGGAGTGATATGAGGAGACAATGGGCTGAGGGTCGAATTTCCCAAATATAAACTCGTCAAAATTCTGCACTGCTATAATTCGACGGAGCACTCGATGGAACATCAAACATCTAACGGTTTGCCATTCTTCTCGTCGATATTCTAGGAAGGTTGACGGCTCACCTTAGATAATTGAGGCTCCGTAAAAGTATTTTACGGACCATCCTTTGTCTCGTCAATTTCCCAATTTTTTCCTTTTTCGTCAAAACATACTTTCGTCAAAGTATTCTACGGACCATCAAAGTACTTCTTGTGAGATGCCACAATAATGGGAAATTACCATACCCATTGAGAGACAAAAGATAGAGAGGAGTAAGGGATTGCAAAGTGGCAAATCACTAGTGGAAAAATGAGAGGATGTGTGGAGTGACGTGAGGAGAAAATGGGGTGAGGGTCAAATTTCCAAAATATAAAGTCGTCAAAATTTTGCAATACCGTAATTCGATAGTGCACTCAACGGTCTGTCAAACTTTTGGTGGTCTATCATTCTTCCCATTGATCTTACAAGAAGGTTGATGGCTCACCTTGGATAATTGATGGTCCGTCAAAGTATTTTACGGACCGTCCTTTATCCCGTCAAATTCCCAGTTTTCCCTTTATCATCAGAACGTACTTTCTTCAATTAGTTTAAATCTCGAACACATCGGTACCTTTGTAAAAAAGTTGTAAATCTTTCTTTTCCTTCCGTAAGGTCGTACCCCTTCCCTGGACTACAACATCAATTAATGATACGGAAAAATGTGAAGTTATGGGGTGTACCACATTGAAGAGGTGTTTGAGATACCATTATCCCGAGCCACATGAAAATGGGTATAGGACCAAAACCATTTCCCAATAGAAAAGTCCGAAGGAAAGGAAGTAAAGTACTTCCTGTGAGATGACACAAGAAGGAGAAATTATCGTACCCCTTGAGAGACAAAAGATAGAGAGGAGTAAGGCATGCAAAGTGTCAAATTATGAGTGGAAAAAGTAGAGGATGTGCGGAGTGATATGAGGAGACAATGGGCTGAGGGTCGAATTTCCCAAATATAAACTCGTCAAAATTCTGCACTGCTATAATTCGACGGAGCACTCGATGGAACATCAAACATCTAACGTTTTGCCATTCTTCTCGTCGATATTCTAGGAAGGTTGACGGCTCACCTTAGATAATTGAAGCTCCGTAAAAGTATTTTACGGACAATCCTTTGTCCCGTCAATTTCCCAATTTTTTCCTTTTTCGTCAAAACATACTTTCGTCAAAGTATTTTACGGACCATCAAAGTACTTCTTGTGAGATGCCACAAGAATGGGAAATTACCATACCCATTGAGAGACAAAAGATAGAGAGGAGTAAGGGATTGCAAAGTGGCAAATCACTAGTGGAAAAATGAGAGGATGTGTGGAGTGACGTGAGGAGAAAATGGGGTGAGGGTCAAATTTCCAAAATATAAAGTCGTCAAAATTCTGCAATACCGTAATTCGATAGTGCACTCAACGGTCTGTCAAACTTTTGGTGGTCTATCATTCTTCACATTGATCTTACAAGAAGGTTGATAGCTCACCTTGGATAATTGATGGTCCGTCAAAGTATTTTATGGACCGTCCTTTATCCCGTCAAATTCCCAGTTTTCCCTTTATCATCAGAACGTACTTTCTTCAATTAGTTTAAATCTCGAACACATCGGTACCTTTGTAAAAATGCTGTAAATCTTTCTTTTCCTTCAGTAAGGTCGTACCCCTTCCCTGGACTACAACATCAATTAATGATATGGAAAAATGTGAAGTTATGGGGTGTAACACATTGATAAGGTGTTTGAGATACCATTATCCCGCGCCACATAAAAATGGGTGTAGGACCAAAACCATTTCCCAATAGAAAAAGCTGAAGGAAAAGAAGTAAAGTACTTCCTGTGAGATGACACAAGAAGGAGAAATTATCGTACACCTTGAGAGACAAAAGATAGAGTGGAGTAAGGCAGTGCAAAGTGTCAAATTATGAGTGGAAAAAGTAGAGGATGTGCGGAGTGATATGAGGAGACAATGGGCTGAGGGTCGAATTTCCCAAATATAAACTCGTCAAAATTCTGCACTGCTATAATTCGACGGAGCACTCGATGGAACATCAAACATCTATCGTTTTGCCATTCTTCTCGTCGATATTCTAGGAAGGTTGACGGCTCACCTTAGATAATCGAAGCTCCGTAAAAGTATTTTACGGACAATCCTTTGTCCCGTCAATTTCCCAATTTTTTCCTTTTTCGTCAAAACATACTTTCGTCAAAGTATTTTACGGACCATCAAAGTACTTCTTGTGAGATGCCACAAGAATGGGAAATTACCATACCCATTGAGAGACAAAAGATAGAGAGGAGTTAGGCATTGCACAGTGGAAAATCACTAGTGGAAAAATGAGAGAATGTGTGGAGTGGCGTGAGGAGAAAATGGGGTGAGGGTCAAATTTCCAAAATATAAAGTCGTCAAAATTCTGCAATACCGTAATTCGATAGTGCACTCGACGGACTGTCAAACTTTTGATGGTCTATCATTCGTCCCATTAATCTTACAAGAAGGTTGATGGCTCACCTTGGATAATTGATGGTCCGTCAAAGTATTTTACGGACCGTCCTTTATCCCATCAAATTCCCAGTTTTTCCCTTTATCATCAGAACGTACTTTCTTCAATTAGTTTAAATCTCGAACACATCGGTACCTTTGTAAAAAAGTTGTAAATCTTTCTTTTCCTTCAGTAAGGTCGTACCCCTTCCCTGGACTACAACATCAATTAATGATACGGAAAAATGTGAAGTTATGGGGTGTACCACATTGAAGAGGTGTTTGAGATACCATTATCCCGAGCCACATGAAAATGGGTATAGGACCAAAACCATTTCCCAATAGAAAAGTCCGAAGGAAAGGAAGTAAAGTACTTCCTGTGAGATGACACAAGAAGGAGAAATTATCGTACCCCTTGAGAGACAAAAGATAGAGAGGAGTAAGGCAGTGCAAAGTGTCAAATTATGAGTGGAAAAAGTAGAGGATGTGCGGAGTGATATGAGGAGACAATGGGATGAGGGTCGAATTTCCCAAATATAAACTTGTCAAAACTCTGCACTGCTATAATTCGACGGAGCACTCGATGGAACATCAAACATCTAACGGTTTGCCATTCTTCTCGTCGATATTCTAGGAAGGCTGACGGCTCACCTTAGATAATTGAGGCTCCGTAAAAGTATTTTACGGACCATCCTTTATCTCGTCAATTTCCCAATTTTTTCCTTTTTCGTCAAAACATACTTTCGTCAAAGTATTCTACGGACCATCAAAGTACTTCTTGTGAGATGCCACAAGAATGGTAAATTACCATACCCATTGAGAGACAATAGATAGAGAGGAGTAAGGGATTGCAAAGTGGCAAATCACTAGTGAAAAAATGAGAGGATATGTGGAGTGACGTGAGGAGAAAATGGGGTGAGGGTCAAATTTCCAAAATATAAAGTCGTCAAAATTATGTAATATCGTAATTCGATAGTGCACTCGGCGGTCTGTCAAACTTTTGGTGGTCTATCATTCTTTCCAGTTATCATACAAAAAGGTTGATGGCTCACCTTGGATAATTGATGGTCCGTCAAAGTATTTTACGGACCGTCCTTTATCCCGTCAAATTCCCAATTTTCCCCTTTATCATCAGAACGTACTTTCTTCAATTAGTTTAAATCTCAAACACATCGGTACCTTTGTAAAAAAGCTGTAAATCTTTCTTATCCTTCCATAAGGTCGTACCCCTTCCCTGGACTACAACATCAATTAATGATACGGAAAAATGTGAAGTTATGGGGTGTACCACATTGAAGAGGTGTTTGAGATACCATTATCCCGAGCCACATGAAAATGGGTATAGGACCAAAACCATTTCCCAATAGAAAAGTCCGAAGGAAAGGAAGTAAAGTACTTCCTGTGAGATGACACAAGAAGGAGAAATTATCGTACCCCTTGAGAGACAAAAGATAGAGAGGAGTAAGGCAGTGCAAAGTGTCAAATTATGAGTGGAAAAAGTAGAGGATGTGCGGAGTGATATGAGGAGACAATGGGCTGAGGGTCGAATTTCCCAAATATAAACTCGTCAAAATTCTGCACTGCTATAATTCGACGGAGCACTCGATGGAACATCAAACATCTAACGTTTTGCCATTCTTCTCGTCGATATTCTAGGAAGGTTGACGGCTCACCTTAGATAATTGAGGCTCCGTAAAAGTATTTTACGGACCATCCTTTGTCCCGTCAATTTCCCAATTTTTTCCTTTTTCGTCAAAACATACTTTCGTCAAAGTATTCTACGGACCATCAAAGTACTACTTGTGAGATGCCACAATAATGGGAAATTACCATACCCATTGAGAGACAAAAGATAGAGAGGAGTAAGGGATTGCAAAGTGTCAAATCACTAGTGGAAAAATGAGAGGATGTGTGGAGTGACGTGAGGAGAAAATGGGGTGAGGGTCAAATTTCCAAAATATAAAGTCGTCAAAATTCTGCAATACCGTAATTCGATAGTGTACTCGACGGTCTGTCAAACTTTTGGTGGTCTATCATTCTTCCCATTGATCTTACAAGAAGGTTGATGGCTCACCTTGGATAATTGATGGTCCGTCAAAGTATTTTACGGACCGTCCTTTATCCCGTCAATTTCTAGTTTTTCCCTTTATCATCAGAACGTACTTTCTTCAATTAGTTTAAATCTCGAACACATCGGTACCTTTGTAAAAAAGTTGTAAATCTTTCTTTTCCTTCCGTAAGGTCGTACCCCTTCCCTGGACTACAACATCAATTAATGATACGGAAAAATGTGAAGTTATGGGGTGTACCACATTGAAGAGGTGTTTGAGATACCATTATCCCGAGCCACATGAAAATGGGTATAGGACCAAAACCATTTCCCAATAGAAAAGTCCGAAGGAAAGGAAGTAAAGTACTTCCTGTGAGATGACACAAGAATGAGAAATTATCGTACCCCTTGAGAGACAAAAGATAGAGAGGAGTAAAGCAGTGCAAAGTGTCAAATTATGAGTGGAAAAAGTAGAGGATGTGCGGAGTGATATGAGGAGACAATGGGCTGAGGGTCGAATTTCCCAAATATAAACTCGTCAAAATGCACCTTTGCTATAATTGACGGAGCACTCGATGGAACATCAAACATCTAACGTTTTGCCATTCTTCTCGTCGATATTCTAGGAAGGTTGACGGCTCACCTTAGATAATTGAGGCTCAGTAAAAGTATTTCACGGACCATCCTTTGTCGTCAATTTCCCAATTTTTTCCTTTTTCGTCAAAACATACTTTCGTCAAAGTATTTTATGGACCATCAAAGTACTTCTTGTGAGATGCCACAAGAATGGGAAATTACCATACCCATTGAGAGACAAAAGATAGAGAGGAGTAAGGGATTGCAAAGTGGCAAATCACTAGTGGAAAAATGAGCTGATGTGTGGAGTGACGTGAGGAGAAAATGGGGTGAGGGTCAAATTTCCAAAATATAAAGTCGTCAAAATTCTGCAATACCGTAATTCGATAGTGCACTCGACGGTCTGTCAAACTTTTGGTGGTCTATCATTCTTCCCATTTATCTTACAAGAAGGTTGATGGCTCACCTTGGATAATTGATGGTCCGTCAAAGTATTTTACGGACCGTCCTTTATCCCGTCAAATTCCCAGTTTTTCCCTTTATCATCAGAACGTACTTTCTTCAATTAGTTTAAATCTCGAACACATCGGTACCTTTGTAAAAAAGTTGTAAATCTTTCTTATCCTTCCGTAAGGTCGTACCCCTTCCCTGGACTACAACATCAATTAATGATACGGAAAAATGTGAAGTTATGGGGTGTACCACATTGAAGAGGTATTTGAGATACCATTATCCCGAGCCACATGAAAATGGGTATAGGACCAAAACCATTTCCCAATAGAAAAGTCCGAAGGAAAGGAAGTAAAGTACTTCCTGTGAGATGACACAAGAAGGAGAAATTATCGTACCCCTTGAGAGACAAAAGATAGAGAGGAGTAAGGCAGTGCAAAGTGTCAAATTATGAGTGGAAAAAGTAGAGGATGTGCGGAGTGATATGAGGAGACAATGGGCTGAGGGTCGAATTTCCCAAATATAAACTCGTCAAAATTCTGCACTGCTATAATTCGACGGAGCACTCGATGGAACATCAAACATCTAACGTTTTGCCATTCTTCTCGTCGATATTCTAGGAAGGTTGACGGCTCACCTTAGATAATTGAAGCTCCGTAAAAGTATTTTACGGACAATCCTTTGTCCCGTCAATTTCCCAATTTTTTCCTTTTTCGTCAAAACATACTTTCGTCAAAGTATTTTACGGACCATCAAAGTACTTCTTGTGAGATGCCACAAGAATGGGAAATTACCATACCCATTGAGAGACAAAAGATAGAGAGGAGTAAGGGATTGCAAAGTGGCAAATCACTAGTGGAAAAATGAGAGGATGTGTGGAGTGACGTGAGGAGAAAATGGGGTGAGGGTCAAATTTCCAAAATATAAAGTCGTCAAAATTCTGCAATACCGTAATTCGATAGTGCACTCGACGGTCTGTCAAACTTTTGGTGGTCTATCATTCTTCCCATTGATCTTACAAGAAGGTTGATGGCTCACCTTGGATAATTGATGGTCCGTCAAAGTATTTTACGGACCGTCCTTTATCCCGTCAAATTCCCAATTTTTCCCTTTATCATCAGAACGTACTTTCTTTAATTAGTTTAAATCTCGAACACACCGGTACCTTTGTAAAAAGGTTGTAAATCTTTCTTATCCTTCCGTAAGGTCGTACCCCTTCCCTGGACTACAACATCAATTAATGATACGGAAAAATGTGAAGTTATGGGGTGTACCACATTGAAGAGGTGTTTGAGATACCATTATCCCGAGCCACATGAAAATGGGTATAGGACCAAAACCATTTCCCAATAGAAAAGTCCGAAGGAAAGGAAGTAAAGTACTTCCTGTGAGATGACACAAGAAGGAGAAATTATCGTACCCCTTGAGAGACAAAAGATAGAGAGGAGTAAGGCAGTGCAAAGTGTCAAATTATGAGTGGAAAAAGTAGAGGATGTGCGGAGTGATATGAGGAGACAATGGGCTGAGGGTCGAATTTCCCAAATATAAACTCGTCAAAATTCTGCACTGCTATAATTCGACGGAGCACTCGATGGAACATCAAACATCTAACGGTTTGCCATTCTTCTCGTCGATATTCTAGGAAGGTTGACGGCTCACCTTAGATAATTGAGGCTCCGTAAAAGTATTTTACGGACCATCCTTTGTCTCGTCAATTTCCCAATTTTTTCCTTTTTCGTCAAAACATACTTTCGTCAAAGTATTCTACGGACCATCAAAGTACTTCTTGTGAGATGCCACAATAATGGGAAATTACCATACCCATTGAGAGACAAAAGATAGAGAGGAGTAAGGGATTGCAAAGTGGCAAATCACTAGTGGAAAAATGAGTGGATGTGTGGAGTGACGTGAGGAGAAAATGGGGTGAGGGTCAAATTTCCAAAATATAAAGTCGTCAAAATTCTGCAATACCGTAATTCGATAGTGCACTCGACGGTCTGTCAAACTTTTGGTGGTCTATCATTCTTCACATTGATCTTACAAGAAGGTTGATAGCTCACCTTGGATAATTGATGGTCCGTCAAAGTATTTTACGGACCGTCCTTTATCCCATCAAATTCCCAGTTTTTCCCTTTATCATCAGAACGTACTTTCTTCAATTAGTTTAAATCTCGAACACATCGGTACCTTTGTAAAAAAGCTGTAAATCATTTTATGCTCCCGTAAGGTCGTACCCCTTCCCTGGACTTCAACATCAATTAATGATATGGCAAAATGTGAAGTTATGGGGTGTAACACATTGAAGAGGTGTTTGAGATACCATTATCCCGAGCCACATGAAAACGGGTATAGGACCAAAACCATTTCCCAATAGAAAAAGCCGAAGGAAAGGAACTAAAGTACTTCCTGTGAGATGACACAAGAAGGAGAAATTATCGTACCCCTTGAGAGACAAAAGATAGAGAGGAGTAAGGCAGTGCAAAGTGTCAAATTATGAGTGGAAAAAGTAGAGGATGTGCGGAGTGATATGAGGAGACAATGGGCTGAGGGTCGAATTTCCCAAATATAAACTCGTCAAAATTCTGCACTGCTATAATTCGACGGAGCACTCGATGGAACATCAAACATCTAACGGTTTGCCATTCTTCTCGTCGATATTCTAGGAAGGTTGACGAATCACCTTAGATAACTAAGGCTCCGTAAAAGGATTTTACGGACCATCCTTGGTCCCGTCAAATTCCCAATTTTTTCCTTTTTCTTCAAAACATACTTTCGTCAAAGTATTTTACGGACCATCAAAGTACTTCTTGTGAGATGCCACAAGAATGGGAAATTACCATACCCATTGAGAGACAAAAGATAGAGAGGAGTAAGGGATTGCAAAGTGGCAAATCACTAGTGGAAAAATGAGAGGATGTGTGGAGTGACGTGAGGAGAAAATGGGGTGAGGGTCAAATTTCCAAAATATAAAGTCGTCAAAATTCTGCAATACCGTAATTCGATAGTGCACTCGATGGTCTGTCAAACTTTTGGTGGTCTATCATTCTTCCCATTGATCTTACAAGAAGGTTGATGGCTCACCTTGGATAATTGATGGTCCGTCAAAGTATTTTACGGACCGTCCTTTATCCCGTCAAATTCCCAGTTTTTCCCTTTATCATCAGAACGTACTTTCTTCAATTAGTTTAAATCTCGAACACATCGGTACCTTTGTAAAAAAGCTGTAAATCATTCTTATGCTCCCGTAAGGTCGTACCCCTTCCCTGGACTTCAACATTCATTAATGATATGGCAAAATGTGAAGTTATGGGGTGTAACACATTGATGAGGTGTTTGAGATACCATTATCCCGAGCCACATAAAAATGGGTATAGGACCAAAACCATTTCCCAATAGAAAAGTCCGAAGGAAAGGAAGTAAAGTACTTCCTGTGAGATGACACAAGAAGGAGAAATTATCGTACCCCTTGAGAGACAAAAGATAGAGAGGAGTAAGGCAGTGCAAAGTGTCAAATTATGAGTGGAAAAAGTAGAGGATGTGCGGAGTGATATGAGGAGACAATGGGCTGAGGGTCGAATTTCCCAAATATAAACTCGTCAAAATTCTGCACTGCTATAATTCGACGGAGCACTCGATGGAACATCAAACATCTAACGGTTTGCCATTCTTCTCGTCGATATTCTAGGAAGGTTGACGGCTCACCTTAGATAATTGAGGCTCCGTAAAAGTATTTTACGGACCATCCTTTGTCCCGTCAAATTCCCAATTTTTTCCTTTTTCGTCAAAACATACTTTCGTCAAAGTATTTTACGGACCATCAAAGTACTTCTTGTGAGATGCCACAAGAATGGGAAATTACCATACCCATTGAGAGACAAAAGATAGAGAGGAGTAAGGGATTGCAAAGTGGCAAATCACTAGTGGAAAAATGAGAGGATGTGTGGAGTGACGTGAGGAGAAAATGGGGTGAGGGTCAAATTTCCAAAATATAAAGTCGTCAAAATTCTGCAATACCGTAATTCGATAGTGCACTCGACGGTCTGTCAAACTTTTGGTGGTCTATCATTCTTCCCATTGATCTTACAAGAAGGTTGATGGCTCACCTTGGATAATTGATGGTCCGTCAAAGTATTTTACGGACCGTCCTTTATCCCGTCAAATTCCCAGTTTTTCCCTTTATCATCAGAACGTACTTTCTTCAATTAGTTTAAATCTCGAACACATCGGTACCTTTGTAAAAAAGCTGTAAATCATTCTTATGCTCCCGTAAGGTCGTACCCCTTCCCTGGACTTCAACATCCATTAGTGATATGGCAAAACGTGAAGTTATGGGGTGTAACACATTGATGAGGTGTTTGAGATACCATTATCCCGAGCCACATAAAAATGGGTATAGGACCAAAACCATTTCCCAATAGAAAAAGCCGAAGGAAAGGAAGTAAAGTACTTCCTGTGAGATGACACAAGAAGGAGAAATTATCGTACCCCTTGAGAGACAAAAGATAGAGAGGAGTAAGGCAGTGCAAAGTGTCAAATTATGAGTGGAAAAAGTAGAGGATGTGCGGAGTGATATGAGGAGACAATGGGCTGAGGGTCGAATTTCCCAAATATAAACTCGTCAAAATTCTGCACTGCTATAATTCGACGGAGCACTCGATGGAACTTCAAACATCTAATGGTTTGACATTCTTCTCGTCGATATTCTGGGAAGGTTGATGGCTCACCTTAGAGAATTGAGGCTCCGTAAAAGTATTTTACGGACCATCCTTTGTCCCGTCAATTTCCCAATTTTTTCCTTTTTCGTCAAAACATACTTTCGTCAAAGTATTTTACGGACCATCAAAGTACTTCTTCTGAGATGCCACAATAATGGGAAATTACCATACCCATTGAGAGACAAAAGATAGAGAGGAGTAAGGGATTGCAAAGTGGCAAATCACTAGTGGAAAAATGAGAGGATGTGTGGAGTGACGTGAGGAGAAAATGGGGTGAGGGTCAAATTTCCAAAATATAAAGTCGTCAAAATTCTGCAATACCGTAATTTGATAGTGCACTAGACGGTCTGTCAAACTTTTGGTGGTCTATCATTCTTCACATTGATCTTACAAGAAGGTTGATGGCTCACCTTGGATAATTGATGGCCCGTCAAAGTATTTTACGGACCGTCCTTTATCCCGTCAAATTTCCAGTTTTCCCCTTAGCATCAGAACGTACTTTCTTCAATTAGTTCAAATCTCGAACACATCGGTACCTTTGTAAAAAAGTTCTAAATCTTTCTTTTCCTTCCGTAAGGTCGTACCCCTTCCCTGGACTACAACATCAATTAATGATACGGAAAAACGTGAAGTTATGGGGTGTACCACATTGAAGAGGTGATTGAGATACCATTATCCCGAGCCACATGAAAATGGTATAGGACCAAAACCATTTCCCAATAGAAAAGTCCGAAGGAAAGGAAGTAAAGTACTTCCTGTGAGATGACACAAGAAGGAGAAATTATCGTACCCCTTGAGAGACAAAAGATAGAGAGGAGTAAGGCAGTGCAAAGTGTCAAATTATGAGTAGAAAAAGTAGAGGATGTGCGGAGTGATATGAGGAGACAATGGGCTGAGGGTCGAATTTCCCAAATATAAACTCGTCAAAAGTCTGCCCTGCTATAATTCGACGGAGCACTCGATGGAACATCAAACATCTAACGATTTGCCATTCTTCTCGTCGATATTCTAGGAAGGTTGACGGCTCACCTTAGATAATTGAGGCTCCGTAAAAGTATTTTACGGACCATCCTTTGTCCCGTCAATTTCCCAATTTTTTCTTTTTTCGTCAAAACATACTTTCGTCAAAGTATTCTACGGACCATCAAAGTACTTCTTGTGAGATGCCACAAGAATGGGAAATTACCATACCCATTGAGAGACAAAAGATAGAGAGGAGTAAGGGATTGCAAAGTGTCAAATCACTAGTGGAAAAATGAGAGGATGTGTGGGGTGACGTGAGGAGAAAATGGGGTGAGGGTCAAATTTTCAAAATATAAAGTCGTCAAAATTCTGCAATACCGTAATTCGATAGTGCACTCGAAGGACTGTCAAACTTTTGATGGTCTATCATTCTTCTCAATGATATTACAATAAGGTTGATGGCTCAAATTGGAAAATTGATGGCCCGTCAAAGTATTTTACGGACCGTCCTTTATCCCGTCAAATTCCCAGTTTTCCCTTTTTTATCAGAACGTACTTTCTTTAATTAGTTTAAATCTCGAACCCATCGGTACCTTTGTAAAAAAGCTGTAAATCATTCTTATCCTTCCGTAAGGTCGTACCCCTTCCCTGGACTTCAAATTCCATTAATGATACGTAAAACGTGAAGTTATGGGGTGTAACACATTGAAGAGGCGTTTGAGATACCATTATCCCGAGCCACATGAAAATGGGTATAGGACCAAAACCATTTCCCAATAGAAAAAGCCGAAGGAAAGGAAGTAAAGTACTTTCTGTGAGATGACACAAGAAGGAAAAGTTACCGTACACTTTGAGAGACAAAAGATAGAGAGTAGTAAGGCAGTGCAAAGTGTCAAATTATGAGTGGAAAAAGTAGAGGATGTGCGGAGTGATATGAGGAGACAATGGGCTGAGGGTCGAATTTCCCAAATATAAACTCGTCAAAATTCTGCACTGCTATAATTCGACGGAGCACTCGATGGAACATCAAACATCTAACGGTCTGCCATTCTTCTCGTCGATATTCTAGGAAGGTTGACGGCTCACCTTAGATAATTGAGGCTCCGTAAAAGTATTTTACGGACCATCCTTTGTCCCGTCAAATTTCCAATTTTTTCCTTTTTCGTAAAAGTATTTTACGGACCATCAAAGTACTTCTTGTGAGATGCCACAAGAATGGGAAATTACCATACCCATTGAGAGACAAAACATAGAGAGGAGTAAGGGATTGCAAAGTGGCAAATCACTAGTGGAAAAATGAGAGGATGTGTGGAGTGACGTGAGGAGAAAATGGGGTGAGGGTCAAATTTCCAAAATATAAAGTCGTCAAAATTCTGCAATATCGTAATTCGATAGTGCACTCGACGGACTGTCAAACTTTTGGTGGTCTATCGTTCTTCCCATCGATCTTACAATAAGGTTGATGGCTCACCTTGGATAATTGATGGTCCGTCAAAGTATTTTACGGACCGTCCTTTATCCCGACAAATTCCCAGTTTTTCCCTTTTTCATCAGAACGTACTTTCTTCAATTAGCTTAAATCTCGAAAACATCGGTACCTTTCTAAAAAAACTGTAAATCTTTCTTATCCTTCCGTAAGGTCGTACCCCTTCCCTGGACTTCAACATCCATTAATGATACGACAAAACGTGAAGTTATGGGGTGTAACACATTGAAGAGGCGTTTGAGATACCATTATCCCGAGCCACATGAAAATGGGTATAGGACCAAAACCATTTCCCAATAGGAAAAGCCGAAGGAAAGGAAGTAAAGTACTTCCTGTGAGATGACACAAGAAGGAAAAGTTACCGTACCCTTTGAGAGACAAAAGATAGAGAGTAGTAAGGCAGTGCAAAGTGTCAAATTATGAGTGGAAATAGTAGAGGATGTGCGGAGTGATGAGAGGATACAATGGGCTGAGGGTCGAATTTCCCAAATATAAACTCGTCAAAATTCTGCACTGCTATAATTCGACGGAGCACTCGATGGAACATCAAACATCTAACGGTCTGCCATTCTTCTCGTCGATATTCTAGGAAGGTTGACGGCTCACCTTAGATAATTGAGGCTCCGTAAAAGTATTTTACGGACCATCCTTTGTCCCGTCAAATTCCCAATTTTTTCCTTTTTCGTCAAAACATACTTTCGTCAAAGTATTTTACGGACCATCAAAGTACTTCTTGTGAGATGCCACAAGAATGGGAAATTACCATACCCATTGAGAGACAAAAGATAGAGAGGAGTAAGGGATTGCAAAGTGGCAAATCACTAGTGGAAAAATGAGAGGATGTGTGGAGTGACGTGAGGAGAAAATGGGGTGAGGGTCAAATTTCCAAAATATAAAGTCGTCAAAATTCTGCAATATCGTAATTCGATAGTGCACTCGACGGACTGTCAAACTTTTGGTGGTCTATCGTTCTTCCCATCGATCTTACAATAAGGTTGATGGCTCACCTTGGATAATTGATGGTCCGTCAAAGTATTTTACGGACCGTCCTTTATCCCGACAAATTCCCAGTTTTTCCCTTTTTCATCAGAACGTACTTTCTTCAATTAGCTTAAATCTCGAAAACATCGGTACCTTTCTAAAAAAACTGTAAATCTTTCTTATCCTTCCGTAAGGTCGTACCCCTTCCCTGGACTTCAACATCCATTAATGATACGACAAAACGTGAAGTTATAGGGTGTAACACATTGAAGAGGCGTTTGAGATACCATTATCCCGAGCCACATGAAAATGGGTATAGGACCATAACCATTTCCCAATAGGAAAAGCCGAAGGAAAGGAAGTAAAGTACTTCCTGTGAGATGACACAAGAAGGAAAAATTACCGTACCCCTTGAGAGACAAAAGATAGAGAGTAGTAAGGCAGTGCAAAGTGTCAAATTATGAGTGGAAAAAGTAGAGGATGTGCGGAGTGATGTGAGGAGACAATGGGCTGAGGGTCGAATTTTCCAAATATAAACTCGTCAAAATTCTGCACTGCTATAATTCGACGGAGCACTCGATGGAACATCAAACATCTAATGTTCTGTCATTCTTCTCGTCGATATTCTAGGAAGGTTGACGGCTCACCTTACATAATTGAGGCTCCATAAAAGTATTTTACAGACCATCCTTTGTCCCGTCAAATTCCCAATTTTTTCCTTTTTCGTCAAAGTATTTTACGGACCATCAAAGTACTTCTTGTGAGATGCCACAAGAATGGGAAATTACCATACCCATTGAGAGACAAAAGATAGAGAGGAGTAAGGGATTGCAAAGTGGCAAATCACTAGTGGAAAAATGAGAGGATGTGTGGAGTGACGTGAGGAGAAAATGGGGTGAGGGTCAAATTTCCAAAATATAAAGTCGTCAAAATTCTGCAATATCGTAATTCGATAGTGCACTCGTGGGACTGTCAAACTTTTGATGGTCTATCCTTCTTCCCATTGATCTTACAATAAGGTTGATGGCTCACCTTGGATATTTGATGGTCCGTCAAAGTATTTTACGAACCGTCCTTTATCCTGACAAATTCCCAGTTTTTCTCTTTTTCATCAGAACGTACTTTCTTCAATTAGTTTAACTCTCGAACACATCGGTACCTTTCTAAAAAAACTGTAAATCTTTCTTATCCTTCCGTAAGGTCGTACCCCTTTCCTGGACTTCAACATCCATTAATGATACGACGAAACGTGAAGTTATAGGGTGTAACACATTGAAGAGGCGTTTGAGATACCATTATCCCGAGCCACATGAAAATGGGTATAGGACCAAAACCATTTCCCAATAGGAAAAGCCGAAGGAAAGGAAGTAAAGTACTTCCTGTGAGATGACACAAGAAGGAAAAATTACCGTACCCCTTGAGAGACAAAAGATAGAGAGTAGTAAGGCAGTGCAAAGTGTCAAATTATGAGTTGAAAAAGTAGAGGATGTACGGAGTGATGTGAGGAGACAATGGGCTGAGGGTCGAATTTCCCAAATATAAACTCGTCAAAATTCTACACTGCTATAATTCGACGGAGCACTCGATGGAACATCAAACATCTAATATTCTGTCATTCTTCTCGTCGATATTCTAGGAAGGTTGACAACTCACCTTAGATAATTGAGGCTCCGTAAAAGTATTTTACGAACCATCCTTTGTCCCGTCAAATTCCCATTTTTTTTCTTTTTCGTCAAAACATACTTTCGTCAAAGTATTTTACGGACCATCAAAGTACTTCTTGTGAGATGCCACAAGAATGAGAAATTACCATACCCATTGAGACACAAAAGATAGAGAGGAGTATGGGATTGCAAAGTGGCAAATCACTAGTGGAAAAATGAGAGGATGTGTGGAGTGACGTGAGGAGAAAATGGGGTGAGGGTCAAATTTCCAAAATATAAAGTCGTCAAAATTCTGCAATATCGTAATTCGATAGTGCACTCGACGGACTGTCAAACTTTTGATGGTCTATCATTCTTCCCATTGATCTTACAATAAGGTTGATGGCTCACCTTGGATATTTGATGGTCCGTCAAAGTATTTTACGGACCGTCCTTTATCCCGACAAATTCCCAGTTTTTCCCTTTTTCATCAGAACGTACTTTCTTCAATTAGTTTAACTCTCGAACACATCGGTACCTTTGTAAAAAAGCTGTAAATCTTTCTTATCCTTCCTTAAGGTCGTACCCCTTCCCTGGACTTCAACATCCATTAATGATACGACAAAATGTGAAGTTATGGGGTGTAACACATTGAAGACGCGTTTGTGATACCATTATCCCGAGCCACATGAACATGGGTGTTGGACCAAACCCATTTCCCAATAGAAAAAGCCAGAGGAAAGGAAGTAAAGTACTTCCTGTGAGATGGCACAAGAAGGAGAAATTACCGTACCCCTTGAGAGACAAAAGATAGAGAGGAGTAAGGCAGTGCAAAGTGTCAAATTACGAGTGGAAAAAGTAGAGGATGTGCGGAGTGATGTGAGGAGACAATGGGTTGAGGGTCGAATTTCCCAAATATAAACTCGTCAAAATTCTGTACTGCTATAATTTGACGGAGCACTCAATGGAACATCAAACATCCAATATTCTGTCATTCTTCTCGTCGATATTCTAGGAAGGTTGACGGCTCACCTTAGATAACTGAGGCTCCGTAAAAATATTTTACGGACCATCCTTTGTCCCGTCAAATTCCCAATTTTTTCCTTTTTCGTCAAAACATACTTTCGTCAAAGTATTTTACGGACCATCAAAGTACTTCTTGTGAGATGCCACAAGAATGGGAAATTACCATACCCATTGAGAGACAAAAGATAGAGAGGAGTAAGAGATTGCAAACTGGCAAATCACTAGTGGAAAAATGAGAGGATGTGTGGAGTGACGTTAGGAGAAAATGGGGTGAGGGTCAAATTTCCAAAATATAAAGTCGTCAAAATTCTGCAACATCGTAATTCGATAGTGCACTCGACAGACAGTCAAACTTTTGATGGTCTATCATTCTTCCCATTGATCTTACAATAAGGTTGATGGCTCACCTTGGATAATTGATGGTCCGTCAAAGTATTTTACGGACCGTCCTTTATCCCGACAAATTCCCAGTTTTTCCCTTTTTCATCAGAACGTACTTTCTTCAATTAGTTTAACTCTTGAAAACATCGATACTTTTGTAAAAAAGTTGTATATCTTTCTTATCATTCCGTAAGGTCGTACCCCTTCCCTGGACTTCAACATCCATTAATGATACGACAAAATGTGAAGTTATGGGGTGTAACACATTGAAGAGGCGTTTGAGATACCATTATCCCGAGCCACATGAAAATGGGTATAGGACCAAAACCATTTCCCAATAGGAAAAGCCGAAGGAAAGGAAGTAAAGTACTTCCTGTGAGATGACACAAGAAGGAAAAATTACCGTACCCCTTGAGAGACAAAAGATAGAGAGTAGTAAGGCAGTGCAAAGTGTCAAATTATGAGTGGAAAAAGTAGAGGATGTGCGGAGTGATGTGAGGAGACAATGGGCTGAGGGTCGAATTTCCCAAATATAAACTCGTCAAAATTCTGCACTGCTATAATTCGACGGAGCACTCGATGGAACATCAAACATCCAATGTTCTGTCATTCTTCTCGTCGATATTCTAGGAAGGTTGACGGCTCACCTTAGATAACTGAGGCTCCGTAAAAGTATTTTACGGACCATCCTTTGTCCCGTCAAATTCCCAATTTTTTCCTTTTTCGTCAAAACATACTTTCGTCAAAGTATTTTACGGACCATCAAAGTACTTCTTGTGAGATGCCACAAGATTGGGAAATTACCATAACCATTGAGAGACAAAAGATAGAGAGGAGTAAGGGATTGCAAAGTGGCAAATCACTAGTGGAAAAATGAGAGGATGTGTGGAGTGACGTGAGGAGAAAATGGGGTGAGGGTCAAATTTCCAAAATATAAAGTCGTCAAAATTCTGCAATATCGTAATTCGATAGTGCACTCGACGGACTGTCAAACTTTTGATGGTCTATCATTCTTCCCATTGATCTTACAATAAGGTTGATGGCTCACCTTGGATATTTGATGGTCCGTCAAAGTATTTTACAGACCGTCCTTTATCCCGACAAATTCCCAGTTTTTCCCTTTTTCATCAGAACGTACTTTCTTCAATTAGTTTAACTCTCGAACACATCGGTACCTTTGTAAAAAAGCTGTAAATCTTTCTTATCCTTCCGTAAGGTCGTACCCCTTCCCTGGACTTCAACATCCATTAATGATACGACAAAACGTGAAGTTATGGGGTGTAACACATTGAAGAGGCGTTTGAGATACCATTATCCCGAGCCACATGAAAATGGGTATAGGACCAAAACCATTTCCCAATAGAAAAAGCCGAAGGAAAGGAAGTAAAGTACTTCCTGTGAGATGACACAAGAAGGAAAAATTACCGTACCCCTTGAGAGACAAAAGATAGAGAGTAGTAAGGCAGTGCAAAGTGTCAAATTATGAGTGGAAAAAGTAGAGGATGTGCGGAGTGATGTGAGGAGACAATGGGCTGAGGGTCGAATTTCCCAAATATAAACTCGTCAAAATTCTGCACTGCTATAATTCGACGGAGCACTCGATGGAACATCAAACATCCAATGTTCTGTCATTCTTCTCGTCGATATTCTAGGAAGGTTGACGGCTCACCTTAGATAACTGAGGCTCCGTAAAAGTATTTTACGGACCATCCTTTGTCCCGTCAAATTCCCAATTTTTTCCTTTTTCGTCAAAACATACTTTCGTCAAAGTATTTTACGGACCATCAAAGTACTTCTTGTGAGATGCCACAAGAATGGGAAATTACCATACCCATTGAGAGACAAAAGATAGAGAGGAGTAAGGGATTGCAAAGTGGCAAATCACTAGTGGAAAAATGAGAGGATGTGTGGAGTGACGTGAGGAGAAAATGGGGTGAGGGTCAAATTTCCAAAATATAAAGTCGTCAAAATTCTGCAATATCGTAATTCGATAGTGCACTCGACGGACTGTCAAACTTTTGATGGTCTATCATTCTTCCCATTGATCTTACAATAAGGTTGATGGCTCACCTTGGATAATTGATGGTCCGTCAAAGTATTTTACGGACCGTCCTTTATCCCGACAAATTCCCAGTTTTTCTCTTTTTCATCAGAACGTAGTTTCTTCAATTAGTTTAACTCTCGAACACATCGGTACCTTTGTAAAAAAGTTGTAAATCTTTCTTATCCTTCCGTAAGGTCGTACCACTTCCCTGGACTTCAACATCCATTAATGATACGACAAAACGTGAAGTTATGGGGTGTAACACATTGAAGAGGCGTTTGAGATACCATTATCCCGAGCCACATGAAAATGGGTATAGGACCAAAACCATTTCGCAATAGGAAAAGCCGAAGGAAAGGAAGTAAAGTACTTCCTGTGAGATGACACAAGAAGGAAAAATTATCGTACCCCTTGAGAGACAAAAGAAAAAGAGGAGAAAGGCCGTGCAAAGTGTCAAATTATGAGTGGAAAAAGTAGAGGATGAGCGGAGGGATGTGAGGACACACTGGGCTGAGGGCCAACTTATCCAAATCTAACCTCGTCAAAATTCTACCCTGCTATAATTCGACGGAGCACTCGATGGAACATCAAAACTATAAGGTTCTGTCATTCTTCTCGTCGATATTCTAGGAAGGTTGACGGCTCACCTTAGATAATTGAGGCTCCGTAAAAGTATTTTACGGACCATCCTTTGTCCCGTCAAATTCCCAATTTTTTCCTTTTTCGTCAAAATATACTTTCGTCAAAGTATTTTACGGACCATCAAAGTACTTCTTGTGAGATGCCACAAGAATGGGAAATTACCATACCCATTGAGAGACAAAAGATAGAGAGGAGTAAGGGATTGCAAAGTGGCAAATCACTAGTGGAAAAATGAGAGGATGTGTGGAGTGACGTGAGGAGAAAATGGGGTGAGGGTCAAATTTCCAAAATATAAAGTCGTCAAAATTCTGCAATATCGTAAGTCGATAGTGCACTCGACGGAGTGTCAAACTTTTGGTAGTCTATCGTTCTTCCCATTGATCTTACAATAAGGTTGATGGCTCACCTTGGATAATTGATGGTCCGTCAAAGTATTTTACGGACCGTCCTTTATCCCGACAAATTCCCAATTGTTCCCTTTTTCATCAGAATGTACTTTCTTCAAATAGTTTAACTCTTGAAAACATCGGTACTTTTGTAAAAAAGCTGTAAATCTTTCTTATCATTCCGTAAGGTCGTACCCCTTCCCTGGACTTCAACATCCATTAATGATACGACAAAACGTGAAGTTATGGGGTGTAACACATTGAAGAGGCATTTGAGATACCATTATCCCGAGCCACATAAAAATGGATATAGGACCAAAACCATTTCCCAATAGGAAAAGCCGAAGGAAAGGAAGTAAAGTACTTCCAGTGAGATGACACAAGAATGAGAAATTACCGTACCCCTTGAGAGACAAAAGATAGAGAGGACTAAGGCTGTGCAAAGTGTCAAATTACGAGTGGAAAAAGTAGAGGATGTGCGGAGTGATGTGAGGAGACAATGGATTGAGGGTCGAACTTCCCAAATATAAACTCGTCAAAATTCTGCACTGCTATAATTCGACGGAGCACTCGATGTAACATCAAACATCCAATGTTCTGTCATTCTTCTCGTCGATATTCTAGGAAGGTTGACGAATCACCTTAGATAACTAAGGCTCCGTAAAAGGATTTTACGGACCATCCTTGGTCCCGTCAAATTCCCAATTTTTTCCTTTTTCTTCAAAACATACTTTCGTCAAAGTATTTTACGGACCATCAAAGTACTTCTTGTGAGATGCCACAAGAATGGGAAATTACCATACCCATTGAGAGACAAAAGATAGAGAGGAGTAAGGGATTGCAAAGTGGCAAATCACTAGTGGAAAAATGAGAGGATGTGTGGAGTGACGTGAGGAGAAAATGGGGTGAGGGTCAAATTTCCAAAATATAAAGTCGTCAAAATTCTGCAATATCGTAATTCGATAGTGCACTCGACGGACTGTCAAACTTTTGATGGTCTATCATTCTTCCCATTGATCTTACAATAAGGTTGATGGCTCACCTTGGATATTTGATGGTCCGTCAAAGTATTTTACGGACCGTCCTTTATCCCGACAAATTCCCAGTTTTTCCCTTTTTCATCAGAACGTACTTTCTTCAATTAGTTTAACTCTCGAAAACATCGGTACCTTTCTAAAAAAACTGTAAATCTTTCTTATCCTTCCGTAAGGTCGTACCCCTTCCCTGGACTTCAACATCCATTAATGATACGACAAAACGTGAAGTTATGGGGTGTAACACATTGAAGAGGCGTTTGAGATACCATTATCCCGAGCCACATGAAAATGGGTATAGGACCAAAACCATTTCCCAATAGGAAAAGCCGAAGGAAAGGAAGTAAAGTACTTCCTGTGACCTGACACAAGAAGGAAAAATTACCGTACCCCTTGAGAGACAAAAGATAGAGAGTAGTAAGGCAGTGCAAAGTGTCAAATTATGAGTGGAAAAAGTAGAGGATGTGCGGAGTGATGTGAGGAGACAATGGGCTGAGGGTCGAATTTTCCAAATATAAACTCGTCAAAATTCTGCACTGCTATAATTCGACGGAGCACTCGATGGAACATCAAACATCTAATGTTCTGTCAATCTTCTCGTCGATATTCTAGGAAGGTTGACTGCTCACCTTACATAATTGAGGCTCCATAAAAGTATTTTACAGACCATCCTTTGTGCCGTCAAATTCCCAATTTTTTTCTTTTTCGTCAAAACATACTTTCGTCAAAGTATTTTACGGACCATCAAAGTACTTCTTGTGAGATGCCACAAGAATGGGAAATTACCATACCCATTGAGAGACAAAATATAGAGAGGAGTAAGGGATTGCAAAGTGGCAAATCACTAGTGGAAAAATGAGAGGATGTGTGGAGTGACGTGAGGAGAAAATGGGGTGAGGGTCAAATTTCCAAAATATAAAGTCGTCAAAATTCTGCAATATCGTAATTCGATAGTGCACTCGACGGACTGTCAAACTTTTGATGGTCTATCATTCTTCCCATTGATCTTACAATAAGGTTGATGGCTCACCTTGGATATTTGATGGTCCGTCAAAGTATTTTACGGACCGTCCTTTATCCCGACAAATTCCCAGTTTTTCCCTTTTTCATCAGAACGTACTTTCTTCAATTAGCTTAAATCTCGAAAACATCGGTACCTTTCTAAAAAAACTGTAAATCTTTCTTATCCTTCCGTAAGGTCGTACCCCTTCCCTGGACTTCAACATCCATTAATGATACGACAAAACGTGAAGTTATAGGGTGTAACACATTGAAGAGGCGTTTGAGATACCATTATCCCGAGCCACATGAAAATGGGTATAGGACCAAAACCATTTCCCAATAGGAAAAGCCGAAGGAAAGGAAGTAAAGTACTTCCTGTGAGATGACACAAGAAGGAAAAATTACCGTACCCCTTGAGAGACAAAAGATAGAGAGTAGTAAGGCAGTGCAAAGTGTCAAATTATGAGTGGAAAAGTAGAGGATGTGTGGAGTGATGTGAGGAGACAATGGGCTGAGCGTCGAATTTTCCAAATATAAACTCGTCAAAATTCTGCACTGCTATAATTCGACGGAGCACTCGATGGAACATCAAACATCTAATGTTCAGCCATTCTTCTCGTGGATATTCTACGAATGTTGACGGCTCACCTTAGATAATTGAGGCTCCATCAAAGTATTTTACGGACCATCCTTTGTCCCGTCAAATTCCCAATTTTTTCCTTTTTCGTCAAAACATACTTTCGTAAAAGTATTTTACGGACCATCAAAGTACTTCTTGTGAGATGCCACAAGAATGGGAAATTACCATACCCATTGAGAGACAAAACATAGAGAGGAGTAAGGGATTGCAAAGTGGCAAATCACTAGTGGAAAAATGAGAGGATGTGTGGAGTGACGTGAGGAGAAAATGGGGTGAGGGTCAAATTTCCAAAATATAAAGTCGTCAAAATTCTACAATATCGTAATTCGATAGTGCACTCAACGAACTGTCAAACTTTTGATGGTCTATCATTCTTCCCATTGATCTTACAATAAGGTTGATGGCTCACCTTGGATATTTGATGGTCCGTCAAAGTATTTTACGGACCGTCCTTTATCCCGACAAATTCCCAATTTTTCCCTTTTTCATCAGAATGTACTTTCTTCAATAAGTTTAACTCTCGAACACATCGGTACCTTTGTAAAAAAGCTGTAAATCTTTCTTATCATTCCCTAAGGTCGTACCCCTTCCCTGGACTTCAACATCCATTAATGATACGACAAAACGTGAAGTTATGGGGTGTAACACATTGAAGAAGCGTTTGAGATACCATTATCCCGAGCCACATGAAAATGGGTATAGGACCAAAACCATTTCCCAATAGGAAAAGCCAAAGGAAAGGAAGTAAAGTACTTCGTGAGATGACACAAGAAGCAAAACTTACCTTACCCCCCTTGAGAGACAAAAGATAGAGAGTAGTAAGGCAGTGCAAAGTGTCAAATTATGAGTGGAAAAAGTAGAGGATGTGCGGAGTGATGTGAGGAGACAATGGGCTGAGGGTCGAATTTTCCAAATATAAACTCGTCAAAATTCTGCACTGCTATAATTCGACGGAGCACTCGATGGAACATCAAACATCTAATGTTCTGTCATTCTTCTCGTCGATATTCTAGGAAGGTTGACGGCTCACCTTACATAATTGAGGCTCCATAAAAGTATTTTACAGACCATCCTTTGTCCCGTCAAATTCCCAATTTTTTCCTTTTTCGTCAAAACATACTTTCGTCAAAGTATTTTACGGACCATCAAAGTACTTCTTGTGAGATGCCACAAGAATGGGAAATTACCATACCCATTGAGAGACAAAAGATAGAGAGGAGTAAGGGATTGCAAAGTGGCAAATCACTAGTGGAAAAATGAGAGGATGTGTGGAGTGACGTGAGGAGAAAATGGGGTGAGGGTCAAATTTCCAAAATATAAAGTCGTCAAAATTCTGCAATATCGTAATTCGATAGTGCACTCGACGGACTGTCAAACTTTTGATGGTCTATCATTCTTCCCATTGATCTTACAATAAGGTTGATGGCTCACCTTGGATATTTGATGGTCCGTCAAAGTATTTTACGGACCGTCCTTTATCCCGACAAATTCCCAATTTTCCCTTTTTCATCAGAATGTACTTTCTTCAATAAGTTTAACTCTCGAACACATCGGTACCTTTGTAAAAAGCTGTAAATCTTTCTTATCATACCGTAAGGTCCTGTCCCTTCCCTGAACTTCAACATCCATTAATGATACGACAAAACGTGAAGTTATGGGGTGTAACACATTGAAGAGGCGTTTGAGATACCATTATCCCGAGCCACATGAAAATGGGTATAGGACCAAAACCATTTCCCAATAGGAAAAGCCGAAGGAAAGGAAGTAAAGTACTTCCTGTGACATGACACAAGAAGGAAAAATTACCGTACCCCTTGAGAGACAAAAGATAGAGAGTAGTAAGGCAGTGCAAAGTGTCAAATTATGAGTGGAAAAAGTAGAGGATGTGTGGAGTGATGTGAGGAGACAATGGGCTGAGGGTCGAATTTTCCAAATATAAACTCGTCAAAATTCTGCACTGCTATAATTCGACGGAGCACTCGATGGAACATCAAA
Organism: Anisodus acutangulus; assembly: GCA_029783415.1. Lineage (NCBI taxonomy): Eukaryota > Viridiplantae > Streptophyta > Magnoliopsida > Solanales > Solanaceae > Anisodus > Anisodus acutangulus. The sequence continues at coordinate 20,365,467 of CM056505.1, forward strand.
CATCTAATGTTCTGCCATTCTTCTCGTGGATATTCTACGAAGGTTGACGGCTCACCTTATATAATTGAGGCTCCATCAATGTATTTTACGGACCATCATTTGTCCCGTCAAATTCCCAATTTTTTCCTTTTTCGTCAAAACATACTTTCGTCAAAGTATTTTACGGACCATCAAAGTACTTCTTGTGAGATGCCACAAGAATGGGAAATTACCATACCCATTGAGAGACAAAAGATAGAGAGGAGTAAGGGATTGCAAAGTGGCAAATCACTAGTGGAAAAATGAGAGGATGTGTGGAGTGACGTGAGGAGAAAATGGGGTGAGGGTCAAATTTCCAAAATATAAAGTCGTCAAAATTCTGCAATATCGTAATTCGATAGTGCACTCGACGGACTGTCAAACTTTTGATGGTCTATCATTCTTCCCATTGATCTTACAATAAGGTTGATGGCTCACCTTGGATATTTGATGGTCCGTCAAAGTATTTTACAGACCGTCCTTTATCCCGACAAATTCCCAGTTTTTCCCTTTTTCATCAGAACGTACTTTCTTCAATTAGTTTAACTCTCGAACACATCGGTACCTTTGTAAAAAAGCTGTAAATCTTTCTTATCATTCCGTAAGGTCGTACCCCTTCCCTGGACTTCAACATCCATTAATGATATGACAAAACGTGAAGTTATGGGGTGTAACACATTAAAGAGGCGTTTGAGATACCATTAACCCGAGCCACATGAAAATGGGTATAAGACCAAAACCATTTCCCAATAGGAAAAGCCGAAGGAAAGTAAGTAAAGTACTTCCTGTGAGATGACACAAGAAGGAAAAATTACCGTACCCCTTGAGAGACAAAAGATAGAGAGTAGTAAGGCAGTGCAAAGTGTCAAATTATGAGTGGAAAAAGTAGAGGATGTGCGGATGGATGTAAGGAGACAATGGGTTGATGGTCGAATTTCCCAAATATAAACTCGTCAAAATTGTGCACTGCTATAATTCGACGGAGCACTCGATGGAACATCAAACGTCTAACGGTCTGCCATTCTTCTCGTGGATATTCTACGAAGGTTGACGGCTCACCTTAGATAATTGAGGCTCCATCAAAGTATTTTACGGACCATCCTTTGTCCCGTCAAATTCCCAATTTTTTCCTTTTTCATCAAAACATACTTTCGTCAAAGTATTTTACGGACCATCAAAGTACTTCTTGTGAGATGCCACAAGAATGGGAAATTACCATACCCATTGAGAGACAAAAGATAGAGAGGAGTAAGGGATTGCAAAGTGGAAAATCACTAGTGGAAAAATGAGAGGATGTGTGGAGTGACGTGAGGAGAAAATGGGGTGAGGGTCAAATTTCCAAAATATAAAGTCGTCAAAATTCTGCAATATCGTAATTCGATAGTGCACTCGACGGACTGTCAAACTTTTGATGGTCTATCATTCTTCCCATTGATCTTACAATAAGGTTGATGGCTCACCTTGGATATTTGATGGTCCGTCAAAGTATTTTACGGACCGTCCTTTATCCCGACAAATTCCCAGTTTTTTCCTTTTTCATCAAAACGTACTTTCTTCAATTAGTTTAACTCTCGAACACATCGGTACCTTTGTAAAAAAGGTGTAAATCTTTCTTATCCTTCCTTAAGGTCGTACCCCTTCCCTGGACTTCAACATCCATTAATGATACGACAAAACGTGAAGTTATGGGGTGTAACACATTGAAGAGGCGTTTGAGATACCATTATCCCGAGCCACATGAAAATGGGTATAGGACCAAAACCATTTCCCAATAGGAAAAGCCGAAGGAAAGGAAGTAAAGTACTTCCTGTGAGATGACACAAGAAGGAAAAATTACCATACCCCTTGAGAGACAAAAGATAGAGAGTAGTAAGGCAGTGCAAAGTGTCAAATTATGAGTGGAAAAAGTAGAGGATGTGCGGAGTGATGTGAGGAGACAATGGGCTGAGGGTCGAATTTTCCAAATATAAACTCGTCAAAATTCTGCACTGCTATAATTCGACGGAGCACTCGATGGAACATCAAACATCTAATGTTCTGTCATTCTTCTCGTCGATATTCTAGGAAGGTTGACGGCTCACCTTAGATAATTGAGGCTCCGTAAAAGTATTTTACGGACCATCCTTTGTCCCGTCAAATTCCCAATTTTTTCCTTTTTCGTCAAAACATACTTTCGTCAAAGTATTTTACGGACCATCAAAGTACTTCTTGTGAGATGCCACAAGAATGGGAAATTACCATACCCATTGAGAGACAAAAGATAGAGAGGAGTAAGGGATTGCAAAGTGGCAAATCACTAGTGGAAAAATGAGAGGATGTGTGGAGTGACGTGAGGAGAAAATGGGGTGAGGGTCAAATTTCCAAAATATAAAGTCGTCAAAATTCTGCAATATCGTAATTCGATAGTGCACTCGACGGACTGTCAAACTTTTGATGGTCTATCATTCTTCCCATTGATCTTACAATAAGGTTGATGGCTCACCTTGGATATTTGATGGTCCGTCAAAGTACTTTACAGACCGTTCTTTATCCTGACAAATTCCCAATTTTTCCCTTTTTCATCAGAATGTACTTTCTTCAATTAGTTTAACTCTCGAACACATCGGTACCTTTGTAAAAAAGCTGTAAATCTTTCTTATCATTTCGTAAGGTCGTACCCCTTCCGCGGACTTCAACATCCATTAATGATACGACAAAACGTGAAGTTATGGGGTGTAACACATTGAAGAGGCGTTTGTAATACCATTATCCCGAGCCACATGAACATGGGTATTGGACCAAAACCATTTCCCAATAGAAAAAGCCGAAGGAAAGGAAGTAAAGTACTTCCTGTGAGATGACACAAGAAGGAAAAATTACCGTACCCCTTGAGAGACAAAAGATAGAGAGTAGTAAGGCAGTGCAAAGTGTCAAATTATGAGTGGAAAAAGTAGAGGATGTGCGGAGTGATGTGAGGAGACAATGGGTTGATGGTCGAATTTCCCAAATATAAACTCGTCAAAATTCTGCACTGCTATAATTCGACGGAGCACTCGATGGAACATCAAACATCCAATGTTCTGTCATTCTTCTCGTCGATATTCTAGGAAGGTTGACGGCTCACCTTAGATAATTGAGGCTCCGTAAAAGTATTTTACGGACCATCCTTTGTCCCGTCAAATTCCCAATTTTTTCCTTTTTCGTCAAAACATACTTTCGTCAAAGTATTTTACGGACCATCAAAGTACTTCTTGTGAGATGCCACAAGAATGGGAAATTACCATACCCATTGAGAGACAAAAGATAGAGAGGAGTAAGGGATTGCAAAGTGGCAAATCACTAGTGGAAAAATGAGAGGATGTGTGGAGTGACGTGAGGAGAAAATGGGGTGAGGGTCAAATTTCCAAAATATAAAGTCGTCAAAATTCTGCAATATCGTAATTCGATAGTGCACTCGACGGACTGTCAAACTTTTGATGGTCTATCATTCTTCCCATTGATCTTACAATAAGGTTGATGGCTCACCTTGGATATTTGATGGTCCGTCAAAGTATTTTACGGACCGTCCTTTATCCCGACAAATTCCCAATTTTTCCCTTTTTCATCAGAATGTACTTTCTTCAATAAGTTTAACTCTCGAACACATCGGTACCTTTGTAAAAAAGCTGTAAATCTTTCTTATCATTCCCTAAGGTCGTACCCCTTCCCTGGACTTCAACATCCATTAATGATACGACAAAACGTGAAGTTATGGGGTGTAACACATTGAAGAAGCGTTTGAGATACCATTATCCCGAGCCACATGAAAATGGGTATAGGACCAAAACCATTTCCCAATAGGAAAAGCCGAAGGAAAGGAAGTAAAGTACTTCCTGTGACCTGACACAAGAAGGAAAAATTACCTTACCCCCCTTGAGAGACAAAAGATAGAGAGTAGTAAGGCAGTGCAAAGTGTCAAATTATGAGTGGAAAAAGTAGAGGATGTGTGGAGTGATGTGAGGAGACAATGGGCTGAGGGTCGAATTTTCCAAATATAAACTCGTCAAAATTCTGCACTGCTATAATTCGACGGAGCACTCGATGGAACATCAAACATCTAATGTTCTGCCATTCTTCTCGTGGATATTCTACGAAGGTTGACGGCTCACCTTATATAATTGAGGCTCCATCAATGTATTTTACGGACCATCATTTGTCCCGTCAAATTCCCAATTTTTTCCTTTTTCGTCAAAACATACTTTCGTCAAAGTATTTTACGGACCATCAAAGTACTTCTTGTGAGATGCCACAAGAATGGGAAATTACCATACCTATTGAGAGACAAAGATAGAGAGGAGTAAGGGATTGCAAAGTGGCAAATCACTAGTGGAAAAATGAGAGGATGTGTGGAGTGACGTGAGGAAAAAATGGGGTGAGGGTCAAATTTCCAAAATATAAAGTCGTCAAAATTCTGCAATATCGTAATTCGATAGTGCACTCGACGGACTGTCAAACTTTTGATGGTCTATCATTCTTCCCATTGATCTTACAATAAGGTTGATGGCTCACCTTGGATATTTGATGGTCCGTCAAAGTATTTTACGGACCGTCCTTTATCCCGAAAAATTCCCAATTTTTCCCTTTTTCATCAGAATGTACTTTCTTCAATAAGTTTAACTCTCGAACACATCGGTACCTTTGTAAAAAAGCTGTAAATCTTTCTTATCATTCCCTAAGGTCGTACCCCTTCCCTGGACTTCAACATCCATTAATGATACGACAAAACGTGAAGTTATGGGGTGTAACACATTGAAGAGGCGTTTGAGATACCATTATCCCGAGCCACATGAAAATGGGTATAGGACCAAAACCATTTCCCAATAGGAAAAGCCGAAGGAAAGGAAGTAAAGTACTTCCTGTGACCTGACACAAGAAGGAAAAATTACCGTACCCCTTGAGAGACAAAAGATAGAGAGTAGTAAGGCAGTGCAAAGTGTCAAATTATGAGTGGAAAAAGTAGAGGATGTGCGGAGTGATGTGAGGAGACAATGGATTGAGGGTCGAATTTCCCAAATATAAACTCGTCAAAATTCTGCACTGCTATAATTCGCCGGAGCACTCGATGTAACATCAAACATCTAATGTTCTGTCATTCTTCTCGTCGATATTCTAGGAAGGTCGACGCCTCACCTTAGATAACTGAGGCTCCGTAAAAGGATTTTACGGACCATCCTTGGTCCCGTCAAATTCCCAATTTTTCCTTTTTCGTCAAAACATACTTTCGTCAAAGTATTTTACGGACCATCAAAGTACTTCTTGTGAGATGCCACAAGAATGGGAAATTACCATACCCATTGAGAGACAAAAGATAGAGAGGAGTAAGGGATTGCAAAGTGGCAAATCACTAGTGGAAAAATGAGAGGATGTGTGGAGTGACGTGAGGAGAAAATGGGGTGAGGGTCAAATTTCCAAAATATAAAGTCGTCAAAATTCTGCAATATCGTAATTCGATAGTGCACTCGACGGACTGTCAAACTTTTGATGGTCTATCATTCTTCCCATTGATCTTACAATAAGGTTGATGGCTCACCTTGGATATTTGATGGTCCGTCAAAGTATTTTACGGACCGTCCTTTATCCCGACAAATTCCCAGTTTTTCCCTTTTTCATCAGAACGTACTTTCTTCAATTAGTTTAACTCTCGAAAACATCGGTACCTTTCTAAAAAAACTGTAAATCTTTCTTATCCTTCCGTAAGGTCGTACCCCTTCCCTGGACTTCAACATCCATTAATGATACGACAAAACGTGAAGTTATGGGGTGTAACACATTGAAGAGGCGTTTGAGATACCATTATCCCGAGCCACATGAAAATGGGTATAGGACCAAAACCATTTCCCAATAGGAAAAGCCGAAGGAAAGGAAGTAAAGTACTTCCTGTGAGATGACACAAGAAGGAAAAATTACCGTACCCCTTGAGAGACAAAAGATAGAGAGTAGTAAGGCAGTGCAAAGTGTCAAATTATGAGTGGAAAAAGTAGAGGATGTGCGGAGTGATGTGAGGAGACAATGGGCTGAGGGTCGAATTTTCCAAATATAAACTCGTCAAAATTCTGCACTGCTATAATTCGACGGAGCACTCGATGGAACATCAAACATCTAATGTTCTGTCATTCTTCTCGTCGATATTCTAGGAAGGTCGACGCCTCACCTTAGATAACTGAGGCTCCGTAAAAGGATTTTACGGACCATCCTTGGTCCCGTCAAATTCCCAATTTTTCCTTTTTCGTCAAAACATACTTTCGTCAAAGTATTTTACGGACCATCAAAGTACTTCTTGTGAGATGCCACAAGAATGGGAAATTACCATACCTATTGAGAGACAAAGATAGAGAGGAGTAAGGGATTGCAAAGTGGCAAATCACTAGTGGAAAAATGAGAGGATGTGTGGAGGGACGTGAGGAGAAAATGGGGTGAGGGTCAAATTTCCAAAATATAAAGTCGTCAAAATTCTGCAATATCGTAATTCGATAGTGCACTCGACGGACTGTCAAACTTTTGATGGTCTATCATTCTTCCCATTGATCTTACAATAAGGTTGATGGCTCACCTTGGATATTTGATGGTCCGTCAAAGTATTTTACGGACCGTCCTTTATCCCGACAAATTCCCAGTTTTTCCCTTTTTCATCAGAACGTACTTTCTTCAATTAGTTTAACTCTCGAAAACATCGGTACCTTTCTAAAAAAATTGTAAATCTTTCTTATCCTTCCGTAAGGTCGTACCCCTTCCCTGGACTTCAACATCCATTAATGATACGACAAAATGTGAAGTTATGGGGTGTAACACATTGAAGAGGCGTTTGAGATACCATTATCCCGAGCCACATGAAAATGGGTATAGGACCAAAACCATTTCCCAATAGAAAAAGCCGAAGGAAAGGAAGTAAAGTACTTCCTGTGAGATGACACAAGAAGGAAAAGTTACCGTACCCTTTGAGAGACAAAAGATAGAGAGTAGTAAGGCAGTGCAAAGTGTCAAATTATGAGTGGAAAAAGTAGAGGATGTGCGGAGTGACGTGAGGATAAAATGGGGTGAGGGTCAAATTTCCCAAATATAAACTCGTCAAAATTCTGCACTGCTATAATTCGACGGAGCACTCGATGGAACATCAAACATCTAACGGTCTGCCATTCTTCTCGTCGATATTCTAGGAAGGTTGACGGCTCACCTTAGATAATTGAGGCTCCGTAAAAGTATTTTACGGACCATCCTTTGTCCCGTCAAATTCCCAATTTTTTCCTTTTTCGTCAAAACATACTTTCGTCAAAGTATTTTACGGACCATCAAAGTACTTCTTGTGAGATGCCACAAGAATGGGAAATTACCATACCCATTGAGAGACAAAAGATAGAGAGGAGTAAGGGATTGCAAAGTGGCAAATCACTAGTGGAAAAATGAGAGGATGTGTGGAGTGACGTGAGGAGAAAATGGGGTGAGGGTCAAATTTCCAAAATATAAAGTCGTCAAAATTCTGCAATATCGTAATTCGATAGTGCACTCGACGGACTGTCAAACTTTTGATGGTCTATCATTCTTCCCATTGATCTTACAATAAGGTTGATGGCTCACCTTGGATATTTGATGGTCCGTCAAAGTATTTTACGGACCGTCCTTTATCCCGACAAATTCCCAGTTTTTCCCTTTTTCATCAGAACGTACTTTCTTCAATTAGTTTAACTCTCGAAAACATCGGTACCTTTGTAAAAAAGCTGTAAATCCTTCTTATCCTTCCGTAAGGTCGTACCCCTTCCCTGGACTTCAACATCCATTAATGATACGACAAAACGTGAAGTTATGGGGTGTAACACATTGAAGAGGCGTTTGGGATACCATTATCCCGAGCCACATGAAAATGGGTATAGGACCAAAACCATTTCCCAATAGAAAAAGCCGAAGGAAAGGAAGTAAAGTACTTCCTGTGAGATGACACAAGAAGGAAAAATTACCGTACCCCTTGAGAGACAAAAGATAGAGAGTAGTAAGGCAGTGCAAAGTGTCAAATTATGAGTGGAGAAAGTAGAGGATGTGCGGAGTGATGTGAGGAGACAATGGGCTGAGGGTCGAATTTCCCAAATATAAACTCGTCAAAATTCTGCACTGCTATAATTCGACGGAGCACTCGATGGAACATCAAACATCTAACGGTCTGCCATTCTTCTCGTCGATATTCTAGGAAGGTTGACGGCTCACCTTAGATAATTGAGGCTCCGTAAAAGTATTTTACGGACCATCCTTTGTCCCGTCAAATTCCCAATTTTTTCCTTTTTCGTCAAAATATACTTTCGTCAAAGTATTTTACGTACCATCAAAGTACTTCTTGTGAGATGCCACAAGAATGGGAAATTACCATACCCATTGAGAGACAAAAGATAGAGAGGAGTAAGGGATTGCAAAGTGGCAAATCACTAGTGGAAAAATGAGAGGATGTGTGGAGTGACGTGAGGAGAAAATGGGGTGAGGGTCAAATTTCCAAAATATAAAGTCGTCAAAATTCTGCAATATCGTAATTCGATAGTGCACTCGTGACTGTCAAACTTTTGATGGTCTATCATTCTTCCCATTGATCTTACAATAAGGTTGATGGCTCACCTTGGATAATTGATGGTCCGTCAAAGTATTTTACGGACCGTCCTTTATCCCGACAAATTCCCAGTTTTTCCCTTTTTCATCAGAACGTACTTTCTTCAATTAGTTTAACTCTCGAACACATCGGTACCTTTGTAAAAAAGCTGTAAATCTTTCTTATCCTTCCGTAAGGTCGTACCCCTTCCCTGGACTTCAACATCCATTAATGATACGACAAAACGTGAAGTTATGGGGTGTAACACATTGAAGAGGCGTTTGAGATACCATTATCCCGAGCCACATGAAAATGGGTATAGGACCAAAACCATTTCCCAATAGGAAAAGCCGAAGGAAAGGAAGTAAAGTACTTCCTGTGAGATGACACAAGAAGGAAAAATTACCGTACCCCTTGAGAGACAAAAGATAGAGAGTAGTAAGGCAGTGCAAAGTGTCAAATTATGAGTGGAAAAAGTAGAGGATGTGTGGAGTGATGTGAGGAGACAATGGGCTGAGCGTCGAATTTTCCAAATATAAACTCGTCAAAATTCTGCCTTTGCTATAATTCGACGGAGCACTCGATGTAACATCAAACATCCAATGTTCTGTCATTCTTCTCGTCGATATTCTAGGAAGGTTGACGAATCACCTTAGATAACTAAGGCTCCGTAAAAGGATTTTACGGACCATCCTTGGTCCCGTCAAATTCCCAATTTTTTCCTTTTTCTTCAAAACATACTTTCGTCAAAGTATTTTACGGACCATCAAAGTACTTCTTGTGAGATGCCACAAGAATGGGAAATTACCATACCCATTGAGAGACAAAAGATAGAGAGGAGTAAGGGATTGCAAAGTGGCAAATCACTAGTGGAAAAATGAGAGGATGTGTGGAGTGACGTGAGGAGAAAATGGGGTGAGGGTCAAATTTCCAAAATATAAAGTCGTCAAAATTCTGCAATATCGTAATTCGATAGTGCACTCGACGGACTGTCAAACTTTTGATGGTCTATCATTCTTCCCATTGATCTTACAATAAGGTTGATGGCTCACCTTGGATATTTGATGGTCCGTCAAAGTATTTTACAGACCGTCCTTTATCCCGACAAATTCCCAGTTTTTCCCTTTTTCATCAGAATGTACTTTCTTCAATTAGTTTAACTCTCGAACACATCGGTACCTTTGTAAAAAAGCTGTAAATCTTTCTTATCATTCCGTAAGGTCGTACCCCTTCCCTGGACTTCAACATCCATTAATGATACGACAAAACGTGAAGTTATGGGGTGTAACACATTGAAGAGGCGTTTGAGATACCATTATCCCGAGCCACATGAAAATGGGTATAGGACCAAAACCATTTCCCAATAGGAAAAGCCGAAGGAAAGGAAGTAAAGTACTTCCTGTGAGATGACACAAGAAGGAAAAATTACCGTACCCCTTGAGAGACAAAAGATAGAGAGTAGTAAGGCAGTGCAAAGTGTCAAATTATGAGTGGAAAAAGTAGAGGATGTGCGGAGTGATGTGAGGAGACAATGGGTTGATGGTCGAATTTCCCAAATATAAACTCGTCAAAATTCTGCACTGCTATAATTCGACGGAGCACTCGATGGAACATCAAACATCTAACGGTCTGCCATTCTTCTCGTCGATATTCTAGGAAGGTTGACGGCTCACCTTAGATAATTGAGGCTCCGTAAAAGTATTTTACGGACCATCCTTTGTCCCGTCAAATTTCCAATTTTTTCCTTTTTCGTCAAAGTATTTTACGGACCATCAAAGTTCTTCTTGTGAGATGCCACAAGAATGGGAAATTACCATACCCATTGAGAGACAAAAGATAGAGAGGAGTAAGGGATTGCAAAGTGGCAAATCACTAGTGGAAAAATGAGAGGATGTGTGGAGTGACGTGAGGAGAAAATGGGGTGAGGGTCAAATTTCCAAAATATAAAGTCGACAAAAATTCTGCAATATCGAAATTCGATAGTGCACTCAACGGACTGTCAAACTTTTGATGGTCTATCATTCTTCCCATTGATCTTACAATAAGGTTGATGGCTCACCTTGGATAATGGATGGTCCGTCAAAGTATCTTACGGACCGTCCTTTATCCCGACAAATTCCCAGTTTTTCCCTTTTTCATCAGAACGTACTTTCTTCAATTAGTTTAACTCTCGAAAACATCGGTACCTTTGTAAAAAAGCTGTAAATCCTTCTTATCCTTCCGTAAGGTCGTACCCCTTCCCTGGACTTCAACATCCATTAATGATACGACAAAACGTGAAGTTATGGGGTGTAACACATTGAAGAGGCGTTTGAGATACCATTATCCCGAGCCACATGAAAATGGGTATAGGACCAAAACCATTTCCCAATAGGAAAAGACGAAGGAAAGGAAGTAAAGTACTTCCTGTGAGATGACACAAGAAGGAAAAATTACCGTACCCCTTGAGAGACAAAAGATAGAGAGTAGTAAGGCAGTGCAAAGTGTCAAATTATGAGTGGAAAAAGTAGAGGATGTGCGGAGTGATGTGAGGAGACAATGGGTTGAGTGTCGAATTTTCCAAATATAAACTCGTCAAAATTCTGCACTGCTATAATTCGATGGAGCACTCGATGGAACATCAAACATCTAATGTTCTTCCATTCTTCTCGTGGATATTCTACGAAGGTTGACGGCTCACCTTAGATAATTGCGGCTCCATCAATGTATTTTATGGACCATCATTTGTCCCGTCAAATTCCCAATTTTTTCCTTTTTCGTCAAAACATACTTTCGTCACAGTATTTTACGGACCATCAAAGTACTTCTTGTGAGATGCCACAAGAATGGAAAATTACCATACCCATTGAGAGACAAAAGATAGAGAGGAGTAAGGGATTGCAAAGTGGCAAATCACTAGTGGAAGAATGAGAGGATGTGTGGAGTGACTTGAGGAGAAAATGGGGTGAGGGTCAAATTTCCAAAATATAAAGTCGTCAAAATTCTGCAATATCGTAATTCGATAGTGCACTCTACGGACTGTCAAACTTTTGATGGTCTATCATTCTTCCCATTGATCTTACAATAAGGTTGATGGCTCACCTTGGATATTTGATGGTCCGTCAAAGTATTTTACGGACCGTCCTTTATCCCGACAAATTCCCAATTTTCCCTTTTTCATCAGAATGTACTTTCTTCAATAAGTTTAACTCTCGAACACATCGGTACCTTTGTAAAAAAGCTGTAAATCTTTCTTATCATTCCGTAAGGTCGTACCCCTTCCCTGGACTTCAACATCCATTAATGATACGACAAAACGTGAAGTTATGGGGTGTAACACATTGAAGAGGCGTTTGGGATACCATTATCCAGAGCCACATGAAAATGGGTATAGGACCAAAACCATTTCACAATAGAAAAAGCCGAATGAAAGGAAGTAAAGTACTTCCTGTGAGATGACACAAGAAGGAAAAATTACCGTACCCCTTGAGAGACAAAAGATAGAGAGTAGTAAGGCAGTGAAAAGTGTCAAATTATGAGTGGAAAAAGTAGAGGATGTGCGGAATGATGTGAGGAGACAATAGGTTGATGGTCAAATTTCCCAAATATAAACTCGTCAAAATTCTACACTGCTATAATTCGACGGAGCACTCGATGGAACATCAAACATCTAACGGTCTGCCATTCTTCTCGTGGATATTCTAGGAAGGTTGACGGCTCACCTTAGATAATTGAGGCTCCATCAAAGTATTTTACGGACCATCCTTTGTCCCGTCAAATTCCCAATTTTTTCCTTTTTCGTCAAAACATACTTTCGTCAAAGTATTTTACGGACCATCAAAGTACTTCTTGTGAGATGCCACAAGATTGGGAAATTACCATAACCATTGAGAGACAAAAGATAGAGAGGAGTAAGGGATTGCAAAGTGGCAAATCACTAGTGGAAAAATGAGAGGATGTGTGGAGTGACGTGAGGAGAAAATGGGGTGAGGGTCAAATTTCCAAAATATAAAGTCGTCAAAATTCTGCAATATCGTAATTCGATAGTGCACTCGAAGGACTCTCAAACTTTTGATGGTCTATCATTCTTCCCATTGATCTTACAATAAGGTTGATGGCTCACCTTGGATATTTGATGATCCGTCAAAGTATTTTACGGACCGTCCTTTATCCTGGCAAATTCCCAATTTTTCCCTTTTTCATCAGAACGTACTTTCTTCAATTAGTTTAACTCTCGAAAACATCGGTACCTTTGTAAAAAAGCTGTAAATCCTTCTTATCCTTCCGTAAGGTCGTACCCCTTCCCTGGACTTCAACATCCATTAATGATACGACAAAACGTGAAGTTATGGGGTGTAACACATTGAAGAGGCGTTTGAGATACCATTATCCCGAGCCACATGAAAATGGGTATAGGACCAAAACCATTTCCCAATAGGAAAAGCCGAAGGAAAGGAAGTAAAGTACTTCCTGTGAGATGACACAAGAAGGAAAAATTACCGTACCCCTTGAGAGACAAAAGATAGAGAGTAGTAAGGCAGTGCAAAGTGTCAAATTATGAGTGGAAAAAGTAGAGGATGTGCGGAGTGATGTGAGGAGACAATGGGCTGAGGGTCGAATTTTCCAAATATAAACTCGTCAAAATTCTGCACTGCTATAATTCGACGGAGCACTCGATGGAACATCAAACATCTAATGTTCTGCCATTCTTCTCGTGGATATTCTACGAATGTTGACGGCTCACCTTAGATAATTGAGGCTCCATCAAAGTATTTTACGGACCATCCTTTGTCCCGTCAAATTCCCAATTTTTTCCTTTTTCGTCAAAACATACTTTCGTCAAAGTATTTTACGGACCATCAAAGTACTTCTTGTGAGATGCCACAAGAATGGGAAATTACCATACCTATTGAGAGACAAAGATAGAGAGGAGTAAGGGATTGCAAAGTGGCAAATCACTAGTGGAAAAATGAGAGGATGTGTGGAGTGACGTGAGGAAAAAATGGGGTGAGGGTCAAATTTCCAAAATATAAAGTCGTCAAAATTCTGCAATATCGTAATTCGATAGTGCACTCGACGGACTGTCAAACTTTTGATGGTCTATCATTCTTCCCATTGATCTTACAATAAGGTTGATGGCTCACCTTGGATATTTGATGGTCCGTCAAAGTATTTTACAGACCGTCCTTTATCCCGACAAATTCCCAGTTTTTCCCTTTTTCATCAGAACGTACTTTCTTCAATTAGTTTAACTCTCGAACACATCGATACCTTTGTAAAAAAGCTGTAAATCTTTCTTATCATTCCGTAAGGTCGTACCCCTTCCCTGGACTTCAACATCCATTAATGATACGACAAAACGTGAAGTTATGGGGTGTAACACATTGAAGAGGCGTTTGAGATACCATTATCCCGAGCCACATGAAAATGGGTATAGGACCAAAACCATTTCCCAATAGGAAAAGCCGAAGGAAAGGAAGTAAAGTACTTCCTGTGAGATGACACAAGAAGGAAAAATTACCGTACCCCTTGAGAGACAAAAGATAGAGAGTAGTAAGGCAGTGCAAAGTGTCAAATTATGAGTGGAAAAAGTAGAGGATGTGCGGAGTGATGTGAGGAGACAATGGGCTGAGGGTCGAATTTCCCAAATATAAACTTCGTCAAAATTACACTTGCTTTGCTATAATTAGGAGCACTCGATGGACCAACAAACGTCTAATGGTCTGCCATTCTTCTCGTGGATATTCTACGAAGGTTGACGGCCCACCTTAGATAATTGAGGCTCCATCAAAGTATTTCTGGACCATCATTTGTCCCGTCAAATTCCCAATTTTTTCCTTTTTCGTCAAAACATACTTTCGTCAAAGTATTTTACGGACCATCAAAGTACTTCTTGTGAGATGCCACAAGAATGGGAAATTACCATACCTATTGAGAGACAAAGATAGAGAGGAGTAAGGGATTGCAAAGTGGCAAATCACTAGTGGAAAAATGAGAGGATGTGTGGAGTGACGTGAGGAAAAAATGGGGTGAGGGTCAAATTTCCAAAATATAAAGTCGTCAAAATTCTGCAATATCGTAATTCGATAGTGCACTCGACGGACTGTCAAACTTTTGATGGTCTATCATTCTTCCCATTGATCTTACAATAAGGTTGATGGCTCACCTTGGATATTTGATGGTCCGTCAAAGTATTTTACGGACCGTCCTTTATCCCGACAAATTCCCAATTTTTCCCTTTTTCATCAGAATGTACTTTCTTCAATAAGTTTAACTCTCGAACACATCGGTACCTTTGTAAAAAAGCTGTAAATCTTTCTTATCATTCCGTAAGGTCGTACCCCTTCCCTGGACTTCAACATCCATTAATGATACGACAAAACGTGAAGTTATGGGGTGTAACACATTGAAGAGGCGTTTGAGATACCATTATCCCGAGCCACATGAAAATGGGTATAGGACCAAAACCATTTCCCAATAGGAAAAGCCGAAGGAAAGGAAGTAAAGTACTTCCTGTGAGATGACACAAGAAGGAAAAATTACCGTACCCCTTGAGAGACAAAAGATAGAGAGTAGTAAGGCAGTGCAAAGTGTCAAATTATGAGTGGAAAAAGTAGAGGATGTGCGGAGTGATGTGAGGAGACAATGGGTTGATGGTCGAATTTCCCAAATATAAACTCGTCAAAATTCTGCACTGCTATAATTCGACGGAGCACTCGATGGAACATCAAACGTCTAACGGTCTGCCATTCTTCTCGTGGATATTCTACGAAGGTTGACGGCTCACCTTAGATAATTGAGGCTCCATCAAAGTATTTTACGGACCATCCTTTGTCCCGTCAAATTCCCAATTTTTTCCTTTTTCGTCAAAACATACTTTCGTCAAAGTATTTTACGGACCATCAAAGTACTTCTTGTGAGATGCCACAAGAATGGGAAATTACCATACCTATTGAGAGACAAAGATAGAGAGGAGTAAGGGATTGCAAAGTGGCAAATCACTAGTGGAAAAATGAGAGGATGTGTGGAGTGACGTGAGGAAAAAATGGGGTGAGGGTCAAATTTCCAAAATATAAAGTCGTCAAAATTCTGCAATATCGTAATTCCATTGTACACTCAACGGACTGTCAAACTTTTGATGGTCTATCATTCTTCCCATTGATCTTACAATAAGGTTGATGGCTCACCTTGGATAATGAATGGTCCGTCAAAGTATTTTACGGACCGTCCTTTATCCCGACAAATTCCCAATTTTTTCCTTTTTCATCAGAATGTACTTTCTTCAATTAGTTTAACTCTCGAACACATCGGTAGCTTTGTGAAAAAGCTGTAAATCTTTCTTATCATTCCGTAAGGTCGTACCCCTTCCCTGGACTTCAACATCCATTAATGATACGACAAAATGTGAAGTTATGGGGTGTAACACATTGAAGAGGCGTTTGAGATACCATTATCCCGAGCCACATGAAAATGGGTATAGGACCAAAACCATTTCCCAATAGGAAAAGCCGAAGGAAAGGAAGTAAAGTACTTCCTGTGAGATGACACAAGAAGGAAAAATTACCGTACCCCTTGAGAGACAAAAGATAGAGAGTAGTAAGGCAGTGCAAAGTGTCAAATTATGAGTGGAAAAAGTAGAGGATGTGCGGAGTGATGTGAGGAGACAATGGGTTGAGTGTCGAATTTTCCAAATATAAACTCGTCAAAATTACCTTTGCTATCATTCGACGGAGCACTCGATGGAACATCAAACTTCTAATGTTCTGCCATTCTTCTCGTGGATATTCTACGAAGGTTGACGGCTCACCTTATATAATTGAGGCTCCATCAAAGTATTTCTGGACCATCCTTTGTCCGTCAAATTCCCAATTTTTTCCTTTTTCGTCAAAACATACTTTCGTCAAAGTATTTTACGGACCATCAAAGTACTTCTTGTGAGATGCCACAAGAATGGGAAATTACCATACCTATTGAGAGACAAAGATAGAGAGGAGTAAGGGATTGCAAAGTGGCAAATCACTAGTGGAAAAATGAGAGGATGTGTGGAGTGACGTGAGGAAAAAATGGGGTGAGGGTCAAATTTCCAAAATATAAAGTCGTCAAAATTCTGCAATATCGTAATTCGATAGTGCACTCGACGGACTGTCAAACTTTTGATGGTCTATCATTCTTCCCATTGATCTTACAATAAGGTTGATGGCTCACCTTGGATATTTGATGGTCCGTCAAAGTATTTTACGGACCGTCCTTTATCCCGACAAATTCCCAGTTTTTCCCTTTTTCATCAGAACGTACTTTCTTCAATTAGTTTAACTCTCGAACACATCGGTACCTTTGTAAAAAAGCTGTAAATCTTTCTTATCATTCCGTAAGGTCGTACCCCTTCCATGGACTTCAACATCCATTAATGATACGACAAAACGTGAAGTTATGGGGTGTAACACATTGAAGAGGCGTTTGAGATACCATTATCCCGAGCCACATGAAAATGGGTATAGGACCAAAACCATTTCCCAATAGGAAAAGCCGAAGGAAAGGAAGTAAAGTACTTCCTGTGACCTGACACAAGAAGGAAAAATTACCGTACCCCTTGAGAGACAAAAGATAGAGAGTAGTAAGGCAGTGCAAAGTGTCAAATTATGAGTGGAATTAGTAGAGGATGTGTGGAGTGATGTGAGGAGACAATGGGCTGAGGGTCAAATTATCCAAATATAAACTCGTCAAAATTCTACACTGCTATAATTCGACGGAGCACTCGATGGAACATCAAAAATATAAGGTTCTGTCATTCTTGTCGTCGATATTCTAGGAAGGTTCACGGCTCACCTTACATAATTGAGGCTCCATAAAAGTATTTTACAGACCATCCTTTGTCCCGTCAAATTCCCAATTTTTTCCTTTTTCGTCAAAACATACTTTCGTCAAAGTATTTTACGGACCATCAAAGTACTTCTTGTGAGATGCCACAAGAATGGGAAATTACCATACCTATTGAGAGACAAAGATAGAGAGGAGTAAGGGATTGCAAAGTGGCAAATCACTAGTGGAAAAATGAGAGGATGTGTGGAGTGACGTGAGGAAAAAATGGGGTGAGGGTCAAATTTCCAAAATATAAAGTCGTCAAAATTCTGCAATATCGTAATTCGATAGTGCACTCGACGGACTGTCAAACTTTTGATGGTCTATCATTCTTCCCATTGATCTTACAATAAGGTTGATGGCTCACCTTGGATAATTGATGGTCCGTCAAAGTATTTCACGGACAGTCCTTTATCCCGACAAATTCCCAATTGTTCCCTTTTTCATCAGAATGTACTTTCTTCAATTAGTTTAACTCTTGAAAACATCGATACTTTTGTAAAAAAGCTGTAAATCTTTCTTATCATTCATTAAGGTCGTACCCCTTCCCTGGACTTCAACATCCATTAATGATACGACAAAACGTGAAGTTATGGGGTGTAACACATTGAAGAGGCGTTTGAGATACCATTATCCCGAGCCACATGAAAATGGATATAGGACCAAAACCATTTCCCAATAGGAAAAGCCGAAGGAAAGGAAGTAAAGTACTTCCTGTGAGATGACACAAGAAGGAAAAATTACCGTACCCCTTGAGAGACAAAAGATAGAGAGTAGTAAGGCAGTGAAAAGTGTCAAATTATGAGTGGAAAAAGTAGAGGATGTGCGGAATGATGTGAGGAGACAATAGGTTGATGGTCAAATTTCCCAAATATAAACTCGTCAAAATTCTACACTGCTATAATTCGACGGAGCACTCGATGGAACATCAAACATCTAATGTTCTGCCATTCTTCTCGTGGATATTCTACGAAGGTTGACGGCTCACCTTATATAATTGAGGCTCCATCAATGTATTTTACGGACCATCATTTGTCCCGTCAAATTCCCAATTTTTTCCTTTTTCGTCAAAACATACTTTCGTCAAAGTATTTTACGGACCATCAAAGTACTTCTTGTGAGATGCCACAAGAATGGGAAATTACCATACCTATTGAGAGACAAAGATAGAGAGGAGTAAGGGATTGCAAAGTGGCAAATCACTAGTGGAAAAATGAGAGGATGTGTGGAGTGACGTGAGGAGAAAATGGGGTGAGGGTCAAATTTCCAAAATATAAAGTCGTCAAAATTCTGCAATATCGTAATTCGATAGTGCACTCGACGGACTGTCAAACTTTTGATGGTCTATCATTCTTCCCATTGATCTCACAATAAGGTTGATGGCTCACCTTGGATATTTGATGGTCCGTCAAAGTATTTTACGGACCGTCCTTTATCCTGACAAATTCCCAGTTTTTCTCTTTTTCATCAGAACGTACTTTCTTCAATTAGTTTAACTCTCGAACACATCGGTACCTTTGTAAAAAAGCTGTAAATCTTTCTTATCCTTCCGTAAGGTCGTACCCCTTCCCTGGACTTCAACATCCATTAATGATACGACAAAACGTGAAGTTATGGGGTGTAACACATTGAAGAGGCGTTTGAGATACCATTATCCCGAGCCACATGAAAATGGGTATAGGACCAAAACCATTTCGCAATAGGAAAAGCCGAAGGAAAGGAAGTAAAGTACTTCCTGTGAGATGACACAAGAAGGAAAAATTACCGTACCCCTTGAGAGACAAAAGATAGAGAGTAGTAAGGCAGTGCAAAGTGTCAAATTATGAGTGGAAAAAGTAGAGGATGTGCGGAGTGATGTGAGGAGACAATGGGTTGATGGTCGAATTTCCCAAATATAAACTCGTCAAAATTCTGCACTGCTATAATTCGACGGAGCACTCGATGGAACATCAAACGTCTAACGGTCTGCCATTCTTCTCGTGGATATTCTACGAAGGTTGACGGCTCACCTTAGATAATTGAGGCTCCATCAAAGTATTTTACGGACCATCTCTTGTCCCGTCAAATTCCCAATTTTTTCCTTTTTTGTCAAAACATACTTTCGTCAAAGTATTTTACAGACCATCAAAGTACTTCTTGTGAGATGCCACAAGAATGGGAAATTACCATACCCATTGAGAGACAAAAGATAGAGAGGAGTAAGGGATTGCAAAGTGGCAAATCACTAGTGGAAAAATGAGAGGATGTGTGGAGTGACGTGAGGAGAAAATGGGGTGAGGGTCAAATTTCCAAAATATAAAGTCGTCAAAATTCTGCAATATCGTAATTCGATAGTGCACTCGACGGACTGTCAAACTTTTGATGGTCTATCATTCTTCCCATTGATCTTACAATAAGGTTGATGGCTCACCTTGGCTATTTGATGGTCCGTCAAAGTATTTTACAGACCGTCTTTTATCCCGACAAATTCCCAATTTTTCCCTTTTTCATCAGAATGTACTTTCTTCAATAAGTTTAACTCTCGAACACATCGGTACCTTTGTAAAAAAGCTGTAAATCTTTCTTATCATTCCCTAAGGTCGTACCCCTTCCCTGGACTTCAACATCCATTAATGATACGACAAAACGTGAAGTTATGGGGTGTAACACATTGAAGAGAAGTTTGAGATACCATTATCCCGAGCCACATGAAAATGGGTATAGGACCAAAACCATTTCCCAATAGGAAAAGCCGAAGGAAAGGAAGTAAAGTACTTCCTGTGAACTGACACAAGAAGGAAAAATTACCGTACCCCTTGAGAGACAAAAGATAGAGAGTAGTAAGGCAGTGCAAAGTGTCAAATTATGAGTGGAAAAAGTAGAGGATGTGTGGAGTGATGTGAGGAGACAATGGGCTGAGGGTCGAATTTTCCAAATATAAACTCGTCAAAATTACACCTTTGCTATAATTGACGGAGCACTCGATGGAACATCAAACATCTAATGTTCTGCCATTCTTCTCGTCGATATTCTAGGAAGGTTGGCTCACCTTAGATAATTGAGGCTCCATAAAAGTATTTCTGGACCATCCTTTGTCGTCAAATTCCCAATTTTTTCCTTTTAGTCAAAACATACTCTCGCCAAAGTGTTTAACGGACCATCAACGTACTCCTTGTGAGATGCCACAAGAATGGGAAATTACCATACCTATTGAGAGACAAAGATAGGGAGGAGTAAGGGATTGAAAAGTGGAAAATCACTAGTGGAAAAATGAGAGGGTGTGTGGAGTGGCGGGAAGAGAAAATGGGGTGAGGTCAAATTTCCAAAATATAAAGTCGTCAAAATTCTGCAATATCGTAATTCGATAGTGCACTCGTGACTTGTCAAACTTTTGGTGGTCTATCATTCTTCCCATTGATCTTACAAGAAGGTTGATAGCTCACCTTGTATAATTGATGGTCCGTCAAAGTATTTTACGGACCGTCCTTTATCCCGTCAAATTCCCAGTTTTCCCTTTTTTATCAAAACGTACTTTCTTTAATTAGTTTAAATATCGAACACATCGGTACCTTTGTAAAAAAGCTGTAAATCTTTCTTATCCTCCCGTAAGGTCGTACCCCTTCCCTGGACTTCAACATCCATAAATGATACAGCAAAACGTGAAGTTATAGGGTGTAACACATTGAAGAGGCGTTTGAGATACCATTATCCCGAGCCACATGAAAATGGGTATAGGACCAAAACCATTTCCCAATAGGAAAAGCCGAAGGAAAGGAAGTAAAGTACTTCCTGTGAGATGACACAAGAAGGAAAAATTACCGTACCCCTTGAGAGACAAAAGATAGAGAGTAGTAAGGCAGTGCAAAGTGTCAAATTATGAGTGGAAAAAGTAGAGGATGTGAGGAGTGATGTGAGGAGACAATGGGCTGAGCGTCGAATTTTCCAAATATAAACTCGTCAAAATTACCTTGCTATAATTCGACGGAGCACTCGATGGAACATCAAACATCTAACGGTCTGCCATTCTTCTCGTCGTTATTCTAGGAAGGTTGATGGCTCACCTTAGATAATTGAGGCTCCATCAAAGTATTTTACGGACCATCCTTTGTCCCGTCAAATTCCCAATTTTTTCCTTTTTCGTCAAAACATACTTTCGTAAAAGTATTTTACGGACCATCAAACTACTTTTTGTGAGATGCCACTAGAATGGAAAATTACCATACCCATTGAGAGACAAAACATAGAGAGGAGTAAGGGATTGCAAAGTGGCAAATCACTAGTGGAAAAATGAGAGGATGTGTGGAGTGACGTGAGGAGAAAATGGGGTGAGGGTCAAATTTCCAAAATATAAAGTCGTCAAAATTCTGCAATATCGTAATTCGATAGTGCACTCGACGGACTGTCAAACTTTTGATGGTCTATCATTCTTCCCATTGATCTTACAATAAGGTTGATGGCTCACCTTGGATATTTGATGGTCCGTCAAAGTATTTTGCAGACCGTCCTTTATCCTGACAAATTCCCAATTTTTCCCTTTTTCATCAGAATGTACTTTCTTCAATTAGTTTAACTCTCGAACACATCGATACCTTTGTAAAAAAGCTTTAAATCTTTCTTATCATTTCGTAAGGTCGTACCCCTTCCCTGGACTTCAACATCCATTAATGATATGACAAAACGTGAAGTTATGGGGTGTAACACATTAAAGAGGCGTTTGAGATACCATTAACCCGAGCCACATGAAAATGGGTATAAGACCAAAACCATTTCCCAATAGGAAAAGCCGAAGGAAAGTAAGTAAAGTACTTCCTGTGAGATGACACAAGAAGGAAAAATTACCGTACCCCTTGAGAGACAAAAGATAGAGAGTAGTAAGGCAGTGCAAAGTGTCAAATTATGAGTGGAAAAAGTAGAGGATGTGAGGAGTGATGTGAGGAGACAATGGGCTGAGCGTCGAATTTTCCAAATATAAACTCGTCAAAATTCTGCACTGCTATAATTTGACCGAGCACTCGATGGAACATCAAACATTTAATGTTCTGCCATTCTTCTCGTGGATATTCTACGAATGTTGACGGCTCACCTTAGATAATTGAGGCTCCATTAAAGTATTTTACGGACCATCCTTTGTCCCGTCAAATTCCCAATTTTTTCTTTTTTCGTCAAAACATACTTTCGTAAAAGTATTTTACGGACCATCAAAGTACTTCTTGTGAGATGCCACAAGAATGGGAAATTACCATACCCATTGAGAGACAAAACATAGAGAGGAGTAAGGGATTGCAAAGTGGCAAATCATTAGTGGAAAAATGAGAGGATGTGTGGAGTGACGTGAGGAGAAAATGGGGTGAGGGTCAAATTTCCAAAATATAAAGTCGTCAAAATTCTGCAATATCGTAATTCGATAGTGCACTCGACCAACATCAAACTTTTGATGGTCTATCATTCTTCCCATTGATCTTACAATAAGGTTGATGGCTCACCTTGGATAATTGATGGTCAGTCAAAGTATTTCTGGACCGTCCTTTATCCCGACAAATTCCCAGTTTTTCCCTTTTTCATCAGAACGTACTTTCTTCAATTAGTTTAACTCTCGAACACATCGATACCTTTGTAAAAAAGCTGTAAATCTTTCTTATCATTCCGTAAGGTCGTACCCCTTCCCTGGACTTCAACATCCATTAATGATACGACAAAACGTGAAGTTATGGGGTGTAACACATTGAAGAGGCGTTTGGGATACCATTATCCAGAGCCACATGAAAATGGGTATAGGACCAAAACCATTTCACAATAGAAAAAGCCGAATGAAAGGAAGTAAAGTACTTCCTGTGAGATGACACAAGAAGGAAAAATTACCGTACCCCTTGAGAGACAAAAGATAGAGAGTAGTAAGGCAGTGAAAAGTGTCAAATTATGAGTGGAAAAAGTAGAGGATGTGCGGAGTGATGTGAGGAGACAATGGGCTGATGGTCGAATTTCCCAAATATAAACTCGTCAAAATTCTGCACTGCTATAATTCGACGGAGCACTCGATGGAACATCAAACATCTAATGTTCTGCCATTCTTCTCGTGGATATTCTACGAATGTTGACGGCTCACCTTAGATAATTGAGGCTCCATCAAAGTATTTTACGGACCATCCTTTGTCCCGTCAAATTCCCAATCTTTTCCTTTTTCGTCAAAACATACTTTCGTAAAAGTATTTTACGGACCATCAAAGTACTTCTTGTGAGATGCCACAAGAATGGGAAATTACCATACCCATTGAGAGACAAAACATAGAGAGGAGTAAGGGATTGCAAAGTGGAAAATCACTAGTGGAAAAATGAGAGGATGTGTGGAGTGACGTGAGGAGAAAATGGGGTGAAGGTCAAATTTCCAAAATATAAAGTCGTCAAAATTCTGCAATATCGTAATTCGATAGTGCACTCGACGGACTGTCAAACTTTTGATGGTCTATCATTCTTCCCATTGATCTTACAATAAGGTTGATGGCTCACCTTGGACAATGGATGGTCCGTCAAAGTATTTTACGGACCGTCCTTTATCCCGACAAATTCCCAGTTTTCCCTTTTTCATCAGAATGTATTTTCTTCAATTAGTTTAACTCGCGAACACATCGGTACCTTTGTAAAAAAGCTGTAAATCTTTCTTATCATTCCGTAAGGTCGTACCCCTTCCCTGGACTTCAACATCCATTAATGATACGACAAAACGTGAAGTTATGGGGTGTAACACATTGAAGAGGCGTTTGAGATACCATTATCCCGAGCCACATGAAAATGGGTATAGGACCAAAACCATTTCCCAATAGGAAAAGCCGAAGGAAAGGAAGTAAAGTACTTCCTGTGAGATGACACAAGAAGGAAAAATTACCGTACCCCTTGAGAGACAAAAGATAGAGAGTAGTAAGGCAGTGCAAAGTGTCAAATTATGAGTGGAAAAAGTAGAGGATGTGTGGAGTGATGTGAGGAGACAATGGGCTGAGGGTCGAATTTTCCAAATATAAACTCGTCAAAATTCTGCCTTTGCTATAATTTGACCGAGCCCTCGATGGAACATCAAACATTTAATGTTCTGCCATTCTTCTCGTGGATATTCTACGAATGTTGACGGCTCACCTTAGATAATTGAGGCTCCATTAAAGTATTTTACGGACCATCCTTTGTCCCGTCAAATTCCCAATTTTTTCATTTTTCGTCAAAACATACTTTCGTCAAAGTATTTTCACGGACCATCAAAGTACTTCTTGTGAGATGCCACAAGAATGGGAAATTACCATACCCATTGAGAGACAAAGATAGAGAGGAGTAAGGGATTGCAAAGTGGCAAATCACTAGTGGAAAAATGAGAGGATGTGTGGAGTGGCGTGAGGAGAAAATGGGGTGAGGTCAAATTTCCAAAATATAAAGTCGTCAAAATTACGCAATATCGTAATTCGATAGTGCACTTTCGGCCAGGCTTGTCAAACTTTTGGTGGTCTATCGTTCTTCCCATTGATCTTACAATAAGGTTGATGGCTCACCTTGGATAATTGATGGTCAGTCAAAGTATTTTACGGACCGTCCTTTATGGACAAATTCCCAGTTTTCCCTTTTTCATCGAGCGTACTTTCTTCAATTAGTTTAACTCTCGAACACATCGGTACCTTTCTAAAAAAGCTGGAAATCTTTCTTATCATTTCCTAAGGTCGGACCCCTTCCCTGGTCTTCAACATCCATTAATGATACCACAAAACGTGAAGGTATGCGGTGTAACACATTGAAGAAGCGTGTGAGATACCATTATCTCGAGCCACATGAAAATGGGTATAGGACCAAAACCATTTCCCAATAGGAAAAGCCGAAGGAAAGGAAGTAAAGTACTTCCTGTGAGATGACACAAGAAGGAAAAATTACCGTACCCCTTGAGAGACAAAAGATAGAGAGTAGTAAGGCAGTGCAAAGTGTCAAATTATGAGTGGAAAAAGTAGAGGATGTGCGGAGTGATGTGAGGAGACAATGGGCTGAGGGTCGAATTTTCCAAATATAAACTCGTGAAAATTCTGCCTTTGCTATAATTGACGGAGCACTCGATGGAACATCAAACATCTAATGTTCTGCCATTCTTCTCGTGGATATTCTAGGAAGGTTGACGGCTCACCTTAGATAATTGAGGCTCCAATAAAAGTATTTCTGGACCATCCTTTGTCCGTCAAATTCCCAATTTTTTCCTTTTTTGTCAAAACATACTTTCGTCAAAGTATTTTACGGACCATCAAAGTACTTCTTGTGAGATGCCACAAGAATGGGAAATTACCATACCTATTGAGAGACAAAGATAGAGAGGAGTAAGGGATTGCAAAGTGGCAAATCACTAGTGGAAAAATGAGAGGATGTGTGGAGTGGCGTGAGGAGAAAATGGGGTGAGGTCAAATTTCCAAAATATAAAGTCGTCAAAATTCTGCAATATCGTAATTCGATAGTGCACTCGGCCAGACTGTCAAACTTTTGATGGTCTATCATTCTTCCCATTGATCTTACAATAAGGTTGATGGCTCACCTTGGATAATTGATGGTCAGTCAAAGTATTTCTGGACCGTCCTTTATCAAACAAATTGAGTTTTTCCCTTTTTCATCGAGCGTACTTTCTTCAATTAGTTTAACTCTCGAAAACATCGGTACCTTTGTAAAAAGCTGTAAATCTTTCTTATCCTTAGTAAGGTCGTACCCCTTCCCTGGACTTCAACATCCATTAATGATCACGACAAAGCGTGAAGTTATGGGGTGTAACACATTGAAGAGGCGTTTGAGATACCATTATCCGAGCCACATGAAAATGGGTATAGGACCAAAACCATTTCCCAATAGGAAAAGCCGAAGGAAAGGGAGTAAAGTACTTCCTGTGAGATGACACAAGAAGGAAAAATTACCGTACCCCTTGAGAGACAAAAGATAGAGAGTAGTAAGGCAGTGCAAAGTGTCAAATTATGAGTGGAGAAAGTAGAGGATGTGCGGAGTGATGTGAGGATACAATGGGCTGAGGGTCGAATTTCCCAAATATAAACTCGTCAAAATTCTGCACTGCTATAATTCGACGGAGCACTCGATGGAACATCAAACATCAAACGGTCTGCCATTCTTCTCGTCGATATTCTAGGAAGGTTCATGGCTCACCTAGATAATTGAGGCTCCATCAAAGTATTTTACGGACCATCCTTTGTCCCGTCAAATTCCCAATTTTTTCCTTTTTCGTCAAAATATACTTTCGTCAAAGTATTTTACGTACCATCAAAGTACTTCTTGTGAGATGCCACAAGAATGGGAAATTACCATACCCATTGAGAGACAAAAGATAGAGAGGAGTAAGGGATTGCAAAGTGGCAAATCACTAGTGGAAAAATGAGAGGATGTGTGGAGTGACGTGAGGAGAAAATGGGGTGAGGGTCAAATTTCCAAAATATAAAGTCGACAAAAATTCTGCAATATCGAAATTCGATAGTGCACTCAACGGACTGTCAAACTTTTGATGGTCTATCATTCTTCCCATTGATCTTACAATAAGGTTGATGGCTCACCTTGGATAATGGATGGTCCGTCAAAGTATCTTACGGACCGTCCTTTATCCCGACAAATTCCCAGTTTTTCCCTTTTTCATCAGAACGTACTTTCTTCAATTAGTTTAACTCTCGAAAACATCGGTACCTTTGTAAAAAAGCTGTAAATCCTTCTTATCCTTCCGTAAGGTCGTACCCCTTCCCTGGACTTCAACATCCATTAATGATACGACAAAACGTGAAGTTATGGGGTGTAACACATTGAAGAGGCGTTTGAGATACCATTATCCCGAGCCACATGAAAATGGGTATAGGACCAAAACCATTTCCCAATAGAAAAAGCCGAAGGAAAGGAAGTAAAGTACTTCCTGTGAGATGACACAAGAAGGAAAAATTACCGTACCCCTTGAGAGACAAAAGATAGAGAGTAGTAAGGCAGTGCAAAGTGTCAAATTATGAGTGGAAAAAGTAGAGGATGTGCGGAGTGATGTGAGGAGACAATGGGCTGAGGGTCGAATTTTCCAAATATAAACTCGTCAAAATTCTGCACTGCTATAATTCGACGGAGCACTCGATGGAACATCAAACATCTAATGTTCAGCCATTCTTCTCGTCGATATTCTAGGAAGGTTGATTGCTCACCTTACATAATTGAGGCTCCATAAAAGTATTTTACAGACCATCCTTTGTCCCGTCAAATTCCTAATTTTTTCCTTTTTCGTCAAAACATACTTTCGTCAAAGTATTTTACGGACCATCAAAGTACTTCTTGTGAGATGCCACAAGAATGGGAAATTACCATACCCATTGAGAGACAAAAGATAGAGAGGAGTAAGGGATTGCAAAGTGGCAAATCACTAGTGGAAATATGAGAGGATGTGTGGAGTGACGTGAGGAGAAAATGGGGTGAGGGTCAAATTTCCAAAATATAAAGTCGTCAAAATTCTGCAATATCGTAATTCGATAGTGCACTCGACGGACTGTCAAACTTTTGGTGGTCTATCGTTCTTCCCATTGATCTTACATTAAGGTTGATGGCTCACCTTGGATAATTGATGGTCCGTCAAAGTATTTTACGGACCGTCCTTTATCCCGACAAATTCCCAGTTTTTCCCTTTTTCATCAGAACGTACTTTCTTCAATTAGTTTAACTCTCGAAAACATCGGTACCTTTCTAAAAAACTGTAAATCTTTCTTATCCTTCCGTAAGGTCGTACCCCTTCCCTGGACTTCAACATCCATTAATGATACGACAAAACGTGAAGTTATGGGGTGTAACACATTGAAGAGGCGTTTGAGATACCATTATCCCGAGCCACATGAAAATGGGTATAGGACCAAAACCATTTCCCAATAGGAAAAGCCGAAGGAAAGGAAGTAAAGTACTTCCTGTGAGATGACACAAGAAGGAAAAATTACCGTACCCCTTGAGAGACAAAAGATAGGGAGTAGTAAGGCAGTGCAAAGTGTCAAATTATGAGTGGAAAAAGTAGAGGATGTGCGGAGTGATGTGAGGAGACAATGGGTTGATGGTCGAATTTCCCAAATATAAACTCGTCAAAATTCTGCACTGCTATAATTCGACGAAGCACTCGATGGAACATCAAACGTCTAACGGTCAGCCATTCTTCTCGTGGATATTTTACGAAGGTTGACAGCTCACCTTAGATAATTGAGGCTCCATCAAAGTATTTTACGGACCATCTCTTGTGCCGTCAAATTCCCAATTTTTTCCTTTTTTGTCAAAACATACTTTCGTCAAAGTATTTTACAGACCATCAAAGTACTTCTTGTGAGATGCCACAAGAATGGGAAATTACCATACCCATTGAGAGACAAAAGATAGAGAGGAGTAAGGGATTGCAAAGTGGCAAATCACTAGTGGAAAAATGAGAGGATGTGTGGAGTGACGTGAGGAGAAAATGGGGTAAGGGTCAAATTTCCAAAATATAAAGTCGTCAAAATTCTGCAATATCGTAATTCGATAGTGCACTCGACGGACTGTCAAACTTTTGGTGGTCTATCGTTCTTCCCATCGATCTTACAATAAGGTTGATGGCTCACCTTGGATAATTGATGGTCCGTCAAAGTATTTTACGGACCGTCCTTTATCCCGACAAATTCCCAGTTTTTCCCTTTTTCATCAGAACGTACTTTCTTCAATTAGCTTAAATCTCGAAAACATCGGTACCTTTCTAAAAAAACTGTAAATCTTTCTTATCCTTCCGTAAGGTCGTACCCCTTCCCTGGACTTCAACATCCATTAATGATACGACAAACCATGAAGTTATAGGGTGTAACGCATTGAAGAGGCGTTTGAGATATCATTATCCCGAGCCACATGAAAATGGGTATAGGACCATAACCATTTCCCAATAGGAAAAGCCGAAGGAAAGGAAGTAAAGTACTTCCTGTGAGATGACACTAGAAGGAAAAATTACCGTACCCCTTGAGAGACAAAAGATAGAGAGTAGTAAGGCAGTGCAAAGTGTCAAATTATGAGTGGAAAAAGTAGAGGATGTGCGGAGTGATGTGAGGAGACAATGGGCTGAGGGTCGAATTTTCCAAATATAAACTCGTCAAAATTCTGCACTGCTATAATTCGACGGAGCACTCGATGGAACATCAAACATCTAATGTTCTGTCAATCTTCTCATCGATATTCTAGGAAGGTTGACTGCTCACCTTACATAATTGAGGCTCCATAAAAGTATTTTACAGACCATCCTTTGTCCCGTCAAATTCCCAATTTTTTCCTTTTTCGTCAAAACATACTTTCGTCAAAGTATTTTACGGACCATCAAAGTATTTCTTGTGAGATGCCACAAGAATGGGAAATTGCCATACCCATTGAGAGACAAAAGATAGAGAGGAGTAAGGGATTGCAAAGTGGCAAATCACTAGTGGAAAAATGAGAGGATGTGTGGAGTGACGTGAGGAGAAAATGGGGTGAGGGTCAAATTTCCAAAATATAAAGTCGTCAAAATTCTGCAATATCGTAATTCGATAGTGCACTGGACGGACTGTCAAACTTTTGGTAGTCTATCGTTCTTCCCATTGATCTTACAATAAGGTTGATGGCTCACCTTGGATAATTGATGGTCTGTCAAAGTATTTTACGGACCGTCCTTTATCCCGACAAATTCCCAATTGTTCCCTTTTTCATCAGAATGTACTTTCTTCATTTAGTTTAACTCTAGAAAACATCGATACTTTTGTAAAAAAGCTGTAAATCTTTCTTATCATTCCGTAAGGTCGTACCCCTTCCCTGGACTTCAACATCCATTAATGATACGACAAAACGTGAAGTTATGGGGTGTAACACATTGAAGAGGCGTTTGAGATACCATTATCCCGAGCCACATGAAAATGGATATAGGACCAAAACCATTTCCCAATAGGAAAAGCCGAAGGAAAGGAAGTAAAGTACTTCCTGTGAGATGACACAAGAAGGAAAAATTACCGTACCCCTTGAGAGACAAAAGATAGAGAGTAGTAAGGCAGTGCAAAGTGTCAAATTATGAGTGGAAAAAGTAGAGGATGTGCGGAGTGATGTGAGGAGACATTGGGCTGAGGGTCGAATTTTCCAAATATAAACTCGTCAAAATTCTGCACTGCTATAATTCGTCGAAGCACTCGATGGAACATCAAACATCTAATGTTCTGTCATTCTTCTCGTCGATATTCTAGGAAGGTTGACGGCTCACCTTACATAATTGAGGCTCCATAAAAGTATTTTACAGACCATCCTTTGTCCCGTCAAATTCCCAATTTTTTCCTTTTTCGTCAAAACATACTTTCGTCAAAGTATTTTACGGACCATCAAAGTACTTCTTGTGAGATGCCACAAGAATGACAAATTACCATACCCATTGAGAGACAAAAGATAGAGAGGAGTAAGGGATTGCAAAGTGGCAAATCACTAGTGGAAATATGAGAGGATGTGTGGAGTGACGTGAGGAGAAAATGGGGTGAGGGTCAAATTTCCAAAATATAAAGTCGTCAAAATTCTGCAATATCGTAATTCGATAGTGCACTCGACGGACTGTCAAACTTTTGGTGGTCTATCGTTCTTCCCATTGATCTTACAATAAGGTTGATGGCTCACCTTGGATAATTGATGGTCCGTCAAAGTATTTTACGGACCGTCCTTTATCCCGACAAATTCCCAGTTTTTCCCTTTTTCATCAGAACGTACTTTCTTCAATTAGCTTAAATCGAAAATATCGGTACCTTTCTAAAAAAACTGTAAATCTTTCTTATCCTTCCGTAAGGTCGTACCCCTTCCCTGGACTTCAACATCCATTAATGATACGACAAAATGTGAAGTTATGGGGTGTAACACATTGAAGAGGCGTTTGAGATACCATTATACCGAGCCACATGAAAATGGGTATAAGACCAAAACCATTTCCCAATAGGAAAAGCCGAAGGAAAGGAAGTAAAGTACTTCCTGTGAGATGACACAAGAAGGAAAAATTACCGTACCCCTTGAGAGACAAAAGATAGAGAGTAGTAAGGCAGTGCAAAGTGTCAAATTATGAGTGGAAAAAGTAGAGGATGTGCGGAGTGATGTGAGGAGACAATGGGCTGAGGGTCGAATTTTCCAAATATAAACTCGTCAAAATTCTGCACTGCTATAATTCGACGGAGCACTCAATGGAACATCAAACATCTAATGTTCAGCCATTCTTCTCGTGGATATTCTACGAATGTTGACGGCTCATCTTAGATAATTGAGGCTCCATCAAAGTATTTTACGGACCATCCTTTGTCCCGTCAAATTCCCAATTTTTTCCTTTTCGTCAAAACATACTTTCGTAAAAGTATTTTACGGACCATCAAATTACTTGTTGTGAGATGCCACAAGAATGGGAAATTACCATACCCATTGAGAGACAAAACATAAAGAGGAGTAAGGGATTGCAAAGTGGCAAATCACTAGTGGAAAAATGAGAGGATGTGTGGAGTGACGTGAGGAGAAAATTGGGTGAGGGTCAAATTTCCAAAATATAAAGTCGTCAAAATTCTGCAATATCGTAATTCGATAGTGCACTCGTGGTATCAAACTTTTGGTGGTCTATCGTTCTTCCCATTGATCTTACAATAAGGTTGATGGCTCACCTTGGATAATTGATGGTCTGTCAAAGTATTTTTCGGACCTTCCTTTATCGTGCCAAGTTGCAGTTTTTCTCTTTTTCATCAGAACGTAATTTCTTCAATTAGCTTAAATCTCAAAAACATCGGTACCTTTCTAAAAAAACTGTAAATCTTTCTTATCCTTAGTAAGGTCGTACCCCTTCCTGGACTTCAACATCCATTAATGATCACGACAAAGCGTGAAGTTATGGGGTGTAACACATTGAAGAGGCGTCTGAGATACCATTATCGAGCCACATGAAAATGGGTATAGGACCAAAACCATTTCCCAATAGGAAAAGCCGAAGGAAAGGAAGTAAAGTACTTCCTGTGAGATGACACAAGAAGGAAAAATTACCGTACCCCTTGAGAGACAAAAGATAGAGAGTAGTAAGGCAGTGCAAAGTGTCAAATTATGAGTGGAAAAAGTAGAGGATGTGCGGAGTGATGTGAGGAGACAATGGGCTGAGGGTCGAATTTTCCAAATATAAACTCGTCAAAATTCTGCACTGCTATAATTCGACGGAGCACTCGATGGAACATCAAACATCTAATGTTCTATCATTCTTCTCGTCGATATGCTAGTAAAGTTTACGGCTCACCTTACATAATTGAGGCTCAATAAAAGTATTTTACAGACCATCCTTTGTCCCGTCAAATTCCCAATTTTTTCCTTTTTCGTCAAAATATACTTTCGTCAAAGTATTTTACGGACCATCAAAGTACTTCTTGTGAGATGCCACAAGAATGGGAAATTACCATACCCATTGAGAGACAAAAGATAGAGAGGAGTAAGGGATTGCAAAGTGGCAAATCACTAGTGGAAAAATGAGAGGATGTGTGGAGTGACGTGAGGAGAAAATGGGGTGAGGGTCAAATTTCCAAAATATAAAGTCGTCAAAATTCTGCAATATCGTAATTCGATAGTGCACTCGACGGACTGTCAAACTTTTGGTGGTCTATCGTTCTTCCCATTGATCTTACAATAAGGTTGATGGCTCACCTTGGATAATTGATGGTCCGTCAAAGTATTTTACGGACCGTCCTTTATCCCGACAAATTCCCAATTGTTCCCTTTTTCATCAGAACGTACTTTCTTCAATTAGTTTAACTCTCGAAAACATCGGTACCTTTCTAAAAAAACTGTAAATCTTTCTTATCCTTCCGTAAGGTCGTACCCCTTCCCTGGACTTCAACATCCATTAATGATACGACAAAACGTGAAGTTATAGGGTGTAACACATTGAAGAGGCGTTTGAGATACCATTATCCCGAGCCACATGAAAATGGGTATAGGACCAAAACCATTTCCCAATAGGAAAAGCCGAAGGAAAGGAAGTAAAGTACTTCCTGTGAGATGACACAAGAAGGAAAAATTACCGTACCCCTTGAGAGACAAAAGATAGAGAGTAGTAAGGCAGTGCAAAGTGTCAAATTATGAGTGGAAAAAGTAGAGGATGTGCGGAGTGATGTGAGGAGACAATGGGTTGATGGTCGAATTTTCTAAATATAAACTCGTCAAAATTCTGCCTTTGCTATAATTCGACGGAGCACTCGATGGAACATCAAACATCTAATGTTCTGTCAATCTTCTCGTCGATATTCTAGGAAGGTTGACTGCTCACCTTACATAATTGAGGCTCCATAAAAGTATTTTACAGACCATCCTTTGTCCCGTCAAATTCCCAATTTTTTCCTTTTTCGTCAAAACATACTTTCGTCAAAGTATTTTACGGACCATCAAAGTACTTCTTGTGAGATGCCACAAGAATGGGAAATTACCATACCCATTGAGAGACAAAATATAGAGAGGAGTAAGGGATTGCAAAGTGGCAAATCACTAGTGGAAAAATGAGAGGATGTGTGGAGTGACGTGAGGAGAAAATGGGGTGAGGGTCAAATTTCCAAAATATAAAGTCGATAAAAATTCTGCAATATCGAAATTCGATAGTGCACTCGTGACTGTCAAACTTTTGGTGGGCTATCGTTCTTCCTATCGATCTTACAATAAGGTTGATGGGTCACCTTGGATAATTGGTGGTCCGTCAAAGTATTTTACGAACCGTACTTTATCAAACAAATTCCCAGTTTTTCCCTTTTTCATCAGAACGTACTTTCTTCAATTAGTTTAACTCTCGAAAACATCGGTACCTTTCTAAAAAAACTGTAAATCTTTCTTATCCTTCCGTAAGGTCGTACCCCTTCCCTGGACTTCAACATCCATTAATGATACGACAAAATGTGAAGTTATGGGGTGTAACACATTGAAGAGGCGTTTGAGATACCATTATCCCGAGCCACATGAAAATGGGTATAGGACCAAAACCATTTCCCAATAGGAAAAGCCGAAGGAAAGGAAGTAAAGTACTTCCTGTGAGATGACACAAGAAGGAAAAATTACCGTACCCCTTGAGAGACAAAAGATAGAGAGTAGTAAGGCAGTGCAAAGTGTCAAATTATGAGTGGAAAAAGTAGAGGATGTGCGGAGTGATGTGAGGAGACAATGGGCTGAGGGTCGAATTTTCCAAATATAAACTCGTCAAAATTCTGCACTGCTATAATTCGACGGAGCACTCGATGGAACATCAAACATCTAATGTTCTGTCATTCTTCTCGTCGATATTCTAGGAAGGTTGACTGCTCACCTTACATAATTGAGGCTCCATAAAAGTATTTTACAGACCATCCTTTGTGCCGTCAAATTCCCAATTTTTTTCTTTTTCGTCAAAACATACTTTCGTCAAAGTATTTTACGGACCATCAAAGTACTTCTTGTGAGATGCCACAAGAATGGGAAATTACCATATCCATTGAGAGACAAAATATAGAGAGGAGTAAGGGATTGCAAAGTGGCAAATCACTAGTGGAAAAATGAGAGGATGTGTAGAGTGACGTGAGGAGAAAATGGGGTGAGGGTCAAATTTCCAAAATATAAAGTCGTCAAAATTCTGCAATATCGTAATTCGATAGTGCACTCGACGGACTATCAAACTTTTGATGGTCTATCATTCATCCCATCGATCTCACAATAAGGTTGATGGCTCACCTTGGATATTTGATGGTCCGTCAAAGTATTTTACGGACCGTCCTTTATCCTGACAAATTCCAGTTTTTCTCTTTTTCATCAGAACGTAATTTCTTCAATTAGCTTAAATCTCAAAAACATCGGTACCTTTCTAAAAAAACTGTAAATCTTTCTTATCCTTCCGTAAGGTCGTACCCCTTCCCTGGACTTCAACATCCATTAATGATACGACAAAACGTGAAGTTATAGGGTGTAACGCATTGAAGAGGCGTTTGAGATACCATTATCCCGAGCCACATGAAAATGGGTATAGGACCATAACCATTTCCCAATAGGAAAAGCCGAAGGAAAGGAAGTAAAGTACTTCCTGTGAGATGACACAAGAAGGAAAAATTACCGTACCCCTTGAGAGACAAAAGATAGAGAGTAGTAAGGCAGTGCAAAGTGTCAAATTATGAGTGGAAAAAGTAGAGGATGTGCGGAGTGATGTGAGGAGACAATGGGCTGAGGGTCGAATTTTCCAAATATAAACTCGTCAAAATTCTGCACTGCTATAATTCGACGGAGCACTCGATGGAACATCAAACATCTAATGTTCTATCATTCTTCTCGTCGATATGCTAGTAAAGTTGACGGCTCACCTTACATAATTGAGGCTCAATAAAAGTATTTTATAGACCATCCTTGGTCCCGTCAAATTCCCAATTTTTCCTTTTTCGTCAAAACATACTTTCGTCAAAGTATTTTACGGACCATCAAAGTACTTCTTGTGAGATGCCACAAGAATGGGAAATTACCATACCCATTGAGAGACAAAAGATAGAGAGGAGTTAGGGGTTGCAAAGTGGAAAATCACTAGTGGAAAAATAAGAGGATGTGTGGAGTGGCGTGAGGAGAAAATGGGGTGAAGGTCAAATTTCCAAAATATAGTCGTCAAAATTCTGCAACACCGTAATTCGATAGTGCACTCGGCCAACTATCAAACTTTTGGTGGTCTATCGTTCTTCCCATTGATCTTACAATAAGGTTGATGGCTCACCTTGGATAATTGATGGTCAGTCAAAGTATTTCACGGACCGTCCTTTATCGACAAATTCCCAATTTTCCCTTTTTCATCGAGCGTACTTTCTTCAATTAGTTTAACTCTCGAAAACATCGGTACCTTTCTAAAAAGCTGTAAATCTTTCTTATCCTTAGTAAGGTCGTACCCCTTCCACTGGACTTCAACATCCATTAATGATACGACAAAATGTGAAGTTATGGGGTGTAACACATTGAAGAGGCGTTTGAGATACCATTATCCCGAGCCACATGAAAATGGGTATAGGACCAAAACCATTTCCCAATAGGAAAAGCCGAAGGAAAGGAAGTAAAGTACTTCCTGTGAGATGACACAAGAAGGAAAAATTACCGTACCCCTTGAGAGACAAAAGATAGAGAGTAGTAAGGCAGTGCAAAGTGTCAAATTATGAGTGGAAAAAGTAGAGGATGTGCGGAGTGATGTGAGGAGACAATGGGTTGAGTGTCGAATTTTCCAAATATAAACTCGTCAAAATTCTGCACTGCTATAATTCGACGGAGCACTCGATGGAACATCAAACATCTAATGTTCTATCATTCTTCTCGTCGATATGCTAGTAAAGTTTACGGCTCACCTTACATAATTGAGGCTCAATAAAAGTATTTTACAGACCATCCTTTGTCCCGTCAAATTCCCAATTTTTTCCTTTTTTGTCAAAACATAATTTCGTCAAAGTATTTTATGGACCATCAAAGTATTTCTTGTGAGATGCCACAAGAATGGGAAATTGCCATACCCATTGAGAGACAAAAGATAGAGAGGAGTAAGGGATTGCAAAGTGGCAAATCACTAGTGGAAAAATGAGAGGATGTGTGGAGTGACGTGAGGAGAAAATGGGGTGAGGATCAAATTTCCAAAATATAAAGTCGTCAAAATTCTGCAATATCGTAATTCGATAGTGCACTCGACGGACTGTCAAACTTTTGGTGGTATATCGTTCTTCCCATTGATCTTACATTAAGGTTGATGGCTCACCTTGGATAATTGATGGTCCGTCAAAGTATTTTACGGACCGTCCTTTATCCCGACAAATTCCCAGTTTTTCCCTTTTTCATCGGAACGTACTTTCTTCAATTAGTTTAACTCTCGAAAACATCGGTACCTTTCTAAAAAACTGTAAATCTTTCTTATCCTTCCGTAAGGTCGTACCCCTTCCCTGGACTTCAACATCCATTAATGATACGACAAAATGTGAAGTTATGGGGTGTAACACATTGAAGAGGCATTTGAGATACCATTATCTCGAGCCACATAAAAATGGATATAAGACCAAAACCATTTCCCAATAGGAAAAGCCGAAGGAAAGGAAGTAAAGTACTTCCTGTGAGATGACACAAGAAGGAAAAATTACCGTACCCCTTGAGAGACAAAAGATAGAGAGTAGTAAGGCAGTGCAAAGTGTCAAATTATGAGTGGAAAAAGTAGAGGATGTGCGGAGTGATGTGAGGAGACAATGGGCTGAGGGTCGAATTTTCCAAATATAAACTCGTCAAAATTCTGCACTGCTATAATTCGACGGAGCACTCGATGGAACATCAAACATCTAATGTTCTGTCATTCTTCTCGTCGATATTCTAGGAAGGTTGACGGCTCACCTTACATAATTGAGGCTCCATAAAAGTATTTTACAGACCATCCTTTGTCCCGTCAAATTCCCAATTTTTTCCTTTTTCGTCAAAACATACTTTCGTCAAAGTATTTTACGGACCATCAAAGTACTTCTTGTGAGATGCCACAAGAATGGGAAATTACCATACCCATTGAGAGACAAAATATAGAGAGGAGTAAGGGATTGCAAAGTGGCAAATCACTAGTGGAAAAATGAGAGGATG
Source organism: Anisodus acutangulus (assembly GCA_029783415.1). Classification (NCBI taxonomy): domain Eukaryota; kingdom Viridiplantae; phylum Streptophyta; class Magnoliopsida; order Solanales; family Solanaceae; genus Anisodus; species Anisodus acutangulus. The sequence continues at coordinate 20,403,499 of CM056505.1, forward strand.
TGTGGAGTGACGTGAGGAGAAAATGGGGTGAGGGTCAAATTTCCAAAATATAAAGTCGTCAAAATTCTGCAATATCGTAATTCGATAGTGCACTCGACGGACTGTCAAACTTTTGGTGGTCTATCGTTCTTCCCATTGATCTTACAATAAGGTTGATGGCTCACCTTGGATAATTGATGTTCCGTCAAAGTATTTTACGGACCGTCCTTTATCCCGACAAATTCCCAGTTTTTCCCTTTTTCATCAGAACGTACTTTCTTCAATTAGTTTAACTCTCGAAAACATCGGTACCTTTCTAAAAAAACTGTAAATCTTTCTTATCCTTCCGTAAGGTCGTACCCCTTCCCTGGACTTCAACATCCATTAATGATACGACAAAATGTGAAGTTATGGGGTGTAACACATTGAAGAGGCGTTTGAGATACCATTATCCCGAGCCACATGAAAATGGGTATAAGACCAAAACCATTTCCCAATAGGAAAAGCCGAAGGAAAGGAAGTAAAGTACTTCCTGTGAGATGACACAAGAAGGAAAAATTACCGTACCCCTTGAGAGACAAAAGATAGAGAGTAGTAAGGCAGTGCAAAGTGTCAAATTATGAGTGGAAAAAGTAGAGGATGTGCGGAGTGATGTGAGGAGACAATGGGCTGAGGGTCGAATTTTCCAAATATAAACTCGTCAAAATTCTGCACTGCTATAATTCGACGGAGCACTCGATGGAACATCAAACATCTAATGTTCTGTCAATCTTCTCATCGATATTCTAGGAAGGTTGACTGCTCACCTTACATAATTGAGGCTCCATCAAAGTATTTTACGGACCATCCTTTGTCCCGTCAAATTCCCAATTTTTTCCTTTTTCGTCAAAACATACTTTCGTAAAAGTATTTTACGGACCATCAAAGTACTTCTTGTGAGATGCCACAAGAATGGGAAATTACCATACCCATTGAGAGACAAAACATAGAGAGGAGTAAGGGATTGCAAAGTGGCAAATCACTAGTGGAAAAATGAGAGGATGTGTGGAGTGACGTGAGGAGAAAATGGGGTGAGGGTCAAATTTCCAAAATATAAAGTCGTCAAAATTCTGCAATATCGTAATTCGATAGTGCACTTTCGGCCAATTTGTCAAACTTTTGGTGGTCTATCGTTCTTCCCATCGATCTTACAATAAGGTTGATGGCTCACCTTGGATATTTGATGGTCCGTCAAAGTATTTTACGGACCGTCCTTTATCATGACAAATTCAGTTTTCCCTTTTTCATCGAGCGTACTTTCTTCAATTAGTTTAACTCTCGAAAACATCGGTACCTTTCTAAAAAAGCGTAAATCTTTCTTATCCTTAGTAAGGTCGTACCCCTTCCCTGGCTTTCAATATCCTTTAATGATCCGACAAATGGTGAAGTTATAGGGTGTCACACCTTGAAGAGGCGTTTGAGATACCATTATCTCGAGCCACATGAAAATGGGTATAGGACCAAAACCATTTCCCAATAGGAAAAGCCGAAGGAAAGGAAGTAAAGTACTTTCTGTGAGATGACACAAGAAGGAAAAATTACCGTACCCCTTGAGAGACAAAAGATAGAGAGTAGTAAGGCGATTGCAAAGTGTCAAATTATGAGTGGAAAAAGTAGAGGATGTGCGGAGTGATGTGAGGAGACAATGGGCTGAGGGTCGAATTTTCCAAATATAAACTCGTCAAAATTCTGCACTGCTATAATTCGACGGAGCACTCGATGGAACATCAAACATCTAATGTTCTGTCATTCTTCTCGTCGATATTCTAGGAAGGTTGACGGCTCACCTTACATAATTGAGGCACCATAAAAGTATTTTACAGACCATCCTTTGTCCCGTCAAATTCCCAATTTTTTCCTTTTTCGTCAAAACATACTTTCGTCAAAGTATTTTACGGACCATCAAAGTACTTCTTGTGAGATGCCACAAGAATGGGAAATTACCATACCCATTGAGAGAAAATATAGAGAGGAGTAAGGGATTCCAAAGTGGCAAATCACTAGTGGAAAAATGAGAGGATGTGTGGAGTGACGTGAGGAGAAAATGGGGTGAGGGTCAAATTTCCAAAATATAAAGTCATCAAAATTCTGCAATATCGTAATTCGATAGTGCACTCGACGGACTGTCAAACATTTGATGGTCTATCATTCTTCCCATTGATCTTACAATAAGGTTGATGGCTCACCTTGGATATTTGATGGTCCGTCAAAGTATTTTACGAACCGTCCTTTATCCTGACAAATTCCCAGTTTTTCTCTTTTTCATCAGAACGTACTTTCTTCAATTAGTTTAACTCTCGAACACATCGGTACCTTTGTAAAAAAGCTGTAAATCTTTCTTATCCTTCCGTAAGGTCGTACCCCTTCCCTGGACTTCAACATCCATTAATGATACGACAAAATGTGAAGTTATGGGGTGTAACACATTGAAGAGGCGTTTGAGATACCATTATCCCGAGCCACATGAAAATGGGTATAGGACCAAAACCATTTCCCAATAGGAAAAGCCGAAGGAAAGGAAGTAAAGTACTTCCTGTGAGATGACACAAGAAGGAAAAATTACCGTACCCCTTGAGAGACAAAAGATAGAGAGTAGTAAGGCAGTGCAAAGTGTCAAATTATGAGTGGAAAAAGTAGAGGATGTGCGGAGTGATGTGAGGAGACAATGGGCTGAGGGTCGAATTTTCCAAATATAAACTCGTCAAAATTCTGCACTGCTATAATTCGACGGAGCACTCGATGGAACATCAAACATCTAATGTTCTATCATTCTTCTCGTCGATATGCTAGTAAAGTTGACGGCTCACCTTACATAATTGAGGCTCAATAAAAGTATTTTACAGACCATCCTTTGTCCCGTCAAATTCCCAATTTTTTCCTTTTTCGTCAAAATATACTTTCGTCAAAGTATTTTACGGACCATCAAAGTATTTCTTGTGAGATGCCACAAGAATGGGAAATTGCCATACCCATTGAGAGACAAAAGATAGAGAGGAGTAAGGGATTGCAAAGTGGCAAATCACTAGTGGAAAAATGAGAGGATGTGTGGAGTGACGTGAGGAGAAAATGGGGTGAGGGTCAAATTTCCAAAATATAAAGTCGTCAAAATTCTGCAATATCGTAATTCGATAGTGCACTCGACGGACTGTCAAACTTTTGGTGGTCTATCGTTCTTCCCATTGATCTTACAATAAGGTTGATGGCTCACCTTGGATAATTGATGGTCTGTCAAAGTATTTTACGGACCGTCCTTTATCCCGACAAATTCCCAATTGTTCCCTTTTTCATCAGAATGTACTTTCTTCATTTAGTTTAACTCTAGAAAACATCGATACTTTTGTAAAAAAGCTGTAAATCTTTCTTATCATTCCGTAAGGTCGTACCCCTTCCCTGGACTTCAACATCCATTAATGATACGACAAAACGTGAAGTTATGGGGTGTAACACATTGAAGAGGCGTTTGAGATACCATTATCCCGAGCCACATGAAAATGGATATAGGACCAAAACCATTTCCCAATAGGAAAAGCCGAAGGAAAGGAAGTAAAGTACTTCCTGTGAGATGACACAAGAAGGAAAAATTACCGTACCCCTTGAGAGACAAAAGATAGAGAGTAGTAAGGCAGTGCAAAGTGTCAAATTATGAGTGGAAAAAGTAGAGGATGTGCGGAGTGATGTGAGGAGACATTGGGCTGAGGGTCGAATTTTCCAAATATAAACTCGTCAAAATTCTGCACTGCTATAATTCGACGGAGCACTCGATGGAACATCAAACATCTAATGTTCTGTCAATCTTCTCGTCGATATTCTAGGAAGGTTGATTGCTCACCTTACATAATTGAGGCTCCATAAAAGTATTTTACAGACCATCCTTTGTCCCGTCAAATTCCTAATTTTTTCCTTTTTCGTCAAAACATACTTTCGTCAAAGTATTTTACGGACCATCAAAGTACTTCTTGTGAGATGCCACAAGAATGGGAAATTACCATACCCATTGAGAGACAAAATATAGAGAGGAGTAAGGGATTGCAAAGTGGCAAATCACTAGTGGAAAAATGAGAGGATGTGTGGAGTGACGTGAGGAGAAAATGGGGTGAGGGTCAAATTTCCAAAATATAAAGTCGTCAAAATTCTGCAATATCGTAATTCGATAGTGCACTCGACGGACTGTCAAACTTTTGATGGTCTATCATTCTTCCCATTGATCTTACAATAAGGTTGATGGCTCACCTTGGATATTTGATGGTCCGTCAAAGTATTTTACGGACCGTCCTTTATCAAACAAATTCAGTTTTCCCTTTTTCATCGAGCGTACTTTCTTCAATTAGTTTAACTCGCGAACACATCGGTACCTTTGTAAAAAAGCTGTAAATCTTTCTTATCATTCCGTAAGGTCGTACCCCTTCCCTGGACTTCAACATCCATTAATGATACGACAAAACGTGAAGTTATGGGGTGTAACACATTGAAGAGGCGATTGAGATACCATTATCCAGAGCCACATGAAAATGGGTATAGGACCAAAACCATTTTCCAATAGAAAAAGCCGAAGGAAAGGAAGTAAAGTACTTCCTGTGAGATGACACAAGAAGGAAAAGTTACCGTACCCCTTGAGAGACAAAAGATAGAGAGTAGTAAGGAAGTGCAAAGTGTCAAATTATGAGTGGAAAAAGTAGAGGATGTGCAGAGTGATGAGAGGATACAATGGGCTGAGTGCGAATTTCCCAAATATAAACTCGTCAAAATTCTGCACTGCTATAATTCGACGGAGCACTCGATGGAACATCAAACATCTAACGGTCTGCCATTCTTCTCATCGATATTCTAGGAAGGTTGACGGCTCACCTTAGATAATTGAGGCTCCGTAAAAGTATTTTACGGACCATCCTTTGTCCCGTCAAATTCCCAATTTTTTCCTTTTTCGTCAAAATATACTTTCGTCAAAGTATTTTACGTACCATCAAAGTACTTCTTGTGAGATGCCACAAGAATGGGAAATTACCATACCCATTGAGAGACAAAAGATAGAGAGGAGTAAGGGATTGCAAAGTGGCAAATCACTAGTGGAAAAATGAGAGGATGTGTGGAGTGACGTGAGGAGAAAATGGGGTGAGGGTCAAATTTCCAAAATATAAAGTCGACAAAAATTCTGCAATATCGAAATTCGATAGTGCACTCGACCAATTTGTCAAACTTTTGGTGGTCTATCGTTCTTCCCATTGATCTTACAATAAGGTTGATGGCTCACCTTGGGAAATTGATGGTCCGTCAAAGTATTTTCACGGACCGTCCTTTATCTGACAAATTCGATTTTCCCTTTTTCATCGAGCGTACTTTCTTCAATTAGTTTAACTCTCGAAAACATCGGTACCTTTCTAAAAAAGCGTAAATCTTTCTTATCCTTAGTAAGGTCGTACCCCTTCCCTGGACTTCAACATCCATTAATGATACGACAAAACGTGAATTTATGGGGTGTAACACATTGAAGAGGCGTTTGAGATACCATTATCGAGCCACATTAAAATGGGTATAGGACCAAAACCATTTCCCAATAGGAAAAGCCGAAGGAAAGGAAGTAAAGTACTTCCTGTGAGATGACACAAGAAGGAAAAATTACCGTACCCCTTGAGAGACAAAAGATAGAGAGTAGTAAGGCAGTGCAAAGTGTCAAATTATGAGTGGAAAAAGTAGAGGATGTGCGGAGTGATGTGAGGAGACAATGGGCTGAGGGTCGAATTTTCCAAATATAAACTCGTCAAAATTACGCACTTGCTATAATTGACGGAGCACTCGATGGAACATCAAACATCTAATGTTCTATCATTCTTCTCGTCGATATTCTAGGAAGGTTGACGGCTCACCTTACATAATTGAGGCTCCATAAAAGTATTTCTGAGACCATCCTTTGTCGTCAAATTCCCAATTTTTTCCTTTTCGTCAAAACATACTTTCGTCAAAGTATTTTCACGGACCATCAAAGTACTTCTTGTGAGATGCCACAAGAATGGGAAATTACCATACCCATTGAGAGACAAAGATAGAGAGGAGTAAGGGATTGCAAAGTGGCAAATCACTAGTGGAAAAATGAGAGGATGTGTGGAGTAGCGTGAGGAGAAAATGGGGTGAGGTCAAATTTCCAAAATATAAAGTCGTCAAAATTACGCAATATCGTAATTCGATAGTGCACTCGGCCAATTTGTCAAACTTTTGGTGGTCTATCGTTCTTCCCATTGATCTTACAATAAGGTTGATGGCTCACCTTGGATAATTGATGGTCAGTCAAAGTATTTTCACGGACCGTCCTTTATCTGACAAATTCCCAATTTTTCCCTTTTTCATCGAGCGTACTTTCTTCAATTAGTTTAACTCTCGAAAACATCGGTACCTTTCTAAAAGCGTAAATCTTTCTTATCCTTCCGTAAGGTCGTACCCCTTCCCTGGACTTCAACATCCATTAATGATACGACAAAACGTGAAGTTATAGGGTGTAACACATTGAAGAGGCGTTTGAGATACCATTATCTCGAGCCACATGAAAATGGGTATAGGACCAAAACCATTTCCCAATAGGAAAAGCCGAAGGAAAGGAAGTAAAGTACTTCCTGTGAGATGACACAAGAAGGAAAAATTACCGTACCCCTTGAGAGACAAAAGATAGAGAGTAGTAAGGCAGTGCAAAGTGTCAAATTATGAGTGGAAAAAGTAGAGGATGTGAGGAGACAATGGGCTGAGGGTCGAATTTTCCAAATATAAACTCGTCAAAATTCTGCACTGCTATAATTCGACGGAGCACTCGATGGAACATCAAACATCTAATGTTCTGTCAATCTTCTCGTCGATATTCTAGGAAGGTTGATTGCTCACCTTACATAATTGAGGCTCCATAAAAGTATTTTACAGACCATCCTTTGTCCCGTCAAATTCCTAATTTTTTCCTTTTTCGTCAAAACATACTTTCGTCAAAGTATTTTACGGACCATCAAAGTACTTCTTGTGAGATGCCACAAGAATGGGAAATTACCATACCCATTGAGAGACAAAATATAGAGAGGAGTAAGGGATTGCAAAGTGGCAAATCACTAGTGGAAAAATGAGAGGATGTGTGGAGTGACGTGAGGAGAAAATGGGGTGAGGGTCAAATTTCCAAAATATAAAGTCGTCAAAATTCTGCAATATCGTAATTCGATAGTGCACTCGGCCAGTTGTCAAACTTTTGGTGGTCTATCGTTCTTCCCATTGATCTTACAATAAGGTTGATGGCTCACCTTGGATAATTGATGGTCCATCAAAGTATTTTACGGACCGTCCTTTATCCCGACAAATTCCCAGTTTTTCCCTTTTTCATCAGAACGTACTTTCTTCAATTTGTTTAACTCTCGAAAACATCGGTACCATTCTAAAAAAACTGTAAATCTTTCTTATCCTTCCGTAAGGTCGTACCCCTTCCCTGGACTTCAACATCCATTAATGGTACGACAAAATGTGAAGTTATGGGGTGTAACACATTGAAGAGGCGTTTGAGATACCATTATACCGAGCCACATGAAAATGGGTATAAGACCAAAACCATTTCCCAATAGGAAAAGCCGAAGGAAAGGAAGTAAAGTACTTCCTGTGAGATGACACAAGAAGGAAAAATTACCGTACCCCTTGAGTGACAAAAGATAGAAAGGCAGTGCAAAGTGTCAAATTATGAGTGGAAAAAGTAGAGGATGTGCGGAGTGATGTGAGGAGACAATGGGCTGAGGGTCGAATTTTCCAAATATAAACTCGTCAAAATTCTGCACTGCTATAATTCGACGGTGCACTCGATGGAACATCAAACATCTAATGTTCTGTCATTCTTCTCGTCGATTTTCTAGGAAGGTTGACGGCTCACCTTGCATAATTGAGGCTCCATAAAAGTATTTTACAGACCATCCTTTGTCCCGTCAAATTCCCAATTTTTTCCTTTTTCGTCAAAATATACTTTCGTCAAAGTATTTTACGGACCATCAAAGTACTTCTTGTGAGATGCCACAAGAATGGGAAATTACCATACCCATTGAGAGACAAAAGATAGAGAGGAGTAAGGGATTGCAAAGTGGCAAATCACTAGTGGAAAAATGAGAGGATGTGTGGAGTGACGTGAGGAGAAAATGGGGTGAGGGTCAAATTTCCAAAATATAAAGTCGTCAAAATTCTGCAATATCGTAATTCGATAGTGCACTCGGCCAATTGTCAAACTTTTGGTGGTCTATCGTTCTTCCCATTGATCTTACAATAAGGTTGATGGCTCACCTTGGGAAATTGATGGTCCGTCAAAGTATTTTCACGGACCGTCCTTTATCTGACAAATTCGATTTTTCCCTTTTTCATCGGAACGTACTTTCTTCAATTAGTTTAACTCTCGAAAACATCGGTACCTTTCTAAAAAACTGTAAATCTTTCTTATCCTTCCGTAAGGTCGTACCCCTTCCCTGGACTTCAACATCCATTAATGATACGACAAAATGTGAAGTTATGGGGTGTAACACATTGAAGAGGCGTTTGAGATACCATTATCCCGAGCCACATGAAAATGGGTATAGGACCAAAACCATTTCCCAATAGGAAAAGCCGAAGGAAAGGAAGTAAAGTACTTCCTGTGAGATGACACAAGAAGGAAAAATTACCGTACCCCTTGAGAGACAAAAGATAGAGAGTAGTAAGGCAGTGCAAAGTGTCAAATTATGAGTGGAAAAAGTAGAGGATGTGCGGAGTGATGTGAGGAGACAATGGGTTGAGTGTCGAATTTTCCAAATATAAACTCGTCAAAATTCTGCACTGCTATAATTCGACGGAGCACTCGATGGAACATCAAACATCTAATGTTCTATCATTCTTCTCGTCGATATGCTAGTAAAGTTTACGGCTCACCTTACATAATTGAGGCTCAATAAAAGTATTTTACAGACCATCCTTTGTCCCGTCAAATTCCCAATTTTTTCCTTTTTCGTCAAAATATACTTTCGTCAAAGTATTTTATGGACCATCAAAGTATTTCTTGTGAGATGCCACAAGAATGGGAAATTGCCATACCCATTGAGAGACAAAAGATAGAGAGGAGTAAGGGATTGCAAAGTGGCAAATCACTAGTGGAAAAATGAGAGGATGTGTGGAGTGACGTGAGGAGAAAATGGGGTGAGGGTCAAATTTCCAAAATATAAAGTCGTCAAAATTCTGCAATATCGTAATTCGATAGTGCACTGGACGGACTGTCAAACTTTTGGTAGTCTATCGTTCTTCCCATTGATCTTACAATAAGGTTGATGGCTCACCTTGGATAATTGATGGTCTGTCAAAGTATTTTACGGACCGTCCTTTATCCCGACAAATTCCCAATTGTTCCCTTTTTCATCAGAATGTACTTTCTTCATTTAGTTTAACTCTAGAAAACATCGATACTTTTGTAAAAAAGCTGTAAATCTTTCTTATCATTAAATGAGTCGTTACCCCTTCCTGGACTTCAACATCCATTAATGATACGACAAAGCGTGAAGTTATGGGGTGTAACACAT